>OY294054.1:8502017-8554111 GCA_958510825.1 Brachypterus glaber
GAAGGAGGAAGAAGGAGGAAGATGGAGGAAGATGGAGGAAGAAGGAGGAAGAAGGAGGAAGAAAGAAGAAGGAAGAAAGAAGAAGGAGAAGTAGTTGGGTTTTGTTCATCAAAATTAAAACGATTTATAATTTAGAATTATAGTAACTAATAATATGCATAAAAATGTAACGAAAAATCCGATTAGGGACGCCAATGAAGTCCTAAAAATTTTCAAGAACTATCAGAAGAATCAAAATTAATCGATTGTCGTTCGTCAATAGCGATATTTTTGAGCAACTGAGGAGAGCGATCCTTGATCAGGGCACTGGCAGCCAAAGGAAAATTATGTCTGTCTGCAACTAGACGTTGGACAGTACGGTGTGCTAAAAATTGCGATGACGTCTCACAGTGTTTTATCTAGTGTATAGCTAGCTGGACAAAATTATTTTTTTTGTTTTAATTGCATAGAATTGTATATTATGCAATAAAAAGGGAGGAAGAAGGAGGAAGAAGGAGGAAGAAGGAGGAAGAAGGAGGAAGAAGGAGGAAGAAGGAGGAAGAAGGAGGAAGAAGGAGGAAGAAGGAGGAAGAAGGAGGAAGAAGGAGGAAGAAGGAGGAAGAAGGAGGAAGAAGGAGGAAGAAGGAGGAAGAAGGAGGAAGAAGGAGGAAGAAGGAGGAAGAAGGAGGAAGAAGGAGGAAGAAGGAGGAAGAAGGAGGAAGAAGGAGGAAGAAGGAGGAAGAAGGAGGAAGAAGGAGGAAGAAGGAGGAAGAAGGCGGAAGAAGGAGGAAGAAGGAGGAAGAAGGAGGAAGAAGGAGGAAGAAGGAGGAAGAAGGAGGAAGAAGGAGGAAGAAGGAGGAAGAAGGAGGAAGAAGGAGGAAGAAGGAGGAAGAAGGAGGAAGAAGAGGAAGAAGAGGAAGAAGGAGGAAGAAGGAGGAAGGAGGAAGAAGGAGGAAGAAGGAGGAAGAAGGAGGAAGAAGGAGGAAGGAGGAAGAAGGAGGAAGAAGGAGGAAGAAGGAGAAATAAGGAGAAAGAAGGAGGAAGAAGGAGGAAGAAGGAGGAAGAAGGAGGAAGAAGGAGGAAGAAGGAGGAAGAAGGAGGAAGATGGAGGAAGATGGAGGAAGAAGGAGGAAGAAGGAGGAAGAAAGAAGAAGGAAGAAAGAAGAAGGAGAAGTAGTTGGGTTTTGTTCATCAAAATTAAAACGATTTATAATTTAGAATTATAGTAACTAATAATATGCATAAAAATGTAACGAAAAATCCGATTAGGGACGCCAATGAAGTCCTAAAAATTTTCAAGAACTATCAGAAGAATCAAAATTAATCGATTGTCGTTCGTCAATAGCGATATTTTTGAGCAACTGAGGAGAGTTTGAAGCCCATTTTCCCAATTAAAATTTGGCTTTGTTTAAAAGAGCAATTAACTCCACCTGCAGCTATGCAGCTTCTTCCAAAGAATCAGCACGACTGCAAATGTCATCAACTAGCGATCCTTGATCAGGGCACTGGCAGCCAAAGGAAAATTATGTCCGTCTGCAACTAGACGTTGGACAGTACGGTGTGCTAAAAATTGCGATGACGTCTCACAGTGTTTTATCTAGTGTATAGCTAGCTGGACAAAATTATTTTTTTTGTTTTAATTGCATAGAATTGTATATTATGCAATAAAAAGGGCATATCAGAGAGAACAAAACATTATTTTCATAAAAAAAAATAATAAACAATAAGGTAAACGTAAAAGTGCAATATCGAATGAAAATTAACAAAATTAAAACAAAATAATAAATCTTGACATACTATATACATTTTTAATTCTAAAACATAGCAATTAAAACTAAAAATCATCCGATGATGACTCGTCATCATAATCAATTTCCGAAGAATCGGATACCAAATAATTTTCTTTATCGTTATTTAAAAACTCTGTGTTTGGTATTCGATAAGGTGGTAATGAAGGTGAAATAATAAGAGCTAATACCTCAGTAGGTAGTTTAACTAGTTTTTTTCTAGGTACCTCCCTAAGAGAGTTAATAACAGGATCGGAGGTTATAAGAAACATGTTAAGCAGGTCTGTATTCGTGGCAATCCGTGAGCTTACGGAATCTCCGACAGTCCTTGTTTCTAGCCTCTTAAGCTTCTTCGAAAAACATCCCAATTGGCAGAAGACAAGACCTGATGACTGACGTACTATGCACTAATATTTTATGCACAGTAGCAGGCATTGGGTACCACGAATACAGACTTAAATACATTTTTTTGTTTCGATGTATACTTTTTTAAATTTGTCACAATTAATGTCGTATCCAGATGATAAGGTACATAATATAATGTGAAATTTTTTGATCAGATCAACGTCCAATCCTGTAATTTCACTGCTTAGTTTAGGATTAGAAAAAACCTTCGGGCCGTGTTCCCATCATTAGTGTTTCCATACCCAGGCTTTGGTTTATCTATCTAATAAGGCCCATACGAGTTTTAAATACTTGCCTTATGGATTCGGATCGTTCCTTCATTTTAGCTAACTAACTTGCCACTTTTGGATCTCCAATCGATAGCTAATGTGTAGGAGACATTCGAAAGTTCTAATCCAAGCATGTAAAGTAGATAAACCAAAACCCAGTTTATCTGGATTGTGTGGGAATTCCGTTGATTCGTCATTCATAGTTTTCGGTGTGGCTCCACAAATGTAACACCTTTGAATGGAAGTAGTGTCGGTCAAAGCGTTACATATTTTGCCGTCAATCATGGTCAAAATCATTTCATGTTGAACAGAAATTTTAATGTCATTAACGTTACACGATATTGGAAGCAATCTGTTAATTTCCTCCATGATATCGTTCGTTTCTTTTATTGTAAGTTCTGTTGTTTCCTTTGCGAATATAAACTTAAGAGGCCGGCAATACATTGTAGACGATGGTCGTGGATTTTGCCATACAACAATGTCAGCTTTAAGCAATCGCAAAGAAACAAAAGAAAATACAAAAAGAAATTCGTCTGTAGCGTTAGCATCATCAAATTTCTGTTTATATGTACTATGGCCAGAACTGCCGTCACAATCCCACTTAGTAACTAAAGTAAATGACAAATCAGAGGCAGCCAAATCAGGGACGATAGTACTGATGACTTCTCGTTGTATTTCAACGATACGTTGATTCATTAAGTTAAAGATAGCCTGCACATTTAAATCAGTTCGCGATTGAGTCACAGTAATATCATCCTTAGATGGCAGACAGGCTAACTTCGCTTTACTCACACTGTGGTATGATGGAAATACGTAACTTCCCGCCCTCATTGCCCACTTTCTTGTCTGCTTATATGAATGCGTCACTTTGCTGTCTACATAATGAGCTAACGCTTCTTCAGCACTCAACGGCCTAGCACCTTTACTTGGAGTCACGTTCACTCTACCTTCTCTCACAGTTTTCAATTGAGTAGCCACATTTCTGTGACCTTCCCAGCGACTAGCACACTGCAGCATCGAATCGACGAGTGCTTCGACTCCTCGTTTTTTTGTTTTCAGCGAAGCAACTTCAAATGATTTCCTTGTTCTACCCACAGGATGAATTGCTCCAGAAGAAGTAGATGGAGTTGGCTCATTAGTCTATACTTTTAGTCCGGCCCACCGAACCAGCTTTTGTGTTTCTCCACAAATTGCTCATTCGTCTTCTTTGCTGAACTCCATTTAGCTTCCAACATGTTGGAGTAGTAGCTGATTTTCTTCTTCAGACCTAGTAAAGACTCATCGGTAATATCGGCTTTATCAAATTTATGAGAATAAACACATAAAATTGATAATTTCTGTCATTTTTTGTGTGCTTAATCCATTCTTCGAAAAAAAAAACATTCTCGTGATGGTGACGACTTGTTCTAAAAAAATACATAATTTTAGTTGCGGGCACTTTCGGGCCAAAATGATTACTGGTAATTAAACGTGAATATAGGGCATTACATAAAAAAAAATAGCCTAAAGGCAGGTCTAGATCAAAAGTTGTGGTCTTTGTTAGAGATTAAAGAAATTTTCAAAAAAAATTCAACAGTATTTTCAGTTACATATTTTAAGTACAACTACCCAACAAAAACAGATGCAGCTGCTTAACAAGGTTAGGCCTATTTGGCATGCCTTTACGTAAAAATGCCTGATATCTAGGGAAAAAATGATTACTATTTTTGCAAAAAGAACACTAATTCTTATTACATGTATTTTTATTCTGCGCATGCGTCATAATTTTTGGTTGGTCGACCTGATTTACTACAAAAGAGTGTTTTCGAGGTGACTGAGCATTGACTGCGAATTGAGAAGTACTTGGTTTTGAATCAGATTTCTTTGAAGACATTGCTTCTACCGATTCCAAAGCCTTAGTAGTTGTAAATTTTTGGGTTGGCCAAAGCCGCACAACTAGGCCATTTATGGCCCTTTTTGTCACCTCGGACAATCCCAGCCATTTACTAATTTGAGTCCTCCTTGAACCTGCCCGTCCTTTTTATAAAGGTCAGGATATTGGCCCAGGGGAGATCTCTTAGTTCCTCTTGGTTCATTCTTTGACTTTCAAAGACTTGCAACCTGATCCTGTCGTATCTGACACACTCAGCTAAGTAATGAGAGTATGTCCTCTCCTCCTCCTCCTCTCCGCACTCAGGGCATAGCGGACTCTCTAGAATCCGCATTGTTGCCAGGTGCTTCCTTAGCTTGCAGTGGCCCGCGAGGACCCCTACAAGTTGTTTGAGTGCAGTCCTTCCTTTTTCCAGCAACCAGTCGGTTTTTGATTTGCTTGGGCCAGCCAGGAAGTCCTTAGCTTGCCGGCAACCGTCGACCGCCCTCCATTGCTCCTTTAGCTTGGTATAAGCCCACTCATCCAGAGCGGTCTTTACCTGCTTCCTTGTAACACCCAATATAGCTTTCGGTCCCGTGCAGGCCATCCCTGATCCGAGTCTTTCAAGTTAATCTGCCTTCTCGTTTCCGAGAATTCCACTATGACCCGGTACCCATACCAGTTGAACGTTTTTGGTCCTTGCTAACTCTTCTAAGGCTTCTGCACACTCCCTGACTAGGAGTGACCTAGTGCTGGGATTGCACAATGTCTTTAGAGCTGCTTGACTGTCCGAGCAGATGAATATATCGTGCCCCCGGTGCTGCCTTATTTCCCTGCAATTTCCGCTTCCTGTATGGCATAGACCTCAGCTTGGAAGACAGTGGAAAAGCAGCCAAGTGGAAAACTCTTTTTGGTTTGGGTGTAACACCCCAGGTTTTTCCCACAAGTAGGCCGTCCATCACTAAGCACCATAAATATGGGGGAGAGGCAACTGCCCAGAGGGCACCCAATGCAGAGCTGACAGCCTTCCTGTGAGGCAGTGACATTCCTCTCCTCAAGCGCCAACCTAACCCAGCTGATCAGCGCCGTTGGAGTGCCCCTGGATTGAGGCGCAATAGAGCTAGTGCCTATTCTTTGTGATGTCGCTCCATTTTAGCCTCCCTCCCCTAAATGTTTGTTGATTCTTGTGGAGGGGGTGTCTTGACAACACTCCTCTATTAAATATATGTCAATAATCCTTTCCAACCTTTTAAGGAGGAAGGATGTTAAACTTATTGGTCTAAAGGATTTAGCTATGGTGTAGTCTCTCTTCCCTGCCTTGGGATTAAAGATAACCCTAGCCTTCCACCATTCTTTGGGAACGTATCCTAGTGCTACAGAGACTCTAAAAACCCTTTTTACCACAGGGGTTAGGACTTTCAGGCCCCTCTGCAGCAACATCGGAAAAATTCCGTCTGGACCTGCGGCCTTAAATGGTTTGAACTTATTCACTGTCCATGCAATAGAGTTGTCCGAAATGACTCTGTCTGTTAAAGTCCAGTCCACAGCTGGGATCTGGTTTGCATCCTGAGCCACCCGTTTAGTCTCTTCACCTGGAAAGTGTGTCTCCAGCAACAGTCTTAGCAACTCTTCACTTGATATGGTCCAAGTACAATCTGCCTTTTTTAGTGAACCAATGGTTTTATTAGACTTACTGCCCAAAACTCTTAGTTGCCTTGCAGAATCTGACAGGGACTCCATGTCCTATCGGTATTTTCTCCAGCTGAGTCTGTTGCTACGTCTAATTTCCCCCTTCGCTTTTTACGTCCCACTCAGAGGACACGCTTCCTCGTATGCTGAGACAACCCTGTTATTGAGACGTGCAACTTCTTCACCAACGTTTCCTCAGGTTCTAGATGGAAAACATGTTTTTCCCAATTCGTGGACCTGGGGTTACGTTTCCTGACCGGTTCCAATTTATCGGACCTTAGCCAAAATCCAAGCATTTTGTGGTCAGACGTTGCTATGTCCGACGTCACCCTCCAGTCGTATATTAGTTCTACTATATCATTCGATACCATAGTTATGTCAATCACCTCCATACGTATACATTAGATACCCTAACAAGGTATGACCCCTGTCGTTGGTATCAGTGCTACCCCGTACCGTATGATGTACGTTCGCGGGGCAACCAATTATTAATGGTAGGCGCTGTTCATTCGCGAAGTTGACTAGGTAAGTCAATTCCCTGGTGGAGATCGGACCCTCGTACGGCAAATATAGACTACCCACCACCACCTTATGACTAGTAAGGTCCCTGGTGCCCAGCTGAGGGAGTGGAACCATGCTGAGCTCCTGAGATGCCATGATGCAGGACCTTGTGTGCTGTCCTTCTTTGCTAGGATGTTGTAGCCGGCAACCACTAATCCTCTAACCTGGTCTCTGTAAACATATGGTTGCTGGATTAATACGATCGAGCCTTTAACGCCGGCGAGGTTGCGGACCAGTCCAGCTGCCCTTGCTGTGTTGAAGGTTGATCTGGCTTACCCTTATGTCCTCCATGATGGGGTTGTTCACAGAAGACGGACGTGGCAATTTACATGGCGCTCCCCGTTTTGCTACCCGAGGCGGGCGGCTCCGAACTGTTGGACTGGTTTCAGCTTGCGATTCTCCTTAAGGGGATTCGCAAGCATTTCCAGCTCAACGTCCAGTTTCTAGCCGCCAATCCTCGTATAGCATCGTGGGAGACCATGAATACCAGGAAACATTCATTTGGCTTCCCACTGGTCCCGACGTGCTTCCAGTTTGCCACGCCGTCCTCTATTTTGGAAAGCCAAAGGCGCCTTAATTTCCTCGATAGGTTCGAGGTGCTCTAGCTTGAGTAGAAAGCCAATAACTTTTTTGGCCAAGGCGCATCTTTAGACCTTACTGGGGGGAACGAAACCCCACCCAGCTGCGGAATGGTCCAGCTTCCTACCAGCCAGTCCACCGTTGGCAAGTCGCACGCGGAGATAATGAACCACTCCTGAAAAACAATCCCGGAGCCCTCCATTGAGAGAGGTCGCGCGGTTTGCTCCTCTTAGGAACCTTGCCGGAATAGTCCGAAGGCGGCACAGGTGTACCCAACCTGCTTTGTTTCACCGCTACCATTCCCGTGTTCCCGCCTAAGGGGACTCCCGGACTCACTTTGTTGGGAGGGAGGGGATCCCGGCACAGTAGTTCGCATGTATGTGTATGTGTGTTTGTCGTTGCGTGGGTGTGTTAGTGTATGTGTAAGTGTGCACCACCACCAAAGCCTTACAGTGATTCATCAAAAAAGTTTTGAGCGATTGGAAAGTGGGTAGGTTTTCCTTATTCTACTCCTCGAACTTCGTACAGAAAGTTTTAGGAAATCTAACAATCTAATGGACAACTTTTTCTGATAGTTCGTCAACTTTATGTAGAACATTTTCTCTGTCAGATGGAAAATGGAAAATGGAAAATTTATAACTTAGCAGTCCAGTAGTTTTAGAGGGAAAAAACTATTATTGTTAAAATTTTTGACAAATTTTAAAGTTTAGTCGACATATGGACACCACATCAATTTTCCACAAACATGACTTATTTGACAAAAAAATGGATATTAGAAAAACTATTTAGAATAAACCTGTATACAATGCAAACTTAGAATGTTAAACTTTTTTTAATAGTTGGTCAACTTTTTGTATTGCCTTTTTTTCTGTCAGCGCCATTTTAAAATTATCTGACATTTTTCTGTGAACAAATAGTGCTCAGAATTTTTTTTTTCAATGAGAAAGGGTGCACCTTTAAGTATTATATAAAAGAAATAATTACCAAAGAAGTCATATTTTTTATATTATTTTTATTTTAGTGAACGAACTTGGCGATTTTAAGGAAAAATACAAAACCTGAAATAACTTTAAAACCATCAACAATTGGATAAAAACATATGTATGTATGGTTATTTTGATTGGAAATGACCCTTTCAACCACCCCTCTTCGTTTGTAGATATAAATAGAAAAATCAAACTTTTTGGATAAATTTTTTACTTATATTTTTTGGCAATTTTTGGCGGTTTAAGAAAATTAATGCGCATCTAATAATTTTAAGAGAAGTTTCTAAAGTTGTCAGAAAAGTAAGGGGCGGAATTCCGTTTGGGTTCCAAACCCCTAATTTCTTGGGGTTACAAATTTTAGACTTGATTGTTTTTTCTATATTCTGTGAGCAGTCTTGATCAAAAAAGTGCTCTGCGCAAAATTCGATAAAATGAAGCGTTTCCGAGAAAAAGGCACTTTTTTAATTCAAAGGCAAACCTTAAAAAAATATTTTTATATTATTTTAAAACTTTGATATATTCTCCCCTTAGGTGAAAAATAAACATCAAATTCGGCCAACTTTAAGGATTTTTTTAAGGTTATTTTAAAAACTTTACATGCGTCATATTTTAACAAACTGAAAATTTATCAGAAAAGTCAGGGGCGGACTTTTGCTATGGTTTCAAACCCCCGAAGCTTTTTAGGGTTATTACTTTCAGATGTTTGATAAATTTTTTACATTCTGTGGAAAATTTTGTTCAAAAAAAGTACTCTACGCAAAATTCTATAAAATGAAGCGTTTCCGTGAAAAAAGTCACTTTTTTTAATCTAAAGCCGAAATGTAATGACAACACGAATAATTTTTATATAAAAAATGATTTGGGCTAAATTGACATTGAATATCAATATAAGTAAATTATACTGATTTTTTACAATTTCTTAAAAAAATATTGAGTTAAATGAGTTATTTAAACGAAGAATATGCCTATAGGCATATAATGTATGGTATTAATTATACGTTTGGAACCATAAGTCTACCCTGTCTTTTATGACATATTTTCAAAAGTCTGTTATTTTTCTGAAACAATAATTTGTTAAAAAATATTTATTAAAAAATTAAAATTAGTTTTTTTTTTATTTTTTATCTTGAGGGTAAAAAGGTAAAATATTATATGAATTTTTAGTTTCATTTTCATGACATACAAAATTGCTCACAGAGTAGTAATTAAAATCTGAAATTTGTAACCGTAACAAACTTCGGAGGTACGAAAACATAGCGAAAGTCCGCCCCTGACTTTTCAAATAATTCCATGCATAAAAAGTTTCTAAAAAAGTTGTCTATTTTTTTTAAAATTTTTAACTAAGGGGCGAATATTTTAAAGAAGGGGCGCCCTGGTCAAAAATTTCATATGAACTTTTTATTTAATTTTAATGAGATACACACATTTTAATAGTTATTTATATACCAAAGGACTAAACTGGCTGTTTTAGTCTCGCTGCATTAGTATTTCCTGAGTGAGCGTAGCGAGCGACGGAAACAGAAATGCAAGGGACTAAAACAGCCAAGTTTAGTCCTGAGGTATATACACTATTTTTTGCAGGACCAAACATAATTTAGGTAGGTAGATAAAATTAAAATTAAAAACCACGCGTCTAAAATCGGTTGTTTTATTTTCGTAATTTAATCAAGATGCCTGTAAATTGCGAAAATTCAGTTTCATGGCTATCGCGATTTCAATTGTTTTTTAATATGGTTGACACAAACGTCAAAAAAATGGACGAAGATGATAAATTTTAAGTTATGTATAAATTGTTATAACAATGTTATTTTTAAAGGTTTTCTTTGTTAAAATCAAATAAATTGGTTTGGACTTTGGCTAATTTATTACAAAACACCACCAAACCTAATTTTTGAACCAGCAAAGCACATAGTAAGTATAATATTTTAATATTATCAAGGTTGCCGTGATTTTTATTCCCTAGGGAGAAAAACGCAAGTTTGGCCCCGAAAATGAAAGCTTAAAATTAGGTTGTAGTCTTGGTCGTGCAAAAAAATAATTAATATCATGTTTGAAATAATATAAAAATATTTTTTTACTGTCCTCCTGCCTTTGGATTTAAAAAGTGCCTTTTTCTCGGAAGGGCTTCATTTTATCGAATTTTGCGGAGAGTATAAAGTTGACCTCCAAATGACCTTGAAAACGTAAATATCCGTAAAAAATAAATACGACATTTTATTTCCCCCATTAAAATAAACAACTTTTGTCCGACATTTTTTTTTCTAAAATGCATACTATTCGAGATATTTGAAAGTTTCGGGTTAAAAAAAAAACCGGTATACTATAACAATGTTACATTGCTGAGAAGCGAGCGAAGACGGCTGTCCCCACTCTATAATATCGCGCAAGGCAGTAAACCTATGAAAAAAGTTAAAAAAGTTGACAAAAGGTGAGTCATAGCTCGTAAGTCCTGTGATCATCACTTACCTATTTTCTGGGAAAAAAAAACTCCTCCCCAATAAATACGGCTCTGAATGCGTAGCACTACATATCTTCACGGTTTATTTAAAATTATATCTAGTAAAATACGGAAGTTTCAAATAATGATATATAGGTTTTATTGTCCAGCAAACCTCGACATTCCCATTTGATTTATTTGTGAAATCTTCTTCTAATTAAATTAAAAAATTACCTGACCTTAAAACCATTTACTTAGAGAGCTTCACTTTAATGAGTTTTGGACAAAAATTATCTATGAATCTAAAGATTAAAAATGAAGATACTTTGACAATAGGGTATTGTTTAAAAAGTTATTTTCACACTACCGCATTCCATGTCATGCTGTGAAACACAAAAACACTTACGATAATTTGTAAACATGCTCTCACCATTTATACCAAATAATAGTATATTGTTTTATTCGGAGAAAAAGTGACACTTTATTTGGCGGGTCTTAGTTTGACAGCCGAGTTGGCTAGAAAGGATCGAAATATAGTATTATTTAAAGCATATGCGCCGACTTTGGGGTGCCCAGGGGCCATGCCCGCCTTGGACTCGTCTTAGAGGGGTGTAGGCCTCCTTGGAAAATTGAGATTTTATGTAAAACATATGTTATGGATTTGTGTTTTTAAATAAGTTTTGAGTTTTTTTTTCAATCAAATTTACGTATTTCTTTTTTCTTGGATTGTTATTTAAAAAAGTTTTTTACATAAAAGAAGTAAATTTGCCCTATATTTTCTTAAATTCATGTTTTTTACAAGTGCACTTTATATTTAATTGTTTTTCTTTCATTTGCTACCATATTTTCGGGTCAATTTTAATGAGCTGATACCGTAGCCGCTCACTTTTTCTTCTTCTATTTTGTAAGATTTAATTTTTTATTGTGGCCTGCCTGTTATTTAGATAACTTAATTAATGTATTTTTTAGTTCCCTGGTAGGATTCAGATACCAGGGGATTTTTTTTTTCAAGATTTGTTTTATTTTTTTTGTAAAAAGGAACAGTGCTGCTCAGTATTTTTACTAAACTATGTTTTTTATTGTATTTTATTTCTAGGTAGCTTAGATGTTATTTAAATAACCTCATTATTGTGTTTTTTAGTTCCCTAGTAGGACTAAGTTACCAGGGGACTTTTTTTAATTGTTATTTTATTTTTGTAAAAATAAACAGCAGTATTTTTTACCAAACCATGGCTTTATTAGCTTATTTCCTTAGTAGGGAAAGCGATAATGTTATGCTTTCAGGATTCGGTAGAGTGGGATGTTTGTATGTAATATTGAAAGTGACATTATCTGAATTAGCCTGAAGTCACCGGGACATAAATTCTTAGTTTTAGTGAAAGAGGAGTATTGTAGTTAAAATTCTTTAGATTGCATGTTAACTTCTCTCTTTGTATGATCAGTTGGTTTGAAAAACGACTAAGAAACAAAGTTTATAACAGAAAAGACAATGCAGTGCTTTAACTCTATCGAGGCGTTATTATTTTGACTACTTGGACTTTTATGCAGATAGAAAGTGATTTGTTTCTAAAAAAACAATACTGCTGACAACAAAACAATACTTATACGTAGTTCAATTTTACAAAAAATATTATCAAATATTGCTACAGAAAAAAAAGGATTTTGAAAAAGATTTTGAATTGTAATTATAATAATTATTAAACAAAGTTTTCATTATACGACACAAATTAAGCTATCTACCACACAAAATAACACTATATACCTCCTTTGATTTCCCTAATCCACCCCGATTGCTTCCAAAAACAATCCTAGTTTAGAGCCTTGAAAATACACTTATGGTCCAAAGAAGTTTTTATCTCTAACAGCCGATATTAAGTTAGGATAAGAATTAGTTATTTCAATTGTTGGTTAAACACAATTAGATAGTAAATGCATGGTTAAACTTAACCGGTAAAAAAGTATGGGTTAACTTCTAAACTAACACTTGTTGACAGTTTGGGCAAAAACAAGTAGTTAACTAACGGTCAGCTGTCAAATATCAAAAAGATAACTAATTAGAAGTTTAAATGACGATTAAAATAAAGGCTGTAAGGCAGGGTTTATCAACTGTGTTTGTTGGAGAAAAACGAACTGTACTGTACAAGAACTTTTGGTAAAATAACTGTATGCCAAATTTCACGTCTCCAGCTTAAAGTGTTCTTAAGTTATCGTGACCACAAGATTTCCCGGATATGTCTAGGGCCTCAGACCCAAGTTTACAAAATTATTTACTGCTGTTTTGCCCTTCTGGATTGGTTTTAAATTTAGTTTCACCTAGTCCAAAACTTCCAGGATACAGCGAAAAAATTACCGCTAAGACCATTACCGAGCAGTCCATTACCGCGATCGCCATTACAGCGACAAGCCATTACTTTACCGTTACCATACCGTTACCATTTTTTATATATTATTTTTATTTTATGTAAGGGGTTTTTCGTGAGATTGATGACAGTTTTGTTTGGTTAGTTTTGGTTTTGGTTTAGATTTTTACTGATAAAGTGGAACGTTTACTAAATTTATACATGTATGTGTGTTTGAGTCTTTTATGTATGTTTGTTTTAAATTTATATCGATTGATTTGTATAAATCCCTAATTAATAATCAACTTAGTACGAATCGTCATGAAAAGTGCTAGATGCAAAGACCTCGCTGTATAAAAATATTTCATATACAAGAAAGAAAAGACTGTTAAAAATAAAAAAAATTGGTTTGGTGCCTAAATTACGACGTGCTTTGTTGCAAGGGACCTTTGCATACTTCAGACGGTACTGTTTTAAAGGAAACTAGTCATACCCACAACCCTGACCCAGCAGATATATCATGTAGAACTTTGTGATTTTTTTCTGCAAAATATTTTATATTTTTTTAAATAGTGTATTTAATATAACATTAAAATGGTATTATATACTTCAAACTTATTACAACAACGTTGGTTTGTACTATTTTTAGATTTTTCTTTTATTGTGTCACTACACATAGTGATCAAGTGGCTCCAAAGTTTGTATATCTGCAAGCATGTTGAGTACTTAAGTCAAATGTTTTGCTTGGTTGAAGCTGAAGCTACATGGTCTGTGTCTATTGCAATAGGCTAAAACTTAAACCAAGTAAACGTAACATTTATTGCATTTCATTTTAAAGAATCCTAAGTGGCAAGTAGATGTATGAAATACTAAAAATACTAAAAAATAGTAATACCATTGGAAACAAGGACTAATTGAAATTAAAGCAAAATATTGATTTCTCTTTAATTTAATTTTGCGAATAAGGTCAAAAACTGTTTTCTTAATCAGCGTACAGAGATGACACTTGGTACTGAAGAGGGCCAGCAGCCCGAAACTGTCAGTCTACCAATATTACTCTGTGCGATGATTAGAAAATAGATTGATGGAATAATAAACTGTCTTTATTTATTTTAACTGTGCTTCTATTTGCTAATTTGCTTAATTGGTTTAAATTTTAGGTTTTCTTTACAGCGAGTCTCTTGGATTTTGATTTATATAATATATAATATACTTTCTTAATATACTCAATTGTATATTTCTAATTAGGTTTCTACTTCAAAAATTATTTAATAAAATAACAAGAAACATTTTAATTTTGAACTGACTGACATTTGGCTTGCATATAAGTGCGGTCTATGGATTTGAGTCCGCTAAAGTAGTTGCAGGGAGTAGAGTAGATGGTACTATACTAGTGCGTGAGTAGCCCTTGGCGAAATTCACTTTCGCGAGCATCTAACGATGTCAAGTTCCACGTAGAGAGATGTTAGAGACTTCACCCACATGCAATGGGAGGTGCACCCATTGGGTTCAGATTCAGTCGCAGTTCACTTCAGAAATATAACATCGCTACATGACCATTGGAATTCCTTTAAAAAATACAATAATAGCTTTCTAGATGCAGTTAAATGATAATTGCATTCTACGTTTGTGTGGTATAAAACTTTTAACGTGTGTTCCAATTACTAAAACTATTAAACGTTATGGGCTGGGAAAATCCTCTATTGCCTCATGACATCTACTATTAATTCTTTTACTAGCTTTTTACTATCTATTAAATAATCCAATCATAATATCCATGTAGGGGAAGGTAGCCTATATCGTACCGGTCCGCAAATCGTACTTTTTTAACTTCGAAAATATTTTTAAGACAACTTATGACTTTCAATAATAGCTAGCTTGGAGATAATACCCTCATACACAATTTGGCCGTTGTAAATGAACCTCAAGGTATAGATAAGGTCGGTCAAAAAACATTGCTTAAACTGATGTATGTATCTGCAAGTTTTTCTAAGGATATTTATGTTCAGTTCCAAACCAAATTGTTTTATGTGTAATTACATTAATTAATATCAGTCGAATTAGCATATAAACAAAACATATACACTGATAAAAAGGATTTATTTGGATATGGCCAATTAAATTATTTGGTTCTGAGTACCAAATTTTATTTGGGTCAAATAAATATTTAGTTCATGTAAACAAATATTTAAATTTCAAAATAATTTATTAATGGGAACAAAATAGTTTATTTGACAGAAATAACATTTATTTGACAGAAATAACATTTATTTGTCACAACCAAATAATTTAATTGGCCATATCCAATAGGGTGCCCAGTCTAAATTAAAAAATGGATTTTTTTAGGCTCCCATCCCCTATAAATGTTTATTTAGGTCAAAAACCAACCCTCAATTTTTAAAAAAATATTTAGAGGTCGCGCCCGGCGGGTTTTTGAGAGAGAAAACATGTTAAGCCTTTTTATTATTATTTAAATATAAAAAGATTGAAATCCGGCGATTTTAGAAGGGGAACTTATTTTTGAATAATAAGGGAATATACAAAAAAAAATTACCCTTTTACATGAAAAAATGGCTTTACCAGGGTAAAAACATTTTAAAAAATGATGTATGAAGCTTATTTATGCTACAAAAAAGGTTACTTAGAAATTTTTCTCATAGGTCATTTTTTTTTTAGAAATTCAAAGTCCAAACCAATTAACGCCCCATATTTATTTTTTCGAGAAAAAGAACAGGATGTCAAAAAAAAAAATCACCAATCCCATAAAATGTAAAAAAATCACTTTATTTCGATTAAAGAGATGATATTTGGGCCAAAGAGCATAATAATATGTACAAATTGCTTTAAAATGTATTTATAACTGGGTGTTGCCGATTTTTTTTTTCGGATT
Organism: Brachypterus glaber; assembly: GCA_958510825.1. NCBI lineage: Eukaryota > Metazoa > Arthropoda > Insecta > Coleoptera > Kateretidae > Brachypterus > Brachypterus glaber. The sequence continues at coordinate 8,517,788 of OY294054.1, forward strand.
TTAAAAAATAAACGTCTTACATTTTTTTTGAAAAAAAAATTATTTAATGTGTTTTATTACATAATTTAACATATTACAAGGCATTTTGAAAACATTTTTTATTTATTTTCTACAAAACTGACATTTTATTGCAATTGAATGCATTTTTTTAACTTTTATTGAGATATTTATTTATTTTTTGGACACCCTGTACTTTTTTTCAAAAAAGTAAGTATAAACCCTGAATTCAGACATATTGGAGAATACCCTAGAAAAAAATTACTCTTTGGAAAAAAGTGCAGTTTTTTCTAGCCTTTATTAACCTCATTTGTCAATTTTTACCATTTTTACCTCATAAAAAATTTATTTTTTTAGAGGGACATAAAAATTGAGAATATTCCTTTATTATCCAGAAACACTTTTTTGTTCCATAAACTTTCAATATCAAAGTTTTTATATCCTTAAAAAAATAAAATCCCTTCACATGATTTTCTATTTAAAAAAACGCCGGGCGGGACCTCCAAATATTTTTTTAAAAATCTAAAAAAAAATCAGGGTTGTTCTGTCATCTAAAGGAACAATTTTAAGGGGTGGGACCCCAACAATTCCGTAGGTCCTGGGCACCCTAATATCCAACCAAATATTTAGTTGAGACAAATAAACTGTTTTATCAGTGTACATATTTTTTAGTTTATACATTATATTTTTTATTTTTATGTAAAATAGGGAAGTTTCATAAATCTTACCCCTATTAATTTTTGTAAATCTACCAGGGTTTAATTCCCGTAGGATATGATTAAAGTTGTGTTTTTCTTTTTTTCGATAACATTGTGATAAAAAATCATAGAAACTTGTAATTTGAATAATTTGTTCTAATTATTGACAATTAAAAATAAATAAAAAATTAGTACCTGTGAAGTCTGTAAAATTCATGGGTAATACAATTAATTAAATAAATTCTAATGAGTAAATGGGAAAGCCTTTTTATCTTGGCATTATTTTTTTAATTTAAATCAACAATAATTAATTACGGTAACTTTATTAAGAAGATACGATTTAGGCAACCAGATTCTCAAATCGTACCGTTTGCAGACCTTAACAAAACATGTAAAAAATTGATTATAAATGTTATGAAGTTCAGTAAAAAATTTTGTTTTGTTCAAAAATGATTATACTTTAACTTAAAATAAAGAGCAAAGTCTAAAATGTAACCCATTACGCAAAATATAAAAAAATATCTTAGGTGGTACGATTATAGAGACCTTACCCTACAAGGTTTGCACAAAATTTACCACTTTAATTGTTTTTATATAAGATAGTATTCATAGCTAATTATTTATTCTCATACTTTCCAATTAATTAAATTATTAAACGTTATTGGTTGAGAAAATCACGACATCTACTACTAGTTATTTTACTAGAATTTTCTTTTTATTAAATAAATAATCCAATCATAATATCTATTTATAAGGTTTGCATAAAATGTGTCTCTATTAATTTCGTCATTCTGGTCTATTCAGGTGCGTAAACAATATTGCCAAGACAGCAAGTCCAGGAATTGTGTGGGCTAGTAGTAGAGGGAACCACCGGCTTATACTGACTAACCAGTTTTTATAGGGAGTGTCCAACCTGGGGAAAATCCAAAGACTAGCTAGTCTTGGAATCACCGGAGTAATAAGGACAACACCCCAAGCAGCTCTAAAGGTCCTACTGGGACTGCCGTCACTCTCCATCTGGATCCAGAAGGAGGCAATGGCTAGCTTTCTCAGACTTAGGGACTCTGGTAGTTGGATGGGCGGGAAGGCGAACTACGGTCATGGCAAAATCGCTGATATTTCCGAAAGGGACATCCCAATTAGTAGTATCAGAGTGATTGAAGCAGAGGACCGATTAAAGTTCGATAGAAGTTTCTCTCTCAGGATTCCGACAAAGGAAGAATGGGAAAAGAAAGAAATACAATTTGTGCCAAACGCTTTGGTGTGCTATACAGACGGCTCGCGTATGGAAGGCATCCAAAGCTCTGGGGCAGGACTCTTCGTGGAGGACCTGGACTTGCAAAAGAGTTTTCCACTTGGACGCTTTTCCACTGTCTTCCAAGCTAAGGTCTATGCCATACAGGAAGCGGCAAATTGCAGGGAAATAAGGCAGCACCGGGGGCACGATATATACATCTGCTCGGACAGTCAAGCCGCTCTAAAGGCATTGTGCAATCCCAGCACTAGGTCACCCCTAGTCAGGGAGTGTGCAGAAGCCTTGGAAGAGCTAGCAAGGACCAAAAACGTTCAACTGGTATGGGTACCGGGTCATAGTGGAATTCCCGGAAACGAGAAGGCAGATGAACTTGCAAGACTCGGATCAGGGATGGCATGCACGGGGCCGGAACCTATATTGGGTGTTACAAGGAAGCAGGTAAAGACCGCTCTCGATGAGTGGGCTTATACCAAGCTAAAGGAGCAATGGAGAGCGGTCGACGGTTGCCGGCAAGCTAGGGACTTCCTGGCTGGCCCAAGCAAATCAAAGACCGACTGGTTGCTGGAAAAAGGAAGAACTGCACTCAGACAACTTGTAGGGGTCCTCACGGGCCACTGCAGGCTAAGGAAGCACCTGGCAACAATGCGGATTCTAGAGAGTCCACTATGCCCAGAGTGCGAAGAGGATGAAACATCCTCTCATTACTTAGCCGAGTGTGTCAGATACGACAGGATCAGGTTGCAAGTCTTTGAAACTCAAAGACTCAACCAAGAGGAACTAAGAGATCTCCCCTGGGCCAATATCCTGACCTTTATTGAAAGGACGGGCAGGTTCAAGGAGGACTCAAATTAGTAAATGGCTGGGATTGCCTGGGGTGACAAAAAGGGCCAGAAATGGCCTAGTTGTCCGGCTTTGGCCAACCCAAAAAAAATTTACTACTACATAGGGAGTGTCCGCTTCACTTACGCCTTCGCCAAATTTCAATTATTAATTAACTGAAAAAGGCAAATCGGCTCCAGTGAGAATCGAACTCACGTAGTAGACTTGTCATGTACAGACGCGGTAGACCACTACACCAATCCTCCCAAAAAACACTTGTTTAAAAAACCAATCTAACAATTATATATTTACTATAGTCTACACCAATTTAAACCAGTGACAGTATATCCCTTGGATATCTAATAGTTATCATGTGCTGTCTGGGAAGAAATCTTTTATTACCTTATCATAATGTCCTCATGCCATCTATTATCAATGTATTTACCAGATTTTTACTAACTAGTAAGTAGGTAATGCAAACATAATATCCATACAAAAAATTTCCTTGAAGTTGTCTTTCTGCCAGAAGGCTGGAGGACCTCTTTGCATCGTTATTTTATCTCAATTTTTCAAAAGCCACTTATGTCGCTGAATTTATTTTTATTCATTAACATTTAAGCTTTTTTTTTTTCATATACCTAACTAGGTAGAATTAACTTCAGTTGCAGATATCTTAAAAGCATGAAAACTTTTTGATTTTGACAGATTCTAAATCATTGTGACAACTGTCAGAAAATATGTAAACTAGTAAACTAGTGTAAGTAATTATTTTATAAGGTTAATATTTTTGTGAAAATTAATATAAGAGCCGCCCTAATATTAAATGAAATCAAACATATACAACCCCTATTATTTTTAGTATAGGGGTAAGCGCATTCACCACGCATTTTTTCTTGGACAATTTATCAAAGACTATAAGAATTAAGTGGGTAGTTTTTCTACTAATGATGGTGTCAGTCTAGTCTGAAAATCTGTTTACTTTCCCTTTCATGTTACTTTGTGGCATAACATAATACCACTTCTTCACGATTAGTCACTTAATCATTCGAAAAAACAATAATCAAAGTGCATTTTATTGAGGCCAAGAATGAATACAACTGTCATAAATAAATAACTACTCTCGATTCCGAATCAAACTGTGACAAAAATAGGTATTTGAATATACAGTGCGGTCCAAAACATATCAAGTATACACTCTTATAACTTTTGTTTAAATCTTTCAATATATTTAGCAGTTATTAAAAAAAGTATTAGGGATTGTCATGATAAATGGAGCCTCCTGTACGGTGCAAATGTGTTTGTTTTTATATCTCAAAGCGTTGCAACGCGTTGTTGTGTCAGGCTCGTAGATATGGGGGGGGGAAGAGGGGGGTATTTACCCCCACAAGAATCTTTAGAAACGCTCAGGGACAAAGCTTTTTTCGGAGGGTATTTTTTTTTTGTTTTGGTATGGGCGCCAAATTTTGTAGAAACGCTAAGGGACAAAGATTCTTTTTTCGTAGGGTGTTATTTTTGTTTTGGTAGGGGCACCAAATTTTGTAGAAACGCTTAGGGACAAAACCTTTTTTTCGGAGGGTGTTTTTTTTTGTTCTGGTAGGGGCGCCCCCCCCCCCCTAGGCTAGAAATCCCACTAGCCTTGGGCTTCCCAGTCCGACACTGGATGCTGACTCCCCTCCCCTATCTACGCGCCTGTGTCGTGATCACAAATAAAGACTACTGGGAAACCAAGATTAAAGTCGCATTTTTATTTTTTTTCAAAAATGGGAAAATCAGTCCCCAGCATTTGCGAAAGTGAAAAAGTGAAATTGCAAAGAGTTTACCTGTGTAATTTGGATAAGTCTTTAAAAGAATGCTTTTTTTATCACTGAAAAAAACAATCTGGTTGATGCAACCAAATCAATCATTTTTCTGGTTGCTGCAACTAGATATTTGGTAAAGGCAACAGCACAATTTGTTGTCTTTTCCATATTTCTGGTTGGAGCAATCAGCAATATAGTTAAAATATTTTTTTTTAGCAATGGAAAAATGATCTTTAGGATCTCGGAGAAAACTAAAGATCAATGTGTTTTACCTTTTTTATTATTTTTATGGTGTAGTGATCTACCGCGTCTGTACATGACAAGTCTACTAGCCAACTAGCATGTTCGATTCTCACCGGGGCCGATTTGCCTTTTTCAGTTAATTAATAATTGAAATTTGGAGAAGGCGTAAGTGAAGCGGACACTCCCTATAAAAACTGGTTCGAAAGTCAGTATAAGCAGGTGGTTCCCTCTACTACTAGCCCACACAAGTCCTGGACTTAGGGGATGCTTAATTAAGTAGAATAGTACGAGGTTAAACAAACATGTAATGTAATATAACATGTAAATCTGGAAAGGCTATTTTCTGATTACTCCGTAAACGCTTAATACTTAAATTAAAAAATTACAAATTTGATTAAAACAAAAATTTGACATTATAAAAAAACTTAGCTTAGGTGTAAGATTTGGTAAAACTACCTACCTCTCTCCTTCTGCAGGGAGTATGATAACACCGATTTGTAATAAGGCAATAAGGTAATCAAGATTATGTGTGATAATATTTATTGAAAAGGGTATAAAGCATAATTACTTATTAAATTTACATGCTAAATTCATGTGTATACCTCGTGTAAGGTATTTTGCTGAGCTGTAAAAATAATTAATGATTGACATCTACAAAATATTTACAAGGCTTAGGTTTAATAACAAGTGACATAAACAATAACTGTTAAAAAAATATCTCACGGGTTTATCCGATAAACTTTATTGTCTATACGAGGGTAGCACTAAAAGTTCAATTCTGTAGTAAAAAATACATATAATATATAGAGTATTTTTTTTATTACCCCATACATTATTGACATAATTAATAACTTTGCAGAAATAGTTTTCCAGAAAAAAAACGAAAATACGTTTCTCAACGATTTTACTTCGCAAACTATTTATTTTGCAAAGATTTTACTTCGCAAACTATTAACATCATTCATTATCTTTTCGAACTAATTGAAGCAACAAGTGGATGAAGGTGTTATGTAACATTTTTCAAAATTTTTAAATTTTCAATGAATAAATGGAGGAATTAAAAATAATTACATAACACCTTTATTACTTGCCGCTTTAATTACTTCACATAAATTTAACAACGCAAAATAATGATTACGAAAAATTTTACCCCGCTAAATAAACTTCGTACAAACCATTTTACATAAAATGTACATTTTATGATAAAAAATAACACAACATAAAAAAGAAACATTTGTGTTCTTTTATATTTAAATGTAAAAGAATGAAAAAATATTTTCGAAAAACAGAAAACAACGAAACGAAACAAAATTCGAATTAGGCATGTGAAGTGAAGTATAATTGTTGCGAAGTTTTTGCTAGAAAAATTTTAAATTATACGAGGTTTTTCTAAAGAAGTTCTTTTCACAAGTTTTTTTTTGTGAAGTATATGTATATAAGTATAACTTGTATATCATTTTTTTTTTCAGGAAAACAAAGGGACCCCCGCTACTACATAGGTATAGGGCCTATATCAAGGGGTCTATCACTGGCTGCATTCGAGGTAAAAAATTGTCTGCATTAATAATGCAGAACCTTGCAGTTACTGCATTATTTGCATTAGGGCATTGAAAAAAAACTTTTTTTTCAATTTTTCATATGTTGTTTCAAATGAACCTAGGCTTGCATACCAAAGGGTCTAGCAGACTAACCATATGAAAATTGCCCCCACTTTAATTTAACTTTTTGTACCGGTTACGTAACACCCTTGACCTCAAAGACAACTCACCCCAATTTCAGACCCCTACCCCCTCCCCCAAGGGAAAATCGACTTTAAAGTTTTTTTAATTTATGCTATTATTACCCTTAGGGGAGGGGGTAGGGGTCTGAAATTGGGGTGAGTTGTCTTTGAGGTCAAGGGTGTTACGTAACCGGTACAAAAAGTTAAATTAAAGTGGGGGCAATTTTCATATGGTTAGTCTGCTAGACTCTTTCAGGTAACTAGATTTTTTTTTGACCCCCGCCCAACTGGGTTTAATCATTCAACAAAAACCCAGGTACACGAAAAAAAAAAGGTCTTGCCCACCAGACCTGATAATTTTTAATTCAAAAACTGGAAAATTGAAGGTCTATATTTTGAAACTATTTTTTTTGACACCCTGTATAATATTTAACTAAAATAACTATGGAACTTTAAAAAAGGCTTATTAAGGAATTCTAAAAAATATTTTTGGCCTATCGGTATAGGTTCTAGTACCAGTTTTTTTGACATAAAGGTTTTTGTACATTTTCAGCCCCTACAAAAAAAAAAGCCAAAGGCCAAAGCCCTGCTCAACATTTTTTTTTTAAATCTCAATTTTTGCTACAACTTTTTTTTACTAGTCATCCTGGATTTTCTCAAACAATTTTTTTCGGCCAGACCTACTATACAGTACCTGCATTACTCTGCATTACTCTGCATTACTGTGTATTACTCTGCATTATTGTGCATTATTTGCAAATTTGGCGAGGGGTAATTTGTTTTTGGTAGAAACCGTCAGGGACAAAGCTTTTTTTGGAGGTGATGGCTTTTTTTTAGTCGTCAAAAATCTGGCGAGGTGTAAATATTTTACTACCCCAGGTGCCCCGATTTTCTCTCGACGGCCCTGTGTGCATTACCTGCATTACTCTGCATTACGTGCATTACTTCGCATTAACTTTGCCTTGCGTGCATTACTTTGCATTAAGTCTACATTACTTGCATTTCTTCCATTTTATATTTATTACCTGCATTATTCGCAAAAACCTTGCATTACCTGCATTACTGAAAAATATAGTGCAGTACGTGCCTCTTCTGCAGTAGGTGTACAGAAAATTTCCCAGTGATAGCCTATATCCATGCCAAACCTTTGAAGGATCTAATGGATAAAGGAGGTAACTTTTTAAATATTGTTTTCTGGGAAATCACGTTTTTAAAAAGTTTATCATTTAGCTACCTCCTGCATCCATTGAACTCTTCAGTTTCAGACAAATATACATTCTGTTTGATATATTAAGAAAAGTTATGGACCGTTTTATCCCAACATATTGCTGCTACTGTATATGCGCCAATAAAACAAGGCTAGCTACTATGCACTTTTGGTACCGCTTTGCAAGTAATAATAGTCGCAATAAAAAAGGATATAAACTATATAAGTTATCTAACTATAACAATTTTACTATAATCATATTAGACAGTTATGTCCTGGCGATAAATAAATAACACAATATACTTTTAACATTTATATGGATATTATAAAATTATGTAAATAGTACAATAATAAAGTATGTAATTGATTACAAATTATTATTTTATCATAAATATAATTGAAAGAGAAGAAAACAATCTCATCAAGGCTTAATTAACTGTACATGTAATGGGTATACATCATTTTAAAAGGTATCTTATATTACTAATATGGATATATACCATAATAGAAGTTGTCTCTATAACCTTTCACAGGACTCGCATAACACTGAACAACAGATAAAATGGAGAATCTTTATATTAGTCCTAAAGAAGTCTTAATAAAAGACTAGACTTTTTAGGTAGTACAATAATACTAGTACTACTAATAGTACTTTTTGTTTCTATCAAAATCAAAAATTTTCTTTATGAATCGATAGGCATGCCCCTAGGAACATTTTGGCTGAAAATAAAAAAAATCTATCTGGCCCTTTTCTTTAATATGATTTTTTTTACGTTTTTAAAATATAAATTAGCAGTATGGTATTATCACTGGACATCGGATTTTAGGGAGTCGTGACGTCAAAATACATAGCCGGGTACAATAAATTAACAAATTCATATTAATTTTATAAAATTTTTTAATATGTTGTCAAACTACTACATTACCAAAGAAAATTATATAAATATTATGAAAATCCCCTAACGTTTTATTTAAGTAAAATAAAATTTAAAAAAATAACAATTCTGAAAATTACGATTTAGTTGGGCTCTTTAATAATCCAAATTTAATTTTATAGTATTGTGGCATGGTGGCTGGGTATTACTTTTACCAAGTTAAAAAAAATCTGCCTGGCCAATCGTTTTTTATTCGCAATAAAATAAAATAAAATTAATTTTGTATTTTTTTACTTACTTTAAATATTAAATTGTCCTTGCTCCTCATCTCCTCAATGGGTTTTTGTATTCATATTTCTTAAAATATTAGTTTTTTTTTCCCAAGTTAAGTGTTTTTACGAAATGTGCAGTGTAAAATATTGCCGTCGCTCTAGTTCTAGATAATCTTCAATCCACGATTTAACCGTAGTAAGTAATGGTTATACGAACATGTTATTTAACTAATTAAATAGGTATGTATATTAAAAAAGAAAAAGTTAGAGCAAAAAAAGAAATTAATTAGCATTGCTAAGATAAGTCAAACAAAATGACTGAATTTAAGGCCTATCCAGAAGATTGCATAAGAACATAAAAAATAAGAATGCGATGCCGTGATTGGTTTACAGGATACATGGCGGCACATCAAGCCAATCACGGCATCGAATTGTTATGTACTATGTTGTTATGCGAGCCTGTGGATATACTCTTACTTGCAATAAAAACCTTGTTTCCGCATGCGCGTGATTCTAACCAATAAAATAACGTACATGGTACACGCTTGATCTTACATCTCTCTTACATATTTCGTCGCACGCATACGGAAACAAGTTTAGAGCTTTTAGATCTCTGTAAAGTACATGTTTATAACGAGGTCAAATAGATTTCACCTACCAGTCACCTCTTCACAAATTGAATAAAACACAAAAAGATTTCGTAGGTAGTTTGCTTTTTCTACAAATACTATATGTTTTAGCTGTGTAATTTTGTATTTTAATTATATTTTATTTATAATATGAAAAAAAAAAGATTTGAGTAAAAATCATAATTTCGAAGAAATTTTTAAAAACATTTTTCATATAAACGTCACGTGACTAGTCACGTGAGCTGTTATTGCGAATAGAAAAGGATTGGCCAGGCTTGATAATAGTTATACCCAGCCACCATGTTACAATACTATTAAAAAAAAATGGATTATTTAAAACTCCAACTAAATCATAATTTTCGGATCTGTTATGTTTTTTTTTTTAATTTTCAACGCTAGGGGATTTTCATAATATTTATATACTTTTCTTTGTAAATGTAGTAGTTTGATAGCTTATAAAACATTTTTACAAAATTATTATTAATTTTTTGTACCCGGCTATGGATTTTGACGTCACGACTCGGTAATATCCGATCTCTAATTATCACATTAGATATAATAAAATATTACACAGTATTTTCATTGCACACTATAGTGTATTAGTCCAGTTAAATAATAAATTAAAATTGCAATAAATGTACAGGGGCTGATATTTTAAAGGGTAGAGCACCCACCCCTAAAATTCAAGATAGCGGACACCCCTTACGCAAATCACCCGGTGAAAACTAACAGGATTGTTCTGTTACTACTACTACTACCCTTTAAAATATCAGCCCGTGTGCATTTATTGCAATTTATCATAGAAATTTCTCAGTATTTGACTGGACTTTATTTTAAATTTACATCAATCCTTGTTACACTGCCCACCAACACTATACTTTCGGAAACAAATGTAATTTTTTAAAAATCGGTTAACATTTTGGACATCAGTGTACCAGTATGACATTTTCAGTATTTTTGCATATTTTTGATAATTTTTGCTTAATGTCATGTACGTGTTTCTAAAACTAAGCGCAAGATTAAGTTTTAAAGATGATACTAAGGGAAAACAATTTTTTTGAACTTTTGTCGCGATTTTTTTTGTTTCGTGGACTCTAAAATTAATGTTGTTTATTGTTATTTATTACGTAGTTGTAGTGTAAAATAGTAGTAATGCTAAGGTGATGCATATTCCTATAGATTATTGTGAGAAAAGAAAAAATATATATGCAAGGCGATGTATTTTTATCATTTTAATAATGTAACGATTATGGTAATTTGTTTTTAATAAACAATTAAAAAATATTGTAAGCTTATTTGTACAAGGTTTAAAAATATACATTTAAATCATACGTTTGGCATTCTGGATTTAATTAACTTTTTTTAAATTTAAAATTTTGTTGGTGGCGCTAAAAAGAAGGTTATGTTATGGTGAAAAAAAAAAGTTTTTCAGATTTTGTTGTATTTATCCTTTTTAAGGCATATACATTCCGAAAAAAACGATTTTTGTCCGTCAGCCCAGGGGCCCCTGGTTGTTTACTAATAAACAGTAATAAAAAAAAAATTTTTTTCTTAAAAATGGCTATAACGATTTTTCTCAAGTTTTTAGGTAATAGTAAACGTGTATGTAAATAAGTGAATGTTATTACTGGTTTTTCCTGAAAAAATCACTTAATGGCGTAAAATATTTTTTTGCAATTTTGGCGGAGGCACACTGATTAAACGTTTATTTGTGTCAACATAATATTTGGTTGGATATGGCCAATTGAATTATTTGGTTGTGACAAATAAAATTGATTTCTGTCAAATAAGCGAGCTGTGATTAGTATACTAACACAGCACTTTAAAAGTAAACCTAATTCGCTTTTCTTTTTTTATTAATAAAAAACTAAAATGTCTTGAATTTTTCCATCACTAGACCACGAAAATTAATATACAATGTGGAATTTTCAAAATAAATGAACTCTACAACTTTTAATAATCTTCACTTCTTTGATTTTCGTATTTTTAAAAAATGACCTGAAGAAATGCTTTGGCTTGCTAATAAAAAAATATTAAAAATTAAAACAAAAGGTTCATATGGACATGGGTCAAATTCGTCTCCTGAGAGAGCTGCAGTTCATTACATATCTCAATTTGAAAAAAATAAATTTCGAATAACTCGAGAACCTCTGATCCGATTTTTAAAAACAAAACACTACTAAAACTAACTAAAAAACCTTTTAAATGAGGGATCGTCTGATATGTGGTCCTATTTAACTTTTAAAGCCACTTTTTGACGGCGGAAGGCTATGACGTCACTAGAGTAAAATCAAAATATGTCCAACTCAAAATAAAAATAAAAAATCGACCTGTCCAAAGACTTATCAAAAAAAATAATATTTACGTTATCGAATTGATTCATTTTAAAAATTCCAAAAATTTTTAAATAAATTTACCCACAAAAAAAGCAACAACTTACAAATTTTTAGCTTATAAATTAGTTATGATTTCCTGAATTTTGTGCTAATTTACCTACCTTACTTCACGATGTATGTCTATATATTTTTTTATTTTTTTATTAAATTTTATTTTTACGAAAAACGAAAAAAAAAATCCAAACAACCGTAAAAAAATTCAATTTTCATTTTTTTTTAAATTTTTCAATTTTTTTTTTATTAAATTTTTGCGAAAAACGAAAAAATTTTCTAAAAAAAATTCTAAAAATAGTTTAAAAAAAATCAAAATTTTTCAATTTTTTCTTATTTGGTAGAATTGATCCTTACAATAAAAGTATTTTTTCCTGAAAAAATTACGTTAATCGGAATTTTCTTTCAGCATTTTTAGATTTTTTAAAAGTTTAACCCCCATAACTGTTTTGTTTTGAGGGAATTACTTTGATTAACAACAGGGATCTTCCCTTCATAGAACTTGATTTTTCATAAAAATTTCAATACGATCGGATTATTCGTTCTTGAGTTATTGTGTCTACAAGAATCGGGACATTAGAGGGACAGACGGACAGATGGACAGACGGACATTTGAAAAAAAAAATGCTTATTTTTTCATGAAACAAATTTATATTCAAGAATGTTTTGTCTATTACGATTTTTATTTTTTTTTGAAAATTAGAACTGCCGTATAATATTATTCTAGCGCTGGCGCTGTGAATAATATAATAAGTATCTATAAAAGTATACATTTAATGTATTTATTAAATATTTGTTGGTAATAATGACATTCAATTAAAAACATAACTCTAAATTTAATAATGTGGGACGGCTGAACTTCCAACCATATTTTTTTAGTTCGTATGATATTTAACCGAGAATTGCTTAAGTAGGTTTATTATAGGTTTATGTAGGCTTGTAATTTAAAGCAAGTGTTAAGAACGAAAAAAAGTGTTAGATAGATATAATAAATACGTTTTAAGTGCATCGTGACAAAGCCAAGGTGGTCATTTTTCATGATCCAATGCTATTCTGAGCTACAAGAATCCGTACTCACTCTCACTTTTCGGATAAACGTGATGTTTAAAACAAATCAATAATAAATAAATAGACAAATCGATTCAAATAATAATAAAATTTGCATTATTATCTTATTATTATAATACTCTTCAAAGTGCGTGGTACAGTAGAAGATACAGCCACACAAAAAGAAAAAAAGTTCCTTTTATATACTCCAAAATAAAGTTTTTTGAGGTTATTTTCACAACTAATTCGTTGAGGTGCTATGTTGACCTCAAATTCGGATTCAGCACCTCAAAATACAAAGAAATACAATGGTCTCCTAAAAAAGTCCAAACGATGGTTTTCAATTTTCCGAAATAGTTAAAAATTACCCTAGATCAAATGTTTTTATAGAATACTGAACATCTTTCAAAAAATCCATCTGTCTGTCCCATTCGTGTGTCAAGTTTTTTGATGCGCATGATAACTTAAAAACTGCATGTCCGATCGACATGAAATTATAAGAAAAATCAAAATCTGTGTGAGGAAGAAAAATATTATTTTTGAAAAGAAATCCCTTCAAAAATAAAAAAACTCGAAACAGGCGCTGACTTTTCAAAATTTCAGGGGGGGGGCAAGAAAAACAACAAAGTTATAAATGTGTATCAAATAAAAAAGCTAAAAATGTATATATTAAATGGACAATATCTTTTAAAAAAAAAATTATATAAAATATCTTTTATCTAAAAGTATTGACGGGAGCTGCCTTTCCTATAATCAGTCCAGGGAAGTATGGTCCCCAAAAAGACCGAGAAAGACCGTTATGTTACAAGGATCGAGAAAGACAGTTATAGTTAAGTTATAGGGGGCGAATTTTTTTAATACAGTATATACATATAGAGTATATAAAAGTCCAAGGGCGCAGGAGTACAAAAAAATCATGTTTTGGAACGTCATTTGAGAAAAAACGCAATATACTATCCACTGTAAAGAGTATACTACGGGATACGAAGCATTACATTATCTTATTATTATCTTTTCAACTTGAACATGAATTTATAAACATTAATGATATATTACCCTATTTGTTTTCAATATTTTTATATCATTCATCAATTTGTATGTAATAAATCATTTTCGTAGACAATTGTTTAAAAATTATATAATACTTTTCTTTTTTATATACCTTTAGACTAAACATATTTTGCAAACTATTTTCCTCTTTTGGACTTTAGTTATAGAAACTCATAAATCATAGAAAAAAGAAAACGAGAAAAAATATATTAAAATTTAATTAATATTAATACTTGAAACTTTTGTAAACTTACCACCAACCATTTTTAATTAAGAAGACATTTCTTTGGTAATTTTAATAAAATTAAATTATATCCGGGCTGGCCATTTTGATAGAGCGGAAAATGTCGCTGTCGCTGGCCAACAGCAACTTGGTGGCGAAATGGTCAAAATTATTTTTTTCTACGACTGGCTAGGAATGTAGGCAAATAACTACATATACTTTTCAAACATAGAACAAATCCATTCTATTTGAACCAGTGAGAACAAGAAGAGAAAGATTGCACTGGATCCAACTTTCGGGAATTAACAAAAAACTTTATAGCAACCAAATCATAAGCTCAATAAAGAAACACAACATTACAAAACTTGTTCATTGTAACTATAGTAATAATTTTAAATAAGTGGTTTCTTTTTAAAACCTTTACTTTAGCTCTGATATGTAGTAAAAATTGGTGTAACCTTTTCCTTCTTGATCTCAACTGACTAAAGTTTTAGGATAATAAAAAAAAACCTTTTTTTCATGTTAATTACAAGACTGTCTTGTATTTAAACAAATAGCAGGTTATGTAAGTCATATATACGATTTTTTTCGGGATTTTCCTTACGATTTCTGATGATTTTATCACAATTATCACGATTTTTGTTGGGATTTTCCTCAAGATTTCTCACGATTTTGTCACGTTTTTTGTTGAGATTTTTCTTACGATTCCTCACGATTTTGTCACGTTTTTTGTTGGGATTTTTCTCAAGATTTTGTCACGATTTTTGTTCTGACGATTTTATCACAACTATCACGATTTTTGTTGGATTTTCCTCACGATTTCTCACGATATTGTTACGTTTTTTGTTGGGATTTTTCTCACGATTTTGTCACGATTTTTGTTGGAAAATTTCCCATAAGGAAATTTCTGATGTTTTTTTTGTTGATTTTGATTTAGAATTTAGAATTTTTAATACCTTTAGCATCATGTTAGATTTTTAGCATAAATATTAACAAATTTCCAGTAAACGGCGACCACATACGTCGCCGATGTAACTACGGATGATCCATGTCAACACCAAACTTTAATTGGCGGCCAAATTATAGAATTGATGCTGTGGCCAAAATAGCCCACAAGTTATGGAAACAAGGATTGAACATCATAAATTAAAAATTGTCATAGTATATAAGAATGTTTTGATGCTTTATATTAGGGTCAACCAATCCTGCAGAATGTTAAAACCCTAAGTGCTATAGAAAACCGAGGACAGCAAGCGGTTCCTTTCTGTAAACTTTTTAAATTCAATTTAATTAATTGAAGACTACAAGACAATAATGCTAACGGTCACAATGCAAATAAGGTCGATTTCTACATAAAAAGTCGACCTTATTCGCATTGTGACCATTAGCGTTTGTGTCGTGTAGTCTTCAATTAATTATAAGTTAATTAATTTTTTATTTACCTTGAAGATCAACACTGTTAATATAAGTCTTTCATATTCTTATGACTCTAATCAACACTATGTTCTTGAATATCCTTTTTTAACACATCCATAATAAATAACACAGGACCACAAAAAAAAAGTCTGTTTTTCAGAAACCAGACTAATGGCAATGAAAAAAATTCTTAATCCTCAAAATCTTGAATATAGTGCACTGTGGTTTTTTTTTCTATGCATTCGAGTGAAAAAACAATCATCCGCAAGATGTCATAATTTTTTTATGGAAAAATTTCTAAATGAAAATGATACATGCCATTAATAATAATAATAGTAATGGTAATGGTAATGTTAATGTTAATGGTAATGGTAATGGTAATGGTAATGGTAATGGTAATGGTAATGGTAATGGTAATGGTAATGGTAATGGTAATGGTAATGGTAATGGTAATGGTAATGGTAATGGTAATGGTAATGGTAATGGTAATGGTAATGGTAATGGTAATGGTAATGGTAATGGTAATGGTAATGGTAATGGTAATGGTAATGGTAATGGTAATGGTAATGGTAATGGTAATGGTAATGGTAATGGTAATGGTAATGCCAGTGCCAGTGCCAGTGCCAGTGCCAGTGCCAGTGCCGGTGCCGGTGCCGGTGCCAATGGCAATGGCAACGGCAACGGCAACGGCAACGGCAACGACAAAGGCAACGGCAACGGTAACGTAATAGTAATAGTAATAGTAACAGTAATAATAATAATAATTATTATAATAATAATATATGGGGGGACTATATGAGGAAACCCATCCACTCAATAGAGATACTCCAGCTCTGGCACAGTTCAAAACCTACTGTAGACAGACGAAATGTACCCGACCAACAAATCACTAAGGAAAGGTTTAGAGAACACTTGAAGGCTCAAAGAACTTCGCCGCTCCTGGCCCAGATGAAATAAATAACTTTTGGTGGAAAAAAATTTCCTCAACCCACCAGCATTTGGCAAGAATATTTAACTCTTGGCTAAATGGGGAGGAGCGAATACCTGGGTGGTTTGTGGAAGGTCGCACAGTGCTAATACCTAAGAACGGAGATTTGTCCATGCCCAAAAATTATAGGCCGATAACGTGTTTGAACGCTTGCTATAAGGTGTTTACACGCATCATATACATGGGAGTACTCCATGCTGCTGACCAAGTATTTCAATCTATATATGAGCAACGGGGGTCAAAAAGAGGTGTCGCTGGCTGTAAGGAGAACCTGCTGATAGATAGATGCATCACGCAGGACTCCATACAATATAAGCGAAATCTCTCAATGGCCTGGATCGATTACAGCAAGGCATTTGATACAACACCACCGGAGCTAATTATTTACTTGCTAAGATGCCTTGCGGTGCCAGAGCCCGTAGTGAGATGCATGGAACAACTGCTGCCACTTTGGAGAACTAGCTTTTTAATCTATATTTCTCTTTTCAATCTATATCTCGGAACTGGCCTGCATATTAATCTGCATATCCACTTTTTACGCAGATGAAACAAAGCTCTATGGTAACCCTCTGACCCAATATAATCAATTACAAAATGACCTGAATACAATCTGGAATTGGTGCGTGGAATGGTTATTACCTCTGAACCCAGAAAAGTGCTCTGTTCTCCACATAGGCAAAAACAACCCAGGTAATACTTACTTCATAAATGGCATTCAAGTAAAATCTGTTTCCTCACAACGTGATCTAGGACTTATAATAAATGAGACACTAACATGGTCTGAACATATATCTTCTGCCTGTAAAAAGGCAAACTCTATGCTTTTTCTACTAAAAAGAACTTTCGTCTCGTGTTCTCCTGCCAAATTTGTAAACCTTTACAAGACTTATGTCCGTCCCATTCTTGAATAGGGTGGTCCAGCATTTTATCCAGACTTAGTGCTCGAACAAACTCTCCTTGAATCTGTTCAAAGGCCAGCAACTTGCCTAGAATTCGGCCGTGTAAGACCTTCGTATGAAGAAAGACTTCAAATGTGTAATCTCCCCAGCTTTGAACAAAGAAGAAATAGGGGTGACCTTATAGTAACTTTTCGTGCCCCAAATAACTTATTCGGTGTTAATGTGTCTTCGCTCTACAAGTTAAATCAGGTCAATAGGTTAAGAGGTCACAACATTAAACTTAAGCAGGACTTTAGAACCAGTGCTCGTGTAAATTTTTAGTCTAACAGAGTTTTTGGTGAATGGAATAGTTTACCTACCAATGTTGTTTCTACACCATCCGTCAACGCCTTCAAGAATCGCTATGACATTACCAGGACTAACAGATCATTTAATTTTCATTTTCTTGTTATTTTACTCTTTCTCTTTTCTTTTTACTTTTCTTTTTATTTATTTTTTTTATATTTTAATTAGCACTTACTGTTAAAGGAGTTTTATATGACTTGTCCTCTACCCCAATCATTATATAAAAATAATAATAATAATAATAATAATAATAATAATAATAATAATAATAATAATAATAATAATAATAAATATAACAATCACAATAACAATAACAATAACAATAACAATAACAATAACAATAACAATAACAATAACAATAACAATAACAATAACAATAACAATAACAATAACAATAACAATAACAATAACAATAACAATAACAATAACAATAACAATAACAATAACAATAACAATAACAATAACAATAACAATAACAATAACAATAACAATAACAATAACAATAACAATAACAATAACAATAACAATAACAATAACAATAACAATAACAATAACAATAACAATAACAATAACAATAACAATAACAATAACAATAACAATAACAATAACAATAACAATAACAATAACAATAACAATAACAATAACAATAACAATAACAATAACAATAACAATAACAATAACAATAACAATAACAATAACAATAACAATAACAATAACAATAACAATAACAATAACAATAACAATAACAATAACAATAACAATAACAATAACAATAACAATAACAATAACAATAACAATAACAATAACAATAACAATAACAATAACAATAACAATAACAATAACAATAACAATAACAATAACAATAACAATAACAATAACAATAACAATAACAATAACAATAACAATAACAATAACAATAACAATAACAATAACAATAACAATAACAATAACAATAACAATAACAATAACAATAACAATAACAATAACAATAACAATAACAATAACAATAACAATAACAATAACAATAACAATAACAATAACAATAACAATAACAATAACAATAACAATAACAATAACAATAACAATAACAATAACAATAACAATAACAATAACAATAACAATAACAATAACAATAACAATAACAATAACAATAACAATAACAATAACAATAACAATAACAATAACAATAACAATAACAATAACAATAACAATAACAATAACAATAACAATAACAATAACAATAACAATAACAATAACAATAACAATAACAATAACAATAACAATAACAATAACAATAACAATAACAATAACAATAACAATAACAATAACAATAACAATAATAATAATAATAATATTGAGAAAAACAGTCTACACAACCCGGCTGAAATATCCCCCACCGTAAAGTGTCTTCACCTCAGATTTTTTGACTTTTCCTCATTCTATAGTTCTATTAGGATAAAAAAAAATTATTTGAAATATTTTGACCTCCTTTTTTTTAATGGTAACGAAACTATTGTGTATTGTGTAGTATTACATATATAAATTTTTGGCTGTACCTGTATTATTATTATTATTTATATAAAATTTTTAATGAAATGTATGGAAAAACACAAAAAAGTGCCATATTTGTAATTTGAGGCCCTGTAAAAAATTAAGTATGGTAGATATTTAAAATCTGCAAGTAATGGCATGAATCATTTTATTTAGCAATATTTCCATCTTCCATCTTCAATCTTGAGGATTTATTTTTTTAAAGAGGGACTATGGAATCCTAAAAACATAAAATAATCCAAACAGATCTATTGCTGTTCTATGTATGATAACTATCATAATAAATGATGTAGAATGGTTAGTTTATCGAAATTTAGTGATAATCCTTATAATTTCTCTTGGTAAATTTTTTTTGGACCCCGCCTTAATTTCTGTTGAAGGTGTAACAAATAATTAATTTCTACCACCGAGTAGTTGCAAATTGTTTTATTATTGAAGTGTATTACACAGCTCTACAAAAAAAAAAGTTATCGGTAACCAACAGGGTTGTAACATATGGTTTTCCATAAATTTTAGGCCGCTGAATCAAAATCTGAACACAAAATGTCTCTATCACGTTAAAAAAATCTCAAAATAGCGAAATTGTTGATTTTTCCTAATTTGGACAATGTTTTCAAACCAGTTTGAAGTCAGAGATCAAAACTCCAAGATGCAGTAGGTTTTAAAGAAATTTACCTTAAAATTTTAATGTTTTTTTGTTTATGAACAAGGCCTTATAATAAATTTGGGAAAATGTAGGTATAGCTGATGGAGGACATGCCCCCCAATTGAAAATTACCCCCTCCCAAATGCATAGAGTTTTTTGTAAAAGTGCATTATATTTGTAATTAGCCTCCTCACCCGAAACGGGGGGCCCGATTTTACCGCGAAAAAATTCCTCGAAGACCATTTCCGCACAACCATTACCGCGATCGCCATTACTAAAATTTTAAAATTTATTATTTTTCTGCAAAAAAATAAATAATTATGCTCGGTAATGGTTTTGGCGGTAAATTCTATGCGAGGTCTAGTCTATGCGCAGTAATTTCTTTCTCGATAACGGTAATGGATTAAGCTGTAAAGGCCCATATCCCCCGAAATACATTACAAATTAGCCCCACGCAATATTTGCTTCTAGTCTGTGCCTAAATTTATTCTCATATTCTGAAGTTTAAAGCTAAAAGTTTGCTTAAGCAAGCTCAAAAACGACAAAATTTTAAAGTAACGTTTAAATATGAAAGTGATCTGTTTGGTTTGGATATCGATATAGATACTGAATCCGAAAATACCCTGTTAAAAAGACCAAGTAGAGACCAGTAGAGACCAGTAGAAAACGAACCGGAATCTACTGGATCCTACTGCTCTCTACTTGATTTTTTTAACAGGGTAGCCACAAAATTAAACTATCAGGTCTGGTTTTCCAGATGAGTGTCACGAAATCACGAAAAATGCCAGATTGGACCTCATTTTTTAACAATTCAGATCAGATTAAGAAGTTCTGCCCTCAGGGTATCTATTCTGGTTTTGAGCAAACTTTTTCCGCCTGATATTTCGGTGAATATGGGCGAGGCTAAACGGTCTAGGTCAATCACTTCATAAGAAGAACTACTATGAATTTGGCTTTTACCCAACGAACTAACAACTCTTCTCTCTAGAATAGGCATACCGTTAATATAAAGTATCGCCAACATCTCGGTTTGTTTGTAAACAAATAGTAGGTATATTCAGGCCTGAACAATAACAATTACCAGTAACTGTTATTGTTGTCTCTGTTAGAACCAAGCTGTGCGAGTAAGACAGACAAATGTATATGTTGGCTACTTTTTTGTCAGTTTTTACAAATGAAATGCCTATTCTAGCTAGAAGAGTTATTAGTTCGTTGCTTTTACCAGTGAATAAAAATCACCGAAATAAAAATAGTTACCCAGAATCGGAATTGTCTGCCGAAAATCTATAGGGAAACTTTTTAGTTACCGATTTTCTATTTTGTGGAGCTGTGTTATTGGAGTGTATTATCAATCGTGACTATCTGTTTATTTATTTCTGACAAAATAAACCATTCGCTAAACTAAATACCTTCATTCACAGAGGCGTGGATTAA
Source organism: Brachypterus glaber (assembly GCA_958510825.1). Taxonomy (NCBI): domain Eukaryota; kingdom Metazoa; phylum Arthropoda; class Insecta; order Coleoptera; family Kateretidae; genus Brachypterus; species Brachypterus glaber. Next base: position 8,539,288 of record OY294054.1, read on the forward strand.
GCCACTGGCGAAAAATATTTAACATTTAATTATTAACTCTGCTTTTTCGGAAAAATTGTGTGATTTGATGTGACTACACCCTCAACGGTGAAATATCTTGGGGGTTTGTACTTGTTAATCGTTTGATTAATGTTTCGTTTAACAGTTTATTGTAGTTTATAATTTGTAAAGTCTTTGTTTTTTTCTCCTCTTATCGATTGTCTTGATTTTCGAGACAAGAAATAGGTTGATTATGTCTTGACCATTTCTCCACGAATAAATTTTCTCGTCTAGCGAGAGTGTCGAAGAATAAATTCTTGTTCGTCTTAATTTTCAAGACTCTCGAAATTTTGCAGGTTTGGTTGACCTTAGTATTACTCGTCAGAACATCCCCACTGTAGGCCAGACAAGTTTTGACAATAATTCTTTATTTCCAGAGCTTGTGCTTAGAGCTTTCTTAAAACATTAAAGTATAAGTTGTATGAATCAATAGTTTTGACTTAATTTTTTACACTTTTGTCTTGACTTTTTCTTGAAGTCGAGACCATACAAGACAAGAAATTGCGATTTCTCCATTTTCCTAAAACCCACTAGCATCCATCCGCCTCCAACTTTATATTTTATGTTATCTAATCACCTTTTTTTGTGGCCTGTCTACACTTATAGTCAAATTAAAGTCACAAGCAAGTTAAAAAACAATTTTACACTACGATGTTTCAAGAACGCTTTGAGCCAGAGACTTGAAATTTGAAACAAATATTTTCTAAGTATTTAGTTCCCCCCGCCCCTTTGGGGTTGGAGTTGGAATTTTTTTATAATTAGATTTAATTTCAGCAACCTCTAAATCCCTCAATATACCAATTTCCACGAGAACTACCTCCCACCCCTCAGGGGGTGGATTTAGAACTTTTTATTATCAAATTCATTTTCAGCAACCTCGAAAACCCCAATATACCAGGGGGTGAAATTAGAAATACACCTCCGCGCGTAAAATGGATTTTTTATTATTAGATTTACTTTTAGCAACCTTAAAAATATACCAATTATCATGAAAACTACCCCCCTAATCGCCTCCTAGGGCGTGCTGTTAGAACTTTTTTATTATCAGCAACCTTAAAAACCCTAATACACCAATTTTCACAAAAACTACCTCCACCCCTCAGGGGGTGAAAACAGAAAAATTTGATTAAAAGATTCAGTTTTAGCGGCCTCAAAAATCCCAATATATAAATTTTCAAGAAAACTACCCCCTGCCCTCAGGGGATGTAGGAAGATTTTTTTTTATTTTCAGATTCACTTTCAGCAACCTGAAAAACCTCAATATACCAATTCTCACGAAAACTACCCCCTGCCCCTCAGGGGGTGGAGTTAGATTTTTTTTATAATCAAATTCACTTTCAGCAACCTCATAAACCCCAATATACTAATTTTCACGAAAACTACCCCCCACCCCTCAAGGGGTGGATTTAGAATTTTTTTATTGTCAGATTCACTTTCAGCAACCTCGAAAACCCCAATATACCAGTTTTTACGATAACTACCCCCCACCCCTCAGGGGGTGAAATAAGAAAAAAAATATTATCAGATTCATATTCCCCAACCCCAAAAACCCCTATATACCAATTTTGACGAAAATATTGAAAATATTTAAAAATATTTACCCCCTCACCCCCTCGGGGTGGAGTTAGACAAAATTTATTATCAGATTCAATTTCAGCAACCTCAAAAACCCCTATATAGCAATTTTCAAATTTTTCTCAAAAAAATGTATTTTTCCCTTGTCGCACCGCAATGTTCACCAAAATCAATCCCGAGCTAAAACTTTTGGCATGTCAAATTTCAAGTATCTAGCTTAAAGCCTTGTTAAGTTATCGTGCCCACAAGATTTCCAGGACAGACCGATCGACCGACCGAGGGACATTTTTTTTTTGCTTGAAATTGATTTATATCGACATAAAACCCAAAAATGCGCAAAAAAAAAAATAAAATTTTTTTCCACGAATACAAGGCTTTCCGAAATTTTAAAAATTTTCAAAATGGGAAAGCAAAATTGAAGCACAGGTTTTTAAACTCAAAATTTGATTTTGATTTTTTTTTGAAAACAGTTCATGTCCCATAAGCTTATAAGTGGGACAAAAGGGGCAAAATTTATTTTTTTGCAATAACTTGCTTAGTTTTAAAGATAGGTATATAAAATTATGTATTAATAAAAAGGTCTTTTTATGTCCTACAAAAATGTTTATATGTGTAAATGTTACCGTTTTCGAGATATTTAATAAAATAAATAAACATAGGAAAAAAATCAAATGTTATTTTATTGGTTACATAACAAATTTTAATTAATAATAATAATGGAAAATAATAGATCAAAACATGGCATAAGGGTTCAAGAGGCTTTACCTAAAATAGTGTACACCATAATTCCATTTTTTAAATATAGTGAAATTTGGCAAAAAGAAAGCAAAATCTAGTAAATATTTAAAACAACACTATACAGTGCATAAATTAAGTCTGGAACTACCCGATTAACTTTTCAGTTACCAAGTTAAAAATAACCATCGATTTTCACGAAAACTACCCCCACCCCTCAGGGGGTGAAATTAGAAAAAAAAGTATTATCAGATTCACATTCGTCGACCCCAAAAACCCCTATATACCAATTTTGAAGAAAATATTAATAATATTGAAAAATATTTACCCCTCACCCCCTCGGGGTAGAATTAGAAAAGTTTTTTTTATCAGATTCAATTTCAGCAACCTTAAAAACCCATATATAGCAATTTTCAAATTTTTCTAAAAAAAATGTATTTTTCCCCATTTGCCCCCCTTGCTGCACCTCAATGTTTACCCCTAGCGAGAACTTTTGGTAATATACCTGTATGCCAAATTTTAAGTCTCTAGTTTAAAGCGTTTTGAAGTTATCTTGTCCACAAGATTTTCCGGACCTACCGACCTATTGCTCGAAATTGATTTATATAGACATAAAAAGCAAAAATACACAAAAAAAATGAAAATTTTTGTACGAATACAAGGCTTTCCGAAATTTTGAAAATTTTCAAAATGGGAAAGCAATAAATAAAAAACATAATTTTTTTTGAAATTTTAAGGTTTTTTATTTAAATTTCTTTTTTGCTTTTGGCAAAAAGGAAATTTAATAAAAAAAATTAAAAAATTGTAAACCAGTTTTTTTGAATACTTCTTTTCTGAAAATTTTTTTTTTCAATAATTTTTTGTTTTTCAAAAAAGTTCTTTTAAAAAAAATACATTTAAATTGATGACTGATTTAGGGATTTTTATTTTGATGGCATTACAGTTTTCGCCATGTTTAAAATTCAAAGAACAAATTATATTTTGATATATCAATAGTCTGTCCTTCTGTCCGTCTGTCCGTCTGTCCGTCTGTCCGTCTGTCCGTCTGTCCGTCTGTCCGTCTGTCCGTCTGTCCGTCCGGACTTTTTCAAAAAAAAGTATTCAAAAAAACTGGTTTACAATTTTTCAATTTTTTTTATTAAATTTCCTTTTTGCCAAAAGCAAAAAAAAATCTAAAAAACCTTTTTGAATGTTTTTTATTCATTGCTTTCCCATTTTGAAAATTTTCAAAATTTCGGAAAGCCTTGTATTTGTGCAAAAATTTTCAATTTTTTTTTGTGTATTTTTGCTTTTTATGTCGATATAAATCAATTTCGAGCAAAAAAAAATATGTTACCAAAAGTTCTCGCAAGGGGGGCAGAAAAAATTGAAAATTGCTATATATGGGTTTTTAAGGTTGCTGAAATTGAATATAATAAAAAAACTTTTCTAATTCCACCCCGAGGGGGTAAATATTTTTCAATATTATTAATATTTTCTTCAAATTTGGTATATAGGGGTTTTTGGGGTCGACGAATATGAATCTGATAATACTTTTTTTCTAATTTCACCCCCTGAGGGGTGGGGTAGTTTTCGTGAAAACTGGTGTATTGGGGTTTTTGAGGCTGCTGAAAGTGAATCTGATAATAAAATTTTTCTAAATCCACCCCCTGAGGAGTTATAAAGTTATAAAAAAATTCTGACTTTAACCCTAAAGGGGCAGAGGGTAGTTTTCGTGAAAATTGGTATATTAAGGTTTTTATAGATGCTGAAAGTGAATCTGATAATAAAAAATCCATTTTACGGGCGGAGGTGAAAAACGGGAAAGCTCTTTTACTGGGCAGTGTATTTTTTTTGTTTAATTGATCCTTATAATAAAAGTAATTTTTCCTGAAAAAATTAGGTTAATCGGAATGTTGTTTCAGCATTTTTCAATTTTTTTTTAAGTCCACTTTTTTGTTTTTGGAGGGATTACTTTCAAAAACAATAAGGATCTTCCCCTCATAGAACTTGACTTTTTCTGAAATTTTCAAGTCAATCGGATTATTTGTTCTTGAGTTATCGTTTCAACAAAAAACGTAACATCCGACGGACAAACGGACAGACGGATATTTAAAAAAAAAGTTTATTTTTTCATGAATACACTATTATAAATCTGATTAAATAACCTTTCCAACGATAGGGGTAGTTTGTTATCTGAAAAAAAAATGTGATGGAGGGTGCAGGGGATAAAAATGTTGAAAACTTTTTTTACACCAAAATTTGTAAAATAAAAAATAAAAATCGACCTGTCCGATGGTTATTTTTAACTTGTAACTGAAAAGTTAATCGGGTAGTTCCAGACTTAATTTATGCACTGTATAGTGTTGTTTTAAATATTTACTAGATTTTGCTTTCTTTTTGCCAAATTTCACTATATTTAAAAAATGGTAATTATGGTATATTTTAGGTAAAGCCTCTTGAACCCTTATGCCATGTTTTGATCTATTATTTTCCATTATTATTATTAATTAAAATTTGTTACGTAATCAATAAAATAACATTTTATTTTTTTCCTATGTTTATTTATTTTATTAAATATCTCGAAAACGGCAACATTTACACATATAAACATTTTTGTAGGACATAAAAAGACCTTTTTATTAATACGTAATTTTATATACCTATCTTTAAAACTAAGCAAGTTATTGCAAAAAAATAAATTTTGCCCCTTTTGTCCCACATGAACTTTTTTCAAAAATAAATGAAAATCAAATTTTGAGTTTAAAAACCTGTGCTTCAATTTTGCTTTCCCATTTTGAAAATTTTTCAAATTTGGAAGGCCTTGTATTCGAGCAAAAATTTTCAATTTTTTTTTTGCTAATTTTGGGTTTTATGACGTTTTATGTCGATATAAATCAATTTCAAGCAAAAAAAAATGTCCCTCGGTCGGTCGGTCGATCTGTCGGTCGATCAATCTTGTGAGCACGATAACTTAAGAACGCTTTAAGCTAGTGACTTGAAATTTGACATGCCAAAAGTTTTAGCTCGGGATTGTTTTTGGTGAACATTGCGGTGCGGCAAGGGAAAAATACATTTTGAAAATTGCTATATAGGGGTTTTTGAGGTTGCTGAAATTGAATCTGATAATAATTTTTTTTTTGAAAATTTTTGTTTTTTTTAATTTTTAGTTTTTAAAAAAAGATCTTTTTTTTATGTTTTTAAATTTTTTCGTTTTTCACAAAAAGAAAATAAAAAAAATTGGTGAAAAGTTTTTTTATATATTTCTTTATATAGTATATAATGAAATGAGTGGCATTACATATCTTCACGGCTTGATCTGTAATTCTCCTGAAATCACTGCAGTTTTTTATGGTGTACAGTATTAAATTAATTATGTACAGAATATTAATATTATAAGTGGTTAAATGAAACAGATTAAAGATTGTGAAAGGTTGATAATTATAAAGAAATAGAAAATTTTCCCATATGTAAAGGATTCAAGTTAAAGGTATTTCATTAAATTCCGCCTTACTATGAGTAAGACTATTTTTAAATCCGCGGTACTCTCTGTAATTACATACTGTAATTGACATTCAAGTAAAATAAGTGTCGGAAACTAATAGTGCTAAGCAATCAGGCTACATCTCTTCACAAAATAAGGAACTATAAAATAAGAAAAATATCGTAGTAGTCACTGCAAAACACTTTATTTCTGCAAATTTAAAAGTTATATAAATACATTTGGGAGTCAAAACGTCTATAAATTCTCTTTCCAAATGCCCTTCCGCCCTTGGACTTTCAAAGTTGTTATTATTAAAAATTTATTTTTCAAACATCTCTCCCCCTCAATTATCTTCCTAGTTTATTTTTTATTTTTTACCAATGAGAAAAATTAAAAAAATACAATTTGTCCTGAGTTAGGACACCTGAATTCCAAGCCCAACTTGGACTGTCCAAGTCATGTCCTTGATATTCAAACAGACCAAGATTTTAAATCTTCTTGAGTATCTAATTCATCATTATATTTTTTTATTTCTTTTTACTCTTTTCTATTTTTTTTTAAATTCCATCCAGTATGGTAATTCTTGTATTTCCGTAATGACGTTTCAGATGTTCCTGCACCGCATATACTTTGGATATATTTATTTCTCGTTTTCCTGGTTTCTCTCAAATAAAGATCATAACTTTATCTTGTTTTTTGTTTACTTTAATAACACAGGACCACAATTTTTTTCTGTCGATTGACCAGGATCAGAAATGGTTTTCTAAGTGTATTTTTGGTCGCTGAGCACGAATCCGTCTTCCGTTTTGGCCCATCACTTCAGGATTTTTTTAAATAAGAAAAACCAATTATTTTTTTTCGTTTGGACTTTTTTTTCGAAAATTTTATTTCGCTCATATTTTCCAAAATATTAATCCGAAGGTATTATATGCCTATATTGTTGAAATCAGCGCGTCGAGAACTATCGACATGATTATTTTTTTTTTTAAATATCCAGACGGCGACCGAAATTTTGACCATATCAGATTTTTTAATCCTGTTGATAGATCTCGATTCAGATTAATATTTTGGCAAATATGAGAGAAATACAAATTTCGAAAGGAAAAAATAACTGGTTTTTCCTATTTAAAAAAAAACTGACGTGGTGGGCCAAAACGGATGACGGATTCTTATTCAGCGACAAAAAATACACCTAGAAAACTTTTTTTGATACTGGTCAATCGACAGACAAAAATTGTGGTCCTGTGTAATTAAAATGATCATATAAACTTACAAACAGGAGCTTATTAAAGAACATTGGGAAGAAACGTATTATACTATACTATGTAAAGCGTTAAGTACTAGCTCTTAAAATAATGGGTCTGCTGAGGGTTTATTTAAAAATATTTTGGAGAGCGATCTAAAAGAAGAAAGGCAGGCGGACATGCCTAGAATGAAATATTGGTCACCAGAAGGATGTTGGGTGTAAAAATGTTAGGAAGATGAAAAAGATTATATCTGCTTTACGTTTGATGATGATGATGTTGTTGGTAATGATGATAACTTAAGTTAAAAGACAGGATCAAGTGGTGGGTCATATACTTAGACTGAGAGCTTTAGGGCCGTAAAGTTCAAGGGAAGCCTCAGGAAGCTGGTGTAACGGAATAAGCTCCTTCACCATATTTTTATCCTTGATACATCTTTCGTAAGTTCTGTAACAAAACAAAACAAACAAAGAATGGTAAAATATGTTTTATCAATAGTAGCAATACTATCATACCAATGATTTACTACAAATTCTAGACTGGCATAATTGGTGATTTTTTTAGTTTGGTGGGCAAAATTAATTTTGTTAAGTGTATCGTTTTTAACTGCGCTACCCTGATAAAATTATCCATGTAAGGTGTTTTTAGTTTTATATCTTTATGTTATTATGATAAAACAACGTCGATATATTGAAAGGTGAGGCAGCATTAAATCATATGTAAGTTTTTAGAGAATAATATGCATATACGCGTATTTAAAACGTAAATATTTTTTTCGTTTGTGTCACGATCACTCAAGTCACGATCAACTTCAATAATAATGCTACGAACTAATAACTTCGGGCATACATCATTTTAACTTTGAGCTCAAAGTGAATGTGCGTAATATTTATTATCAAGGATAGGTCTATTTGTAATAGTTAACATTTTTTTTGTTCGATTCGTTTAAGGACGGGCCGTACCGATAACAAGGATTTCATGATTTAATACTATTTTGCTTTACTAAACAAGGGACATTTTCTCAATTAAATATGGTTCCTTAGTTAAAAATACATCAAAAGGTACTCTGTGTAACTCCGTAGGGCAAACCTTTTTCGAGAAAATTGCATATTAACATCTCTAATTCACATTTCTCTACCCCATAACACTTTTACTAAAAATCATCTCTACTCCATAACATCTCTACTTCATAACATCTCTACTCTACAACATATCTCCTCCACAACAACTCTACTCTGCACTACTTACTTGATCAATATCTTAAGATGATTTTTCCTTAGCAAAACAAAATAGTTGAATTAATAAGTATATAATTTATTTACTTTAGACTTGGATGAACAGACATATCTTTGTCCTACATATCTGGCATTTTCGTGATATTCATGTAGCGGTAAGTACCTCGCCTTTGACCCCAACCCTTAAAATCTATATTCAAAAAATATCGAGGGCTTCATAACATAGGGGCGTATATGCCATTTTTTGTTTTTGAGATTTTGATGCTTTTAGGTTCGGTTTATTAAAACAAACCTAAAACTATTTTGAGATTGTGATGCTTTTAGGTTCTGTTTATTAAAACAAACCTAAAGCTATCAAAAAAAAAAAAAATGGCGAATACGCCCCTATTTTATAAAGCGCTTGATATATAATTTATAATTAAAAATTATTATTTATTTTCCGTTAATAAACAATAAAATACAATACTTATTTATTAATAAAATAACACCGGCACACAAAAAGATATCGAGTGCGGCACACCAGACTAGTCAATTCTTACGTATTTTGGGTCGCTGAATCTGAATCCGTGGTCAGAATTTAAAAGTTATTGTTCAAAATGGCGGATCCAATATGGAGGATTAGATTTTTTAAAGTTGCTAGGATTCGCTTTAATCTTGGTAGTCGGGGGTTTTTGTGGCAGCTGATTACGAATCTGGTGTTTTCCAAAATAAAAAATGGCGGATCCAATATGGCGGATTAGATTTTTTAAAGTTTCTCGGATTTGATGGAAACTTGGTACTCAGGGGTTTTTGGGGTCAAGGATTACGAATCTGGTGCCAGTTTTCCAAAATTCAAAAAAGCGGATCCAATATGGTGAATTAGGGGAGTAGAGATTTTGTGGAGTAGAGATGGTGTGGAGTAGAAATGTTATGGAGTAGAGATGTGGTGGAGTAGAGAAATGTGGAGTAGAGGTCAGAAAGTAAATTTTAAGAGTACTACGGCCTCTCAAAACTTCACAATTTTAGGAGCGGTTTTGAAGAACTTGTTTTATAGTTTTTAATGTAAAATCGGCCTGTAGTATTTATGTTTTATTTATATATTATTATATATGTTTATATTTAGTACCTATTTTTGATGCTCGGACGTGCAATTATCTCTTTTTCTCCAATTTCATGAAACCGGTTGACCCTACGGTATTGCATAAAGCGTATTTTTTGATTTATTTTAAAACAAGGAATCATATTTTGTTAAGAAAATATAAAAAAAATATCAACAAAATGTTTGGATCAAAAAGTTACAACGCCTTCCATTTTTGCAAGGTTTATTTTAACTTGCAGTTAGACACAAAGTGTGCAGTGAGAAATTTAAATGTGCAATGGAAAATTAGGATTTGTGCAGTAAAAAAGACAACAAATATTTAATGAAGATACTAAAAAAAAATATTTTAAAAATTATTAATAAAACACAAATCAACAGGGTTTTTATTTTTTTATTTTACAGTATTTTGCTTGAAAAAAAATATATCCTCGGCGCATTTTCTAGTGTTTCTAACTGCTAATGATTTTAAACTTTTTAAAAATAAAATAGATCCAATTTGTAAAAATTTTCGACTGCTGCGCTAGAACTTTCTTACACTTTTATTCATTTTTCAAATTCAAATTGGCCAATTTAAGCGTGAAATTATTAAAAAAAAATGACCTGAGACCTTACGGCTTCTTTTGTTTTTTTTTTAATTTTGAGATTGTAAAACTTAACCCTAAAATTCATTAAAATAGTCGCCTGCGGCGCTAGCTAGCTAGAATCTTTCTTGTGATTTTGTAAAATTGTTTGAAATTAAAATAGTAAAATTTTTCGCCTGCTGCGCCAGGGGCTAGAATTTTCTTACCATTTTTTTTAATTGTAAAACTAACAATCTAAATAAAAAAACGTAAATAATTATAATTGAATTTAAACAGAATTCGTAAAAATACCACCTTAGGGGATAGCTTAATAGGTCCCACTTTAAGCTTTCTTACGTTTTTATTTTTTATTTTTGTAAGATCGTGAAATAAGTAAAAAAGTTGACTATATTTATTTTTGCATTCTTGTGAAATTTTAAAACAGGTAAAAATAAAATAAATAATATTTCTAAATTTTTTCTTCTGCAGAGTTAGCGATTTCTTACTTTTTTATTTGAGACTGTAAAACTTAAACTTGAAACTAGTAAAAAATTTCGCCTGCGGCTGTAGAGCTGTGGAACTTTAAATTATAAACCATTTTAAAATTAAAGTAGACCATCTACTTGTTAAAATGTTGGTCTGCGGCGCTATAAGTTTCTTACATTTTTATTTATTTTTTAAATCTATAATTGCATAGTTTAAGCGTAAAATTAGTAAAAAAAATTGCCTGCGGCAATAGACCTTTCCTGCAAATAGCTTTGTAGATGCCACTTCAGGTCGCAGCTTCGGTTTTAGCTACTGACCTGAGGTACGTGTTTAATGTACATTTCCGGTGGCAGTTTTGGTAATTTTTATTCGGATTTTTTACCGTTCCCTACTCAAAATCTCCAGTAGAATCGAGTAGAATCAAATAAAATTTTTACTGGTTTTACTCGACTCTACTAGGACTAGTAAAAAATATACTTGATTGAACTAGGAAACTGATTTACTCGGTTTTACTCAGGAAAATATACATTTTTCGAGATGTTTCACTAACCGATCACAGACCAGTAAAATTTTATACTCGGTTTTGGTCGGATTTTACTAGCCAGTAAATTCCGAGTAATTTTTTTTACTCGGTTTTACTAGAAATTTACGATTTTCATTAGGGTTTTTATTCTGCATTTTGACATATTCCATTCGGAATTGTTACCAGTCATATCCTTAAAAAATGCTTAAATCTGGCCCAGATTTTACCTTAAGAAGTGCAGAAATAATTTTCTTCTGTCCATTTTTGTGGCTTTTTGCACTGATAAAACTGTTTATTTGCGTCAACTAAATATTTGGTTTGATATGGCCAATTAAATATTTGGTTGGGACAAATAAACTTTATGTGAGTCAAATAAATTTTATTTCTGCCAAATAAATAATTCTGTTCCCATTAATAAATCATTTTGCAATTAAAATATTGGTTTACATGAACTAAATATTTATTTGACTCAAATAAAATTTGTTTGTCCCAACCAAATAATTTAATTGACCATATCCAACCAAATATTTAGTTGACGCAAATAAACTCTTTTATCAGTGTGCCTTTAGATTTCTGTTCTTTAAATGCTCATTTAAACAAAAATTAACTCTAATTTTTAATTTTACAACTTTTGATCTTGAAACACACAAAGATTTTGTCTGCGCCGCATTTTATTAATTGATAAATTTCAACCTTTGCCAAAAACAAAAGAAAAATATATTTTGAAACATTTGCAATTTTGGTGGATGCGCCGCTTTATTGATTTGTGTAGTGGAAAAAAAGCTTAAAATAAGCCCGGCATCCCTGGTTAAGGGTACAAAATAAAAATTACATAGGATAATTGAATTTATTAATCTTGGGGCATTTGTCAAATTTTGTTAATGTAGTTCACAGGTTTCCAGATATATTTAATATTTAAGACGGACCCTTAGGAATGTTGTAGCGTCCTTAAGGCTCATTTCCGGATTAACCTTCATAGGGGCAGTCCCTTTGTTTTTTCATAATTTTTAGGTGTGGTGTAGTTTAAATTTAGTATTTTCCTGCATTTTAAAATTCTTATGTAAAAAACTATTAAAATACTAGTTTCTTCTACTAGGTATTAATTTAGAAAAATGTGGATAAGCGAGCTATCGTTATAAAAGGTTTTACATCTTTTACCGAACATTTTAAGTAAGGAATCTATGATCCAAATACAAGTCATTAGCTAAAACTCTTCTGAAGTTATCGTGACCACAAATTTTCAGATCGATTAAATCATAAAACGTGAAAAAAGCAATACTTAAAATTTTGATTTACTTAGAATAATTTAATCTAATAACACTGGTCTACAAAAAAAATAAAAATTCTTCTCCAGGGACTAAACCTACCATGTCTTATGTATTTTTGTGTGCTGAAACCGAATTTTTAATTAAAAAAAAAATTCTACAGCGTATATTTCGAGTAAAGTGCCTCGCTCCTTTCTTATGTAAAAGTGATTTCAGTCAGATTTGGCTGAATTTTGTATATGTTATAGTTCTTGACTTACTGATCAAAATTTAATAAGGGCAAAACTTCCAAAAATTAATGGTTTAGGTGAGCACTTTTAAAATTTTGAAAACCCCTTTGCTTCGCTTACACAAATCTCACAAAAAATAAAATAAAAATTCTTCTCCAAGAACTAAACCTATCATGTCTTATGTATTCTTGTGTGCTGAAACCGAATTTTCATTTTAAAATTTTTTCTACCTAGTAGGTTTCGATTAAATCCCGGTTTTTATAGTCAAAATACAGTATTTTGACAACAAAAATAAAGATTTACTAGAAATCTACGCGGCCGAATTTTTTTTATATTGAAAATTAGGCTTCAGCATACATACATAAGACATGATAAGTTTAGTCCTTGGAGAAGAATTTTTATGTTTTTTTGTGGACCAGTGTAATTTATCTTGTGAAAAATACTATCCATTGCATTCTTTATTTCATTAAAATAAAATAAATAGTTAAAATTATAATACATTAATTAATTTATTTTAATTGATTAGTTATAATTATATTATCTACACTTAAGATTAATCAGTGTAGATAATATAGAAAATACCTAACTGCATATTGTGTGTTAATTAACAAACAGCATATTAACTAATTGCAGTTGTAGATAATTTAGTTTTTAAATAAATGTGTAATTTACACTACACTACAAAAAAAATGTGTAAATCTCGTAAATTTTACGTGCACCTGCTTGCCAACATATTACCTTTGATTTAGCATGTAAATTTACACATTTTTTTACAGTGCAGTTTACAAGGCTTTTGCCACCATGAGTTTTAAACACTAGACAGTTTTTGGGGGTAATCTGATGTGCTGAATCCGAGTGCTTCCCCAATGGCTTCCAATGCGCGTTGCATCGGAAGTCTTCTCTAGACTTTCGTAAAACTATACGACTTTTCTTGTGAGTTTCGAAATAATTTTAAAGACTTTTAATAAAATATTGTCTGCATTCCTGACATTTCTTAAACACTTTCTAAGGCTTTCCACGACTACCTATGATTTTCTACAATTTCTTAAAGACCCTAAGACTCCCTTGGCAAGTGCGACGCTACTTCCTAATTGAGGGTCTCGGAGTTCTCCAATACCTTACAAGATGCATCGTAACTTACACATTGGAAGTCTTTTTCTTGGCTTTATGTAAAACTGTAAGAAGGCTTCCGAAAATTTCAAAGATTTTCTGGACTTTCTACGATATCTCAGAGACTTAAGATAATTTGGTTAATCTAAGAGAGCGCAAATTTTTAATTAATATAATATTGTCTTTATATTCCTGAGATTTATTATAGACTTCACGTGACTTTCTAACTGAAGAATCTCAAACTTTCTACGACTTGGTGCTATTTCCAGTAAATTCCAAACACCTTGAAAAAACTTCCACGACTTTCTACAATTTCTTCAAAGACTTTCTCGCCAAGGGCGTCACTACTTTCCATTATTTTAAGAAAAATTAAACAAGTAGAATAAAAGATTTTTACATCTCATGAGCTCTACATATTTTGACATGGTAAATCCTAATCTGCCTGTTTTGTCTGGTAGCCAAATGTTATAATTTAGCTATTTTTAAGGGATGTATTTTTTTGTAAACTAGCGTTATTTATTTAAACATAGGAATATCATTATAAATCAAATTATTAATATGCTTTAATCAACAGTTGTGTCTAAATGTGCAATGCACGTTATTTCTATAATTTGATCCGGTCTTATAACTATTTATTACCTTGTTAAAATTTAACTGAAGAGAAAAAAAAAGTTATCAATTTTTAATTTTATTTAAATATTTATGAGGTTAAAAATTGTTTGAGCTAAAAATGTCAAATATATGCCAAAAGAAGGAGGAAAGTGAAACTAGTTCAGTCTTCAGGTCAGGTCAGGTGGGTACCATTACTGGTTAAGAAAATTTTTCTCATTTTTTTGTGGGTTGTCATTATTTCGTGATCATCATAAAGAAAATTTGTGGAGGTTAGTGTGATCTTGATTGTCTTGGATAAAAGAGATTTTATAGCGAATGATTTCAGTTTTGGACTTCATGAGACAAGGGGCTTTAAGGCATATTTTGTTTTGGAAGAAATGGAGTTTGTAAGAAGGAGTTTTGTTAAGGGTGACTTTATGTCAAGCTGGCGCTCCTTAGTGAAATATTGTTCTAAGATTTTGATACAGAGAAGAAGTTTTTATGGATATAGAACTTTTCCTACATAGTTGGGGGTATAGTTTGGAGGAACTGCCGTTGGCCCACGTTTTAGGATAGATATTTAATAAGGTTTTCCCAGTTAATATCTTGGTAATTTATCTGAATAGGTTGTGGTGGAACCTTTTTTTTTAAATCAAGATGTATTTTGTTTTGTAAGCATTAACTTTGATA
>OY294054.1:8554311-8585282 GCA_958510825.1 Brachypterus glaber
GCATTGATTGCCGAACTCGCTCAAGAATTCCGGGGCTATTTCGGACTACAAGAAAACTTTCATTTATGCGTTCGCGCAGGTCTTCTAAGGTGAAGATCGGTGTTGTATAAACAAGATTTTTTAGGTGGCCCCATAAGAAAAAATCTAAAGGATTGCAATCTGGAGAACGCGGTGGCCACGCAACAGGTCCACTTCTGCCAATCCAACGATCCGGATAATTATTATTGAGGTATTCCCTAGCTAGAAGACTGAAATGGGCTGGAGCACCATCATGCATAAACCATAAGTGACGGCGCGTTTCCAATGGGACGTTCTCAAGTAAGAGGGGTAGATCATTTTCCAGAAACTCCCTATAATTTTTCCCATTTAATCTGTCTGGTAAAAACATTGGCCCAATTAAATAATCGCCAACAATCCCAGCCCAAATGTTGCATGAGAAAGTTTGTTGGTGCCTTGATTGCCTAATCGCATAAGGATTCTCTTCAGCCCATTGATGGTCATTATGGAAATTAATAATTGCATCCCTTGTAAATGTTGCTTCGTCTGTAAAGAGCACCACAGATTGGAAATTTGGATTAATACACTGCTGTAGAAACCAGTTACAAAATAGCATCTTCATCAACTGCCGGCGTTCTAGTGCTTCTTTGAACCCCACAATCTACAGTATTTCGTTTAAAAGATCCTCTCTCACAAAGACGCTGATGAATTGCAGCAAAAGTTCCTTTAGCTGGACATCGTCGATTCGGAAATGTTTCGGCATAAAGCCGCCGTGCCAAAGTAGAGTTGCCGTTTGCTCGCCCATACGTGTAATGTATGTCAGCCATTTCTTCGTTAGTAAAATTCTTATTTTTATTTCATAAATAAAAGTGTTATTACTTTTAAAAATGTCAAACTTTGTTTAATGAATGACACTTGGTTGCTAAAAAAATCAAAAAAGCATGACCGAGTTAGGCGGTTAAAATGGCAACCTTAACATTTTTGTGGGGTCCTGCAGCCAGGACCATAACCATTAGAAAAAAAATCATGAATTATTCACAAAACGCAGAACGCAAAAAATTAACTGTAAGATCCTAACCTAACTTATTTGTGACTTTTATCTAAGAGCCAAACCAAATTAATTTTAATGTACCTAGAACCCGAATTATTAAAATTTTTGTTTTCAATATTTTAGTATTTAATTTTTCGTCCTCGAAGCGTGAAACTTCACGTTCAAATGAATTTTTCTCGAAACCGGTTAATCCTACGGTATTACAATAAGAGTATCTTTTTTGTGTATCTTTACCTGAGGAATAATATTCTTATCATAAATCTACAAAAAAGTTTCACAGAAAAAAGTTTGGGGCAAAAAAGGCCCCCCCATTTCGGACGCCCCTGTTTAAAGTAACTACATGCAAACACCATCGCTTGATAGGCCCTATTAATAATATATTACATGCAATATCTCGTTGATATAACACAAAGGGTTCCTGAGTTATTAAATAAAAATCGAATTTTTGGAACCCCATTTGAAGGGGCGTAGCTCCCTTAATAGTCGTTTTAGGATATATGTTTATAGGAACTTTTTTAACAGTTTTGAGCCATTCATCCCGTATGTAAAGTTTGGCCAAGCAATTCAGGGACACCCTGTATATATATATTTTTCTGCAATGTGTAAACCCTATTGTTTTTATTATTTCCTACTTACAGACATGGCGTATTTTTTACGCTGCCAAATTTTAAATAAACACATGAAAAATTACTGTTCTACATACCAACTTCTCCGCTCGGATTTAGGGCTTAAACTAAATGTCCGAAAGGTACTGAGATGCGGAAATCCGCAGTTAGTCGAAGTAGGGCGAAATCACAAATTGCATACTATTCAGGCGTAAAATCTACGCCTTGTCTATAGCTAAGGGTTAAGAAAATGGGTTATTTTGAAGGCGCGCTATATGTTGTTTTCAAACCACCGTGTAATAGGAAGCAGTTACTAAACCTAGGTAGTCCTTTGTACAATTTGCGTGATATACCGTAAAAATATTAATAAACATATGCAACTATTACTTTCCTTAATCACAAATGCATTAGTATCAAGCGCTACTACTTACCATCAAAATCAATATTTTAATATTTGTGCACTATTAAAAATGAATTGGATATTTAGGCGCGCAAAGCCAGTCCGCCGGGATAGATCAGCAGTGTTGACTGCGGCGCCTGCAGGATTTTTGATAGGGGGGGGGGAGGAGGGCAAGCCTATTCGGATTTACATTTTTATCAACAACAAGATCACTTAAATATGGTTTGCAATAACATACTTTATAAATAAATTGCACTGCTCTACTACAGATTTTTCACAAGCAATGAGAAAATCCAAACCAATTGGTAGGGATTTTCTCATTGATTGTGAAAATTCTGTAGTAGAGCAGTGCAATTTCTTTATAGATTTAAATAGTTTTCCGTCTATAAGGCACTAAACTTTATTTTCATTTATAATTATAATTTAAACTTTATTTTAATTTATAATTATAATTTAATTTGCTGTGTCGGTACTAGGTGCTGGCTTCGAGACAAATTTTTTGTCCGCCTATGCATCTAGATAATTATATGCCAACATCCAATGTAGTACCTTTGTACAAACATTAGATGGCGCCACCAACTTGTACGCTTTCGATACAGATATACTTATTTTTAATGAGTATTTTTAAATTTTCTACAGTCGGTGCGAAAGCCACCATGCCAATATATGTTTTCTGATGATCGCAAAAAAGCGTGAAATAGCAGTTATATGACATTTTGGTAGGGATTTTCTCATTGATTGTGAAAATTCTGTAGTAGAGCAGTGCAATTTCTTTATAGATCTAAATATTTTGCCGTCTATAAGGCAATAAACTTTATTTTCATTTATAATTTGATTTGCCGTGTCGGTAGTAGGTGTTGGCTTCCAGGCAAATTTTTTGTCCGCCTCTGTATCTAGATATAGATAATTCTTATCAGATTACAGGTCTGCCAACATCTAATGTGTAGTACTTTTGTGCAAACATTAGAAGACGCCACCAATTTTTACGCTCTTGATACAGTATGGTGCGAAAGCCACCATACCAATATATGCTCACTGATGGTCGCAAAAAAGCCTGAAATAGCATGACATTTTGTTAGGGATTTTCTCATTGATTGTGAAAATTCTGTAGTAGAGCAGTGCAATTTCTTTATAGATCTAAATATTTTGCCGTCTATAAGGCAATAAACTTTATTTTCATTTATAATTTGATTTGCCGTGTCGGTAGTAGGTGTTGGCTTCCAGGCAAATTTTTTGTCCGCCTCTGTATCTAGATATAGATAATTCTTATCAGATTACAGGTCTGCCAACATCTAATGTGTAGTACTTTTGTGCAAACATTAGAAGACGCCACCAATTTTTACGCTCTTGATACAGTATGGTGCGAAAGCCACCATACCAATATATGCTCACTGATGGTCGCAAAAAAGCCTGAAATAGCATGACATTTTGTTAGGGATTTTCTCATTGATTGTGAAAATTCTGTAGTAGAGCAGTGCAATTTCTTTATATATCTAAATATTTTGCCGTCTATAAGGCAATAAACTTTATTTTCATTTATAATTTGATTTGCCGTGTCGGTAGTAGGTGTTGGCTTCCAGGCAAATTTTTTGTCCGCCTCTGTATCTAGATATAGATAATTCTTATCAGATTACAGGTCTGCCAACATCTAATGTGTAGTACTTTTGTGCAAACATTAGAAGACGCCACCAATTTTTACGCTCTTGATACAGTATGGTGCGAAAGCCACCATACCAATATATGCTCACTGATGGTCGCAAAAAAGCCTGAAATAGCATGACATTTTGTTAGGGATTTTCTCATTGATTGTGAAAATTCTGTAGTAGAGCAGTGCAATTTCTTTATAGATTTAAATAGTTTGCCGTCTATAAGGCCCTAAACTTTATTTTCAGCGTACTTGATGTTGTTGTGCTAAAAATAACAATATTTTCCAGCCTTATAATTTAATGTAATTAATTCTCTTTCTTGAAATTTATTTGTCTCCTATAGCCGGCGCAATTAGTATAGACTATTGTGCCTCTCCCTTGCAAGCATTCTGCGTTACGAAGGTTAAAGGATAAAGTTAAGAGCGTGCTCGGCTATAGTGAAAATTATTACTATATAACACTACTCAACACTCAAAAATTTTCCTACATCATTTTAGTTGCGTCTGGCTATATTTGATGCCCTGATTTCGGAACCTTTTTTCGTTTTTCTCGATCAGCTCGTTTTTTTTTTTTTTGAGATATAGCGCACAGTGTTTTTTTTTTGTCTATAGTTGTAGTAAAAAAAAATAATTAAATTCTAATTATTTTTTTTTGCCTTGGATTGGTTCTCTATTAATAGGGCTCTAAGCCGAAAACAGCGGATTTCAAATATCTTTATTTGTTTGTTTTTATAACCTTCTAAATTCGAAAATCGAGATTTTCTCATATTTTTTCTCTATATTTTCATGAAAATTTTACATAAATACTAAAGATATGGCTCTAATTTTTATAAGCAACACTAACACACATGTGAGGTTTGTAAACATGAAAAAAGTTTTAGATTGATCCAGTAACCGATATTTTATGGGGAGTTATTGAAAACAGAACAACAATATTTTGAATTATTTAATGTAATTTATATGTTTTAAAGCAAGGAGAATTTTTTTTTTAATTTTTCGTTTTGTTTTTTCATAATAAATTTAATTAAGCAACACTCTTCTAAAAATAAATAAAATACTTCAATAAAATCTCCGTCACTGGATTAAATCTAAAACTTTTTTTATTTTTATAAACCGCACATATTTGTTAGTATTGCGTATAAAAATTAGAGTCGTATCTTTAGTATTTATATACAAATTTTATCAAAATATATCGAAAAAATGCGCAAAAATCTATTTTTTTGAATTTAGAAGTTTATAAAAAACAAACGAATAATGATATTTTAAATCCGCTTTTTTGTGAGCTATATCTCAAAAAAAAACAAGCTGATTGAGAAAGACAAAAAAGGTTCCGAAATCAGCGTATCAAATATAGCCAGACAATGGTCTCCGGTAAATAAAAACAAATCTTTTTTTGTAGAGCAGTATAATTAAAGTATGAAGTAAAATCGATATGTGGTAAAATATCATTGCATATATCAACCCTCGAATGGGGCAGGAAGATATAAAATGTGAACCTATCTGAAAACGTACCATTAAGGCCAAGCAATTACAACTCGTTACAAGATAAAGACAATAGATAACAGCGAAACCACTAACCCAGAGACAATTTAAATCTTTCGTGGACAACTTAGGGGCCCGGACAGTGTAAAGGTCACGCCATTGCCCACTAAATCTGCTCAACGACGGGTTAGACAGCCGAAAGGATGGCTGCACAGCATGCGATCTAATGTGCCATCTAGAGACGTCCAGCCGTGCACTGCACTTCGATTTTCTAGATCACTCTTCATCATGTTGCTCTATTAATTGATATCGTTTCTTTTTTTATGACTTTTCAATATTTATTATGCCTTAACCATTCAGAACCGGCTTTACCTTAACTAATTTTAGAAGCGCCTTAGTAAATATACTTACTATTTACTATACAGGGTGTTCAAAATTTTTTAACTATGGAATTTCTCAGAATATTTGGAAAAAAATGAAAAATACAGGGACAAGTCGATCTACATGGTTAAAATAAACGTTATTTTCAACCCTCAACTTCTCAAGAATTTTTTTTTTGTAATTTTTTTTATTATTTTCTGAGAAGGATTTTTTTTTTCAATTTGTTTTCTTTTTTCAATAAAAAAATCTTATGCCTACAGGGTAGGGTGGCTGAAAACAAAAAAGTTGGATTTTTTTGCTGCTCATGGAAGATAAAGCTTATTTTAATGAGTAAATATCCCACAAAAAATATAAAAAATATTGGAGAATATTTATCACTCCCTCACGAGGGTGGAAGTTTTGGCATCTTATTCACGGTGGGTTCGAAGTGATTTTAATTAAAATGCTCGCTACCTTAACAAACCCTTTAATGGGGAAATAACCGGAAAAACGGGAAATGGTGAAGCAAGCGTTTCCTCAGATGACTTTTTGTAGAATTGTAGATCATTTAATGCTCTTTAATTTTTGTAATAAGGAATTTTTGGAAAATATTGACCGTTACGCCAAAATTATCATCATCAATTATCGAAAAGTATGTAAAAAATAAGATTTTTTGTAATTTGTGCCCTTTTTTTGGGTGTTAGTAAAGCGAAATTTGGTTGATTTCTATACCACAACTTAAGTAGTATATAAAGACTATATTCTGAAAATTTCAAGTCATTTGAGGAAACGCTTAATCTTTTGTTTCATAATATCCAGCTTTTCGGTTATTTTCCCATTGAGTCAAGCGATTATTTTTATTTTTTGATTTTTTACTAACATTCGATCCATAAATAGGGATTTTTAAGGTAGCCAGCATTTTGGTTAAAATCACTTCGAACCCACCGTGGATAAGGTGCCAAAACTTGCACACTGATAGAAAAATCTAAAAATAGTACAACCAAATGTTGTTACAAGTTTGAGGTATACACGGTGAATTTGAAATAGGGTCCGATATTTCAAGGGGTAATTCTACATCAGAAAGTATGACAAAAAGTTCCTATAAACATATGTCTAAAAATGAGTCGTAAGGAAGCAACGCCCCTTTGAATGTGGCTAAAAAATTCGGCTTTTATTTAATCACTCAGAAACCCTTTGAGATATAGCAACGAGGTTTTGCACGTAAACTAATCTTAACAAGGCACATCTTTCTATGTTATTTTTATTTTAACCTGGAGCCTCCGAAACGAGGGGGGGGCTTATCAGTTTTTTGTCCCAAACTGTTTTCTGTGTAACGTTTTTGTAATTTTATTTTTGGAATATGACTCCTCAGATCAAAATAAACAAAAAAGGTACTCATGTTCTAATACTGTAGGATTAAACGTTTGGAAAAATTTATTTGAAATTGAAATTTTGGTTTTCAACATTTTAGTATTTAATTTTTCGTCCTCGAACCGTGAAATTTCACATTCAAATTAATTTTTTTCAAAAACGGTTTAATTCTACAGTGTTACAACAGGAGTACCTTTTTTATGTATTTTAACCTGAGGAATCATATTCCAAAACCACAATTACAAAAAAGGTATACAGAAAAAAGTTTGGGACAAAAAACTGATAAGGCCCTCTTGTTTCACAAGTCCCTGGTTAAAATAAGTAAATGAAAATAACATACAAAGATGGGCCTTGTTGAGATTAGTTTAGTGCAAATTCTCGTTGCTATAGCTCAAAGGATTCCTGAGTTATTAAATAAATCCGAATTTTTTAGCCACATTCAAAGGGAAGTAGCTCCTTTACGACGAATTGTTAGACATATGTTTATAGAAACTTTTTGTCATATTTTATGATGTAGAAACTCCTTTTAAAATTTCGGACCCTATTTCAAATACACCGTGTAGAATACAATAAAATTTTATGATTATTCTAAAACATTATAAAGTTATTTTAAATAAACTATTAAAATTGTACTCATATTATTTAACAACAAAACAACGTTGTTGTCACTATAATAGTTTTTTGAGGAAGGATGATTAATAAAAATGGCGACAATTAGCTGATTCTATTAAATGTTTTACCAAAAATATTAAGTAGGCATTTTGGGCTAAAAGTTTTATGTGCATAAGTATAGTTCTCCGCATGAAAGAAAGTCTCCTACGAAAGGGGAAAGAATCATTCACTCTCTCTCTTCTTTCCGTCAAGAGCGTTATAAGGCATGCGTGTATACAACAGGCCTCCCACTTGCACACACATTCCAAACATATTTCCCGTAGCCACAGATCCGTGCGTCAAACTATATACCCAACGATAAGCATGTACATGTACATGTAATTACATGTGATATGTATTTTCTATGTGCACATAAATGAATACATATGAATACATCACAGATAGGGTTTCCAGTCCCGAAATTCGGGATCCCGAAAGTACGGGATATTCCGAAGATTTTTGAATCCCGAAATCCCGAAAAATCCCGAAAATCCCGAAAAAAATCCCGAAAATCCCGAAAAATTAGAATTTATTTATTCAACTCGAATCGGGTTACTCGATATGTAATTGTGATTTGCGTATAATATTTTTTGTTTACGATGGTGAAAATGGTGGTAGGCTAAGAGTATTATACCTGAATTTTTTCAGGAGTTTTGAAAAAATGCCATTGGCCATGGCCATGGCCATTTTTTTAAAAGATATGTTTCTTAAGCTAATAAAAAACATAATTTTATTTTAAAATTTTTAAGTTTGTTTATAATTACTTTTATATATATTTTTTATATGAATTTATATTTTAATGTTTTGTTGGTACTACCAACTTGGTAGTTATAGATGTAACTTTTTATTTAATTTATTTATTATAACTTTTAAAAAGTATGTTTTTTTAACTTTTTATTTAATTTATTTATTTTAACTTTTAAAAAGTTTGTTTTTTTTTAACTTTTTATTTAATTTATTTGTTTTAACTTTTAAAAAGTTTTTTTTTAAATAATAAATATTTTACTGAATATTTGTTTTTTTTTCGTGATGCACACATACAATTTGTATATAAAAAAATTTTCTTGCTTTTTTAGTGTTTATTTTATTTTTTATTTTTCTTAATTTAGTAAAATATAAATTTAAATAAAATATGGTTAATACTGGTTATTTTAATAAAAGTTTTTGGTTTAAATTTTATAATTTTATTTATTTAATATAAGATAATTAATTTCTGATGAAATGAGACATTTTTAAATTTCGGGATCGGGATCGGGATCCCGAACTTTTTGAAATTTTCGGGATTTCGGGATTTAGGGATCGGGATCCCTAAAAGCTGGATTCCCTAATCACAGAACACCCACATCACAGCTCGTCAAACCTAGGAAGAGAAGTGAGTTTTTAATTATGGACACGCCCTCAAACCACGAGGCTCAATTCACCAGTTGTTAGAGGTACACGTACCGCCTATCTTTCTTCCTCCGAATACTTTCTTTTTCTTTCTTGTATGCAGTCCGTCACATTTCCACGTCTCTTCCTATCAGGCTCTACTAGACTCTCTGCGCGACAAAGAAAAACCTGATAGGTTAACAGTTTGTTGTTGTAAATCAAACAACTGCACTAGTTTGTAAATACCAAACACGTTTACTTTTTTAAACAAAACATTGCTGTATTATATGCAATATATAGTGGTTGGCGCATATACAACTATTTATTGTTGTATACTATAACCTAATTAGGTTATTAATTACTCTATTGTTATATCAGTGCACCTTCGCGAGGGAGCGGTAAATATACTCCAATATGTTTTATATTTTTTGTGGGATATTTTCTCATCAAAATGGACTTTATCTTCCATGAGCAGCAAAAAATTTCAACCTTTTTGTTTTGAACCACCCTACTACAGGGAACATTCAAGTATTACGTAACGCAAATGGTACCAAAATTCATACACTTCATACCCTGGTTCTCGCGTTATTTAAGGCTGTAGAGGTTTCATACTTTGGCTACCAACACCCCTCCTATTTGGGGGGGTAGTCAAAATATGAAATCTCTGTAACCTATAATAACACCAAAACCGGGGTTTGGAAGTGTATGAATTTTGGTACAATTTGCGTTACATAATACTTGAACGTTCCCACAGGCGAATTATTATATTACCTATATTTTATAATTTAAATAATTTTAACTTGCGTTTAAGTATTTGGAAAAATGCAATATAATATCCACTGTGAGTAGTATATAATGGAATGCGAAGCATTACATATCTACATGACTTGTTTAATAATGTAATACATTATTGAAACACTTTGCAGTCTTTTTATGGGTATCTAAATACGATATCAATATGTTACAGCGCACTTATATATCCTGAAAGTTTAGGGGGAATCAAGAATTATATGCTTGTCGCTATAATAGGGCAAAATATACGTTTGATGTTTTTTTGGGGTTTAGTTGATTTTATTACCGGTATGGGAACTAACCCATAATTTTGTCAAATACCTTCATAAAATCATGATCGAGAATATTACCCACTAAAAAATTTATCTACGAGTATGATCTTACGAAATAAGAGGTCATGAGAAATATTTAAGTTGACAACTTATTTATTATTTATTGAAATGTTCTCGATGCATACAAGGTGTTTAAGAATTGTACTGCCAACAAAAAAAAAGTTACTATAATAAAAATGTAATTATTTTTTAAAAACTAAAAAGAAAAAGGAAAAATTGAAAATAAATTAAAAAAACTTTATAATATAAAAAAGTCTGCCAATTTAACCAAAAGAATAAAAGACGCAAACAAATTAAAATTAAACAAAAATAAAATACTTAGTTAAATATCGTCGTGTTATCTCCTAAACCTCGTATCCCCAAAACATCTATTTTCGGTTCCTTGTACTAATCATTAATTTACATAATGATTAATGATCTAAACAGACTCCATTTAATTATTCCAACACAACCAGGGCTTGACGAAAGTCGAGAAACAAACTTCTCGTCTCAATTTCCGAGACAAGAAATAGATATTGTCTCGAACATTTTTCGACGATTAACTTCTTGCCTTGTCTGCCGAGAGTCTCGATCATTAACTTCTTTCTTCTTTCTCGCGAAAGTCACAATTTTCAAGACTCCCGACATTCTGCAGAGTTGGTTGGCCTTAGTATCGAAAAATCTCCACGGTAGGCCAAACAAGTTTTCATTATTGACAATGATTCTTTATTCTTTAGTTGAGAAGTTTTGATTCTTGGTCAAGAGCCTCTACTCTCAACGACATGACTCTCGTCGTCTTAATGTATTGAATTACACTCTTATCTTGATCTTTTCTCGTAATCCGGACAAATCTCGATTTCTCCATTCTCGTTAACTCCTAAACATAACTTAATTTTTTTATAATAATAATAATCTTTATAATAATAGTTATTTATGGTACTAGTGTGTAAAGTAAGATATTGCCCATGAGAAAATTAACCTGCGAGGCGTCAGCCAAGCAGGTTAATTTTCGAGAGGGCAAATCGGTTTACCCATGAGTGCTATACAAGGTTTTATCCAATATAAGCTTAGGAATTCATATTTTTATTAAAAAATTTAATGACATTTACAAGAAAATAATTTGACAAGTGACAGTTGAGTGGGTAAAATAAATAATTAACCACTCAATAAAGTAAAAGCCACGAGGGGGTTATTATTGAGTTTATCTATTTAAAATAAAGCTGGTAATTGTCTTATTATCTGTATGTATTGGATAAAAATCTTTATTGCTTTTAAAAAAAGTTACATTTTCTATAGCAAGGGGTTGGCATTATTACCGGACATATGTTCCTTTGTTGATTTTTCATGTTTGGTGAATCAGAATCATCTCCTTTCTCTAATAAAGAAAAACTGCAAACACAGTGTATAAGTGTATTTTGTGTTTGAAAAGTGTAATCGTACGGTATGTAGATCGATACAGACATTTTTTTGTTTATGAAAGTTTAGTTTAGTGACATGAATAATCGAAACATTTGAACATTTCGTAAACTCATCAAAGTTGTCAGAAGGGAGTCATTAATTTTATTGAATCACAACAGTTGTCTAACATCGTCACGTTTAAATACTTAGTGGTTTTTTTACTTTGTGTCATTTTGTATTTCTACCGTTAGTCCAGATGCCGAGAAGTCTACTACAAGGGAACTCCTAAAAATTTTCAGGTTGCTGAAATAACTGCGCTAAAAATGAACGGTCTGAAAAAAAGTTGCTGCCAGCATACAAAATGGTTTCTCTTACATTGTATGTATGGTTTAAATTTAAAGTCTTTAACTCAAAGAGTTTTTTAGTTATTGTGCTCATAAATTTCCCGCACAGACCTGTAGACAAACTTTGTATAAAAAACGTCGAGAAACTATATATTTATTTTTTTATTTTCTGAACTTTTCCTAATCAAAAATTTTATTATTTAAAAACTTTAAAAATTTCCAGAATGACTTTAGTTTTTTCTGCATCACGTACCATTTTCATGTAAGCCCAAACTTATTTAACCTAAGGGTTGTATAGTACTTTCAATTTTGGCGAAGGCGCAAAGGCGCAGTAAAGACAAATCTTAACTCAATAAAAAAATTGCTAAATTAGATATGAACAATATTCATTGAATATTCTAAAAACCCAAGCTGATTTTGCTTCTTTTAAGCAAACATTTTATAATTTTTTCTACGGCCACCTATGAAAACAACAAATTTTACACGATTTAGAACTTCTCTCTTTATCTAATCTAAATGTACCTCTGACGGTCAGAGTCTGAGCATTACACTCACAGGTATTTTTTGCACTGGTATATAGTTTTGAACAGATAAAAGACAGATCCCAGTTTTTTATAAAAAAATTCTTCGGCGTCTGGACTGCGTTAAGTCTTTGACGGCAGTTATTGCGTTTAAAACAATTACAAGATTTAATTAAAACTACGTTTAAAACGTTCTCTAGTGGGACTCATCTATCACCGAACATGTCTCCCGTCTTTAAATCTACCATGGTTTGTCTCATTTTGTTCGACTTCATCTAGCACGAATGTCAGTGCTTTAAATTCTTTTTCCTTCAAATTTCATCCTGTCTAATACATCATTTTTTAATTTGTTTCGAAACAACATAGGTCGAATGTTTTTCTAGTTTTTTCATTCACGTTTTAGTTGTATATTTAAGTTGTTTAAATGCTTTAGCCTTAGGCCTTTAAGTGACAACAACACAAACCTACACTGTAATATACTTTTTAGATTTATATATACTATTTAAGCTAAGAAAGTGGGTCATGTCTTAATGAGTTTGATATAGATTCACGAGGCGGAAGTCGAGTGAGTTTATAGTAAACGATCGAGCAAATTACACTTTCTTAGCGAGTTAGGTACACTATTTTTCCTATGCCCCTTCCCCCAAAAAATATATTAATAAATTAATAACAAAAAATATATATTTAGCATTTAAAGAGAATTTAAGCAAATTAGAATTTATTATATGAGAAAATTTATTATGAGAAAGCGGTGCTGTCAACAAAAATCAATTTTCCTTTATTCCAGTCTATTTTTGTTAAAAATTGGAAAAGAAATATATAATTTTTTGTAATTTTTAAACTATTGATATGCCTATTTTGGTAAGCTTTGGTAATTTTTACTTTTATATTTTAGAATTCTAAAATTAACAGTATTGAAATACACATTTTTTTTTTAATTTTTTTTCCGATTTTTCCGATTTTTTTCTCGATGTTTTCGAAGTTTTTAAGACATTTGAGACAATGTTAAAAAAATGTATTAAAAAAGTTAATGGTAATCTAATAATTTTGGCTGAATCCTGTTTATTATAAAATTAAGGTTTTAATTATAGCTACCAGTGACGATGATGACAGTGACGATGACGACGAGTGGAGTTCTGATGATAGCTGTGATTAAAACAAAATTTAAAAGGAATTTTAGCCAAAAGTATTAGATAACCATTAACTTTTTGTAAATATCTATGCAAAAAATACGCATTTAAAAAAAAAATATTTTTTTCCGTTATTAGAATAGTCTAGCAATTTTTTTTTCGATAGAATAATATTACTATAGATAAAAAATTCTTATTGTTTTACCCTTATGAGCAAAATCGAACATTTTTTTTTTCGATAAAATAATATTACTATAGGTAATGAAAAATGTGCATGGAAAGGAACACGTGATAAATGGTTTATATTTATGGTTTAAAATGATGTTATTATTTTGACGTTTCAAGGAAGTTTATATTAGGATACAGACACTTTATTAATTATATAATATGTTTTTAGACATACCTGAGTAGAATTAAGTATTTATTCTATTAAAAAAATTAGTTAATTTTACACATGGCTTAAGAACTTCAAATAAATATTTTCAAGAAAATCGGGGATTCAATGTATTTTTAGGGTTGTTCATATCTTTATCATATTAAATGCTTTAATTTTAAGCATTTCTCTAAAACTGATAACTTTTGCAAAAAAATTACCTCTAATTTCGTGCAAATACAGTTAAGGTTCAAAAACCGATGGGCCATATTGACTACGCCATTTTGAATTTTTAAGTTATGGACATTGGTCTACATCAACAAAATCAAAAGAAGCCATTTGACACATTTTTAGAAAGATCGAAAAAAAATAAAATTTTGGACCACCCTAATGGCGCGAATTTTTTTTTTCGATTTTTTTAAAATTTTATTAGGTATTTAGCTTATCAGCGGTATCAAAAATATTCGTATGCAAAAATTCAAAATTTTATTAATTTATAGGCAAGGTCACCAGTTACGATGCGCAGAACTGCTTAGGCAAACGCAAGTATGCGCAGAAATGATTGACAATACATACGAGTGCCTAAAAATGTTTTGGAAAACATATACAAATATACCATGCGCAGAAGGGTTTGGTAGAACATATTTATGCCCAGAAGTATTTAATAATACATACGAATGCGAAAAAGTGTTTTGGCAAATATATACAAATATACTATGCGTAGTAAGGTTTATTAATACATATCACATCAAGGAATAGATGGTAATGAGAAGGCAGACGACCTGGCAAGTAAGGGGAGTGAAGCCGTACTCACAGGACCAGAACCGTGCTGTGGAGTATCTTATTCCACTGCCAGACACGAGGTCAGGAAAATGTTGAGGAATGAACACCAGCAACATTGGATAGATGCACCTAAAATGAGACACTCTAAAGTCTTTCTAGGGGGGCCAACCAAGAAAAGAACCAGCTTACTTCTAGGCATGTCCAGAAGTCAACTGAGAGCAATAACGGGTATAATAACTGGGCACTGCTTACTGAATAAGAACCGACACCAAATGGGACAGACTACGAGCCCCGTGTGCAGGAGATGTGGGGAAGGGGACGAAGAGCCCTACCACCTCATATGTGAATGTCCATCCCTAATAGGGCTAAGATGGAGGTACTTTGGGAACGACTCGCTGGAACCAAACGAAATCATGAACACTCCCCTGAAACCGTACCTGGACTTTATAAAAGAAACAGGGTCCCTAGGGACCAGGTGTTGAGGGCAGTGAACCCCGCACTGAACAAACTAAACTAAACTAAACTAATACATACGAATCCCTAAAAGTGTTATGGCAAACATATACAAATATATCATGCGCAGCAGGGTTTGGTAGAACATATTTATGTGCGGAAGTGTTTGACAGTAAATACGAATGCAAAAAAGTGCTCTGACAAACATATACAAATATATCATGCGCAGTAGGGTTTGTTAAAACATATTTATGCGTAGAAGTATTTAATAATATATAGGAATGCGAAAAAGTGTTCTGGCAAATATATTCAAATATACAGGGTTTGGTAGAACATATTTATGCCCAGTATTTAATAATACATACTAATGCGAAAAAGTGTTTTGGCAAATATATACAAATATACTATGCGTAGTAGGGTTTAATAATACATACGAATCCCTAAAAGTGTTCTGGCAAACATATACAAATATATCATGCGCAGCAGGGTTTGGTAGAACATATTTATGTGCGGAAGTGTTTGACAGTAAATACGAATGCAAAAAAGTGCTCTGACAAACATATACAAATATATCATGCGCAGTAGGGTTTGTTAAAACATATTTATGCTCAGAAGTATTTAATAATATATAGGAATGCGAAAACGTGTTCTGGCAAATATATTCAAATATACCATGGGCAGTAGTTTGGTGGAATATATTTATGCGATGGCCTGTTTAATAATACATACGAAGGCGCGACGTGTTCTGGTTGAAGAGTTGGTAAAGGTGGGGAAAGTTAAAGGAAGTGTGACAAAAAGTTTGTAGTCCATCTCCACTATTCTGCTCGTCTAAAATATAAAAGTTTTCAAACGCTTTTGCGTTTCAGATATTTATTCAATTTTGGGAAATTTTTACGAATTTAGAGGAAGATTTTAAACAAGAGTTACCAAAGTTAGTTTAGTAGCAATGAAAAAAAAGTTTGTTATGTATTTTTGCCAATAGCTGTTTTAAAACTGGTTTCTTTCTTGAAATCTTTAGAAGATATATATGAATAAATACAAAAAAAATGCTAAAAAAGGCAATATGTTTAATAAAATATTTTTTATTTGAAAACTGTTACAAAATATTGCGTTTCTGTACAGAAAAGTATTCATTTGCCCACAGAAATGTCAACATTCAATTGTTTTTGAGGCAAGATTGAAACTGCTAACTTTATTGATCACCTAATTGTGCGGAATTTTTGGCTTTCTTAGGGTGGTGTAGGAAAAAGTTATATTGGTTCCCAAAGACCGATTCGTAAAATTTTCCATAGAAGCAATATGTAAGTTTTTTAAAATGTTAAGACAAAAATTGTGTTTACGCCCGCCCCCTCAATTTTTTCCAAAAATTGGTTTTGGTATCCAAACATACGTTCCTTATCCAAAAACCTTGGATAAGGAACATATATACCAAAGAAGGATATCGTTTTAAAGGCGAGTTTTGGGCTAAATAAGAACAATATGTTTTTGTTTAAAAAAGTGAAAATTAATGAAAAAAAATGACGAAAAACAGTTAACTAAGTTTATTTGTTAAAAAAAAACAAATTTATTTTTATTAAAAATTAAAATTAAATTGTAAACATCACAACAATGCACCATTTATCGTGATAAACTAAATGCGTTATCATCTTGAAAAAAAGTGTGTTTGTCTGAACATCAATTTGAATGTATAATAAAAATACTGTAGAATACTTAACAATATTTAATTAATGTATCTATTTAAAACTACCGCTTAAAAGCCTCTTAAAACTTTTTCATGGAAATAAAGTTATTTAACACATTAAAAGCCACATCAAATTACTATTCTGGGGTCACACTATCCCAGGAGACTCTAGGCTTTAAGTTACCATTCAATGAAAGGGGTGGCTTCTACCCCTTAAGGGGTGAAGATATAATTTTTTAAATATCAAATTAATTTTCATCGAGTCTCAAAACCCCCAAATGCCAATTTTTATTAAACGAAAATATAAGATTTCTGTAATTTATCTATTACTCATAAACTTCGGGGTGGATTATCTGAAAAACTGAACTCACCATCTTTTTCTTAAAGAATTTGGATTTAACATCAAAAACTATTTAAGAAAACATGTAAATAAACTTATAGTATATAAAAAAAAAGTTGAATCTAGTGTTATTAGACCTTATTTTTTTTAACTATCTAGCACCCTACCTGTTTTTTTGTTTAACTTCTTACTATTCTACTTAATTAAGCATCCCCTAAGTCCAGGACTTGTGTGGGCTAGTAGTAGAGGGAACCACCGGCTTATACTGACTTAACCAGTTTTTATAGGAAGTGTCCGCTTCACTTACGCCTTCGCCAAATTTCAATTATTAATTAACTGAAAAAGGCAAATCGGCACCAGTGAGAATCGAACTCACGCTAGTTGGCTAGTAGACTTGTCATGTACAGACGCGGTAGACCACTACACCAATCCTCCCATAATCCTCCCCTAGCTATAAGCCTGAAAAAAATATATGTTTTAGGTCAGATTAAGAGATACTACGATAAAAAAATTGTAGTTGTACGGCTTCTATTAACGCTTGAAAACAAATTTTGAAAAGAAAAATATTTTTTGGGCTTTTGATATTGGATTTCAAAAATAATTTGTTTTATGATACATCTTAAGGGCAACTACAACGTATATTTTTTTCAAAATGATTTATTAATCATAGCCCTAGATACATTTATTTATTTATATATTATTTATTTATTTTATAGTGATATGTTTTTTCTTTCATTTTTATCTCCTGTGGCAAAAACCAGCAAGCAAATGATACTTTAGGATAATGTAATAAACATTAATAACAACTTGTATTAAAAAATGAGCTTGATATCTCTGGGGGCAGGAATCGGTGCTTATCCAGTTACCCCCTTTAAAGTATTTATAAGCTATAACTTAAAGCGTTCTCGAGTTATCGTGTTCCGAGATTTTTTCGGACAGACAGACAGGCAGAAAAACTTAAGGATAGATTTTTTTTCGGAAATCTTCACTTAAGCAAATAAAATAACAGAAACGTAAAAAAGCAATAAAAAAAATTTCAATAATTTTTTACAAAATTTTCTAGCCTTGAGAAAAACTTGTATGTATTTATACTTGAATCGTCCTGTATATAGAAACTGAATACTTGGAGATTTGCACCGGTAATTATTAGGGATAGAAAAGTGTTTAAACTAGAATTAGTCTGCTAACAAAATAATAGTTTCCCTATGATTATATAAAAAAATCAAAAATCTTTTTTGCAAAAGTTTCTTTTTTTGAAAAACCAAAATTAAAAAAAAATAGCCTTTACCTCTATTGACCCCCTTATAACACCCCAATCTTTACCAGAACCAATCCCATCTGACAACTTTGAATAATAATAAGGTACATTTGTTACAAATTTAAAGTATTTATGAGCTTAAAGCGTTCTCTAGTTATAGTGGTAAGATATTTTTTCGGACAGACAGGCAGACAAACAAACTTACAGACAGATTTTTTTCTCAGAAATCATCACTTAAGTAAACGTAAAAAATCAATATAACTTTTTCAATAATTTTTTATTGTTGCAAGATTTTCTTCGATTAAGAAAATCGTATGTTTTTATAGTTGAATCGCCCTGTATATAAAAATTGAATACTTGGGGATTTGCACCGGTAATTATTGGGGATGTAAAAGTGTTCAAACTGGAAAGGAAATGGGAGTAAGTAAATTGTAGGTAGGATAGGTGCTCTCAATCATGGCTATATCCCCCAAGTGGAGCATTTGGCGGTTAAAGATTCCATCATTTTGATCACAGTGTGACCCCTGAGGGCTGTCTCAGTCACCAATGAACGATATCTATGACCTTAGTTGTTCTGAATAGACAAGTAGTCTTACACACAGAAAAACACAATCTTTTTCTGGTTTATATACTATTTTGTTCACTAATAGCGCAATTTAACTATTTTAATTCAGATAATAAACTAAAAACATTAAAGAAATGCTATTTCATAAAAACTCGTAAAAATCATGTAGTCATACTTATGATTTTAATCAATAACATTTAAGGTCCTTTAAGGACTTTTGTTATAATTTTTGGTAAATTGCTAATTTTAATAAGAAGCAATAGTTATATTTAAGTAAAAATATATTAAAAGCTAACAGCAACAGTGACACTGACAGGTGTCAGTTGTTTTTATTATCTAGTATCTAGTAGGAGAAAAATATTTATTATTGCTCTAGGTAAAGAATAGTATTTTACTCACCGAGAACGCGAACCTAGTTTTTAGTGCACTGGATATGCACTGAAATGGTTTGCGTTGAGGTGCGTAACTACTAACTAGGTATATTTCTAACCTAATAAGAAAATTAAACATTTCCAACTTGAGAGATTCTATTTGGCCGAGGCGCAGCCTATTCGAAATTAGCATTTTTAGAGTTGGAAATATAATTTTCTTATGAGGTTAGAACAGTTTATTCATTATTTTATTCACAATCACAATCGAAACACAAAATATTACAAAAATATTTACATTTAAACAAATGTTTGGTTATGTTGCTCTCAATTCTCAATTCCATCTATGAGGTAAAATCTAAAACCAAAACAGGTTATAAAAGAGCTCTTTTATGAACTTGGTTAAAAAAAAGTAACTTGTCTATCTTGTTAAAAAGTAAATAAAAATGATATACTGTGCAACTTTTATAATGCACACACTGAAAATAATTTTGCACCGATGTACAATACAGTGTACATGTACATGTAATAATCCTAAAAAATTGTAAAATTACAAGTTAAATCTCGTAAATTTTACGTGCACTGATAAAAAAGATTTATTTGGATATGGTCAATTAAATTAATTGGTTGTAAGTAAAAATTTTTATTTCAGTCAAATAAATATTTAGTTCATGTAAACAAATATTTTAATTTCAAAATAATTTATAAATGGAAACCAAATAGTTTATTTGACAGAAATAAAATTTATTTGTCACAACTAAATAATTCAATTGGCCATATCCAACCAAATATTTTGTTGACACAAACTGTTTTATCAGTGTGCTTGGCAACATATTATCTCTGATTCAGAATGTAACTTTACACATTTTTTTTGTAGTGTAGTAAACTAAACTGTTAAAACAATACTGTATTAATCACAATAAATATACTATTATTTGCGATTTTTAGTTAAGTGTGGTATACACGGTGTATTTGAAATAGGGTAGGAAATTTTAACAGGTGATTCTACATGATAAAATATGACAAAAAGTTCCTATAAACATATGTCTAAAAATGCGTCATAAGGGAGCTACGCAAAACCTCGTTAACATATCTCAAAGGGTTCCTGAGTTATTAAATAAAAACCGATTTTTTTAGCCAATTTCAAAGGGGCGTAGCTCCCTTATAACGCATTTTTAGACATATGTTTATAGGAACTTTTTGTCATATTTTATCATGTAGAATCACAGTTTAGTTTACTACACTACCCTATTTCAAATACACCCTGTATGCGCCAATCGTTACCTACAGTAAGAAATACAACTAAAAAGAGGTAATTAAGTAATAATCTCGTTAATAGTTTATTTGTTGTATTATTCACAGTTGTAAGTTATAACAATAATAATTGTAAACTCGTGTGGTATTAATATTTGGCGCAATATCTATCAGTATAGTGAAAAAATTTGAAAAAGAAACTACATTGTGCCTATATTTAAAAGCGGCAGACGAAACGATATAAAAAATTACAGGGCTATCTCTAAGCAATCGGCATTCCCTAAATCCAGACTAACTATTCACGAATACTGTTTTTTTCTGGTCGCTCGACTTCGACTAATCTGGCCATTTATATTGTAATGGAGCTTTTTCGTATGAATAAATAAATAAGTAAATAAATAAAAAAATAGTATTGTATATTTAAATAACTAGCATAATTTAATCTATCTTAACATTAACCAAAAAAAAAAAATACACAAAGGTCTATTTTTTGTTAAGAATGTCCTTTTATTAAAAGTTTATTATACGTAAATTACAAAATTTACGTATATTTAATGCATGTTTAATAAGAGGACATTTTAACAAAAAATATACCATTGTGCTTACTGGGAAGTGCGTGTTTATAGTACGATTTCACGGAACTAATTAGGAAAATTAATTATTATTCCGGTGTTTGTGAATACAATACACATAATCAATTATAATTATTAGTGATTACTAATTATGATTATAAATCATGCGCAGAAAGGTGATAATAAATTATTTTCTTAGAATTAATATATATTAATTCATATATATATATATATATGATTTTCTTGGCCTATATAATTTACAGTTCAATCAACAATATCTTTCTCTACTTGTATATAAGTAGCTTTACTTTAACCTTTTACACCATTATAGACACCCACAAAAACCATATACGTCGTTGAGAAAAATCTATGACATTTGAGATGTAATAAAATCTAGTGATCTTATTTATTGCTTTCCTCTTTAATGGTATATTATTATCAGAGGTCCGACTTTTAGTATTCATTAACCAGCAGCTCGGGAAAGAGAATTTTATAGAGACTATTTTTAAATGAAATTCGCACTTTAAAAGATAATTTACTAACCATCGTGTCAACGATATTATTACATAGTGGCGTATTAGGCCAGTCAAATAATAAATGTAAATTGCAATAAATGTACACGGGCTGATATTTTAAAAGGTAGTAGTGGATGGTAACATAGTTTGGACTATCTTGAATTTTAGGGATAGGTTGCTTAATATGCATCTTAAGAAAAAAATGCATTTAACCAATTTTGTTAAGGAGGGAATTTCCAACAATTTTTGTTTGGATCATTTTTTTAATATATTAATAACAATCGAGTTAATTCCATTTTTCAACCAAATTATTCATCGGACGATAAAAGTGGTTATGAGTAATTTTGTAGCCCTTAGACTTATCTGTGAGGTTCATATGTTATAAATTTTTATAGGTTCTTTGGTACGGTTTGGACTTTCAGGGCCCACTGTAACCGTAACAAAATACTTATGAAAATGCATAATATATAAAACTTATAGAGAATTTGAAGAGCTACATGTTTGCTCATAACCACTTTTATCCTCCGATGAATGAATGAAAATCAATTTCACCCCCAACATGGCTATTTTTGAATATTTATAACTGGATTGTTATTAATGTATTAAAAAAATGATTCAAATAAAAATTGTTGGAAATATTCCCGTTAACAAAATAAGTCATAAGCATTTTTATCGTAAGATGCATATTTGGGACTTTTTGTCACCCTTAAAATTTAAGATAGCAAATCACCCGGTGAAAAACTAACTAGGAATGTTCTGTTACTATCCACTACTACCCTTTAAAATATCAGCCCGTGCACATTTATTGCAATTTAACATAGAAATTTCTCGTTATTTGACTGGACTATATCTATAGATATTTTTAAATAGATATGTCAAATTGGTGTATTCCAAAAAGGTATAAACATCATCAAAATGGTGGTCCAGTTAGGGAAATGTGGTTAGAGTATAGATTAATAAAGTATACTTACATAAGATCATTATTAAAGTGGGTCGAAATACAAAAAAAAAATCAGATTAAGAAAACAAACACAAAGTTATGTTTTTTTGCTTAAAATGTAAAACATTTTAGCACGATAACTTGAGAATGGTTTAATATTAACACCTAAAATTTTAAACACAGGTTCTCAAACTCATTTAGATTTTCTTTTGAAAAAAAATGATGTGGGGCATGTGGCAAATGGGGAAACATTATTTTTTTTTGAAGTAAGTCACCTATATAAAGCTGTATATCAATAGTCTTTTTATGCTCTACAAAAATATTTATATTAATTTTTTGTGTAAATGTTCCCCTTTTCGAGATAATAAAAAAAAATATTCTGTAATAAGCTCCTTGCAGGTGCAAGTGGCTTTTTCCTGATGAATTTTTAAGTTAAACTTAACTATGAAGTGTTGCCATATTTTCAGTTTCTTAGTATTTCTTAGTATTACTTTTTTGTTTTTAAAATATATATTTTTTTAATTTGGTTCGATTGACTCTTATAATAAAATATTTTTTTACTGAAAAAAGTACTTTAATAACGTTTCCTTCTAATTTTACAATTTTTTTAGTTTAGTTTAACTTTTTTGTTTTGCAGGGGATTTTTTTTTTACTTTTGTAAGATTATTATTATTTTATTTTTAACAAAAGTAATTTTTCCTATAAAAATTAAGTTGATCAGAGTTTTTCTTCCAATATTTTCGATTTTTTAAAATATTTAGCCCCCTACAACTTTCTTATTTTTTTGGTAATTCTTTTTAATTCCAATAGACTTAGAGTACTTACCAAGATCATTTTTTCCTAAAAATTTGAAGTCGATCGGAGTTTTCCTTATTGAGTTTTTTTCTTATTTACAATTTTTTTTATTTTTTGTTTGGAAACATCTCGAGAATGGTAATATTTACATACAAAACGAATATAAACATTTTTGTAGTGCAAAAAAAATAAATTTTGCTCCTTTTATCCCACTTGCCCCACATCATTAAAAAAAATCCTAATGAAATTTTGTGTGAAAACTTGTGCTTAAAATTTTGGATCTTAATCTTAAACAGTTCTCAAGTTATCCTGCTCAAAGTTTTATATTTTAAGAAAAAAAACATAGCTTTGTTACAATTACAATTTTTTTTGCTATAAGATTTTAATCTGAAAACTTTTTTGTATTTCGATTCACTCTAATAATTTAATTTATTATGTAATAATATATTTTTAAAAACTGTAAATTTTGCAAGCCCTTGGTAAATGAATACTGAAAGTTCAATGACTCGTTCCATACATTTTTATGTGTATAAAAGATTACTTTCCCCTATAGATTTTTGCAAATTTTTTTACTAAAGCAATAAAAATCAAATAATTTTTTCACAATATTTTACAGCCGCAGGACGTTTCTATGGGAAGTAAAACCAAATTCATTTATCTATGAAACAATATACACGGTAAAAATAAATTACATTAAATTACATAGTCCGTAAATGGTAATATGTTGCCATAGACCGGAATTGTAAAAATTACATAGTCCATATTGGTAATATTTTGCATAGACCGAAACGGTAAAAATTACATAGTCCAGAATGGTAATATTTTTCATAGACCGGAACGCTAAAAATTACATAGTCCTGAATGGTTTGGACTTGAAATTTGAAAAAACATATTTACTACTTAGAAAATGTTTGTTCCAAATTACAAGTCTCTGTGTCAAAGCTTTTTTGAAATATCGTATGGTAAAGTTCATTTGGTTTAATAAACCAAACGATTTGCACCCTTAATACGAGTATAAACTGCTTACATCTTTCTTTAAAGATCTATTGGTTGATAAAGATCGTAATTTATAATGAACGCAAATTTTAGGCCACAAATAAAGCATTTAAATATCGTACATAAATAATATTTACCTTTTTTACACTTTTAACACTTTAACCTAGCAGCATGCGTCGCTATCTCTCTAACAATAACAATATTAAACGGTCCGTCTGATGATGCGACGCCTTCTTGGTTATTGCCAAAGCGCACGCGCGTCTTAAAATAACATAGCCCGACATTGTAAAATCATGTAAAAATATGTAAATCAATGTAAATATATTTTTTCACATTATTTTACATTCTTTTACATTATTTTACATTCTTTTACATTATTTTACATTCTTTTACATTCTTTTACATTCGTTTACATTCTTTTACATTCTTTTACATTATTTTACATTATTTTACATTTTTTTACATAAATTCATGAATTATGCATAGTCCAGAATAGTAAATTTACTTTTCCGTACTATGTAAATTCATGTATTTTTACATTATTTTACATGCAGTTTTTACAGTGTATATTACTTTTAATATATTTACTTATACTAATTAAGAAAGGGATACATATTTAATTTTCATTAGTTTTCTGCCCATGAAAACATCTGAATTTAAGGAATTTTTCCACACTTTTTTTAAAAAAATTGTGACCTGTTGAAGCAATTCTGAGGTCGGATTAGGTTTCAGCCACCCCGAAAATATAAAAATGGGTTGGTCTAGTCCCTAGTCTAGGCACTTTTTTTATTTTTTTTTTGGTTGGCTATGCCACCCACAAAAAAATTTTATGTGCCAGAGACTAGACCAACTCATTTTTATATTTTCGGGGTCGCTGTAATCGAATCTGAGATCAGAATTGCTCCATCATGTCGTAATTTTTTTCTACACTCAAAAACATCTGAATTTGAGGAATTTTTGCACTTTTTTTGAGTGTACATTAAAATTGTGATCTGATGGAACAGTTTTGAGGTCAGATTCGGTTTCAGAGACACCAAAAATATAAAAATGCATTGGTTTAGTCTCTGGATAATAAAAAAAAAAAAATTGTGTGTCTGTGTTATACCTATGTATATAGTATGTAATTTTAAAACACTTAAGATTCATTAGGTTACACATATTAATAATGAAATATAATAATTATTGATGTCCTTGTATTAAGGAAACTAAAAGGGTCAACTTTCGTTTTGCAAGAAATCAGCTACATTTTCAAACAATTTTTTTTGCCTTTTTTTTGCCCTGAATCCAAAAATGGTAATCGTTCTTTACGGCAATGCACTGTTATGGAGATTTTTTATATATTTTTAGTTTTGGCAAAAAAAACGTCATGGAAATCTGTTGGAAATAAAGTATATTCTAGTTATTTAGACCCCTCTGAATCCGAAAATGGTAATCGTTCTTTGCGGAAATGCACCATTGTTTTTGTATGGCGATTTTTTATATATTTTTTGTTTTGGCGAAAAAACGTTATGGAAATCTGTTATCGTTAAAAAAATTGTGTGCCTGTGTTATACCTATGTATATAGTATGTAATTTTAAAACACTTAAGATTCATTAGGTTACACATATTAATAATGAAATATAATAATTATTGATGTCCTTGTATTAAGGAAACTAAAAGGGTCAACTTTCGTTTTGCAAGAAATCAGCTACATTTTCAAACAATTTTTTTTGCCTTTTTTTTGCCCTGAATCCAAAAATGGTAATCGTTCTTTACGGCAATGCACCGTTATGGAGATTTTTTATATATTTTTAGTTTTGGCAAAAAAAACGTCATGGAAATCTGTTGGAAATAAAGTATATTCTTGTTATTTTGGTTCCCCTGAATCCGAAAATGATAACCTTTCTTTGCTGAAATGACCCATTTTTTTCAGTAGTCATGAGTTTTTTTAAGGAGATTGATATTACCAGGGTCATCTGTTATTAAAAAAAAAAACAGTTTTTTTTTGGAAAAATATACAAAAAATCGCCATAGAAAAAAAAAACGATTCATATTTTCGGATTCAGGGGAGCCAAAATAACTAGAATATATATCGTTTCTAATTATATCAGATTTTTATAACTTTTTTTTTGCGAAAACAATAGAACTATAAAAAATCGCCATAGAAAAAAAATTGTGCATTTCCGCAGAAAATGATTGTCATTTTTGAACTCAGGAGCGTCAATTTAGTTAATGGTAAGTAATTTGTAACGATACCAGATTTCCTCCAAACGAAAGTTGGGCCAAATAAAATAGCACCAAAAATAGAAATTGTCACTAGTTACATTTGAAAATATTCAGAAAGGATTACCTTGAATCAACAAGGGTTCCGTCTCGTTAAAACGAAAAACGGAACCCTTATGGTGTTGTTGTCTATGAAATTTTCAAAAACGAGTAATTTTTTGTAAAATTAAATATCAAAAAATTCTTCCAGACCCATATTTTTAGCAAGGAATTCCCAATATTGGGAGTTGCTGAAAATAGTGGCCTCATTATTTAGTGACGCCGCGCTATGTGGTCAAATGGGAATAAAAGGCACCAACACTATTTTAGCTGTTAAATACAAAGCAAAAAAAAAGTTATTTGTTGGTGAAATACCAAAATTTTTCTAAAAATTTACCCTCGGTCCCCTAAAACCCCCTAATTAGGGAATATTTTTTAACCAATGTGACTTTAGGCCTTAATGAACACAAAGATGTGTTTTTTTTTACAAAAAAATTTCATATGTGCCCACGTCGCTGACGGCTAAAAATCTCAATTTATGCACTTCTAAGAATGCTGGATTAGAATTTCTGTAACTTTCTTCAAAACAATTTTTTAAATATATTTTAATGTTTTTTTTTTTAATAAATTTGGTTATACTTTAAAGCTTTAAGCAAGTATTTATTGATTAGATATTCTGAATTTTTTATAGTTTTGATTTTTTGGCGAGATCCTTTATAGTCATGCATAGAATGGCTTAAGGCCAATATTTTATTTTTAATATTTTTATTACAAATTGTTATAACAATTGCCATTATTACCATTAAATATATTTTATAAAGGGACTCCTACAGTCCCGGTAATGGGGAGGGGGACATGGGTTTTATGGTCCCCCTCTCGGCCCATAATTTAATAAATTTTTTTATACTTTTGAGCCTTTGGGTGAAATTTAGTCAAAATTTGTATTCAGTTTAGGTATTTGAAGGACCATGCCCCCCCTTTGAAAGGTACGCCCCCACTCGACTTTACAATATGACCGTACCAGTACCCCTAGGGAAAGCGTTAAATAATTTTGTAAGAAATAAGTAATTTGACATTGAAAAAGGTTTAGTTACTTACTTTTAATTTTAATTCGTAGAGTTTTGGCAGACATTTGGTTATTTACATCAATAAAGTCAGAGAAGAGTGCGAATTTATCTTTTGCTTAACTACGAACCCGACCCCATTATGGACCTATAAGGCGCCCAACTAATTATTTAAACCGGTCCATCTCAACTCAAAATCCAAATGATCCAAATTTTTGAAATTCAATAAAACAATCTTATTTGCTTTTTTAGTTTTTAGAGTAAAATGATTATATTATTTGTGTCAATGTCGGCGGTTCGCGCCTCCCAAGCAAAACTTCTTATTACCCTGTACTGGAAAAATGGAGGTAAAATTAGAAAGTAACATTAAGAATTAATCGTAAAATTTACATGATTTAAACCGATTTTATTACCGTTTTTTCAAAATTTAAGTGAATCTTAAAATTGATCCTTTAAATTTATCATGACAACGTAATATTAAAGTTTTATTCCAAAATTAAGTTTTAAAATACAATATTTTAGTAAGTTTATATATTTTTTTAAGTTACCCTTTAACCTTACGATGACAACGTAATATTTTATCCTACACTGATAGAATACTATCGTAATCAATAGCTTAATTAGGTAATAGAATACAACAATAAATAGTAAATAGTTGTATATTCGCCAACCACTATATATTAAGTAGTAAACTCGTTCTTTATAGAAACGAGTGCAGTTGTTAGATTTACAATAACAAATTGTACACATTTTATTTTAAATTCACATATTACATGTATGTGCACATAAAAACTACATATCACATGTAATTATGTGTACTTAAATGTATATGCTTATCGTTAGGTATGTTGGCAAAATTACATTGAAGGGGGATAATACCACAGTAATGCATGATAATATCACTTGCACGCAGGCCAAATGCCCATTGTGCATACTACCTTCTGTGGACCACCGGCTTATAGTGACTTCCGAACCACTGTTTGTAAGGCATAGTTTTTTTCCAGCAATTCTTTTTTATAGAAATTGAATATATCGTTAGGTATAGTTATGCACATGGAAATTTCAGCCCAAAATGCCTACTTTCAAAACTTTGGTAAAATCAGCTGATTTATATATATATACATACTGGGATGAAGTACTTCATGGCGGAATTGAATCTGCAACAGAAAAATTCATTAGTATAATAAAACAAAAAATAGATAAAAACACAATTTACAAAAAAATTAAAAAAGAAAATAGAAAACGGAAACCCTGGATAACCCAGGGCCTTATAAATTCTATTAAGGTTAGGGATGAACTTCTAGACACTTACAATAGGACGCAAAATATTAACATAAAAATACAATATAACACATACAGAAATAACTTAAATAAATTAATAACTAAAACAAAAAATGATTTTTATAAAAATAAAATTGGTTCCAGCGCAAATAACAAAGATATGTGGCAAACTATAAATAACTTAAAAAATACACAAACAAAAAATACAGAAATTAAAGAAATACGCAAGGGAACAGAAATAATAACTGATAAACAAAAAATGTGTAACGCTTTTAACAACCACTATATAAATTTAGGGGATAAATTAGCTAAAAAGATAAAAAAAGTAAAAAATTATAAAGAAAAACAATTAAAGCTACAAAATTCTATGTTTTTATTACCTACAAACCTAGAGGAAGTAAAATTAACTATAAAAAGATTAAAAATAAAAAATCAGTGGGGATAGATTGCATTGACACCAATACTATAAAACATATTTCGGAATCAATTGCCTACCCTTTAACTCAACTCATTAATAAAATATTCGAAACAGGTATATGTCCAACTTCTTTTAAAACGTCGATAGTCATTCCCATATATAAAAAAGGTGATAAAAAGGATCCGGTAAACTATAGACCAATTTCGCTTATAACTGGGTTCACAAAAATCTTTGAATCACTTTAAAAGTTCGCCTAGATAGCTATATTAAAAAATATAAAATAATTTGGATTTGGATTTCAAAAGGGTAAATCTACACAAAATGCATAATTACATTGATAAAAGAAATTTACGATGCTATTGATAAAGGAATGCCTGCTATAAGCATATTTCTCGACCTTGCTAAAGCATTCGACACAG
Source organism: Brachypterus glaber (assembly GCA_958510825.1). Lineage (NCBI taxonomy): Eukaryota > Metazoa > Arthropoda > Insecta > Coleoptera > Kateretidae > Brachypterus > Brachypterus glaber. Next base: position 8,584,055 of record OY294054.1, read on the forward strand.
TCAGCCATAAAAAACTTCTTGTGATTTTAGAGAATATAGGTGTAAGAGGTACCCTTTTGAAACTCTTTACTGACTATCTGAAAGACAGAAAACAATTTGTAAAGATTGGAAAAAATCTCAGCAAGCCAATGTCACCAAATTACGGGGTTCCGCAAGGAACAATTTTGGGACCTTTACTATTTATATTATATATAAATAATCTGTTTTTAGTCAATACCAAGGGCAAAATTGTTAGTTTTGCTGACGACACAACCATCTTTTACAGTGGTTTTGACTGGAACATTTTAAAAAGTCTGATTGAGGAAGATTTTATTATATTCAAAGAATGGCTCGACTACAACGTCCTAACGTTAAATATAGAAAAAACTAATTTTATGGCATTTGGTTCATATACTATTAGTTTACCGGATTTTAATACGCTCACCTTTAAAAGCAACGTAGAAACCTTCACCATTGCTCTAGCAAATTCAACAAAATTTTTGGGCATTACTATAGATCCACATCTTAGGTGGGATTTACAAGTACAACAAATAACAAAAAAGATTAGATGTCTTATTCCGTATTTTAAAATACTCAAACCCATTTTAAGCATCCCTCAACTAAACACCGTTTACAACGCACTTGTAGAGTCTCACCTAAGATACGGTATCCTAGGATGGGGTGGTGTTTATAAAAACCAATTAGATGATCTGGAAACTGCGCAAAAAAGACTTCTTAAAATAATTCATAAAGTTGATATAACTTACCCGACTGATGATCTATTCCGGCTTGCTAATAAAATGGATTGTAGACAATTATTCTACTTGAACCTCCTCACATATTCACATTCTGAAAAAAAGACATATAAATTAGTTAATACCAGAAAAAATAAAAATAAATACCTACCTGTTCCAAAAGTTTTTAAAACTATCGGTCAGCGAAGTGTAGCATATCTTGGTCCTAAGGTTTATAACGACTTGCCTGAAAACATTAAAAATAGGTCGATAATTAATTCATTTAAAAGAATGTGCAAAAACTATATACTACAAAAACCAAGGAAATTCGTAAATGATCAAATTGATCTTAAAAATATTTCATAAAAAAAAAAACTCCAAAAAACTCATAAATAATACTTACCCGATTGCTAAGATTTTAGCAACTATTTATTTTCAAAGCCTCAAATTACATTTATTTATTTATTAATTTATTTATTTATTTTCAAAGCCTCAAATTACACATTACACTGTTT
>OY294054.1:8585482-8646397 GCA_958510825.1 Brachypterus glaber
AGAAAAATCGATTGTTCGGTAATAAAACGGATTAATACATTAAAATCTGGAAAATTTCTTTTTTTTTCCAAAACAACTTTTTTCTCTCCGACGTTTAGATTCAGATTCAGCTTCAGGTTCTGATTTAGATTCAGGTTCGCTAGAAAAACGACGGACGACGTATCTAGAGTAAATTTTGAGGGATCTGAAAATTTGAAAACCATCGTATAATACTTTTTTAGCACGTAGTGCTATGAAATTGCATTACTTTTACCGTTATAAAAATATACTATTAAGTAATTTTTAAGTCTTCTTTTTATAGGACACTCCGTATAAAAGTTTTTTTATTAAGAAAAATGTACAATGGTATTAATGAAAGATTTTATAATAAAATCCTTTGGTGTTTTTTAAGAGTAATTAAAGCAATTTTTCTATTGTTTTAATTATGTAATTAAAAACATAATCTAGTAATTATTCTTAAAGCTACTTTGAAAAAATCCTTTAATAAAAACATTTTTATATAACGAAATATTGCAGGCTTAACAAGTAAATCTTTGAAAACAGTTTTATTTTTGAATTTTGTTGCCAATATCCTTGCCTTATTTGTAATTTTTCTCTAGTTTGCTGTTTATTTACTTTTCACTAGGAAAGTCCTGAAAAACATTTCTGTTTTCATTTTTTAAAACGTATAAATGCAAAAAAGATTATTTCGGTGAAAAAATCTGTCTGTCGGACAGTCTGTCTGTAGATCTGTCTAGGAAATTTGCGACCACGATAAAAAGTCTAGAACGTTTTAGCTAAATACAAATTTGAACCATAGATAAAGGTACTCGTATTGTAACACTACAGTTTTCGAGAAAAAAAGGTGATATTTCACCGTACGAGGAAAAAAAATTAAAAACTAAAATGTTGAAAACCGAAATTTCAAAAAGTCCTACAGTGTTACAGCAAGAGTAACTTTTTTATGTATTTTGACCTGAGGAATCATATACCAAAAATAAAATAACAAAAAAATTACACAGAAAAAAGTTTGGGACAAAAAACTGATAAGGCCCCCTCGTTTCGCACGCACCTGGTTAAAATAAGTAGATGAAAATAATATACAAAGATGGGCCTTATTAAGTTTAGTTCATTGTCAAAACCTCGTTGCTATATCTTAAAGGGTTCCTGAGTTATTAAATAAAAATCGATTTTTTTAGCCACTTACAAAGGGGCGACGCATTTTTAGATATATGTTTATAGAAACTTTTTGTCATATTTTCTAATGTAGAATCACTCCTTAAAATTTTGGACCCTATTTCAAATACACCGTGTTTATTTTTATTTTTATAAAAGGTAAGTAATTAAATAAAAAAATATGAAAATTTAGCTTTAATAAGTTTTGATTGTTTTTCCTGATTTTGTAAAATATTTTTTGTAGAAAAAATATTATATAACACTCGCTGGTAAGTGTCTTTTAGGCACTTTACCCAATCGTGTCCATCCACATTAGGTAATATACAATAACTTTCTTTTCATAAACAGATAAAAAGTATAATAGAATTACTACTAGAATGTCTATAACTACAAAATTGGAAAATTTGAATGTCTTTTTAAACTAATTTATCTTTAAACAGTTTTAAAATTTAAAACTGGAAAATTTATTATATTAAATAAATCATTTTGTTTTAATTCGATTTTATTAAGGCTTGTTTGAAAATGAGGGGAAGCTCGAAATGTATCTCTCATTCCCACCCCCAAGTGAATTAAATTGAAGACATAACTTCTAATTAATTTCTTAAAAATATATTACAACACCCTTATTTTTGTCGTCGCAAAAACATAGTCCAGTCAATTTGGGATTTCTCTGGGGAAAATTTCCCTGAATTTTTGTATACAGTTTTATAATTTTTAAACGAGTGGTAAAATGTTAAAAAAATAGTGCATCCGAATTTCTCCTAGGAGGTAATTTATGATTATTGATTGTGGATTCGAATTCCGAAAGTCAAACTACTGCTCATATCAAAAAATGCATAGACCCTTTTTTGTAGAGATATTTCGAATCTATGTTTTTATAATACTTAACTATTTTTTTTAACTTTTTGACCAATAGGAATTAATATATACAGAGTGATTCACCTAACACAAATCACGCGTTTTTTGACTTTATTATTATAGTTACGAAAGTAAAAATTTTACCAGTTAATTTGGACCTAATTATCTAGAATGTCCTTTTCTATCCCTTTTTGTTTCTAAGCTAGAGCTCCACACAAGAATTTTTTTAGCATAACAACATTTTTAAATGCCAAAATTTAAAAAATATATTTATTTTCTTTATCATATATTTTTTTTAACTAAAAACATTAATTTTCTATTACATTTTTTAATTTTAAAAATCTTAAAAAATGTAACATTCTTTTACACTTTGAAAAATCTCAACTTGTAAAATCAATAAGAAATTATTTCAATTTAAAAAAATTGCCTTTTAAAATATTAAAAGTAAAAACTTTACGTTTTAGTTATGAATACAATTAATTTAAAAAAATAACGTTTACACCAAAACGTTTTTCATTTTAAAGTAAAAGTATTGTCCCTTACTTTCTTATTTTAATGTTTTCTTAATAAAATTATAATATTTCCCTTTATATTGTTGAAAAATATCAATATATTAAAAGAATTATTTTTAAAATAACCAGTTTTATATTCAAATCATTTACAAGTTTACAAATGATTTAAAAGGAAACATTTTTTAAATTACAAGGAATATTTTTATTTTTACAATGGCTTATAAAATTAAAAAATATCTTTTTGAATTAACAAAAAACACTGTCGGAGCAAAAACATATTAATTTTCTTTTAAAACATATGACTTTTGTTTGATTTTACAACGATTTTTCTCTGAGTGTAGGGATGATCTGTTAACGTAAAATAGTGAATTGCCGTGAAATTCAAATATTACGTAGGGTCAATCCTTCCTGCGGCAGCTTTCTGCTACTGTTAACGTTCAAAAACATGTTAAATATAACATAAAACTTGAATTAGATTTAATCTACCATTTATTGTTAGAATGAAAAATTTAACAAAGCAAGATTTTTGTAAATCTTCGTGAAGAACAGTTATGTAGATAACACATTTAGTTGTCCAGAAACTTAAAAAAGGCGGTAGAAAATACCATATCCTTAAAAGAGAAAACTTTCTGGTTAATGTCAATAATTTTATTTTAATCTAATTAATAAGGTAAGTTGCATTATAAATTATGTCTATTTGTTTAATTAAAAAGTATTATTTTATTATTTAACGAAATAAATGTCTCCATGTTAATTAATTTTTCACTGTGTAAAATTACAAATATTTACTTCCGCTAAGCTGCTTTAATAAAAGTCATATTGGGATCTTGATATTTTCCCACAATTTGTGTAGTTAAACCAATTTTAGGTACTATTTTAATTGTAATTTATACCGCCAAATTTCTGGCCGAATCCTGAAAACCAATCTTACTTCTACAAAATGCTTTTGGAAATATCTAAGCCTTGCCCAAATCACTCCAGTTTGCAGAGGTTATAATAGTTTACAACATTGATAAATTTCATTATTTAAAGCTTATCAACTAAATCTTATTCTTTACGAGTCTTCTATCAGATTTGACATTGAATATCATATTTTATGTATTTGAAAATAATAATTTCACAGCAAACTATTTTTTTGCTTTTTTGCAGTAGAGTCATTCCAAAATGAAAGTAACATTATTAAAGATTTTTTTAAATTAAAAAGTTTAATAGAAGATTAATGTTTTTTGTAAAAACATCTATCATATGATAAAGAAAATAATTATATTTTTTAATTTGGTCATTTAAAAATGTTATTATGCAAAAAAAAATGTATGTGTGGTCTAGCTCAAAAACAAATAAACTTTTGTCTAGTGGAAATTGTAGGTAATTAGGTCCAAACTAACTGGTAAAATTTTTATTTTCATAACTTTAATAATAAAAAAACGCTTGATTTGGGTTAGGTGAATCACCCTGTATAATTATTTTCGTGAGCTTTCACCCCGAATAACACAAGCGCAATATCGATGGGAACTTTTGAAACTTTACCCAGCTTTCTGGGATATTTCCCAAGCGATCCCCTGTTACTTTGCCCTATAAAAGTGCTGTTTCAGCAAAAAAAAATTGTTGCTTTTTAAGATATATCTATAGGTTTCTTGACGTTTTATAGGCACGATAACTCGTGAACGCTTTGATCTAACGACATTAAATTTATATCGATGTTTCTTATCCAAAATTCTCGGATGGGATTTTTTTTAAGGGGTCAAAGGGTGTAAAAAAGCTTTTTCGAAAGTTTTTTTCTTTGAAAAAAAAAAGTATTTTTCGAAAAAATAAAAAAAAATTGTCTAGAGTAGTAGTATTTTTGTCTATTATGACTAGACTAAACAGTGATATTCGGCAGGGTAATAGCAGCATTTAAAACTAATATTTTCTTTTATAGGCAAACGCAATTAGAACGGTGCCTTGGTAAGGTTAAAATCACGGTCTAACGAACTTTCCATTAGACAAATTTTCCGAAGGAAAATGAAAAGCGACGAACACAGAATATTACGTATTTATATAGTAAACACTGTAAAAAATCGGAGAAATTTTGGCCATCTGTTAATATTTTTAATAAACTTTTTTTATCTTTAAAAAATATTAATATACAGAGTGTCAAAAAAGTTTCAGCCAACGTTTTAAACGAAACCTGTATATTTTTTATAATACTTATATACAGTAGGGTGGTTCAAAACAAAAAAACTTGGAATTTTTTGCTGGTCATGGAGGATAAAGCTAATTTTGATGAGTAAGTATCCCACAAAAAAAAATAACAAATATTGGAGTATATTTAACACTCCGTCACTAGGCTGCAAGTTTTGGCAACTTATCCACGGTGGGGAAGTGATTTTAACTAAAATGCTCACTACCTTAAAAATTCCTATTAAGGGATCGAATGTTAGTAAAAAATCCAAAAATAAAAATAATCGCCTGATCCAATTTTTTTATTAGGAAATAACCGGAAAAACTTGAAATTATGAAGCAAAAAATTAAGCGTTTCCTCAAATGACCTGAAATTTTTTAAATATAGTCTTTATATACTGCTTGTTTTAATACAAAAATGAACAAAATTCCGCTTTATTAACATCTCAAAAAAGGTCTTAAATGCTAAAAAGTCTTGTTTTTTACATACTCTTGATATATATTATTCAAACAAATTTTATTACAAAAATGATAGAGCATTAAGTTATCTACAATTTGCTTTTTTAATTTTTAAAACCGGAAGTTATGATGAGAAAAAAAATAGAAACATTAAGTTTCTAATATATTTTTCTTAAAGTACATTTAATTTTATATGTGACTGGTGTAGCAAAAAATATCATCTTTTTTTATTTCCCAAAATATATATTTTCTACTGCCTTTAATAACGTGGGAACCGGGGTATGAAGTGTATGAATTTTGGTACAATTTTGCTTCACGTAATACTTGAAAGTTCCCTATGATCAGCAAAAAATTTCAAGTTTTTTGTTTTGAACCACCCTAATATACAGTGTGGAATTTTAAGCATATTTAAAAAATATAAATATACAAAAAAGCTCTCTTGGGAGACAATATTTTACTCATCCCCATATGAACTTTTTGTATTATTTGTTGATGTTTTATTACTTTTCATATTATTTTCTTCTAAGAATCGTGCTAGTAAATTACTAGCCGTAGGGTCGTTAAAAGCACATAATATAATCAAATTTTGTGTATAAAAGGGAAAGTCTTAATAACTTTACACTGTATGTTTTTGTGCAAATCAAGGATTTTCTAGCTTGATTAAGGAAGGGAAAAGTAACTTATATACAAGAACAAGTTTCTTATCTAATGCGTTTCAATATATTTACAGCGAACGTAATTTTACTACATCATAATTATTTTTGTACTTGATTTAATTAAAAAAAATTGTTGTTATTAGTAATCTTTTTCAATTTTCAATTAGTATATAATCAAATGAATAATAATTGAAGAGTACAGGTTTCATAAGGGGTTAAACGACAATAAGGGGATTTTGCAGGAGGTACAAGACTGTTATTAATTTTTTAAGGGTACTTTCGAATAAAAAAATTATATATCTGTTATATTATGACTCACAAACTTCGTCTTTGCAGACCACATTTTGATCTCTGTTATAATTAAAGATATTAAGATATATTTTTTTATTGTACAGTTAAAGAGTTGCTTAAGTAGCTAACGTCGTTCTTTTTTTTACAAGCTTTTATTTAACTTGCAATGTTTATTATTAGTATGTTTGTTTAGGGCAAATCTGCCAAAGGCTTTTTCGACCACTTAGAATATACTTAGAAAGCTAAAATTTGGTACATATGCTTAACTCGGCTGACAATATAATTTTATACAAAACTTACCCCCCAATCCCCCCACCACTAAAATTTAAAAAAAAATCATTTTTTACCCACACAATATAATTTAAAACTAAAATTAGGGTACACTGTAAAAACTGCATGTAAAATAATGTAAAAATACATGAATTTACATAGTACGGAATAGTAAATTTACTATTCTGGACTATGCATAATTCATGAATTTATGTAAAAGAATGTAAAATAATTAAAAAAAATATATTTACATTGATTTACATATTTTTACATGATTTTACAATTTCGGGCTATGTTATTTTAAGACGCGCGTGCACTTTGGACAATAACCAAGAAGGCGTCGCATCATGACACGGACCGTTTAATATTGTTATTGTTAGAGATAGCGATGCATGCTGCTAGGTTAAAGTGTTAAAAGTATAAAAAAAGGTAAATATTATTTATGTACGATATTTAAATGCTTTATTTGTGGCCTAAAATTTACATTCATTATAAATTACGATCTTTATCAACCAATAGATCTTTAAAGAAAGATGTAAGCAGTTTATTCTCGTATTAAGGGTGCAAATCGTTTGGTTTATTAAACCAAATGAAGTTTACGCTACGATATTTCAAAAAAGCTTTAACACAGAGACTTGTAATATGGAACAAACATTTTTTTTTCAAATTTCAAGTCTCTACGTCAAAGTGTTCTTGAAATATCGTACTGTTTAACTTGTTTTAAAAGCACTTTTAATATGACTGTATGTTAATTTTTAAAAAAATTATTAAACACACCATAAGTCTTGTAGGCAACTATAACAATATTGTTCAAGCTGATCGTTTTTTTACGTTTGTTTTTATAATTTATTGTACCATTCTGGACTATGTAATTTTTAGCGTTCCGGTCTATGCAAAATATTACCATTCTGGACTATGTAATTTTTACCGTTCCGGTCTATGCAAAATATTACCATTATGGACTATGTAATTTTTACTGTTCCGGTCTATGCAAAACATTACCATTACGGACTATGTAATTTTTACCATTCCGGTCTATGGCAACATATTACCATTTACGGACTATGTAATTTAATGAAATTTATTTTTACCGTGTACATACTCATTTAGTAATAATAAAATTATACAATAAATTTTACATCCCCCCTCGTCACTCCATCACCCCCCATACGCGTATAAGGCCACTTAACCCCCCTCTCTGTTTTACCCACTTAAAATATACTTAGAAAGCTAAAATTTGGTACACATGCTTAACTTGGTCAAAAAAACAATTTTGTATAAAAATTGCCCCCCAATCCCCCCACCCCTAAAATTTAAAAATCCATTTTTTACCCAGATGAGATAATTTAAATCTAAAATTAGGTTACATACTCATCCAGTGATAATAAAATTTTAAAATAAATTTTACATCCCCCCTTATCTTTCCATCACCCCCATACGCGCATAAGGCTAACCCCCTCTCTGTTTCACCCACTTAGAATTAACGTAGAGAGCTGAAAACGGTACACATGCTTATCTCTGATGACAATACAATTTTATATAAAAACCCCCAACCTCCCCATCCCTAAAATTTACACACTTTTTTTTAGATGTGAGACCTTTTTTTTTGTTATCAAAATTTCTGTCAGTCAATCATAAACAATATACATGTAAGGATTGTTATGCATTGAATAATATTATTTTTTTTTTAATTAATAAAAATTATTTATTTATTTTTTTTTAGGACTTTAAGTTTTTTATTTAGTTTCCTAATAGACAAGGTCAAATATATTACTAAAAACGAAAAATCGAAAAAGGGCGACGTTAGAAATTCAAGCAACTCTTTAGCTAAACAATGGTAAAAAACCCATATCGATATATTTATTATTAACCGAGAATTCTCGGATCACAAAAAACTTACAAATGCCAAAAATTGCATTTTAACCAATGGGAACCAGGTCTAACTCACTCACACATACATTTTTTATTTTTTGTTTTTATCATGGACAAGAAAAACTTTGTGTTTTTCATTCAAAGTAACTCTTAACAAAAAATATTTAAAATTTGATAGTAGTATTTTCAAAACTTATATATGCACAATTTAAGAAAAAAGTTACAATTAAGGTGTAAATTAGGCACTTGTTTATCATAAACACAAGGAAAAAAATAATTTCTTTAACAAAACTTTACATTTTATGGTTTTTGGAATAGCTAAACACAAATCCGATGTCAAATTTTTAAAGTTCAAAATGGGGGACGTAATTTTAAAAATTGCAAAAACTCGAACTGAAGGGTTTTTGAGGTCGACGGAACTGAATTTACTGTTTTAATTATGAAATTCAAAATGGCGGATCCAGTATTGAAGACGTAATCTGTGAACTAATTTTTAACTGCAATATTGTCGATATTTTAACATATTCAGGTTAAGTAAAAGTATATTTTTTTTTTGGGGTGGCAGAAACAAAAAATTACCAACTAAAGTTTGAGATTTTCCCATTTTTTTAGTCAAGACTGTGATTTTAACCAAGATAAAAAAATTCTCAAATTTTTGACACAACGGCAAAAAGTCAATGACCAAAAAAAAAACGTCAACTCTACAATTTTCTCAACTGAAAAGTGCATTTTTCCAACTCGAGAGTTTTTAGGGGGTGGCGCCCCTACACCACTCATGGCGTTTAACGACTTATGAAACTTGAACTCGACAAATATTAAAACATATATTTATATACATATTTATTAATTCTATGATGAATTCTCACGCTTTATTATTAGAGTCACCATATTCAAATCCGGTTTGGTGGTAAATAATTTAAATAAATAATATAAGATATTGTCAATTAGTTTTTATTCGCAATTGAAGTAACATATACTCTTCGTTATAAATATAGAAGATTACTTTTAATTTTAAATCGTCGGTTCTTTTAAAGGGGGGCAAAATTATTAAAATTTAGTAATAGCCCTATTCTTAACAGCCAATATTTTAATCGATAGTAAACACAAGTGTTGGTTACTTTAGCAAAAAGTTTACCAACGATTAAAGTAATAGCTGAAATAGTAATAGAATATTAGGCACCAAGTACGCGAACCTAGTTTTAACCCACGGCCTAACACCTAAACATAAAAAAACGCAAAAATTGTCTAAAAATGAATATGTCATACTCATTCTCTGACAGCAGGTATGTAAAATCTGCTGATTTTCACTTTTCGACCGATGTCATGGCACCGGACAGAAAATGAGCACTATCTATTAACTAGGTCGTAGAAAAATAAAAAGTGTTGGTTTCCTAACCAAAAGTTTACCTACGATTGAAGTGATGGCTGTAAATTTTTAAACTTTTTAAATATTTTAAAAGAAACTTCTAAAACCGTTGTTAAGGATCGATTATTAGATAAATTTAATAATTGTTTTAAGAACATTTCCTTTAAAACTAAAATGATGTACAGTTACCCCTGTACCCAAAGCGGAAAACCCAAAAAAAATGGAATAAAATGCAGCCAATTAGTTTTCTATCAGATATTAATTTTTTCTGAAATGTCTGTATATGAAGAAATTTTTGAACAATGTTCAATAAAAATGGGAAAGGTCACTGGATGAAGAAAAAATTATAATAGTTCTATTTATGGATTTTTTTAGTCCATCGGTAGATCTAAATTAAAAAAAAAACTGCAGTCATTATGGGATGGATATGTGTTAAGTTTTTTTAGTGGTATAATAATTACTCGAAGAAAGGTTTTAAAAAACTAAAACTAATAAAAAAATCTGATAAATTTGGTATACCATATATACTTGGTCCACTAGTTTACAGGTATTTTTCCTCGAAAAGGGTTATCTTGGGAGTTTTTGTCATAATGTACACAGGGTTATTCTTTTAAACGGTACACCCCTGTAACTTTTGAACGAGATGAGATATAAACTTCAAAACTATTATTTGCCATATTTTTTAGTTTTTTATTCGGTAAGGTGGCGCCAGCAGGCTGTGGGTGACAGTCTTTTAAAAGCACTTTAGGTCTTGTGATACGTAATTTTAAAGAGGCTATAATTCTCTTTTTAACTATGTAACTATTTATTTTTAATATTTTTTTTTGTAGATTTTTTATCTTCAAAGTTATATAAATCTTTTGAGTAAAATGAGATAAAAGTGGTAAGAAATTTTTATTTTAGCCCTCTTTTGTTATCATAGGAGACAAATTTGAATTCGGGGACTCAATATTAGTTAAAAAATATACAACCTAAATTATGAAAATTTTTATACAAATTTTGTAGTTTTGCCACTAATGAGCAATTAAGTAAACTCTGCACAAATTGAAGCTTTTTGTTTTTTTTTTCGCGTACTTACTGTAGCAGTAAATCCTTTGTATATGGGTTTTTGAAAATTTTCAAAATCCTACTGTTTTTTAAAAGATTGTGAAGAAAAAACGTAATTTTCGGCACTTTACTTCCAGATCAGGGCAAAAAAAAATTGCTATTTGTTGCCTAGTGTTATCATAAATAAGTTAATAAAATCATTCTAAAAACCACCAGACGTGATGAAACATTTCTGTCTGTATATTTGCCATTGGTAGACATGAAACTACCAAAAATATAAAGTGTTTCTGGGGGAAGACAAAAGTTAAAATTAGTAAAATTGTGTTATTTATATTATTTATATTATAATTATTCTTAAATTTTGTATACTAAAAATGTTTGCAGATGACACTTTGCTTTGCTTTGCATGGATGCGTGGATGAAGTTGTTATGTAACATTTTTTAAAGTTGTAAAATTTTAAATGAATGAACGAGGTATATATTTTTTTCAATTGTACATAACACCTTTATCCATTTGCCTCTTGGCACCCACTAGTACAAATTTTTGTTTTTAAATTATTTTTTTCCCAAATTAACAGCTGTTATTAATGTAACTATTTTTTTTAGGAAATGTTTAATTATTTTAATTTTTTTCCTCTAATTTACCAACTGCATTCTACTCTCAAAAATCCCAACTTCAATCCAGTTTTTCCAAATGGTTTAAAATTTTACCAGTTTGACAACTAAAAAAAAGGGCATCACAGATTATTATGAATACATGCACATCAAAGAGTTTACTTTTAATTAAAAAGCATCATATGTCCTAACGGCTTGTTTTGTTCATTGAGTAGGGAGATTTACACGTTTTCTATTATTAGCAAGAATATCATTATTGTTATTATTTTGATTGCGAGGTCAATTCATGAGATTATACCTATAGTATTTACTTTTAAATAGAATGACATATCGTTGAATCACAATAAAAAACAACACTTTCTTCACATGGAAGATTCGCGAAAACAACCAGTAATCGTAAATTAAAACTACGCGGGACTCAGTCTTGGTCTTGGTCAAAACTAGGGCATCACGAGTGTCATTGCCTCAATTGTCGAGAGTCCCGATTTTTGAGACAAGTATTTGGTTGATATTTTCTTGATCATTTCTCGACAATTAGCTTAAGTCTCGTCTTGAGAGAGTCTCGTCGGTTAATTTCATGTCTCGTCTCAATGGAGTCTTAATTTTTAAGAATCTTGACAAATATCCTAGACATAAAAAACTGGTTTATTTTTTATTTGCAAAAATGTAAAGAAAAACTTTATGAAAATTACAAAAATTTAATAGTGTCGAGAAATGTCGATTTTTAACTAAGAGCCTAGAGTGACTTTCGTCACAGAGGTTTTATAGATTAGGTTCTGGCGTAAGTACACACAGAGAAAAAATATTCTAATATATATGTGACTTTTCATGTCAACCGGATCACCTGCGTACCCAAAATTTGGGTTGATGGATTTTTATCAGGTGTCAAATTGTTCGTCTGCACAAGGGCTTTCAAAAAAATGGTGGCGTATTGAAAAATTAAATATGACGGAATAAATATGACGGCTGGAAACGAGAGAAAAATCGAGAGTTCGAATCAAAAAGCTTGTAAGAAAAAAAATTGGCGTTCGATTCGATTGGTTTTGGGCTCAAATTGTTGCTGTTTGACGTCCACAAAAGGTTTGTAATGTAGGTTGGAGAAATGCAACATGGCGGATCCAAGATGGAGCTAAAACCTCGAAATCATCGAAATTACTAAAAAAATCATCCAATATGGCGGTTCCAATTTTCGAAAATCAACCGATTTAGGCCAAATTTCGTTTACGGGGGTTTTTGAGGCAGCTGATCACAAATCCGAAATCAAATTTTTCATTTTCGAAAATTTGGTTTTTGTATTTGTAATATCATACTTGGTTAGAAACTTGTTGCAAGTATAAAGATAACTGTAAAAATGGGGGCAAAATTAAGAATAAATTATAAAATTCACATGATTTTTTTAATTTATAATTGAATCTTTAAATTTACCTTTTAAATTTACGATAACGATGTAATAACCTAAAATCAAGCTTTAAAATGGGAATATTATTTTAAAATTACGGTATGAAATTCGGTAAAGTAGATATGTTTAAGTTTTTTTTAACTCATTTAATTTTTTATTTTAAACAGGAAATTTTATTAATCAAACCAAGAACTTTTACTTGATTCAGGTTTAAGCCTAAAATTATGATAATAAAGCAAGACATTTGATTCAAGTACTTAAAGGCCTGCGGATATACAAACTTTTAAGTCACTTGATCTGAATATTAGGTACTTGTTTTTAAGAATAATTTCTCTGTGTGTAAAAATATATTTGTGCTAAAACTTTAATATGGTAGTTTTGCGATAGGTTGTGCGTGATATGTCTACGACGTGTCTTTGCCAGTGTGCACACTGGTACAATATAAGCAGCTATACATCATTCTCGGACACTAATGACAAGCTAAATACACGCACTTTTGCCATTCCTTATTTCAACCCCAATCAGGCTCACACTACTAAAATAATTGAATCATGTAGATACTCTAAAGTATAACAAATATTTTGCTCAAAAAAATGACATATTAACTATATTGTCAAGAGTATGACTGTAGGGTATTTCCAAATAACATTTTTTGTTAAGTTTGATAAATATAATAACAACATTCTGTGCCAAATTTCAGCTCAAAAATATGAAATAATTTGAAAACTGAAAAAAAAATTAAATTTTAACTTTATCTATTTGCGTTTCATAATTAAGTTTTTGTAGTTTTGGGTTTCGTGTTACAATAAGCTTAATTGCAAAACAGTTTTAGTAAATTTTTTACTAATTGTTTTGGATTTTTTTTTTGTTTATAAATTGGTAAAAAAAAACAATTAAAATTATTAAAAATGAGACGCACTCACATTCCACACATATTTTCAATAGCCACACATCCGTGTGCCGTACAATATTAATAAATATGTATGTTTTGTGTTGTTTTGTGTATGATTTTGGGCTGTGTTTGATTTTGTCCCAGTTAAGTTGAAGAGAGTACACAGGTCAGACCCAAACACTAGAAATGAAGGTGCTCGGCTGGCAGGATGAAAGTATTTAAGTTACCTTTATACACTGGACTAAATGTTAAATCTTTCTCGTCCATTTTTACTCAACATAACTATAAAAATACACGTAAAACTTGAAAAGTTTTTAACTATTAACTAATAAAAAAAAACAAATGAAAAATTTTAAATTTTTAGTGTCATTTTTACCAATATAAATACATTAAATTCCCCAAATCAGTCATATTGCAATTATTCAAAACTAAAGTATTTTGTAAGCAAAATAAAACGCTACTCCTTGCCTCTCACCACAAACCTGATGAATACAACAAGAAACATTATTAACGTTTCAGAACGAAGCAGTCTCAGAATTATTACCAAAATTAGAAATTCCAACAGCCCCCTCAAATACACTCCTTTATGAAAAAACTGGAATTGAACCAGTAAAAAACAGGCTACATAGACTCTCACAACAATTTTTAAATAACACCTTAAGTATGGACAAAATAAAAAGTATGCTGAATTACGAGGAAGAAACCAATCATCCCAAAAGAAAACATCCAGACTGGCCCCTGTTTCCCAGATAGCACAGGTTTATACAATGGATATGCCCGGAATATCCGTTTTGGGATTTCCTACATCCCCAGGATATCCGATTTCGTCTATAGATATCCGTAGGACATCCTCAGGATATACTTTGTTACTAAACGGGAAGCCGAGTGACAGCCGAGCCGTATGCCCTGAGGATATATCGTAGGTCTGTCCTAAAGATAGCTACTAATTATGTAAAAATGTCCCCGACAAAAGTAGCTATCAAGTAGTATTGTTTTTATTACTTTGGTTATGAAATATTGCTATTAGCAGCTTCAAGCTGCTTCAAGCTTCAAGCTGCCAGCTAGCACCTAGGTGCAAGTTATTTAAAAGGCTAATAGTTTCATAAAAATAATTATAACAGCAATATTATTTGATATTCACTTTTGTCGGGGACATTTTTACATAATTAGTAACCTATTTACTTATATTTCCTTTTTTATCATAATTTTTTCAAAAAGTACTACGGTTTACCTTTGCTCGTCCATAAAAAACGTAAAGCACTTGTAAAAAAAATAGCACTGAAAACTAGGTTCGCGTACTCCGTGCGTAATATACTATTTTCATTTAGCCCAAAATTCCTTATTAAAATCCAATTTTCTTCTTTTAACCTGGTGTGGTGTGAACACAAACTGTTACTTATTGACTGATATTACATGATACACCCAAAAAAATTGTTTGTTTTATTTTACAAGATTTTTTGTTATCACTACATCCTGTGAACGTAAAAATGTACAAATCTTATCAGATTTAAGATTGTCCCTCGTAAACGACGGACTTTTTTTAATATGAATAAAAACAATAGATTTTATATTTGAAATTCATATCCACGATGTAAAGATAGTGTACGGTTTTGTATAATTTTTAAAGACAATTAGACATAATTACGACTTTTTTTAATACATGCTTCGAGCCAGTGGCGCGAGAAAATAATTGGGACAAAGTGTTACCTTAAAATTTATTGCTGAAGTGTAGTCATTATACTCTTCGCAGCCTTACAGATAGAAAAATACTATTTTATTCATTAAAAAACACTGCAGCTTGAAAAAAATTTTTTTTCTTACAAAAAAAATTGTTTTAAACTTTTTTTTTTCGATTTTTTTTAGCAAAAAAAAAATTAAAGAAAGAAGTTTGTACCCCCTTTGTTCCTCTATTCCGGTGTTTTTTTTTTAACGAACTGGCTATTTAAATGGGGGGAGCGTAGCCCACCATTTAAAGGGAAGCTCGCCAAAATTAAAAAAATACACTGATAGAACAATGGGGTGATTAATAAAGTAATTAGGTTTAAGTATAGAACAATAAATAGTTGTTTATGCGCCAACCACTATTTATTGCATAGAATACAACAACAAAAAAGTAAACCTATTCGGTATTTACAAACGAGTGCAGTTGTTTGATTTACAACAACAAACTGTTAATCGATCAGGTTTTTCTTTGTCGGGAAGACAGGCAGGCAGGCTTGCAAATCCGCAAATTCGGATTGCAGCTCCTTCCTAGGTCACGATCCTGGCTTCAAAACGCAGGCAATTCACCTGACCGCGTCCGCCCGACTGGCTGGCTGAGCCTGATAGGCGTCGGCTCTCTACTTCGTTTGCAAATTTGGTGTAATGTATTTTAAATTAATTTATGTGCACATAGAAACTACATATCACATGTAATTACATGTACATCACGGTGGGTTTAAATGCACATTAAATGCGAAAATCGGTAACACTTAATTTTTGTCTTCCCCGCATCCGTACAATTAATTTAACACCAAAACGTGCAAAATCCTTCAGGCGCTTTTTAAAAAAACTTAAATTTTGTGCAAAAACCTGTAAAAAGCCAAGGTTTTATAGTAGGATTTTTTTTTAGCTTAAATAGTTGCTTGTTTTTTAAAATATTCCTTTTGTGATAATATTACATTTTAATATCATGGAAAAATAACTGACGAGTGCTTAAAAACGTCTTATGAAAGGAGTTTTTATACTAGTTTTTCTTCTGAAGACCAAAAACCATACCAAACAAAAATTTTCGATTTTTATTCGTGTTTTTTTTTCTATGGAACGTGGAAAAAACGCAATAAAACAATGTGTCGCAATAAAGCTCATTTCGTCGCAATTGGGTGTCACATAGCAAATTTTATAAAACGAAAACAGAAAAAACATTATTTAATTTTTGCATTAGGTATGCATCTCATGAAATGGATCAACCTAGCAAGAAAAATATTTCGGTGCTAAGTAACAAGCTATGGGTACTGCATCATGATCGTTAAAAAAAATTAAAACCAAAAGATAAAAAAGAATCGAAAAGAAAAATTCGAAAAAAAAAATTAACTATTTTTTTTAGTCTTTATAATATAACAGTCAGTTTCCAACACGTTGCAAAGCTGGGAATGTATTGTGGAGGCCACAGATTTTTTCTGAAAGGATTTCTATTCTGTGTTGATACTTTTGGTAAGATAAAAATATTTTTCTTGATTTTGAGACATGGTCGCACGTGACTTTAGAACTATAGAATTTTTAACAAAAATTAAAGCACATTTGTAAAGGATCATAATTTCCTATCCAAAAACTAAAGCAGGTACTTTTTTATAGGATCATAACTTTCTATCCATTTGTAACTAAATATTCAGTTACGAATGGATAGAAAGTTATGATCCAATTCAAATGTACTTTAATTTTTATTAAAAACATTATAGTTCTAAAGTCACGAAAATTAATATTAAAGGACGGACATGAAAAGTTGCGTGTTTTAAACAAAAATTTAAGTACAATTGTATAGGATAATAACTTCCGATCTCCTATCCATTTGTAACTGAATATTCAGTTTACTTTTTACAGTACTCACTGTTTCCTGTTCATTTAATTTTAAAGACAGATAGATAACATTTTTATAAAAAAATATGTTCCGAAAATAATATTTTTTTTTCAGGACTTTTCTTTGAAGAGTGTTTTATGAAACGTGAAGTATTACATATCTTCACGGCTTGTTTTGAAATCTGTTCAGTTACTATGAACCTTAGCACAACAGCACCAGTTTTTTGCAAATTCCTAGGAATATAAATCTTTATTATAGTTCTAATTTGTGTCAAATAAATCGTAGTATTACATTTTGAAATATGGCATTTATTTTCGAAAAGGTCACACTATAATTTTCATTTTAGTATTCACGGTCATTTATTCTTCTCTTCACAGCACTCAGCGCTTGAAGAGTATTATACGATGGTTTTCAAATTTCCATATTCGTTAAAAATTAGCCTAGATCAAAAAAAAAACTTAAATTCTCATCATCGAGGCCTTGTAGAAATTAATCTAAGTACTAATGATTTCAGTGACGAAAATGACATTGAAGATGACGACAATTGGAGTTCTGATGGTAGCTGTGATTAAAACCTTAATTTTATAACGGGGTTTAACCAAAATTATTAGATAACTAAATATCTATGCAAAAAATACGCATTTAGAAAAACTGTATTATTTTTTTCGTTATTAACAAAGTCTAACATTTTTTTTCCATAGAATAATGTTACCTATCATAGGTAAAGAAAAATGTGCATGAAAAGGGATACTTGACCAATGGTGACTTTTTTTTATATTTATGATATAAACTAATAGTTACTATTTTCACGTTTCAAGGACCTTTATATTAGGATGCAGACACTCTATTAATTATTTAAGGGCACATCCACACGCTCGCATAACAAGCATAATACATAAGAATGCCATGCCGTGATTGGCTTGATGGGCCGTCATGTCTCTTGGAAGCCAATCACGGTATCGCATTCTTATATATTATGCTTTTTATGCGAGCCTCTGGATGTGCCTTAAAATATTTTTAGACACCTGAGTACAATTAAGTATATCGTCGGCTTACAAGTAAAAAGCACTAAGTCCAAAAACATGGTTTTGAGATATTGACAAATTTAACTTTCACTGTTGTTTTTTAATTTTTGTAATAATTGTTACAGAAATGCATGTTTCGCCAAACAAACACTAAGTCGATTAGTGCAGAAACATTTGAAATAATCTACAAGTAAAACGCACTAAGTGCACTAAGTGACTTAGTGCCTATTGCCAGATAAAATTTTATTCAAAATCAAACTGGTGCGTTTGTATAGTGGCAGTCCACCTAGAAGTTAGTTCGGTTTACCTGTAGATAGATCATCAAAAATTAATTACAGTACCATAAAAATCCCATTTTTGCAAAAAAGTGACTTTTACTTGTAAGCCGACGATATATTCTATGATTAACACATTTAGTTTATTTTACACATGGCTTGAAATAAAGATTTTCACGAAAATAGGGGATTAAATGTATTTTTAGGATTGATCATATCTTTATCAAATGTTTTAGTTTTAAGTATTTCTTCAAAACTGATGACTTTGCAAAAAAAATTAGCCCTAATTTCGTGCAAATAGTTAAGGTTCAAAAACCGATGAGTCATATTGACTCCGCTAATTTGAATTTTTAATTTATCGACATTGGTCTACATCAACATAATCAAAAGGAGCCATTCAACACATTTTTAAAAAAATCGAAAAAAAAAATAAAATTTTGGACCACCCTAATGGCGCGGATTTTTTTTTTTTTAATTTTTTTGTTATTTTATTCTAAATCAGAGGTATCAAAAATACTCTTGTGCAAAAATTCAGAACTTTGTCCCTGTTTTTTTTGGCCCACTGTGGTGCCGTCCAAAAGTCAACCCCTCTTAACTTTTGAACAAGGTAATTTATCGAATACAAATTTGGAACACCTATATAAGACAACTAAAACTATCTTCCTGCATATATTTTATATTTTCAGGTTTTAAAATGTGGGGCATTGAGGGCAATTTTTTTATATGAAAAAGGGCTTCCTGTAATACATCATCTTTTTAAAACTTATAATTGTTGCTATTTAACCATATATTTTTATTTTTTTAGGCATTATTTTGGGGGTTTAAAATAATAATAGAATAATATGGGAATTTTGGTCAAAATTTCTTAAAAAAAATAATTTTTAAACAATTAATTTTAATTAATTTTTTATTTAAATAATAAAAATAAAATTTTTTACAAAAATCTTTAAAAAAAATTGAAAAATCATTACCTTAAAAAAATGTTTAAAAAATGTTTTTTTGCCTTAAAATTATGAATCACACGACCCTCCTTTTTATTAAAGAAAAACATGCCCCCTTCTCATATTTTTAAAGCTAAAGGTAGTAAATATACAGGGTTATTCAGAAATAACTTCGAGAAATTTATCAGGTGATTCTACTTTAAAAAATATGAAAAAAAATTCTTATAAAGGGTGGTCCGGAAATGAGCCCTAAGGGAGCTACGAGCCTCCTAAGGGTATATCTAAAAAGTAGTTTTTATTTAATATTTCCGGAACCCTATAAAACACAGTAACGAAATCTTGCACATGCCTTAACATTGATAAAGGCTATTATTTTATGTAATTTTTATTTGGTAATTTTAACCAGGAACGTGTGAATTGGGGGGGGGGGCGATGTCACTTTTTTGCCCCAAACTTTTTTATCCGTAATTTTTTTGACATTTGCTCAATAAAATATTAATCTTTAATTAAAAATACATAAAAAGGGTACCCTTTATGTAACACCATAGGGCCAACCATTTTCGAGAAAATTTCAATTAAAGAGGAAATTTCACGTTCTGAGCATCAAAAATAGGAACTAAAAAATACACAATAAAAATTTCAATACAGCAGAGACTTTAACATTTTGGTCCATGGGGAATTATTTAGTAGTCATAAGTAGCTATTTAAAAAAATAGTGACCCCCTTTCAAAAATATTTTAGTTTAAATTTTATCTTATTACGATTTTTTAACTGTTAACTTGAGACCATTTTTATTTAACCTATTTTGAAAAATAATTTTAAAAAACTTTTTAAAGAAAAAATGTAGCCTATTGTATTTTGCAGAGAATGGTTTTCGTTTCATTTTTGTATCCTATTTACAATTGGACATATTTAAGATAGAGTAACATGCTACAAAATTTTACAGTATTTTTACTATTAGGGAAAAAAAAACAACTCAAGATATAATACTGTCGAATAGCTATGGATATGGCTTTAACATAAAATATTAAAAAAAAATCCCCCGTGCCCATTGGGGCCTAAATATAGGGTATTATTACAAAAACCGAAAGTTGAAAAGTATGTACAAAAAAAGGGAGAAAATAATTAAGTGTGAAAATATGAAATTATTTAGTAGTCGTAGTCGTAGCTATTAAAAAAAAATATTGACCTCCAGGTTAGCCCCCTTTTAAAAATATTTTAGTTTAAATTTATGCTTTTTACAATTTTTAACTCTAAATTTGAGACCATTTTGAAGAATAATTTTAAAAAACTTTATAAACAAAAAATGTAGCTCATTGTATTTTGCAGAAAATGTTTTTTTTTTCATTTATGTATCCTATTTATAACTGGAGATATTTAAGATATCGTAACATGCTACAAACGCAAAATTTTACAGTATTTTTACTATTTACTAACTCAAGATATAATACTGTCGAATAGCTATGGATATGGCTTTAACATAACATATTTAAAAAAAAAATCCCCAGTGCCCATTGTAGATATTGGGGCCTAAATATAGGGTATTATTACAAAAACCGAAAGTATGTACAAAAAAAGGGATAAAATAATTAAGTCTAAAAATATGGAATTATTTAGTAGTCGTAGGTTGCTATTAAAAAAAATATTGACCTTCAAGTCAGCCCCCTTTCAAAAATATTTTAGTTTAAAATTACGCTTTTTACAATTTTTAACTGTAAATTTGAGACCATTTTGAAGAATAATTTTAAAAAACTTTTTAATCAAAAAATGTATTTTGCAGAAAATGGTTTTTGTTTTAAATGTTTGTCCTATTTACAAGCAGAAATATTTCAGATATCGTAGCATGCTACAAACGCAAAATTTCACATATTTTATACTATTTTTCGACTATTTAGAGGAAAATAATCAACTCAATAACAACAACAAAAACAACAACAACAACAATCAACAAATAATACTGTCAACTAATTACGTATAGGGCTTTAACATATAAAATATTGAAAAAAAATCCCCGGTGCCCATTGGAGATATTGGGACCTAAATACAGGGTATTAGAGTATTAGAAAAACCGAATATGTATAAGTCTGTAAAAAAATGGGGGTAAAATATTTAGACATAAAAATATGGTAGTATTTGGTACTCATAATAAAAAAATATATTGTCCCCCAGATCTTACCTTTTAGAACAAACTTCCGCTTTTTACGATTTTTTTACTATAGGTTTGGGACCATTTTAAACCCATTTTAAAAAAATATTAAAAAAAACTTTTTTAACAAAAAATATAGCCTATTTTATTTTGTAGACAATGGTTTTTGCTTCGCATTTGTACCTCATTTACAACCGGAGATATTTATGATTTTGTATCATGTTAAAAAAGCAAAATTTGTCATGCACCGTTACCTCAAAATGGTCATCTCCACTGAACAATTTTTTTTTTAAATAATCTATAACCGAAAAAGTATACATAAATGAGGTTAGTTGTCACAAAAAAATAAACTGATTTAAAAATGGTCTAGCTCCCAATTAATTCAAAACTGGACGGATCTGGCTGGACTTATCCCCATTAGTTTTTAAAATTATTATTATTAATATTCACAATTTTCGTCGTTATTATTTTAATACCAGAAGTATGCATTCATTTTATAAGATTGTTTTATTTCCAAGCTGAAATGGATGATGTGCATAATAAGTTAATATTTATATCGCAACTTCGACAAAAAAAGCTATTTCGACAAATGTCTATGCACATGTTACTGCAAACCAATAACTAGCACCCAATTACATGGCTACGTAGTAACTGTTTTGTAACAACATTTTTCCGAACTAAGTTACAAACACGTAGCAAGATCTTAGTTGTTACCCTTATATTTTTCCCATTTTGGTAGTATCTAAGTGATTACTACATAATTATAGCGTTCCTGTAACTAGTGGCAGCTACTTAATTTGTTTCAATTGAGGTTATGATCACGTAGCGGCAACCAAAAATGCTAGTTCGGTAATTAATGGAAATATTCATAAAAATTAAAAAAAAAACAGTCAGTACAAAAACAAAAACAAATATAGTTTAAAAAATAATGTCCACTATCTCAAAAAAATACTATACTATATCGAAAAAAAAACGCATTATACTATCCACTGTAAAAAGGATACTATGGAAAGCGAAGCATTATACATATCTTCACAGCTTGTTTTGATAAATATCTAAACGCTAACATTACCAGTTATTTATTAGTATTAAGTATCGATACTTTTAAAATTCTTGTTAAGTGAATTATATACTCAAATTACTTTATTAAGGCTTATTTATCTTTAACCTTTGACATGTAATTACTCTCACCTGTCCTAGACTAGAAATGCCAATTTTTCATGAGGTGAAGGAAAATTCCTGTAAATGCTGAGTTCGCGTACATAGTGACTTAACCGTAAAGTTGAAATAGAAAAGTATTAAAAAACAAGTTTTTTTAGACAAGACTTTAACGCACGAGTGCAGTTTAGTAAACCAATCATTTTAGGTAGAGTTTTCTAAAGGACAAAGGCACTATTATTTACATATAACATTATTTTGGAGCATGCGCACAGTAAAAAATGGCATGGTGGTAAAAGAAATTTTACGAGCGGTAAGAAAACGGAGTGTTAATTTTTATACTTGTGAATGATATTTACACTCGCAATTCACACCCATAGCTTACCATAAAATAATGATAAAAATAATTTTCTGGGTAGTAATTTTGCACTCTAAATGGTAAAAAATTTTACACTGAAATTTTTTAAAAAACATTTTAATGTGAAAGTTTACCACCTTTTTAAAACAACTGCTGCGGAAATGATATTTACAAACATCAAAAATTCAGGCAATTTGACCGAAAGCCATTTCCCATAAGGAAAGTGGGGTTCCCTTTCTCGAAAACTAATTAATATTTTTTAACGAAATTTTATTGGTAAATTAAGGGTCAGAAAAGGCTTATTTTCTGAAAGTTTGAATTTTACAAGTGCTTATCCCGAAGAATGAAAAATACTTGAAAATGTTAAAAATTTGATTGTTTTTTTGCAATTATTTAAACAAATTATTAACCGATTGTAACTTACCAGGTGTCAAATTAACCGTTTTTTAGTGTACAATAGTGTACAAAATTTGAAACACCCATTAGCAATAGTCACTGAACTATCTAAAAAAACGATTTTTCCCGATTAAACCACATTAAACCATTGTTTAAACAATGTTCCACCCTTTCAAAGTTGGTTGGCTTGAAATCTCAAATATGTTATCGATTTTTCGATATGGCTACCTGAATAGAATTACAGTATGCATTTTGACTAATTTTACTGGACTAATAGTCCAGTTAAATAAAGAGAAATTCCTATGTTAAATTGCAATAAATGTACACGGGCTAATTTTTTAAAGGGTGGTAGTGGATAGTAACAATACACTCCTAGGAGTGAAAAACTAACAGGATCCTGTTAGTTTTTCACCGGGCGATTTGCGTAAGTGGTATCCGCTAATTATAGGGGTGAGTGCGGTTATCTCGCTAAATATTCATCTTACGATAAAAATGTGTATAACGAATTTTGTTAAGGAGAAAATTTCCAACAATTATTGTTTGTATGATTTTTTTAATATATTAATAACAATCGAGTTATAAATATTCAATTCATTAGGGTGATGCAAAAAAAAAACCAAAATTATATTTTTAGGGGGCCCAAAGCTCAAATTATTTTATTTGGTGTAGAAAGAAACTAGGTATAATTTTATTCAAAAGTTTTAGAATTTAGAGGTGACTCAAAAAGCTTAAAGTGTAGAAGGTTCCACGTATTGTATTGTTTATTGTCATTTTGGGACCTAATATAACAAAGGTATTTTATACCCCAGACAGTTAAATTATTATTGCATTATACCTATAAACATGTAACTGATCTGCTTCAAATTCATATCAATCTACTCTATAATACAACATTACCATATTTTAATTTAAAAATTCTTCTTAGCTATACCAAGTAGAGAACTTCAAATATTTTCCAACCTCCTGGATGCACCAAATTGCACGCCGCGAGCTTATTTTTCAACATTTTGTAACTCAGTTATTTTTAAAGCAATTTTATTGAGTAAAAAAGTTTTATAACATATAAAATTTATTCTTTTTATTTCACTTAAAACTTTTTTTAAATAAAATAATTTGACTTGTCTATGACTATCTAAAATACTACCTAACATTTTTTATTACAATTTTTATTTTTATTTTTTTCTGTGTAGGATATTAATTTTTAAATTTCTTTATTTGTTTAGTTAATAAAACACACCCATACTCTTAAAAATAATAATAATATATCATTATATGCAAAAAATAGGCGAAAATCCTTGAAAAATAGCGAAAAACTACTAAAATTAGTATTTTCTTGACCGGTTTTTGCCCCAATAGCTTAAGGTTGTAAAGGTTTAATACCATAATTAATTAGCCTTAAGTACATTTCTTAAAAATAGAAAATATAATTTGTCTAATATAAAAAATGACCGAATTTTGGAAGATTTAACTTTAACTACTGAAATTTAGGCTTTAAAATAGGGTTTTCTGGAAAATTTCCAAAAACTTTCAATATGAATTGATATAATGAACCTAAGAGATTAATGATTTTTAGGTCAGTTAGCAACACTAGTTTTAGCCTTCTGACCAGTTAAAATCACAATAAAAACATCTAGTCTGGGAACTTTGCTCATATTCCAAATTTCAAATCTATATCTCAACATTTCTTTAAGATATGGTTTTCACACGATTTTCCAGTTATAAATACCAACATAGAGACCAAGAGACAGTTTTTTGCAAATGTCTGCTTCTTGCATTTAAAAATCAGAAAAATAAAAAAAAATTATAAAAAACATTTAATTTATTTTTGCCTAACCAAAGCTTTCCTGACTATTATCAATACTGAGAAAGCGTTATTCTTTTTATTATCAATAAATATATTGCATATTTCTACTATAAATTCATACAACTATAATAATATCCATTTTTCTGCATATAATTTTCATCCTATGCAAGAAATTATTTTTTTAATTATATTCGCCCACTTTTAGTCGCTTTGAGCCACCTCTAAACGTTAAAATTTTTGTATAAAATTTTACTTAGTGACTTTTTAAACCAAATAGAATAATTTTAGCTTTGGGCCCCCAAAAAAATAGAAAAAAATAAAAAAATTGCTATTTTTGAATCCAAACCGGATTGTTATTAATATATTAAAATAATGATCCAAACAAAAATTGTTAGAAATTTACTCCTTAACAAAATTGGTTATATGGGTATTTCTGCAGTAATGGGAAAAAAACAATCGATTTTTGTCCGGTAACCTTTTTTATCACTAAATGACCAAAATTAGTTGAACATGAAAGAAAATGGTCTGAACTCTTTTTAAATGAAAAAAACAGAACCCATTTCGAAATCAAGAAGGTTATGTTTTTTACAGTCAACATATGTTTATATATTATCTCCTGAAACCAAAAGCTTAATCCGATATCGACTATTTTGACTTCAAGTTCATCTTATTTCGGTAGTATTCTAGCCGTCATTAATGCTGCGAAAAAAAAAAATTTTTTTATGAAAAAGAAAACATTTTTTTATGAAAAAAAAATTAAAAAAATAAAAGGTGTTAAGTAGGATTTTTTTATAGGTTACTGAATATTAAATATTGTTTGCAAAAAAGCAAAATGGCGGCTGATAGATATATTTTTTATGACAAAATAATTAAAAAAATTAAAAAATGTCAAGGGAACGTTCAAGTATTACCTAACACAAATTTTGATCATTTTGGACTTTTGCTGCTGCTGGACTGACCCAGTAATTATTTTTTTTACCCTAGGATCATACCCTAAAAAATATACACATTTACATACCCCGGGCCTGGGAGGCCCGAATTTTAAAAATTAATGGTTTAATAGGTATTATATAAAATTAAACTATTATTTTTATCTTTTAATATGTTTTTATTTCTTTATACAATGATAATAAAAAATATATTATAATAAAAACTTAAAAGAAAATATAAAAAAATCCTTAAAAATATCCAAAACAGTATTAAATAAATCAGTAAAAAAATAAATGAAAATAATTTAGTCCTTAGAAAGGCAATTATTACAAATTTTGGTACAATGTTCATTGCAAATATTATTTTTACATTTTTGACAAGTCATTTTACTTTTCTGTCCAATTTTGAGGGGCAAAAATAGCATCTTTTCCTATTGGACGGTCCTGATTGTTTGTCAGATGGTTTAGGAATTTATATAAACTTACCCATGCGGTCAAAAACGTACGGTGGCAAACATGGATTTTCAGATCTTTTTAGCATATTAGGTAGTTTTGGATTGTAGAAATTTGGATGTTCCATTTTAAAAACAATAAATGTAAATATCTTAGAAACAGGATGAAGGCACATGCATTATTATTCCTATAAAAAATGTCCAAACGTATTGAAACACATAGAGACGATTCCAAATACGTATTAAAAAGATCTTTTTAGCATATTAGGTAGCTTTTCTTAATTCTTTAAAAAGAGTCTTAGTCTATGGGTTAGTTTTGGATTGTAGAAATTTGGATGTTCCATTTTAAAAACAATAAATATAAATATCTTAGAAACAGGATGAAGGCACATTGAAGTGCATAGCATATTGAAACACATAGAGACGATTCCAAATACGTATTAAAAAGTAATTTTTAATACGTTCTTGGATTCTTCTGAATGTGTTTTAATACTTTTCAATACGACATTTTTATAGGGATACTATAATTATAATTATATTAAAATAAATTGTAGTAATTCCTGTAAAGTGTTTTGTTTTGTTAAGTTATTTTAACATTTAATGTTAAAATAAAAGTTTTATTTCTATTGCTTTGTTAAAAATCACCAAAAAAGTGTATTTTTTGAACTATAAAAACAAGGGTGTGGTTTTTCACTTATATCTCGAGAGAAAACAAACAAATTAGGCTATTAAACAAACTAGAAGCTTTAGTTATAACTGAGAAATAGGCATTAAAAAAATGTTTAACTTTTTTTCAGTTTTTTGAACTTTTCTCAAAAACCGTTAAAGATATCCAAAAAACAAAATATTTTTAATATCTGCGTAAGAAACTGCATCTTATAGATAAATAATGCTCCTAAAAACAACGATACTAAACTTTTTTTTCAAAAAAGCAGTAGAATTTATCTGAGAATCCCGAACCAAAGTCAACAAATGGAGGTCAAATTCGTGTCCAGCATCAAAAAGTTAATCGAAAATGATATATCAGACAAAATGGGAAGATATGTTTTTTTTGTCGACCAGTGTTATTTCACTGGACTAATAACAATGTAAGAAATTAAACAATACAAATACCTTATTATTATAACTGAGTTGTGCGGGGGTCAAAAAATGTTCAAGTAACCTGAAATTTGGTATGCACGCATAGTTTTTTAATTGCATATGAAAAATTAGAAAAATGTGTTTTTTTGAAATACCCGAACGTAATATTTTGCGAATTCAATCAAATAACATTTTGACTGTCATAAAGTTAAACTTTATGAATCCCAGATCAGTAAAAACTTTTTTACTGCACCAGGTATACTATATAAATTATAAAATAATTGTATTTTTTTATAATAAGTGTATAATTAATAATTATTAAGAATGTTTTTGCATAAGCAATTAGTATATCTAATTAAATCTACAGTCATCTAAGATTTTATGCATAAAGGTTTGTATAGTGGAACCGGCGTATTAATCATTTAGAATTCACAATAATGCCTTTGATTTTATCATCATCAAATTGATGAAAACTACTTGTATTCACTCTAATTAGCTGTATGTGCCGTTAATCCTCTTGGAAAACTTTTACCTTGTATACATAGTCTGGTTAACAAGTGCTTTTTGAACCAACTTTTTCAAAAATTGCAAAAGTTATAAACAATTAAATAAAAAAAGAGGTGTTTGGCTTTTCGCTAATATCTGGAAAACTATTGCAGATATATAAAATTGGAAAAAATATCCAAAAAGAGTAGGAAATTTCCTAAAAATAGTCTTACCTCCCGGAACTGTAGCAACAATATTTATAATTTTAAATGAGCGGTTAAAATACTCTTGGAAACGCCCGGTTCGGACGCTTAAAAAAAATATTTTAACTAATTAAATATGAATATTAAGGAATAAAAAAATAGGCACTTGCTGGACAGTTGAATGACAAATAATCCGTCGGCAAAAAAATGTTATCCCAATTTTCTTATTAATTATGCTTTTGATAATTAACAAATTTTCCAAGTTGGAAGTTAACAAAAAACCACGATTATTTTTGAAATAGATGCCTGATTTTTTTTCCTCTTTCATTTTGGAGTATTACGCCCATGTTAATGGTATAGGAAAATAGCGTTACAGGAGGGTCCAAAATGATCAAAATTTGCGTTACATAATACTTGAACGTTCCCTAAAGAATTAAAATATTTTTTTTTCAAATATTCCGATTGCTTTGTTTTTTTATTGACAGAAGCCACATGAAAAAATATTTTTTTTTTAATTTGTTACTCTTATTATTTAAAATATTGTTATAAACAAATGCATTATTTATGAGATAATCCAATTATTTTTTTTTAATCTAATTAATGAAAATAATGATTTTTAAGAAAAAAATCGTTTCTTAAAATTTTTTTATAAATTTTAATAGGATAAAAAACCAGGTGCGAACGGTAAAGTTAAAAAGACGAAAATATTCAAAATTCTAAAAAAAATAAAAAAAAAACAAAAAACGACACATGGTTGTTATTATATTATTCACAGCGACTGCTCTACGGTAGTTTCGAATTTCCCAAAATCGTCAAAAAACGTCATAGACAAAAAATTCTTGGATAACAATGTGTTTCATGAAAAAATAAGAAACTTTGAAAATGTCCGTCTGTCCGTCCGATGTCACGATTTTTGTAGACATGATAACTCCAGAACGAATTATCCGATCGACTCTAAATTTTCAGGAAAAATCAAGTTCTATGAGGGGAAGACCCCAAAAAAGTTATGGGTGGTTAAACTTTTTTAACCAGGCGTCACCGTGGTAAGATATTGTAACAAACTATACGTGATGGGGTATGCCATACCCCATTTATTTATATCAACTAAAAATAACATGTTTCTAAATTTGTGAAAAATACACATTTTTTTTGTTAGAATAAAGCCCAACTAATAAAACAATTATTCAAAATTTTGGCCTCCTTCGGGTAAACAGGCATTACAAAAAAAAATGCTTTGGCATAGTTCAAACACAAGTGTTTATTGCATTGCTGGCAGACGTAATTGGTCTTCCTATCTTTGGACCTTGGGCAAACGGAACACCTTCCTGCTGAGTTTCCGCGTTTTGAGTTTAGTTTGAGCTAAAATCCTCATCTTCTTTATCAGATTCTGAATTGTGTAAGCTTTGGCTCAGGTGATCATTTTCATGGCTCCCATCAGAAGCAACTCCTTCTTCGTCTGATTGAACTTCGGCCCCAAAAATATTGCATTTTTTTGTTTGGATAATTTACTATAATATACTGCTTAAAAATGTAAAAAATAGCTTACCTGAGAAAAGCTAAATTTTGAAATAAATACTTTTTGAATACAGATCCGCGCTTTTCATTTAAGGACGTATACTTTGGTTTAAAAAAATGCTAGCCTTAAAACAATATAGGGCTTTGAACATATTTAAGGACATGTGTCCTTGCTTCATGAAATACTTTTTGTCTGTTTACAATTTTACTATCTATACCAGAAAAACAATTAAACTTGGTAATATTTTTGTAAAAGGGTAAAAAATAAAATAAGTTACTGAAGAAATGTTAAAGCCTACACCGTAAAAAATAAATGTAAAATAATGTAAAAATACCTAATACTTATTAATTTTACTATACTTGACTGTTTTAATTCATGAATTTGTGTAAATATCTGTAAATAAATTTAATTTATTGCCAGGCCATAATAATCTTCTCTACCGTGGTTTATATATTATTTTTATTCAGACAATAAAGTAAAATATTAACAGGAGTGCTGTTTCTTGAAATTTTCATAAAAATGAAGTAGCCATGATCAAATAAATGCTTTGACTGGCGTTTAAAAATTTAGTTTTTTTTTAGGATTTTTATTATAATATTTAGATAACACAGGCCAACAAATTTTCAACTTTTAAAAGTTATGTTGATTTCGAATATAACTTTCGTGTTTGTCCATCACTTAAGAGTTTTGAACAACCGCACAGTGGACCAGGAAAAAAAACAAGGACAAAATTCTGAATTTTTGCATACGCCTATTTTTGATATAGTTGGTTTCAAATAAAATAACGAAAAATTCCAACAAAAAAATTCCGTGCCATTATGGTGGTCCAAAATTTTATTTTTGTTTCGATCTTTCTAAAAATCTGCAAACGGCTTCTTTTGATTATGCTGATGTAGACCAATGTCCATAACTTAAAAATTCTACACTTCATGTTAAAGAATGAGATTATTGGCATGGCATATAGCTGAAAAAAAATTACATGTGATGGAAACAAAAAATGCTTGTTTGGCAGTCAGTGGGTCTTAACTAATCCAGAAAATAAAAAAACATCTGATCAAAAAATCCTTGTTGGCCTGTGTAATTATTGATCGTATTAGTTAATAATAATTATTATAATTATAATTATTTATGTTTGATAAGTAAAAAGTTATTAAAAGCTATTTTCTTCGGTTAAATTAGAGATAATTGCACAAAGAACTGGAACATTAAAAATAACAGAAATCAGCTGATTTCATTATCTACTAGTAGGAGATAATTTTATTTATTATTGACCTAGGTAAAGACATTTAATTTCTCGAATTAAAAACTAGCTAAATAATGGTGACTTCTAAAGCTAGTAGTGAAAAAAATATATATAAACCATATAGAAGATTGCTATAACCTCGCACTCTTATATCCCTCGATGCTACGCATCTTGGGATATAATGGGCTAGGCTATAAAAAAATGTCTTCTCTACCTTGGTATATAATTAGAATTTTTACTACTAGCTTTGGAAGTGTCCATTATTTAAATGGTTTTAAATTCGAGAAATTAAATTTCTTCACCTAAAAGCAATAATAAATGTGTCTCTCCTACTTGACATGCTGTTTTTCTCGGGGTTTTAACGTTTAATTTTCACCAATTAAACCCAAGAAAATTTATTTAACCCATTATTTTTTAAATGAAATAATTGTTAAATACAATAATTATTATTATTATTTATTAAAATCAATAATTAACTAAATACTATGAGAATAATCCTAATTTTATTTTTGTTTTCACTACTAGCTTTAGAACGTACCATTATTTATCATGTATTTAATCCGAGAAATTAAATCTCTGCATCTAGAGCAACAATCATTTTTTCTCTACTAGTAAAATTTAATTCTATAAACAATTGATAACTGTCACTTGATTTTCCTAGAGTTGCAAAGACATGACATTGCTTAATAATTTTTGTTGGACAAAATTGGATGAGGTACAAACACAAAAAGGAAAATTTGAATAAATTCCACGTGGGTATAAGAAGAAATAATTATGTTCCGTAAAACATAAACATAATGACTTTGTATGTGATACGGACGATATATGCATCTTCACTTCCGTATTATACTTGACCACACGATAACATGTTGTATGTGCATCTGCCCGTATCAGTACCGAACGTACAGGTATTCTCACTTAGCGTTCTACCCACAGCAATAAAAATATAGTTAATTAATTTAGATATTTTAATTATATTAAGTTTGTTTTCTTTTTCAATCTCAAATGATGAAATGTAGAGTTTTGTATCGAGAAGAAAAATGCTGCTGCTAAGTTAAATTCCGTCACTTATACCTAATCAGCGCCGTTTTAAAAGGAAACTACTACACTATAAAAAAATTAACTTGGTAGCCATAGATCCATTCCTAAAATGTACCATAGAAGCTATAATATTGCTGCAATGTGTAAGATACGAAGAACCGACATGTAATTTTCTGTAAAATTACATAGTTCGTAATTGATAATGGGCCAATGAATATCTGTGTAATTTTAAAAAATTTTACATTACACAGCCCCACAAAAAAAAATCTGCTACCCGAGCTAAACCACCATACATATACGTTTTTGAGGTATCTGAATCTGAATCCGGGGTCAGTTTGACCTAATCAGGTCAGGATCAAGGTCAAGTCAAGGTCAAAATGAGAAAAAACCATTAAATCGGTGTGAACCCATCAGGTATATACATATACATGTATGTATATATATACAATGTAACGATTCAGAAATTCTAAAAAACCTCTGTTTGGACAAATTTGTTTGACCCTCAACTGATGGGGTGGAAATGACCCCAGATTCGTATTTAGCGACCCCAAATTCGGATTTAGCCACCCCAGAAACAGTAGTGGTTTACGCAGATTCAATGATTTTGTCTCATTTTGACCTAGACTTGACCTTGATTCTGATGGATAAAACTGACCCCGGATTCGGATTCAGCGACCTCAAAAACCTATAGGTATGGTGGTTTAGCTCGGGTAGCAGATTTTTTTTGTAAGGCTGTGTTATTGTTGTATTTTTTGCAAATTTAAATTAAATTCCAGCTCTTTACAAATTTTACCATTTTTTTACATTATTTCACAATAAATGAAATTTATTTATAGACATTTACACAAATTCATGAATTAAAATATAGTCAGTTTTTTTCCCAATTATATAGCACTATGTACCAAAAGTTGCCTTTATTATAGAACATAACCAGCAATTTTTTTCCATTTTTTTGGAAGTCATTTGAGGAAATATTTTTTTACAAAAATTGCATTATAGGGGTTTTTGAGGTTGCTGAAATCGAATCTGATAATAAAAAAATCTAACTCCATCCTCGCGGGGGTGAGGGGGTAACTATTTTGAAATATTTTCCATATTTTCGTGAAAATTTGTATACAGGGGTTTTTGAGGTTGCTAAAACTAAATCTTGAAATAATTTTTTTCTAAATCCACCCCCTTAGGGGTTGGGGTGAGTTTTTTGAAAATTAGTATATTGGGGTTTTTGTGGTTGCTGAAAGTGAATCTGATAATAAAAATGGTCTAATCCACCCCCAGGGGTGGTATAAAAGGGTTTTCGAGGTTGCTAAAACTGAATCTTAGAATTAAAAAAATCAAAATCCATCCCCTGAGGGGCGGAAGGTAATGTTTATAAAAATTTGTATATTGGGGTTTTTGAGGTTGTTAAAAGTGAATTTGATAATAAAAAATCCATTTTACGCGCGGGGTGGAAAAATGGGAAAGCTTTTTTACTGGTCAGTGTATTTTATAGTGTTTTTAGAACAATTATAAGAGCATTACTGCATAATAAAACCATAAAAAGCATTATTGGTCCATTCAACAATCTTTTAAAATTTCTATTCTATTAATTTAAAGAAATTTAATTTAAAGAAAAGAATATTTGGTCTACACTGTCAAAGGCTTTATAAAAGTCAGTATAAATTAAGTCAACCTGCCCAAACTTCTTTTCCATAACTTCTAATATCTTGGATTCGTATACTAAAAGATTATAAACTGTGGACTGATTCCTACAGAAGCCATGCTGCTGTCTAATAAAAAGTTATTTACAGGACCAATTAATATAATCTGCAACAACACTATCAAACACTTTTGGTATACTAGATTGGATAGAAACACTTCTATAATTGGAAACTTTATCTTTAGTGCCGGATTTAAAGTAGGGCATTATAAAACTGTGCTTCCAACCAGAAGGAAATTCCTCTTGTTTTAAAGATTCCTCAAAAACTAAACTTAAAGGATGACAATGTACAGATGCATTTTTTTAGAAAGTAGTTTGGGATGCTATCAGGACCGGAAGAGTGTTTTTAAGAGAAAATATTTTGTTAAAGACATCTAGGGGAGATATTTCAATATTGTAGTTGGTAAAAACATTATTAGAGGAATTAACCGTGTTGGAGTTCTGTTCTGAGCACCACTAGATGTTTTATTATTTAAAAACATGGAATTTGGAATAGAATTTGTAGACTTAAGTTCGTTTAAATATTTTCAAAAGTATTTATTTATATTAGGTATTGTTACACTATTTTATATTTATTTTTTACCATGTAGGACGGACAGACGGACCGACAGACAGAAGAACAAAAAAAAGTTTCTTAATTTTTCATGAAACAGATTTGCATCCAAGCATTTTTGTTTAGTAAGGTTTTTGAAAATTTTGGAAATTTTGAAACTACCGTATAATACTATTCTAGCGCAGGTGCTGTGAATAGTATAATAAGAAATCAATTGTTGCTCATAGCGAGACCAAAACGCTGTTATCCACGGATGGATGGGACTTTTAAAATAGCCAACTTATTATAAACATTCCTACCAATTCATGTCGTAGCATTAAGTTTTAATTAACTTATTTTTACTAACCGGTAATTATTTTAATTAAAACTATGCATCTATATATTTCTAGTTATATATACGTACGTATACCAGATAATCAAATAGTTATACAAAATGATTCATAAGCAAAAAAAAATAAAATACTCAACTAGTTGGAATGTTTTAGACATCCTGGTAAGATATCGAATTTTTAAAGCCGTAGTTATGCCTATATCGCAGAAATTTGATATCATAATATATAAAAAATCTTAACTTACAGGAATGTATCATACAAGTGAACTGTGGTAAAACAATATTTTCACACTGTTCTTTAACTTTGGTTATGTTTACATTCTGTCAAATTACCCTAATTTAGGTGACCTTGACCATTTAGGGATATTTAATTAATAAGGAAATTAGGTTACCAATATATTTTGCTGGAACTACCTGTTCACCTGTTGTATTGTATCTTTGACATTCTAACCGATTCATACATTTCTATTTTTATAACAGTCATCCTTAGGGATAAAATATTTATCTATTAATAAATATTATCCTGGTGATTAGGTAAGTCTTATTTAATTTATATTTTTATTAAATCCTAATTATTTATATTAGTTTTAGTTTGGAACTTATTTATGTTCATACATAACATCGGTCACCTAACTCTGGGTATTTTGAAATTGCTTCCTACAATAAATGAACTCTGATCTACATTACTGATTTTCTGATACGAAACCACGACCCCCATTTGAACTATACGGCGCCCGGCATTCCTTTTTTCCCAGTTCAACATATCTGGCACTCACCGTGAGGCATAGAGACATACTGTAGATACGTCCAAAGCTAGGGTATAAAAGAAAACAGTGGTAGTATTAGAGTATACAGTGAAAACAAAATGCCTATCGACCATTCACCAACCAATGGCAAGACGAGAAGTGGAAATTCATACAGAGGTCCTCGTAGAGAGCAATCACTCGACTTCTTGGGTTTTGAAGGTGGTCCAGAAGCATTGGCTTCTGCATTACCAACAACTACTGCAGTATCAACAACTTCCAGCCATGTCACCAGAGTACAACCCGTACTTACTGCTGGGATGTCAACAACTTCACTACAAGAGCAGCCGCCACCATTATCACCACAGGTTACACAACACCAACAAAACAATCAAGGTATTTATATTCCAATTTCACATTCAACTCCAACAATGGCAACTTTACCATCCAATGCAAGTGGCGTTGGGCCACAGAGATTTGAGCATACTACAAGTACTGGGGCAGTCCCTAGAAGAAATTATTCAGGAGCTAGTAGTAATTTAAGTTATAATTTACCTTATTATCATGTAGATTTGCCACATAGACCTCCTCCAGCTTATAGTAGCTTAAACGTAAACAACAATTTCCCTAGTTTACCTCCACAGGGTTATAACACAAATTCATATGTACAGGTACCACAAAATGCACAGCCCTGTATACCGGTACAAATCCCAAGTGCCGAAACACTTTCTAGCATTAAAAAATTGTTACCAGTGTTTTCTGAAAACGGTGAAATTCACCCTTGTGACTTTATAAATAGACTGGAAAAAACACTACAAAATTACAATATTCCATTTCATATGTTTTCACCAGAATTACCAGACCTATTTATCGGGCCTTCAAAGCACTGGATACAAGCACTATTATATAATTTTAATGATTTTAACGCATTTAAAAACAGTTTTATTGATAATTTTTGGGGATTTTCTCAACAAAACAAGGTTAAACTCCAACTTGATTTGGGAAAGTACAATAGAACTACCAGCTATTCGAACTACTTTTTGGGCCAAGTGTCAAAAGCTAGATTTTTAAACCCTCCATATTTAGAACGGGAACTTATAGCAATAATTAGTAGACACTTTCCTCCAACCATAAGTTGTTCTTTAATAGGAAGTAGATGTATAGCGGAAGTTTTAGAAAGGCTTCGTTTAGCGGATTCATTTGAAACGGTAAACATGAGACATTCTTCTTCTTCTTCTGCGCAACCTTCTTCGCAACCGGCAGTCGTTCCACATAGGAATTTCTCAAATAAAAATTTCAATAAAAATATTTCTCACATTCAAATCGATAATATCGATAACATTAGCGATAATATCGATAATTTAGAACAGAATGAGGAAAACTAATTTTTCCTAAAGATATAAGCAGTGTATCTTTAGGTAACATTTCCACAACTGCAAAACCTAACCTCACAAATTTTGTAAACAATCCCAAGAGTGAGTTACAAAAATGTGATTTTAACCATCAACCAATTTTAAGTGATATAAGTCGAACCCCTGTAATTACCATCAACATAAATCACACCAACTATCCTTGCTTAGTTGACAGTGGTAGCGAGTGTTGTGCTTTTTCTACAGTGGTAGAAAATTCTGTCACATCCATGTCTATTCCTATGTTTCCAGTAAATGGTATTAGGGTTTCTGGAGCTTTTAGGAATAAAAACCGAAAAGTCACCCATCAGGCCCTAGTTTCATTTTCTTTAGAAGATGAGGTTTTTGATTTCGAGATGCTTTACATCCCAGACTTAGTCTTTCCAGTTATCCTGGGTTGTGATTTTCTAAGAACTTTTAAGGTAAGCATAAGTTTAGAACAAGAATGCATTTTTATAAAACATAATAATAAAGTATTAACCATCCCTGAAACTAAAACATTGCACACTTATACTGCCCTTGAAGATTCCCCTTTAACAAAAGTATGTGCTATATCAAAGTCCCCTCCTATTATGCAACCTGATCATTACTATCAAGTAAGTGATGAGGATATTGATGCTGTGGTTAGAGAGGCTCCACTTTCTCCTGAACAAAAAGCTAAATTTAGACACTTACTTCGTAAGCATAAAAGTGTTTTTTCAGAAAAACCTGGTCTTACGTCTGAGTATGTCCATTCAATAACCCTTTTTGATTACACACCCTTTAATCAAAAGAGTTATCCCATTCCCATTGCACACAGGCCTGCTGTAGATGCTGAAATTCAGCGTATGCTGGACTTCAACATAATTGAACGTACTTCTTCATCTGCTTTTAGCAGCCCCCTATGTACCGCGGTCCGCAAAAACGGAACGGTAAGAGTTTGCCTTGATGCAAGGAAGCTTAACAGTGTAATGGAACCCGATACAGAACTCCCAAACAAAATTCAAGAGCTTTTGCAAACTTTACCTCCTGAAGTTCGTACTATTTCGAGTTTGGACATGACCAATGGCTACTGGCAAGTTCAGCTAAGGCCTGAGGACAGAAAATATACTGGATTTCTATATAATGGTAAATCATATCATTTTAAAGTACTCCCTTTTGGTCTAAAGACCGCAGTTAGTAGTTTCACTCGGGCTATGTCCGTTATTTTAGGTCCAGAATTTTCCGGATTCATCCGTATTTACATAGATGATGTCCTTGTACTGAGCTCTGGGGTAGATGCGCACCTGCAACACTTAGATAGTGTGCTATCCAGATTTGCACAAACCGGATTTACACTACGGTTAAATAAGTGTAAATTTTTTAGGAAGGAAATTCAATTTTTAGGCTACACCCTTTCTGAAAGTGGCCTTCAAAGTGATTCTTCCAGGGTATCTGCTATAGTCAACTACCCAGTTCCACAAAATGTAAAACAATTACAGGCGTGGCTAGGGTTGACCAACTATGACAGGGTATTCTGTGAAAATTATGCTACAGTGGCCGAGCCCCTATTTTCCCTCCTGAGAAAAAAAACTAAATGGACTTGGGGTCCTGCTCAAGCCCAAGCATTTAATAACCTGAAAGAGCTGATTAAACAAGAAGTACTTTTGTTTCATCCAATATTCTCTCTCCCTTTCTGGGTACAATGTGACAGTTCTGATGTTGGCTTAGGTGCTCAGCTTTTTCAGATTGTTAATGGTCATAAAAAAGTAGTGGCATATGCCAGTAGAGTTCTTCTCCCCAGGGAGCGTGCCTATTGTTCCTCAGAAAAGGAGGCCCTCAGTGTAGTTTGGGCGCTAGAAAAATGGCGAGTTTTCTTAATCGGCCGTCATTTTTATTGCCTCAGCGACAACAGGGCATTAAGTTATCTTAATACCTGTCGTCTCCTCACACCTAGACTATCCCGTTGGTGCTTATCACTACAGGATTTTGATTTTACTATCAAGCATGTAGCCGGTAAAGACAATATTGTAGCCGATACTTTATCCAGGTATCCTAGTTCTAGGCTACCAACCCCTTATGATCGCTGCTTTAAAATATTAGGCCAAACCATACAGCTCGATAGTGTTTTCTGTAGAAATCTGAACTCCCTACCTGAAGACCAACGAAATGATCCCAAGCTTTTTCAAATTCGTGAAAAAGTCCAACAGGACCCAGAAGCTCACCCCAGATTTGTGATGCATGAAGATATACTTTACATCAGACAATCCGAAGGTGAGCCTTACCTACTTTGCGTTCCAAAAAATCGTATACCCGATTTTATTAGAGCCTATCATGCAGGCATGGGTCATTTTGGGGTTTTTAAGACCCATGCTGGAATTAAGCGAGAGGTATGGTGGCAAAATATGGCGCGAGATATTAAGCAAGAGCTAAAAGCATGCCAAATTTGCCAACTGGTAAAATCTGGTCCTTTGCCGAACCCACCGTTAAAAGCAATTATTCCAGAAGCTCCAGGAGAGCTTGTGGCACTCGATTTTTACGGGCCCTTGCCCCGATCACGTGGTTCCGTCGAATACATTTGCGTTGTACTCGACGTTTTTTCAAAATTTGTCACTCTTTACCCTCTGAAAAATGCAACTTGCAAAAATACGCTCAAAAAGCTTCAGGAGGATTATTTTATTAAATACTCAATCCCGAAAGCAATTTTGACGGACCACGGGACCCAATTCACGGCCGACCTTTGGTCCGCAACCCTCGAGCCTCTGGGCATAAAAGTCATAAAGTCTTCGGTGCGCCATCCGTGTAGTAATCCATCCGAACGTATAATGAAAGAGCTCTCTAGGCTCTTCCGAACATTTTGCCACGACCGACACACCAGGTGGGCCCTAGAAATTGATAAATTTGCGAATTTTCTCAATAACATAACGCACCTTTCCACCGGGTATTCCCCCAAAGAATTGCACCTGGGTGAATCCCCTGACTTACCACTTAGAGAAATATTAAATTTTCCGGTTGATACAAAAAACCTAGATAATCACGTAAAATTATATTTTGCAAAGGAGAGTTTGTTAAGTAGTGCCTTACGTCGAAACGCACACACCCATTCTAGGAAATTAGCTACATTTCATGTAGGTGATAAGGTATTACTTAGGGCAAACCCTACTTCGTCTGCAATAGAGGGACGAATAAAAAAATGGATGCTCCTCTATGAGGGCCCATATAAAATAAAAAAGATCATTGATCTATCAACATATATTTTAAGTAATCCTGAAGATGAAAATGAAAGAGGAATGTTTCATGCATGCCATTTGAAAAAGTATAACCCGGAGTCTGAACTTTCTACCTTACTTTTATAATCTTTTCTGTTTTGAGTTTATCCCGTAAACAGTTTTTTTTTAGTAAAAAAAAAAAAGCGTTAACGAGCTAAGGGGGGGTAGATGTGGTAAAACAATATTTTCACACTGTTCTTTAACTTTGGTTATGTTTACATTCTGTCAAATTACCCTAATTTAGGTGACCTTGACCATTTAGGGATATTTAATTAATAAGGAAATTAGGTTACCAATATATTTTGCTGGAACTACCTGTTCACCTGTTGTATTGTATCTTTGACATTCTAACCGATTCATACAGTTCTATTTTTATAACAGTCATCCTTAGGGATAAAATATTTATCTATTAATAAATATTATCCTGGTGATTAGGTAAGTCTTATTTAATTTATATTTTTATTAAATCCTAATTATTTATATTAGTTTTAGTTTGGAACTTATTTATGTTCATACATAACATCGGTCACCTAACTCTGGGTATTTTGAAATTGCTTCCTACAATAAATGAACTCTGATCTACATTACTGATTTTCTTATACGAAACCACGACCCCCATTTGAACTATACGGCGCCCGGCATTCCTTTTTTCCCAGTTCAACATAGAACCTTATCCCTAAATAAAATTTGTGCAAAAATTTGATAGGTTATAAAATAATTTCTTTTGATTGGCCGACGGGTCGGCTCGCTTGAATTAGATTCTCACCCACCCCGATAACCTTTTTCAGTTAATTAATAATTCAAATTTGACGAAGGCGACAGGTAAAAAATTTTAAGAAAGTCTGTTAAAGCCGGTGATTCCCTCTACTAATAGCCCACACAAGTCATGGACTTAGGGGATGCTTAATTAAGTAGAATAGTACCAGGTTAAACAATTAACATTTTTTTCATAACTACTTTTTCTGTGATGAAAATTTTAATATAAGCTAAATTGCCGTATAAAAAGACTTTTCTCTAATCAATGAGACTAACTGATGTTTTTTTTTTATGAATTGGTTCTTTTATTCTTCTTCTTTATGTTTTCTTAAATTTATTTGGTATAACATTAAGGATTAAGAAAGCTGTCTTTAAAATTTTGTAGCCCCTTTTCATAGTTTTTGGTGTAGTATAAAATAAAATAAACTCTATAGGTCCTATGTCCTATGTTTTATATTCCAGAATTTGGCGCATCAGGAATAGAAGAAGTTTAAAAACGTCAAAAATGCTACACTCTAAAACAAACTTCCCATACATGTGTTGGAAGTAATTAACCCATACATGTATTGTAATTTTTCAATAAAAAGGTATCGACAAAATTCAGTACTTTTATAGCATATGCAATGCATATTATGCATGTAAATGTAGTCGAGTTTTCGATTAAGGTATGGAAATGTTACTATACTGACGACATTTGTACATACATGTATGGTATTTTTTTCATTATTTTTTACAGTGTATCTTTAAAGATCTTTTAGGGTATACAATTAAAATTTAATAAGGTATATTTTGTATAAGTCTGTATATTACTGTTCCTGATATTAAACAAAAATACAATTTTGGATGCCCTATTTAGAGATATGTATTTTCTTTAGGAACTATTTTCGAAAGTATGTTTCTTAGAATTTTTTTCTGAATCTCCCTATAATGAACACCAAAAGGTATCAATTTTATACGGTAAATAATTACGTTGCAGTATAGGTATACATTTATAAAAGGGCATGAACCGGTATGAAATGAAGAGTGCATGTTTCAGAAGGGCTTAAACACCATTTTTGGCGAAATATTAAAAAAAAACTACAATATTGCAGCTGAAAATTGTAAAATAGTCTAGAGAATAGTAGTTATTTATTTTTAGTAGACATTTGTTATAGCCCAGCGTATTAAACCCGGAGATACGTAGCATCGAGGGATATAAGAGTGCGAGGCTAATAGTCTTCTCTACCGTGGTTTATACAGGGTTATTCTTTTAAATGGTACACCCCCCGTAACTTTTGAGCAGGTTAAGATATAAGCTTTATATTTAGAATATTTATATCACACAACAAAAACTATCATTTGTGATATTTTAAATGGCACCCTAGGTCTTGTGATACGTCATTTTAAAGAACTTCAAATTCTCTATTTGACCATGTAACTATTTATTTTTTAATATTATTTTTGAAGATTTTTTTTTCTTCAAAATTGATGAAATTATTACCTAATAATTTAAAAACATAAATTTTTGAATTTTTGCGCAAAAAGGTCAAAATACTTATAAATGGTGTATTATCATGTTAAGACTAATTATTTATCACTTTCATTTATAATTTTCAATATATATGCACAAAATTTGAATCATTTTGAAGAAAAAAAATCTTCAAAAAAAATATTAAAAAATAATTAGTTACACAGTTAAATAGACATCTTTAAAATGACGTATCACAAGACCTAGGGTGCCATTTAAAATATTGTCCTTCATTGCCCCCCCTGGCGCCGCCTTACCGAATAAAAATTGAAAAATATGGCAAATGATAGTTTTTATTGTGTGATATAAATATTCCAAATTTGAAGCTTATATCTCATTCCTTTCAAAAGTTACGGGGTGTGTACCATTTAAAAGAATAACCCTGTATATTATTTACTACTAGAACATT
Source organism: Brachypterus glaber (assembly GCA_958510825.1). Lineage (NCBI taxonomy): Eukaryota > Metazoa > Arthropoda > Insecta > Coleoptera > Kateretidae > Brachypterus > Brachypterus glaber. The sequence goes on from OY294054.1 coordinate 8,628,275, forward strand.
TATTACAAAAATAAAAGGGATTTTTTTTATGGGGTAAAAATGATAAAAATTGACACATGAGGTTAAGAAAAGCTAGAAAAAAATGCACTTTTGGCAATTATCAAAAATAGTTGAAGGATACAGCTGATTTTTAGTTAAATACTTTTTAAAAGTGAAAGAGAAGAGGTGACTACGTTTGTTGGACTACCGGGGTTTTTTTCTACACCCTCATGGACTGACGGGATTCTTTCCAGGTACCGCGTATTTTCAAATATATTTTAAAGTGAATAATGGGTTTTTGCACGAACGATGGTAGCTGATTCGGAAAGTACACTTTAATCACCACAGGATGGCATTATCAACTCGTTTTTGCTCAAAAATGGACTGACATCGTTTTTACCCTGTACCCTTCAGTTCTAATTTTTTTAAATTACGGCCAACATATATTCATAATGGATCCGTTATTTTCAATTTTATAATTTTAACAACAATTTTAATTTCGGTGACCCCAAAAACCCCCCAGTACTAATTTTTGTGGAAATAACTACAATTTTTGAAATTACGTCAGCAATATCATCATCAAAAATGTTTATACCCAAGTGGGTTATATACTTATATACTATATTAAAAAGAATACCCCCAAAAATAATAGGGAGGGCTAAACATTTTAAAAAAATAACACATAGTAGTGGAAAAAAATCTTTGATCAACATATTTTTAAGAAAAATTACTTTGATTTAAATAAAAAAAAAATCCCCCCAAAACAAAAAAGTTAAGGGAGGTTAAACTTTTAAAAAATCGAAAATTTAAAAGAAAACGTGCTATTCACTTAATTTTTACTCTTAAAATTTTAAAAACATTTTTTTTATTAAAATGATTTTAGATGCATTTTACTAGACGAATGTGACAAATCGAGTCAAAGTGTTTGATCTCTTATGAAGCGTGTGCTCTTTAAATTAAAAAAAAACAGTATCATTGTTAAGTAATAATATTTGAAAGCGTGGAAATGATCGAAAATATGAAAAGGAGCGGAAAGGCGTGGTAATAGGAAAAGTAAGAAACGCGAAATAATCCATATCCACTCTCTGATCACAGAATTGCGTGTTAAGTTCCATTGTCCTGGGGTTAAACGTCCTAGGACACCTTATCTTGTCCTTACATTATTCCTTGCCAATGCCATTTTTCCAATTAACTACGTACTATAGAAAGAGATAAAAGAATTCATTTAAACCTTTAATTATATGTACGTTTTTTGCAATTAAAAATTTATCATTTTCACGAAAAATAAAGAACGAATTCTTCGATTTTTTCAAAAAACATGTTTTATGTTTTTTTCTAAAAAAACAAAAATAAGTTGTTGTATTTGGTTATATACAAGGTGGTTCAGAATTTCTAGGCATGTCATAAAGAAATTCATTTAACCCATTGGCGTCCATCTTTTATAAAGGAGTGCTTGAGTGCTTGCAGAATCAGTGCGCAAGAATTGAAGGGAGTGAGCTTGTGTCAATTTGTTCTTTAGGTTTCAATAAAAGCGAAAATGTGTTTTTTTTACAAAAAAATCATGTCTAGGTGACTGACTGCTATGGATCCCAAGTTTTACTCTCTCAAGAATGGCGGAAAAGAATTTCTGTAACTTCCTTTAAAACAATGACTAGGAAGGAACAGACCAAACTCTAGGGGTATATTGTAAACATAAAAATAATTTTAGAAAACTCATATTATGTTATCCGACTTTAATTATTTTCAAGTTATAGCGTCATTAAAATTTTTTAACTTTTTATGGAGAACTTTACTAATATTTTGTTTAACATAAGTAGTTAATGCAGGGATATTTTTTATTATTTAAGACGTAATAACTCAAAAATTGGGGTTATTTATTACAATAATGCTACATTAATACAAAATTTTAACAAGCCGTGAAGATATGTAATTCTACGCATTCCATTATATATTATTCACAGTGAATGGTATACTGCATTTCCCAAATACTTAAAAAATAGCAAAAAAATACATAAAAAATGATCTTTCTTGAAAAACGAAAAATTATTTAAAAAAAAAAATAAAAAAAAAGTTTTCAAAAAAATTTAATTTTTTTTTTAATTTTCAATTTTTTTATTAAATTTTCTTTTGCAAAAAAACAAAAATTAAAAAAAAATCAAAAAAAAAATCAAAAGAAATTTAACTCAAGAACGAATAATCCGATCGACTTGAAATATTTAGCAAACATCAATTTCTAGGAGGGGAAGAACCCTATTGTTTTTAAAAGTAATCCCCCTAAAAACAAAACAGGGGGTTAAACTTAAAAAAAAATTGAAAAAAGCTGAAAGAAAATTCCGATGAAAGTAATTTTTTCAGGAAAAATTACTTTTATTAAAAGTATAAATTCTACCAAAAGAAAATTAAAAAAAAATCAAAAAAAAAATTAAATTTTTTTTTATTATTTTGTTTGCTAAAAATCAAGTCGATCGGATTATTCGTTCTTGAGTTAACGTGTACACAAAAACGTGACATCAGACGGAGGGACAGACAGATGGACATTTGAAAAAAAAGTTTTTTTTTCATGAAACAAATTTATATCCAAAATTTTTTTGTCTAGGACGATTTTTAATAAATTCGAAAATACCGTATAATATTATTCTAGCGCAGGCGCTGTAAATAACATAATAAGGCTATAACTTAAAAACAAATAAAAAGCGGATAACGATATATGAGCTTTTTTAAAGTATAATAATTAATTATTAATTGTACGCATAAAAATAACAATTTGTATGTGTACAATAGACTCCTGGAGCTTGGTCCGTTTCTTTCGACATACCCTATAAATTCTTATATTTTGTTTTATGGGTAATCCTTAATTTTTAGAATAACTTATATTATCCTTACATCCCAAGCAACATAAAGGTATAGTTTTTGATAAAATATCTTGCAGGAGAATTTTAAGGGATTCAGTGTCAATTTTTTTTAGAAAAATCAGTTATAGATTAACTATAATTATAATTATGGATTGATTAATATTTCAATCAACGAGTTATGAATAATAAATATTTGTAGAACTTGTAATATTCACGCTATTTAAAATATTGTAATATCTGTAATAATTTAAAGTAAAATACAGTTTTATAAAAAATAAGAATTCAGAATAATATAAAATGTGTATCTAACAAAGCGTTAACTAAATATTACGCAACATTCCCTTAAATTAATTCCACCTTATTACGAATCGAAATATTTTCAACCTAACCCAACTTGCACGTTAAATGTTAATCGATATTTTAATATACTCTTCACAGAACTCAGTGCTAGAAGAATATTATACCTTCAAACTTCCAAAATCCTCAAAAATGACCCTAGATCAAAAACTTTTATGCATGTCCCATTTTTACAAAATGCCTTATAGTCGGCAAACTATATAAATATAAAAAAAATGCACTACTCAAAAACAGAATTTTCATAATCAATAAGAAGATTCTTACCAAAATGACATATAGCTGCTATTTTAGGCTTATTAGCTAAGAAAAATTGTAATTCCAGTGCGCGCTTATATTTTGGAAAGTATATCGAGAGAAAACGGAATATATTACCCACTGTGTAAAGTCTACTATGGAATGCGATGCATATTTTCACGGCTAGTTTCCAAAGTAAAGTAGTAAATATGTTTATGTTACATTATCCTATATTTCTATTCCCATGGACGTCTGATACCTAATTAATATATAAACGTAGTTGATTTATTGTATTAAGATAAATTTACTATTTCTACATTTATTTATTTATTTATCATAGAAAAAAACACAGTGCTACTCCTTAAATCTGTGCAATATGGATATAGCAACAAAAGAAAGGCCCGTATCTGCCAGATACTATCCAGATACTATCTGGAGAACGAGAAAAGGAGACACTACTTTTATAGTGCATTAAAGTAGGTACGTAGAAACAGAGTCTCTTTAGTAAAAAATAGCCTCAATATAGCCAATTTCAAAAATACTGAAAGGTTATGTTTCGCGTAGATATAAGTAATGGAATAAAATCTGTTTCTTTAAATAGGGGTTTAAAAAATATACCTACACTCATTTTTTTTAATAACACATCAAAAAGTGTAATTTTTTGATTGAGTAGGTTTTTAGAAGCCGATGGCCGGCCGATGGGGCCGGCCCGAGGGTAATAAACCTACGAAATCGAAATTTAACTTTTTGCCCGTGTATTATACAATATTTTTTATTCGATTGTTAATATTTATAATAAATTATTAAAATATACTTAATTTTAAATTGTAAAATAAATTTCTTTTTACTGTCTTATTACTTATCTAGTTATCCATGATAAATTTATATCCAATCAAATCGCTGAAAAAACTATTGAATCGTTTTTTTGCGTGAGGTTTCATTTTCAAATTAGCTTGTGTTGGTGTTTTGATTAATTTCTGTTAAAATGTGTCTGATTATAATAACTGTATCTGGTCAAAAGAACATATAGTTTAAGACCAAAAGTGATCTTTTGACCTTTTGGTCAAATTTCTTTATAAATATTACAGTAAAAGTAAAGCATCTTCTTTTAAAAAGCTTAAAAATAACAAGTTTTAGTTAGCGGGAGTATAAAACTTTTTGGCCCTAGGGCCACAAAGTTCAACTTTTCGCCCTTAAAACATGAACAAAAAGTGTCGCTTTTAAAATCAATTGAATAAAAAAATATTGAAAAGTATTTTTTTACACTTTTAATACTAAAAATTGACGAATCAGGCTATGAGGATTTAAAAAAAAAAGAATTAATTAAAATAATTAGGTTTTAAACTTTTTTGAAAAATCAAAATGATTAAAATCATTTTTGTTTTTAACTTCTGGTATTTGCTCTCTGGAAGAGAGTTTCTTCTTATTTTGGGCATTTTGAATAACTAAGAAATATATTGAGTGTTATTATTGGTCGTGGTTTATACTTATTTTTCCCCCCTTAAGTGTTAAGAATAGATGTTTGTTTAAATTTTTTAAGAAATTATTAACCAGTAAGACTCTACTGCCCAGGGGGGGGGGGAAATATGTTTATCGCATTTAAAGTATAATATTTAGCAATATTGCCACTTCGTAAAAAATATAGTTAGGTTAAGGTACCAATGGAGATTTTTATTTATGCAAACGAAAATATTACTCCAGGGCCAATAGTTAGCGGAGTGCCAACGATTGGGGGTTTTACCCTATGTTTAAAATTTTCAAAGAGTTATTTTTTTAACATTAAAAAATTTATGACTATGACCTATAATGATTTTAAAAAGGACTCCACATTCATAAATGCAAAAATTAAAATAAAATAGTTTAATCATTTTGATTTTGGGCCACTAATTTTTATTTAATGACAGTTTGGCACTGCCAAGGAAATAATTTCAACAAAAACTTAATTTAAAAAAGTTTTTTGTTTTTAGATTAAAAAGTAGTTTATAACTCGATTTAAAAAAAAAGGGCTAGATTTGCAATGCATATTATGTGTTTTTTGTCCTTAACTTCTGCTATTTATTTTGGTCATTTTGAATGACATTAATTAAATATATTGAAAGTAAGTATAGATCGTGGTTAATACTGATTTCCCCCTTAAGTGGTAAGAATAGATGTGTGATTGCCAATGCTCATCAAGACACCCTAGTAAATGAAAGAAAACTAAACGCACTCTTTGCCAGTTTTCTTACAGATCACAACTCAGGCAATTAATATAAAAGACTGCTACAACTGACAAGAATTCTAAACAAACCAGTGTCTACAAAAACATACCTACTCACAGAAAAAAAGAATATGAATTGAACTATATTCTAATACATAGGTACATTTCCAAAGGACTCTTTTTTATTAAGTAATTCTAAAATTTGGATGTATTTGTATTAGCAAAGAAAAATGTTTGTTAGAAATTGTACACACTAGTGTGTGGGATGTTTTAAAATAATCGATTCTACTAAGCACAAAAAGTTACCACAGACCTCTTTAAAAAGTAAGTCCTTGTGAAATCCTTTGAAGAAACCTCCATTAGAATCCATTTTAGGAGCTTTGTTTCTCAGAAAATGTTTCATACTTTTTAAACAGAAGTATGCAAGTTGTGTTAGTTTTAATGATTTTATTAATTGTAGATTTTGTGAATTGAATTGAATTGAATCCTTTATTGATTTTACACAATTAAGTGTATATATGTATTGTAGATTTTGTGTATTATATATTATCTATATTTTTAACTTTTAGTACTTGACAAGTGTAAATACTGTATGGTATATTAGCACGAATAAAGATGATTTGATTTGATTTGTGACAGGTACGTTCATTTATATTGAGAATTGACCCAATAAACTGTCATGTTGTTTATGATTTGAAACACCGCTTGTTTTCATAAAACAGCTGACGGTGGCATATCAGATTTAAATTTTTTTATGTCACTTGGTTTTGGATAGACTATATGTATTAAATATAATCTATTTAAAATCAAATTCACCTAAAATACTATTTACTGGAATTAAGATATTCTTTCTCTATGTCTACGAAAACATGGTTAAGTTCTTTCTTTTTATACACTCTATTTCTTGTTTTTTTCTTCCTCATAGCAAAAGTTTTTGGTCTTAACGTACAAGTTCTATTGATTCCTAAGGACAGTCAATTAAACATCAAAAAAGTCTTTTATTTTGTTTTGCTTTTCTTTATAATGCGCCAATTCAATAAAACAAAGCAGCAATGAAAAACTAGTTAGGTTTTAGAAAATTAGTCTTTTTCTTTATAGAGAAAATAAAAAGAATAGGAAAAAGTCATCTGTTTGGACTTTTATTATTATTTGCAAGAGAACTATTTATCTAGAGAAAATTTGTATTAAATACTTTAATATGTACCGTCAAGTGGGGTGACTTCTAACGGTCTGGGTGACTTCGCACACTTAGCAAAACGCTCAAAATAAAAAAAAAATACTTGTGCCTTAAAAAAAAAATAAGAAAACTGAAGTGACATAACTTTTTTAAAAATTTCTGTGCTAGGTTACGTTACCACCCATTAGGTTATTGCTATTTGAGCCCTGTTATGTAAAAAACAACCAACCCACAAATTAAAAAAAAAGTTTATATCGTATACTTATGAAGAAATGTCCATACTAAATTCCACAATACTGCAAAATTAAAAATTTTGAGGTCTCACCCTCCAAATTTGTTCACTGGAGTACGAGTATCATCCCTGATTTTTGTCATAATTTTTGAAAAATTTAGATGTGGCTCACAGCAATTTTTTAATAATTTATGTCACTTTAGTTTTCTTAATTTTTTTAAGGCACGAGTATTTTTTTAATTTTGTTTTAACAAATTGTAAATGGACAACCTAAAAAAAAATCAAATTTTTTTCTTTTAAATTGGCGGAGCTGTGCCCTTTTTATTTCCGGCGAAACCCGAAGTGCCAAAAAAATTACTGAAACACCCAGTATATCGGACTTCATCTAAAGACAAAAAAACTTAAAAAAATTAAATTGAATTGCCCAAAAACGGAATTTTTTTTCAAAAAATCTAGAAGAATATACATATATATATATGTATATGTATTATTTTTTTTTTGAATACCCCGTATATCCATTAAAATAATAGTGTTTTTTTTGTGGGACATATTGTGTTACGCATAATTTTTTAAGACAATGAAAAAAAAATTATCCTTAAATCAAGTCTTAAAATTACAATATTATTTTAAAATTACGTTATGGAATTCGGCAAAATTTTACAATTTTCTCTTAAAATTCGATAGCCGGTAATTAAATTGCAGTAAATATTTTTTATAGTGTACTCAGTCACTGCAAAATCAGCTGTTTTACGGCAAGGAGAAGTTGCCTATTTTATATTTAGTGAATAACACGGTATATCTCACGTGAAATTGTAATATATTGTAATAGTAATAGTGTTAGTATTCAGTGTAATTTAATGTTGGTATTTACCTATACATGTACCTATTTGAATTAGCTGTAACAATAATTATTGTAGTTTGGTTTGAATTCATGTGAATCGTAAATTCGGCAGACATATTCTGTACCTAAGGCTAATTGCCTAAGAAACCATTTAGTTACTGGCTTAATTAACTTAGAAGTGGCAATATGTCAAGACAAACAGTTTTGGGAATATGAGTTATTGTTGTACCAACAATAAGACAAGTTTCATCAACATGTTTCTTTTTACGGAAATTCAAATTTATTTTACTTCCCCTAAAAAAATACTGCATGGATAAAATTCTTTTTTTAATAATTTATTGTTTTTTTTTACGTTTCTCGACATTTTAATTGTCTGTCGGTCAGTTTGTCGATCTGCTCTGGAAAATTAATTACCATGAAACTCAAGAAAGCTTTGAGCTAAAGACTTCAAATTTGACCCATACACGGTTCGTTTGGACTTTTTTTTTTGTTGACAATACCCTCTTCCAGTCTTGGTAGTTTTTGATAAGTAACCTATGGACCTTTAAAATTAAATTATTATTAAAATCTTCCATGGGTCAATTTTTTTTTATTTGCATTTTAGTGCAAATTTTAAAATAATTTAAATTTTCACTATAGTAAACTATAGTAATGATATATATTTATAATTACCGTCAACTGTTGCTATAATATTCCTTTATATAACCCCGCTTTACATTTTAAAATACTTTGTACAGGGACGGAGTAATGATTTTTTTAAGGGGAAAAATATGTTTTTTTCCAAAACCTCAGAATTAATTTCAGATAAGTTTTTTTATTGTTCCAGTACATATTACTGGTTTATTGCATGCATTGATAAATACCGTAAACCTTTGCAATAAAAACTAAAAATAAAAAGTATAACGTTTTTACAAAGCTATTTATTTTTTACCAGGTCTGAAAATGATATGTAATGTTACTCAGTGCTTTAGTTCCCAATGGTTGCTTCTTAAAATGCAAAAATTTGAAATGTTAACGGGCCACCCCCTCATTTTATTTTGCCCTCATTTTATTTTGCCCTATACAAAAAAAATAAAACTTCTCCATTTTCCTTGCAAGATTTCACTTATAAATCTTACATTGGTCCCCTTCAAAAATATGTTTTTCATTGCTCCCCACTTATATTTAGCCGGAATATTATAAAAAATTAGATTAACATAACTCTTTGTAAATAGTTACCCCACTCTTTATAACTTTTTCCCCCCATTTGGTCCCTGGCGACATTAAAAATAATAGAAGCAAATCAAAGGATTGTTGATGCGGTATTGCAGTGCGTATAATTATAATTCGTGGTCTAAATGTCAAGTTAATATTTTAACGCGTTCAAAAGTACTGCTAGCGAATATTTTAACACATTTTGGGCCAATTTTCGGGCTATAAATGTCAAAAAGTTGTATTAATATAATTTTTTATAATATATCAGCTAGCTGTAGGTGAGGAAGAAAACATTGATATTTCGATACCTAGGGGTGGGCCACGTGACCCGCCATGCCACCTATGATCATGACTTTTATTAAGCATCTAACCTAGATTATTTTAATCCCAAATTTATCCATTTATGATATTTATTTGCAATAATTTTTGAAAAAATATATACATTTTACAAGAAAATGCTATTTTTGCTGGTAGCGACCTCTAGGAATTGTTCGATTTCAGCAAAATTTGGTCTGAAGCATTTTTGTATAGGGGAAAATAAAATGAGGGGGTGGCCCGTTAACATTTAAAATTTTCGCATTTTAAGAAGCACCCATTGGGAACTAAGGCACTGTGTAACATTACATACCATTTTCAGACCTGATAAAAAATAAATTGCTTTGTAAAAACGTTATACTTTTTATTTTTATTGCAAAGGTTTGCGGTATTTATCAATGCATGCAATAAACCAGTAATATGTACTGGAACAATGAAAAAACTTATCTAAAATTAAGTCTGAGGTTTTGAAAAAAATTCATGTTTTCCCCTTAAAAAAAATCATAGCTCCGTCCCTGTACAAAATATTTTAAAATGTAAAGCGGGGTTATATAAAGGAATGTTATAACTACAGTCGACGATAATTATAAATATTATAATTTAAGATGTGGGAATTTTATAAGTTTACTATAGTGAAAATTTAAATTATTTTAAATTTTCTACAAAAATGCAAATAAAAAAAATTGAAAGATAGAAGATTTTAAAAATAATTTAATTTTAAAGGTCCATAGGTTACTTATCAAAAACTATCCAGACTGGAGGAGGGAGTTGAAAAAAAAATAATTTGTAACGAACCGTGCATAGGTTCTTTAGCCAAAGTTCTCAGCTGGGATTGTTTTTGTAAAAAAATTGGGTGGGGTAAGGGGTTCAAAAGGGGTAAGAACATATTTTTAATGAAAAATTAAAAATTTTTGAGGATTGAACCACTACAAAGTATTTGTACATGGACTTCCGAGACTTTTGTTCAACTTTCGATATTTTTTATTTTTTGATTTTTGAGTTTTTTGGTAAGATTACCGAGATATCTAAAAAAAATCTTATCGAAATTTCCGAGATTTTCAAGATTTTTGTCAAGATCATTAAAAATTTTTTGAAAGTCTTCTGAAAATTTGTATACAGACTTCCCATACTAATGCACGTCTCGAAATTGCGGTTTTCGAAATGGATACTTGTTTTTTTTAATTTGTTAAACATTGTTTTTTTTTCTTAAATTATTATAAGCTATTGATTTGCTATGGAAAATCTAAAAATTATTTGGTTTGTGAGAAGAACACTTAGCCAAAAAAATAGTTTACGAAGTAATTCAGAATCTGACATTTTCCCTCAATTTTTCTCGAGAACGGTTTGCCCTGCGGTGTTACATAAAGAGTACCTTTTTTTATGTATTTGTTATTAAAGAATTGTAGTTTATTATGTCAAAAAATCTACAGATAAAAAAGTTTGAGGCAAAAAAGTGACATCGATGCCCCGATTTTGCACTTATTTTGTTAAAATTACGAAATAAAAATTACATAAGAATATAGCCTTTATCAATTTTAAGGCATGTGCAAAAAATTGTTACTGTAGTTCTAGGGGTTCCAGAGATATTAAATAAAAACTACTTTTCACAAGTACCCTAAGGAGGGTCGTAGCTCCCTTAGAGCTCAGTGCGTTGTTTTTGTTTTTAATTTATATTAAAAGTGAACTGTAATTGTAATTCAGTTGACGGACACTATTACGTTTGGCGCCTCCCCCTCATTCCAAGACAATAGAGCAACCCTTTTAGCTGTCACGTGTCAACTTGGAATGTTTGAACTCACAGGCTAGACTTATTCTTGACTTGGACAATATCAAGAATGTGACGTTGACATTACTCCACCCTGAAATCTCATATTACCAACAAACTACCCATTTCAAATGTGTCCCAAAATTAATATTTATTAATATTTAATATAGTCCTTCTCACTATAATTAGGTATAATGACCCGTTAGTATACAATAGTATACGAGGTTCGATAAAAAAATACGATGAATAATATCAAACCTGGGATTGTGAAAAACCAATTAATTTTAGAAGCCAATTTACGATTGATTTATTCTTGATTTTTAAGACAGAAATATGTTGATCTTTGACCATTTCACAATTTTTGCTTCTTGCTTCTTTTCTTGAAATGTTTTCAATATTTTTTTGGGAAACCTGAAAAAGTCAAGAAAGGAGAAAATAGTTTTAATAAGGAATTTTGGGCTTAATGACAAAAATATATCCTTGTTTTAAAAAATTCAAAATAAGTAAAAGAAATTACCAAAATATGATTTCTACACTCTAAAAAAATCTTTGTTAAACTTCCCATACATGTATTAGAAGTAATTAACCCATACATATATGTTCATTTTTTTAAGAACGGTATGGTAAAATTCTTTACTTTTATAGCATATGAATGCAAATTTACTCGAGTTTTCGATTAAGGTATGGCAATTATACCGACGAAATTTGTACATATGTAATACATATCGTCGGCTTACAAGTAAAGAGCACTAAGTCAAAAAACATGGTTTTGAGATATTGACAAAATTAACTTTCATTTTAATTTTTTTAATTTTTGTAATAATTGTTTTTGAAAAAAAACTACCTCAAATTTCAATGACATTTTTGGACATAATAATGTCCCATTGCAGTTAAATAAAAAAAAACTAAAGTAGTTTAATTCAACTAAATTTGAAAAAAGACAGCGTTTTACTTGTAGAGCTGTTATGGGTAATTTTAATTAACCACTTCTTTTTTCTTCTCTAGTCACCCCCACCCCCGGAATGGAGTTAAAAAATTCTTATTATCAGATTCAGTTTCATCGACCCCAAAAACCCCTATAGGTATACCAATTTTGACGCAAATATTGAAAACATCTAAAAATATTTACACCTCAGCCCCTGGGGGTTGACTTAGTGCTTTTTACTTGTAAGCCCACGATATTATGTATCGAAAAACTTCGAAACATTTGTGTAGTATTATTCCATTATTTTTTACAGTATAGGTTTTATTTATTAAAATTGAATAAATAAATAAGTAAATGAAAATTCTTCAAAACCCAATGAATTATGGCATCACTATTATTAGCACAAATATTAAAAATTGACCAATGAGGGTAATTTTTCCTTACTATCCTACTTGCAATGTTGCGATATCCTGCAGTTCTCTTTGTAAGAATTTGCAGTTGAACCAGTAAATACACTGCCCAGTAAAAGAGCTTTCTCATTTTACACCTCCGCGCGTAAAATGAATTTTTTATTATTAGATTTACTTTTAGCAACCTTAAAAATATACCAATTTTCACGAGAACTACCCCCCGCCTCTTAGAGGGTGCAGCAACCTTAAAAACCCCAATACACCAATTTTCACAAAAACTACCCCCCACCCCTCAGGGGGTGAAATTATAAAAGTTTTATTAAAAGATTCAGTTTTAGCCACCTCAAAAACCCCAATATAAAAATTTTCAAGAAAACTAACCCCTGCCCCTCAGGGGGTGGAGTAAGATTTTTATTATCAAATTCACTTTCAGCAACCTGAAAAAGTCCAATATACCAATTTTTACGAAAACTAGCACCCCCACCCCAGGGGGTGAAATTAGAAAAAAATATTATCAGATTCATATTCGCCAACCCCAAAAACCCCTATATACCAATTTTGAAGAAAATATTGAAAATATTTAAAAATATTTACCCCATTACCCCCCTTGGGGGTGGAATTAGAAAACATTTATTATCAGATTCAATTTCAGAAACTTCAAAAACCCCTATATAGCAATTTTCAAATTTTTCTAAAAAAATTTATTTTTCCCCATTTGCCCCCCTTGCCGCACCCCAATGTTCACCAAAAACAATCCCGAGCTATAACTTTTGGTCACATACCCGTATGTCAAATTTTAAGTCTCTAGCTTAAAGCTTTCCGACCTACCGACCCACCGACCGACCGAGTGAGCGAGCTACAATTTTTTTTGCTTGAAATTGATTTATATCGACATAAAACGTCATAAAACGCAAAAATACGCAAAAAAAAATGAAAATTTTTGCACGAATACAAGGCTTTTCGACATTTTGAAAATTTTCAAAACGGGAAAGCAAAAAGTATGTTCCGGGCGATTTTAAGAGCTAAAATTTTGGAAAAGTGTACAAAATCCTATTTTTTGCGCGTTTAGCCCAAAATTAGAAACACTCCTTTAATTTTAAAATTTCGCTGGACACCAAGTAAGTAGTAGTAGTGAATAACTATTATATTGCTAAGAATGTGATATTTTTGGAAAACGACACACCCTATAGCGTATCATCCTACTTGCATCGCAATCTACGTACATGTATAATGTCGTTTATGTGCATACCCGGAAATTTATAATGTCCTTCTAATAAAGGTCAGAAATTTCAGTGTTGCCAAAGGCGTCCGTTAGTTTCTCTTTATTACGAAAAAAATATTAGTTGTCGGGTCAGCGTTGGAGCGTAACTTAATGTTCTGTTTTAGAGTGAAGCAATGAAGCGAGCTGATGACCAGAAGACATTTACAGCGGTTGACGGAAGGAGTATATCACTAGAATGGGGAAGGCGTACACCATTATCTTTGTACTTATACAGGGAAAAACATTACATTATACATACACTAAGAAACATTAACAATATGACTGACATATTATATTTAGGAAAGTGTTTGCTAAGAATGCCTGCGTTTAATTTCTTAGAGTCAAAAAACTCGTTTGATAGATAAGCTGCTTTTTATTCAACTGAGAACTAAGTTTATAGTAAGCCACTTTAACCTTACTTCCACACTTCGGCACCTAAAAGTTTAATGTTAATAAAATTAAGTTTTATATACCGGATTTTTTGTGGGAAAAATAAATTTACAATTACATATGGGCAACAATAGTATATTAAGCACCGAGTACGCAAACCTAGTTTTTAGTGCACGATAGTGGTTTTTTAGTAAAAAAGTACTCGATGTGCACTGAAATGCTTTGCGTCGAGGTGCTTATAATATTTTTCCTAACATCTTAACATCCAAAAAAGGCAAAAATTATCTTAAAATTATTTTGTCAATTTGAGGTTATGTGTTTGACGTTTACTAATTTTCGGACAGCAGATGTGTAAAATCAGCTGATTGTCACTTCCCAAACGTTGTCATAGGCAACGGGTGAAAAATAGGCACTAACCACTAACTAGGTCGTAGGAAAAATAACCTATAATGCGTACCGGAATTTTATATTACAAACTGAATGTTTATTTTACAAAGAAAATACCGAAAAAGTTTTGTTTTTATCTAATTTGACGGTACTTCCTATAGGTATCCCAAGCAACATTACGAGGTAATTTGACGACGTGCCAACATTGGCATTACCGACCTGACGTGGGAAGGCAACGTAGGGGTGACTGCCAAGCAACCCAATTTTGCACATATTTGGTGAATAAATATTGAGTCGATTCGATGTTCGTATAATTATACTATTTCATAACTAAATTTGTACCTAATAATAATTTAGTGAAGGAATCTTGAATATTTTTTTATATCAAGTCAGCACTTGCACGTAATACAGTACAATAAAAAGATCTATTCTATATTTAAATTAAACTCTATACTAAACATGCCTATAATAAAATAATGTGCACATAAAGGCATAAACTGCAAACGGACGAAACTTTATTGTTAAATATGGATGCAATGAGTTGAAAATAATAAGCGCCTTCAAAATAATAAATATTTCTACAAAAATTATTATTTATTTTTTAAGTGAATTTTATATTTTTGCATTATTTTCAAGAAAGAAGGAATTGTAAATATCGGTAATGGATTCTGATAAGTAGATATGTGCAGTTTAAGGAGAATATATCATTATCATGTGAAATATACACTTTTTTAAGAAATTTATACAAAATGGCGGATTACGGCTTCACCTGCTAATTTAGAAAGATGGCGAAGTCATTTAAGCCTAGATGAAATTATACCAATCCCGACTATTGGTTACAATGTTTACAACAAACAATACCAAATCCGACTTGTAGTTAAAATAGTTTAAACGTGTAAAACGTACTTACCGAATTATTAGATTACAAATCCAATTAATTTTTTACTTCGGGCATATTTTATTGATAACACTTGGTTTGTTGACATTTCAGAATTTTAGGTTATAACCTATATGAAACTATAGTGTCATTTGTCATTTGAATTACAGGTTTCTTCATTACCAACATACAAACTTGGTATACATAATTTATTCCCTGCGATAAGTATAAAACACAATTGTATTATATTAATTTTAAATAAAAAGCGTTTTATTCTACTTGTCACTCCATTCTTGATCCGTATCTTTTATATTGTAGTGGGAGTTTGTATATTTGGTTTCTCATAGATTCTTCTGATTTATTCAGGATGTTTATCTGTATTTCTACTAAGTACATTCTCTTGGGCCATATCTCCATAGAACTACTTATTTTCAACCCTTTTTACATCATAAAAGTTTTAGATTTTAAGCTTTCACGGCCATTAAGATATAAAGAACTTTCACTTTCGGGTTTAGACCGTGTTAATGGATTTTCACTTTCCGACGTTTCGTCTCTTACTACTAGAGACATCTTCAGGGATTAATCTGAAACTAAGTTTCGAATCAACTTGTGTCACTATTTATGACGAGTTGTGGTTATTCACCCGTGACGAGGTTTTTCCTATCAAAGACTTCCATATTGCAGGTAAGTGGTAACCAGTGTCCCGATTGATATTGTTAGGATGCTTGATGATTTCTATCGATTCCCGTATCTTCCTTGGCATTTTTCTGTTTTCTGTTAATATTTGTTTTGTTTCAGACAAATTGATTTTATGACCTGTTTCATGTACATGTTCGGCTAATGCCGATAAGGAAATTTGTTTCTTTCTTATATTGCGCTCATGCTCTTGAAGTCTTGTAGAAATTTTTCTCTTAGTTTCACCTATGTAAACCGTACCACAGGAGCAGGGTATTTTATATACGCCTTCTGAACTCAGGGGTATTTTGTCTTTTGTTGAAGTCAAACATTGACCTAATTTTTGGTTGGACCGAAATATAGGCTTAATATTTGACTTCTTCAAAAGTTTACCTATTTTATCCGTGATACCGCTTACATAGGGAAGTATAACTTGTGTCTGTCTGTCATTGTCACTATTGTCCTGTTGTTTGGGTCTGGGATTTCTGTATTTGTATATGGTCTTAATAATGTCTTTTTTGGTATAACCGTTCATGGTCAAGGCTTTGGTTAGTTTAAGGAGTTCTGTGTCTAGGGAATTCTTGTCTGAAATCATGAAAGCCCTATGAACAAGTGAATTAACTACCGAGCGTTTTTGAGAGGGATGGTGATGTGAAAATGCGTTTAGGTATCTGTCAGTGTGGGTTTTCTTCCTGTATACCGAGTGTCCTATTGAGCCATTTTCCGTTTTGTAAACCAAAACGTCCAAAAAGGGAAGTGATCCGTTGTTCTCAATTTCCATCGTAAACCTTATAGATTTATGTTGGGAATTGAGGTGATTTAGAAAACCTTGAAGGCTTTCCATGCCATGGGGCCAAATAGCATAGACATCGTCTACGTATCTGCGCCAAATTTTAGGTTTTAATGGAAATGACTCAATAGCTTTTTTCTCGAAGTATTCCATGAAAGCATTGGCCGCAGGGGGTGATAATGGGGATCCCATTGCGGCGCCTGACACTTGTTCATAGAACTCTCCCTGTATCAGAAAATATGTAGATGTCAGACAAGCTTCAAATAATTTACATAACCTAGGGTCAAGATTTCCAGTTGTAAGTAGGTCTCGTATAATATTTATTGTATCGGGAACAGGAACGTTAGTAAATAGAGATTCTACGTCGAAACTAACCATTATGTCCGAGGGGTCCAGGGTCACTGTCGATAAGTTTTGTACAAAGTGTGTGGAATTTTTTACATAAGACCTGATTTAAGATTTGGGCAAGGTGTTTTGCAAGTTTATACGTAGGGGAACCTATTGTGCTGACAATTGGTCTAAGAGGGGCACCGTCCTTGTGAATTTTAGGTAAACCATATAATTTTGGTACGCGGGAGTCTCGGGGGGTTAGATTATAAATTTCAAGAGGTGTAAGGGAGGATTGTTTAAGTAATTGTGGGATTTTTCGTTCAAATTTTCCAGTAGGATCGGTCTCGAGTTTTTCGTATGTGTCATTGTCTATGAGTTCCGTTATTTTGTTAAAATAGTCAAGTTTGTCCATCACCACAGTGGCATTACCCTTATCAGCAGGCAGCTAGACAACGTATCAGACCAACTGTACCGCTTGCATCAGAAACTGGGTAAGACAATTGATTTTGATTTATTTCATGTACTAGATACTATAACTTATATGAACACGCTCATGCTATTGGTGTTAAAGTCTCAGAAATCCAAGAGAAAAAGTTTTCTTCTTTGGATAGTAAAGAGAAACCTCCAGTAAATTCAAACACTGTTGTTAATTTGTCAAAGACAAACTTAACAGAATGTGAGATCTCTTTGCTGTCCAAAGGACATAACTTTGCCATTATACCTAGGACAGTACCAACAGACGAAATAATTTCTATAGTGGAGTCTTCCTTGTCTTCATTACCCCCGGTAGATGCAGAGATAGTACGTTATGAAACGGCTAAGATTCTGAAAAAGTCAAAACCACCTAAGTCTAACCTGACAAGGCAGGAATATTTAGCTTTAAAGAATCTTAATCGTAATGACGATATTATTGTTGTGCTTGCTGATAAGGG
>OY294054.1:8646597-8669388 GCA_958510825.1 Brachypterus glaber
GACAAAAAAGTCACACAGAAAAAAGTTTGGGACAAAAAACTGATCAGACCCCCCGTTTCGCACGCCCCTGGTAAAATTAAGTACATGAAAATAAAATATGGGCCTTATTAAGATTAGTTCTCCTGCAAAACTTCGTTGCTATATCTTAAAGGGTTCCCTAGTTATTAAAAACCGATTTTTTAGCCACTTATAAAGGCGCGTACTCCTTAAATTTTCGGACCCTATTTCAAATACGCCGTGTATATAATTACTATAGAATTTTTGTTTTACGTCAAATTACTTACTTTTAAAAAATACTTGCAATTTTGGCGAAGGCGCTGATCTCAATGACCAATTATGACCAATACAAGTATTGAACTCAAATTTTAAGTAAAAATTAAGCTTAAATTGGAGCCGAAGCTAAGGGGTGTTTGGATAGGAAGGAAAAGTAAACTAATAATGGATTTTTTTCAATACTAGCTTTAGTTATTATTTATCATGTTTTCAGACTGTGAAATCAATTTTCTTCACCTATAGCAATAATAATTTTTTCTCTCCTAATAGGAGTAAATTTTATAAACAATTGATATCTGCCACTTGATTTTCCTTGAACTGCAAAGACATGTCATTGCTTATAATTTTTAATGGACAAAATGCAGCAATATTTTTCCATTATGAATTATGAATGAATTAATTATAATAGAATATAACATATTATTCAGTAAATAAACAACTTAACGATGTTTTCACACATTTTAAAAATATGAAAATGCCACCCACTAGAACTGTCAACTTTTAGTGAATAAATTAATTTATTCATTTGTTTTCAGAAATGGCGATTACAAAGGCTACTTGTTTTTGGGCGGTTAATTAAGATCCAGCAAACATTTTAGTTTATTCTTTATATAAAAATGTTGAATAATAAGAATAAATGAGCTAGTAGTGAAAAAAATAATATATAAACCACGGTAGAAAAGACTATTATAGCCTCGCACTCTTAAATCCCTCGCTGCTAGGCAGCTCGGGGTTTAATACGCTCGGCTGTAAAAAATGTCTTCTCTACCTTGGTATATAATTACTATTGTCTTTTTGTCTTTCAATTTATTACTAAGAAATAATTATCTCAGCAGATGTTTTTAATATTTTCGGTTTGTATTTCTAAGTGTTCTACGCAAAAAAATTGTTATTGGCATTTCGCACAACGAAAAAGTTGTAAAAAGTCATGTCTCAGCCTAGATTCGAACCAGAATCCGTATGGTTTGTGGTATTATGCCTTACTAGGGCTGCCTTTTGACAGGGGTGACGCGCGAGGGATTTTTTTTTTGGGTAGGTAGTTCAAAAATATTCCACTAAATATTAAGAATTTCCCAACTTTTTACTCACCCCTGACGAAAAATGTTGATGACTAAAAAAAAATCTGAACTCTGCCAATCAATTTTTTCAACTATTCTATTAATTTCCTAACTCTGCCACTAATTGGTTACAAATAGTTTCCCTTTGCCTCATCGAATACTAACAGTTGGTCATAATTTAATTAATAAATAACTAGTAATTTTGTCTAGACCAGAAATTGTGGGGAATGTGGTTCAAATCCAAACTCAACACTTGATTTTTTTCTTCTAATTTTCTATTGTTAGATAATAAAGAAAATTCTTTACAAAATATTTATGGTTGTCAAACTTACTTCCTATAAGATTTTTTCGTTTTGACACCCGTTTTACTTTTGATAAGGAGGGGCTTCCCCTTTTCAATCATTACAATTTTTTATGTTTTATGCTTTTTAAATATTTTTTTAGACTTTTTTTTATTAAAAACCAGAGACGAATATATAGATCTCCAGTTCTAGACTGTTCGAAACTAAGTCAATTCAATAAGTAATAGTGGGGGGGGGGCTTTAGCCGCTTATTGAATGGTCAGTGTATCTATAAAGTAGGTCTAACTTTACAGTTTAGAACTGAGGTACTGATATACCCACTATTAGCGTTTTTATCTATTTTAAATAAACACTCTTTATACAGAATTTTGTCAAGATATTTATCATCCAGGCTATTTCTGCCCCCTAAACGACGTTCATACTTCTAGTCTAAGTAAAAATTAATTAAATTGACACATTGTCTCAAAACTTTGATTGATTGTCATTTATTAGCTAGCTTCCAAAGTGACAGATAAAGGCGAAATACAATAAGAACGTGCAAGTGTGTGTATATACTTCTCATTTCTACTTTCCTATTGTAACACACTAGATTAGAGATCAATACTCAATTATCGGTGCTTGATAACTTTGAACGCCGCTGTTGATGGCCAACTAATGCCACATGCTAGTCGTTAACCATCCCCCAAATCTACCCCACAATTTCGGGGGGTGCTTTTGGGGGACCGGTCACTCCCTTGTCTTTTCTCTTTCGAGAAAGAACTGTCTTTTTTATTAACTTCATTCTTACGTCTTTAATTTACTGGTGAACAAGCCCTTATACCGTGTTGGTAAATAATGATTGGAGATTAAGCATTGGAATTGCTGTAAAGTTACGAAAATATAAGTTTTATAGCTTTGTTTTCAGCAACCTATGTTTTTCAAAATCAAAATCACAATTATCACAATCACCAGTTAGAAGTCTGCGATATTGACGCCTAAAAAAAAAAACAAAAAAAATCCATTTAGACTTGATAACAAAACATAACGCATAATACATAATGACATAATTTGCATATGTTCATGTATAGTGCATTACAAAATGTGCAGTTTTACTCTTTTTCAAGAGTTTATTGTATTTAATTTACTAGTGATGAGAGATAATGGCTTATCCACAGGCTTGTATAACAAAACATAACGCATAATACATAATTACATAATTTGCATTAGTTCATGTATAGTGCATTACAAAATGTGCAGTTTTACTCTTTTTCAAGAGTTACTTGTCTTTAATTTACTGGTGATGAGAGATAATAGCTTATCCACAGGCTTGTATAACAAAACATAACGCATAATACATAATGACGTAATTTGCATATGTTCGTCCTCTTCTTTTTCTATCGTTTATTAATCAATCTTATGCGCTTATGTATTAGGATAGACAACTGATAGTCTTATGTCATATGCCTTATGCAAATTATGTCAATATGTTATTATGCGTTATGTCTGCTTATGGAAGCCTGTGGATATGCCTTAAGCCCTGAAGATATACCGTATGTATACTTGATGACTGTTTAAATTACTTTGCTAAATGATAAGTTTAAAGCTTTGTTTTATGTTTTGTCACTATGTTTGATGTTTTTATATTTTTTTTATAAATTTAAAAATATTAATTACTTAAAAGTCCCCCATCCTCTTTCGAAAAGTTGGAAAACATGGATTATATTTCAAAAGTCCTTGAAAAAAATGTTAAATCTGGATTGTAGTTGGGAATTTTAAAGGTGAGGTCATCAAAATTTCCGCATGCACAGTGATAAGCTTTTTTTAAAGGTAAGATGTTGGAAAATTTAGTCTTATTTGCTGGAAAATATCTGCCAGGGGTAAAGTAACTTTTCTTTAATCAACAAAATTTTGGTATTTCCCCATCCCCCAAGGATACCTCTTTGGTACGCCCCTGGCTAAGATACGGCCTTGTGCAATATGAATGAATCAATTAAACAGTGTTTTTTTTATAAATATGGTTTTCTTTCACATTGTGCAGAATATCATATTTTATCTAGGTCTTATTTATTATTTAGTTAGAGCAATTAATTGAATTGTATAATAAAATCGTGCAACAATTACCAATTAATAACGTCAAACAGGTATAAACAATAAGTTATAGGTCAATTATTAAAAAATTGAACAATAACATGTCGACAGTACCACCATAAAATAAAGTATGTAAAAAACATAAAAAACGGTGGTTTTTACAACCAATCATACAGAATAGTGATTTTCACACCTTTGACCACCCTTAACCCAATGTGAATTTTGTGTTTTTTATCTCAAATTATCCGGACAGACAGATTGTTTAAGAAAATAACAGATAAATGGTATAAGAAAAAATTTTCAAGGAAATATGTGGCTGGCATGCGAAATTAAAAAGTTATTAAGGAATCCTTTTAAAAAACATCCTGCGAAGATATGTAATGCTTTGCATTCCATAGTATACTCTTTATTTGTTATTATATTGCATTTTTTCTGAATATATTTTCCAAAATATAATTCGTTGTCCTATTAAAACGTCCCCTATAACTTTTTTGTTTTTGAATTGATTTTTTTCCAAAGCTGGTATAAGTATTTCCTTTAATTAAAGTAATGATTTCTGAAAATGTTAAGTTAGTCAAACTTTTCCTTCCATTTTTTATTATTATTTTTTTATTTTAAAAAGTTACGCTCCTTAAAACTTTTTTATTTTTAAGGGATTTTGTTTAAAAAAAAATAAGGTTCTCCCTCTCATAAAACTTAATTTTTGCTGAAACTTTCATATCGATCGAATATTCTGCTCTTAAGTTATCGTGTAAATAATATTTATGGCGTACTTACATACCATCCGTATGTAAGTATGCCAAAAGTCCGTCCGACTGACATTTTTAAAGATTTTAGAAATTTGAAAACCATCTTCTAGCTTCTTATGTTTTTGGGTGGGACAGTCGACGTATACATTATAATAAATAATTATTGACGAATTAACAATGTTTAATATTAAAATGAAGCAATCAAAATAAAAAGAATTGCTGACCTTTGGTTTTAAATTAACAAAATAGATTGTTCTTAGATGAGTTGGATAAAAAAAATTTAAATGAACAAATTACATTACAATAGTAATAAATATATTGAGGGTGGAGCAATTGCAATTAACTATTAGTTCAGTCAAATGATAGGTTGTAAATTGCAAAAAATGTACACTGGCTGATATGGTAACGGAAACTCCTGTTAGTTTTTCACCTTGTGATTTGCGTAAGGGGTGTGCCCCAATCTTGAATTTTATGGGTGAGTGCGGTTATTTCGGTAAATATGCATCTTACGATAAAAAAGCATTTTACCAATTTTGTTAAGGAGAAAATCTCCAACATTTTTTGTTTGGATATTTTTTTTATTATATAAATAACAATCGAGTTTTATTCAAAAATTGCCATGTTGGGGGTGAAATTGGTTTTTTCGAGTTTTCAGCTAAATTATTCATGGGAGGATTAATGATGAGCAATCTTGTATCTCTTGAAATTTTTTACATTTCAAACGTGGCGCATCTCGACTTTCAGCGCCCTCTGTAACTGTCCAAAATACCTATGAAATTAAAGATATTTGAAAATTATAAAAAATTAAACCAATTTTAGCCCCAACATGGCTATTTTTGAATATATATAACTCGATTGTTAATAATATAACTAACAAAAAAAATTATCTTAACAAACATTGTTAGAACATAGGAATTCCTCACCATTTGACTGGACTATATTGCTTTTATCTAATAAACAGTAATAAAATATACATAATCAATACAGTGAGAAAAATAAGTTTTACTTTCCCCTACACTTAAAGAACAGTTGTGTAAATTACACAACATGTATGAATTTAAATATCCAATGAAAAAATAGAGAAAAAAATTGAGTAGTTAAATACGGAACAACTATTTTTCCAGTTGCTGCAACCAGAAATATGGTAAGGGTAACAAGACACATTTTTGTGGTTACCAGATCCTTAAAATTCAACAAGTTGTGTTGTCGCCCTTACCAGATTTCTGGATGCTACAACCAGAAAAATAGTTATTCCGTATTTCACTATTGACCAGGATGACTCAACCAGTACTTTTTTTAGTGAAGCGTTTTAAATTTCTTGATTGTTTTTAGTGAAGTTTGCCACAAGGATCTGAGACAGTAAAATAAATTCAAGAAAAAAGTAATAGAATATATTTAAAATAAACAATGTTTTACATATAATATACTATTTATGTAATTAAGTATGAATGTATGTATATTTATTGTATTCTTATAAGGTAGTTGGTAATTGATTAAAACACTTTTTGGATTTTTAGTCTGAGAACTTCGAATTTTCGATTTTTTTTGTCACATTTCCTTGATCGTCACAGATCCGTGTGCCACACTTTAAGTGTGTGTGAGACATCCCGTAGAAGGTGTACAGGGTAATTGAAACTTTAGTACTTAGCTGTATCTCAATAAAGGTAAGGCCAACTTTTTTTTTTGTTTTGAATTTTCTTACTTACTCTTGAAATGTTAATAGCAAGAGAATCGTTTTCTGTAAAAACATAGTGTAGCGACACTAACTTAATTATTACTTATTAATCCAGAAACAGTAAAATTTTATTAACCCATCTTTAGGGCGAAGTTACTTTAAAAATAAGTTATACATTCAAAACTGGCTATTTTATTACATTACGGAAAAAAATACACTTTTTTAAATTAATTTTATTATTTAAAAGTTTAAAAAGTTAATAAAGTTAGTCTTTTTTCTCCTATTTTCTTTACTAAGATGGGAACATGTTTCGAAGCTCTGTAATCACTTCATCTTTAGCACTTCAAAACATGTTCCCATCTTCATAAAGAAAATAACACAAAGGTCCCTAGGGACCAGGTGTTGAGGGCATGAACCCCGCATTGAACTAAACTAAACTAAAAAAGAAAATAGGAGAGAAAAGACTAACTTAATGAAATTTTAAATTTTTAAAACTCCTACCTGGGTATTATGGCTTATAATTTTATTATCCTAATACTAGATTCATTAACTCGAGAGAATAAAGTTACTATAGCAATTTTACAAAGCTATTGTTTGATAATAATTTTAAATGTATGTCTAAGTAATCACCCATCTAAATAACCTTGTTGTAGTTACTGTGGTAACCTTATTCTCTGAAGTTAACAAACTTAGAATTCAGATGATAAAATTACTAAAAGAAGGTTCCTTTTAATAAAAAATTAAATTAAATTGGAAGATTTTAATCAATAACTTACGTTTAGAGTAACCTCTAAAAATAAACTAATAAAATTTTACTCTTTCTGAAATAAAAAAATAGGTTGGTATCGCTTTACCATGTTTTAAAAGAAAACGATGTTCTTACTTTATCATCGTTTTGAGAGTAAGCAAGGAGACTTAAAATAAAAAAGAACTTTTAAAATTTCTCCTACCGTTTCTGAGATTCTACTCTAAGTACTTAAGTTTTAATCACCCTGTACAATCAAAAAAATAGTTGTTTCATATATAACTATTGAAAGTCCAAACCAGATCTTCTTTTTTTTTCAGTTAAGCATTTTAAAAGTACTCAGCTGTAAGTTTTTTATCTAAAGTTCTTGGCTAAGATTGGATTAGATTGGATTGGATTAGATGGATTGCTTAAATGATCTGTAAGGAAAGAGCCTTGGAACGAGCTATATGCAGAAGTGGAGGGAAGCCGAAGGAATGAAACTTGAAGATAAAATTATTGTAACCTAAATATATATTATTTGGAAATATAACAAAATTAATGGAGAGCCCCTAGCACAAGTCAAAAGCTTATTTGGGGCTCTCCATAACTCTGTATTAAAAAAAGAAAAAGATTATTTTGTCGTGTGTAGACATCCCCTAAAAGGATAATACAGTACAGTACAAAAAAATCGTATAAAAATTTTAATTTAGACTAAATTATTTTTCCCCTAAATTATTAGGGAAAACATTATTTTGTCTGCTGCAGTGTTTTTTATTTATTTTGTTCTCAAAATATGTCCGTATACATATAATATGTTATGTTTCTATTGGATGAAGTGATTTAATATGTGGCGTGACAAGAGTATATATTTACAAAAGTGGATGTTTCTGTAACGATGATATGTTGTACTAATTTGTAAAATGACATGAGGAGTTTGTCAAAAAAATCCTGAAATTAACTCACTAAATTTAAAATATCCTTTCTCTACAAATTACACTGCTCAATACTCAAAAATTTGCCGGCACCATTTTAGTTGCATCTGGCCTCAATTTTCGATCTTTCAGGTAATCCTTATGATTTTCTATTAGTTGACTTATAGTTCTATTAACTCCTCTCAAGTGCAATTTATTTAGTATCGCTAAACACCATGTACATGGAAATTTACTAGAACGAGTCCCAATATCTAATTTCAAGTCAGTGGAAATAGTAGCAACCAGGTCAAGTAATTCGTTTAGCTTAAGTATTTGCCAAATATTTTTTTCACTCCTGAATCCTTAAATACTTTTTTTTAAGCAAAATATTATTATTCAACAAATTATTAATCTCATTCGACTCAAAATCTTCTCCCAGTTCTGTTGATTGTATGAATAGACATACTTTGAAAAAACCTCAGCCACCATTCGTGCCTATTTTTAGGTGAACCTGTTCATCTGTCACTTGTCTGCGCCTAATTGCATAATTAACTAAACTATTTACATCATTGCAGTACACGAGAGTTTCTGTCAGTGGAGTTTCAATTTTTTCTTTACAATGTATAAATTCTAACTTCTCAACTTCAAAATAATCATCTAAAGAAAGATTGTTTTCAACAAGTTTAGCAAATACATTATTATCAAATATTTTTTCCTGTAATTTTTCTAATTGATGAAATGACTTTTTTCGTAGTATTTGAACTGAAGTTAAAAGTATTTTGCATTTTTGAAACTTCTTCAACGGATATAGGAGCATTCAGTGCAGTGTCTTTGGGATTGAGCGAAACTCTTAAAGACTTACCTCGATATTGAGAAACTGAAATGATAATATTTTTCCTATTGCTGCTATTATTGTCCTTGTCACTAAGTAATTTGCAAATTCAGACACATGCGTCTGTATAAAATTCGCTCGATTGTGAGCTTCCCGAGGTGTTCTGGTACGAATTGCATCATTAGTGCTGTCCGAACTTTTACAATAATCATAATAATGATAATAATAAGAATATATAATAATATTACTATTACTATTTATTGCCAGAAAAAAAGATACATATATATAACAGGTACAAATTCTAATTAAATTAAATTCTAATTAAAGGGGCAACCAATATTCTAACAGCACAGAAAATGTAGAAAGATTTGAGGCTTACATTTTGCTTTGAGTCATATCCAAGTAGCGATTGAATAAATATGTCGGATAATCCTTTACGTAGTTTTAAAAGAAAAGTTATTTTATTATTTTTTTTATTGCAATGTTTTTTATTCTTCGGAATTATTACAGGATTTTTTCAATTCCGAAAAATTCCACATACACATAAAAAAAAACATTTTTTTTAGTAATTTGATTTTAATAACTTTATTTAAACCAATTAGTTATTTATTATATTATATTATATTATATTATATTATATTATATTATATTATATTATATTATATTATTATTATTTTTTAGGGCAAACGTTGAAATGCTTACATTGGATTAGAATTTAACTGGTATTTCCTTAGTCGTTCTGAACGACTCGTTTATAAGGATATTTACATTTAGTTCTATGTTCTAAGGGGTAATTACCCCCTTATCCCCCAGATCTACGCCTTTAATAATAAATTTATTATTATCCCAATTTCTAAAGAAAGTAAAAAGTAGTATTCTGCCCGATAAAGTTAAGGACAGTAAGTGACATTGGTCAATAGCGGCGTTTTCACGTCAACCCTGATGAATTATTTTGAAAACGCTGCTATTCATTGGTCACTCACTGCCCTTTAGTTTATCAGGGCAGTATTGTGATTGTTGTTCCGCTACTGATTGGGAGTATCGGTGTAAAGGAATAAAATGATAAAGAATGTTGTATTCATGAAATTGGCATGTTGTATCGGCTGATTTCGATCAGTATTGTCACGCAAACTGTTTGGTGTAGAAAGAGAACTACTCTGCCGGTAGAAGACTATAGGTGGCCACTAAAAAAAAGTGAGGAAATAAGGAAAATCTACTTTATCAAAAGCTACCAGGAAAAATAATACGTTTAAGTTTTTAAAGTTTTAACTGAACTTAAAGTTAATTAGCTTAACACGTTCGCTGCCAAAAACCCGCCAGGCGGGTCCATCCCCTACTCATATTCAGTGCCGAGAGCCCGCCTGGCGGGCTTAGTGTAGACTTGAATAAAATTGCAAAAAAGTAGTCCGGCTTTTTATCATAACCAAAAGGAATTCCACGAGAATTTTTATAGTTTTTTTATGGGGCTTTTTGGGATTAGTTTGGTTTTGGGGGTTGTTTAAGTTTCAATAAAATAACACCAGCTTACAATGTGTGGGGGAGAACTTAGACCTTCACACCTGAATCTAAATTTCCCTAGTTTTTTTAAAAGAAGTACCTTTTTTGGAGACATCAGCCTATAATGTTTTAAATTAGCTAGGATTATAAAAATTGAAAAACTAATTGCAAAACTTTTTGTAGATAAAAGATAAGCTTCCTTTGCCATTTAAACACTCTATGCGAAAAAGGACAAAGTAACACGATGTATGGGTGTGTCAAAAATTAGCATCATAGGCAAAAAACCTAAAATACACTCAATAATTATACCGTTTATTTATGAAAATACCTAAAAGTTTTATAGTAAAAAGTTGTTGTAAATTTTGATTAAAAATTAGTATCTAGGAAATACAAAAACAGGACCAGCTAAAAACTGACACTTTATGTCAAAATTCTTAATAGACATCTGTCAGGAAAATTATTATTGAGAAACTTAGTATATTATCCAAAATCTAAAATGCACCCATAAAAGTTAAAGCAAATTATACTGTTTACGAGGATACGGAAAATTAAATATAAATCTTGCTCAGGAGTAAAGTACATACCTACTTTTTGATGATAATACAGAAAAAAATAAGGAGAAAAGATTTTAAATAGCATTAATATGCCAAATTTAAATTTTGTATAAAAATATCCATTTTATTTTTTTTATTTTGTCGCTTAGTTCCTTTTAGCAAAACTTGGTCTGAATGACCCTATCATAAAAGAACATTATACCAACCAATTTTTTTCTTTAAAAATAAATTACCGTGAACTTATACAGGGAAATTTTTCTTAAAATTCCAAAAAAAAATCCCGAAAATCTCAAAAATCCTTACAGAAGTCAAGAAAATCTCGGGAATCATACGGAATTCTAAAAGTCCGTTAAAAAATTTTTGGACGGTGGTTTAGCCCTCGAGTTTTTCCTGTCGGCAACTTTGCGGCAACATACCTATATCCTTTGGGTGGCAGAACAACTAACATGCCGCAATTAATTTGAAGCAGAGTAATTTCTTTCCATGATGTCCTGCAAAAGTAAAACTAATTATTCTGCAACGTAACATGGACGTGTAAGTGGGAGAAACAAAAACCTAATTACAGAAACGAGCGACCTGATGACAACACATTACGACGACGTCCTCTAGGACTCGTCAACTCCCGTTTTTCTCTTACCTCCTAACTGCTTGCAAACTTCTACTTCTTTCTCACGGTCCAACACTAAATTACAGATATAGCCCAGGCGCCATATTTTCGGGACATTTTTCTTAATATATAGATTACAGGGTTATTCACAAATAAGTTAAAGAAATTTAAGGGGATGATTCTAAGTTAAAAAATATGAAAAAAGTTCCTATAAAGGTTGGTCCGGAAAAGAGCCCTTGTAGTAGTAGTAGTAGTAAGGGCGGGGAGGCTACAAGCCAGGCAACTAGGCCATTATGGCCCTTTTTGCCAGCCCCGAGCTGTCCCAGCCACACATCTACCCTACTCCCTGCCTGAACCTGCCGGACCTTCTTATAAAGGTCGCGATATCTGTCCAGGCAAGGGTACGCAACACCTCTCTTCGGAGAGTTGCCACTCCGAAGATCTCCTGTCGTATTCTGCCGAACCGACCGCATTGTCCTAGGAAATGGAAGGACGATTCTTCGTCTATCCCGCAACCCGAACAGACGGGGTCGTTACCGACCTTCATCTTGAACAGGTGTCTTCCTAGTCCACAGTGACCCGTGAGGATCCCTGTGAATTAGCTGATCGTGGCTCGGCTTCTTCCTAGTAGCTACGCGGTTTTTGACTTGCTTGGACCGGAAGGGAAGTCCTTTGCCTGTCTGCAGTTCATGGCCGTTGACGAAAAGAGCCCTAAGGGAGCTGCGGCCAGTCGAAGATGGACATATTGAATCTAGAAGAAAAAAAAGCACCAATAAAATTTTAATGCTGCAGGGCGATTCTTCATTTAAAACTAAGCAAAAAAGTATTCTTCACCAAAACACCTAAATTTAATAAGGACAGAAATTTTTAATTTTAAACAAAATTATAAAAATATTAATTTAGAATGATTAGAAAATAGATTGATGGAATAATAAACCTAAATTTAATATTAAAGGAGATATAGCCTTTTAAAAAGTAACATTTTTAGTGGCACAAAATTTTACTTCCTCTTAATTGCATTTTTTTTTCAAACGGTTTTTCCTATAGTGTTACACTATATGACATTTTTTATGTATTTTTACTGAAGGAATCTATATTTATTACAAAAAATCCAAAAAAAATATACATAAAGTGTGGGACAAAAATGTGTTAAGCCACATATTTTGTCAGTCTAGGCAGGCCTCTGGATAAATTAAAAAAAAAATTAACATAGACTTATTGCCCTTATTAATACTAGTATACATGCAAAAATTCGTAGCTCTAGCTTAAAGGGTACAATAGTTATTAATTAAAAACCTTATTTTTATTACAATTTTAAAGAGAAGTAGCTCCCTTAGAACTCATTTCCCGACAAACCTTTATAGGAAGTTTTGTTCATATTTTTTAGAATCACCTCTTAAATTAAATTTCTCGAACTTTTCTGAATAATCCTGTATAACACAGCCCTATAAAATAAAATACATTTCAAGGTGCCTGGGTTTTGTCAACTGATTCTGAATCTATTTAATGCCCAGTTACTAGCCTAATAACTAAAGTTTTCTACTACACATCGTTTTTGAGATAATTGATCACAAACTTGTTAAAATAGACAAATTAATTAGAATTTTGACAGATTACACAATAATCGGCATCCTTGGGTATTTGAGGTTGCTAAAATTTAAAATTCAAAATGGCTGATCCAATATGGCATCGAAATTTTAAAAATGTTTGAGGTCGCTGAAACAGAATCCGATGTAAAAAATATGCTTTCATTTAGAAAATAACATATCACCTTCTCTGTTTCGACACCATATTCGATCAGTCGTTTTGATTTTTTAACGTGGTTAAACGTGGAGGTGCTCAGCTAAAAATTTTATGTTATGTTGACCTAGAAAACTAAACCAAAGATTAGTTTAAGAAAAACTTGATTTAAAAAAATAATTAAAAGTTTAAATTAATTTTCTTAATAAAAAAGATTAAGGCTGCAGAATTGTAAGTTCTTAAAAACCGGTTAAAGAGATATCTAAGAAAGATAAATGATAGCAATGAGAATCTTTCTACCACTGCTATGATAACAGAGTCTGTTAGAAAGGTAAGTTTTTTTATCCTTTAGGTCTTGTAGTTTTTCTGGCAGGAACTCTGCAGCGCCTGGGCTAATCGAGCACGTAACTTGCTTTACTGTCGGACTTAAATTTCCTGGGACATTCCAAATAGATGTAAGGCTGTTGCCAACTATTTTTCTTTTATCCCAAATACGACAGACACATTTCTACCTACCAACATAATATGAGGCATTTAACAACATCTTATCTATCTTACACACAAACTTATTACGGTGTCTGTACTTCTTGTATTCAATGCATTTTACTTGAATTCAGCGATTCTAGTTTGTAGATCTCTCAAAATTAGCCTTTTTCGGTGGATTTAATTTAGACTTTTTTCCGTAGTGGTACTTATTTTAACCAGGTAAACAGTATTTTCTCAGCAAGGATTTTAATATTTTTTTTCTATTTTGCCACTCTTATAAGCTCATAATCACACGCATTTTGCTTGTTCTTATAGGCCCATAAGTTTGTACTTTTTTTCTTTCGGGTTGACAACAGGACAAAACACTATCGCTTCACGTTTTCCGTGCAAATGTCAACGTCGCTATAAAGTTTAATTTTCTAAAAAATTTTGTGTCTAGGTTATTTTTTAACATGTTAAAATTGTGGCTTGGTTACTCAGTGAAAAAGAGAAGAGATTAATATAAAATATATCAAAATATTATTTGTTCTTAGAATTTTAAACATGGTAAAAACTGTAATGCCAGCCCAAAACAAAAATTCCTAAATCAGTCATCAATTTAAATGTAAGTTTTTTTAAATTTTAGAGCAAAATAAAAAAAATTGTATAAATCACTCGTTTCATAATACGTATCTTATGAAACTAGTACTTTAATTTACTATTAAGGTTTTGGTTTGGACTTGTGTGCTAAATCAATTTTACTGATTGTCCAAATAATACAGTGCAAGACAAAAGTCTGCCCCCTCCTTAACTTTCGAACGGCTTAAGATATCAACTTTAAATTTAGAACACGTAAATAACATACCTAACCAAATAATTTTTGGTATGTAATTAGGGGGCAACAAGAGAGAACATTTTTTTTTAAATTAAAATGGGGGTCTTAAAATGCTTAGTTTTGAGGTATATATTTTTTTGACATAGGTACTGTTAGAAAGCGGTTTATTTTGAGTAAAAAAGTTTTTATAAACATGTTCCCAAAAATGCATGGTTTAGAAGATACGGGCATAAAACTAAATATTTAGGTATCATTGTAGATGATAAACTAAATTGGAAGGCTCACACTAGTTATATAAATGCAAAAATCCGTAAAACTATCTACCTCTTTTACCAACTTAGAAACTACTTAAACTTTAAGGTTTTAAAAATGATGTACAAAGCGTTGGTCGAGTCTATATTGCAGTACGGCATTATTGTCTGGGGGGGGGGGGTTATATGATAATGCCCCAAATTTATTACAAATAACTCATTACATCATAAAAATTGCATATAGGAAAATTAAAAGATAACCTACTGATAAACTGTATGATGAAACTCAGTTACTAAACATTCGCCTTTTGTATGCAAAAGCAGTCGTTATTTTTGTTCATACAGAAAAAGAAAATTTTGAATTAATTTCGCACGATTACAATACCAGAGCAAATCAGAATAATAATCTTGCAACCGAAAAAATAAATAAATCCATTTCCCAAAGATTTTTAAATTTTCTTGGACCTAAGTTTAATAATAATCTACCTGCTAACTTACGTAATTTACCTCTTAACAAAAACCATATATTTAAAAAAACCATTCATAATTTTATTACTAATACACGGAAAGAAATTAGTGGGCTCTGCGCTATACATTATAAGATATTTGGTAACAGTGGCAAATTATAGTGATTTAAGCTATAGATTATAAGGGACACAATAACTAATAATGTTAAAAATAAATTGGAAACGATTATATATATTACAGACACGATTATATTTATTACAGGCACTATTATAAATTTACAGAAATTTTATTATATTATAAAAATTATTAGCACGGACAATAATTAAATCTATTTAAGCTATAAATGCCATACTATTTGTTATATTTTATTATTCACTAAACAATTAAAGTATTTCATATAAATTTTTACACTGACTGCCATAATTGTAAGAGAAAGCCTTGTATTTATATAATAAGCGATTATAATTTGCTTGGTATGTGTGTTATAGCTCTCCTAGCTATAATTTTTTTTTTCAGTTTAACTCAAAGAAATTGTATCCTTAAAAATTATTTTATTTAATTCATGTTCTTCACCGATTCTCTTAAATAAATACTGCTACACTAATTTTAATAACACTACAAAAAAATTATATTAATAATTCAATAAATTATAAAAAAAAACAAGTATATATTAAAAAATTTCATATTATAATTATAAAAAAAATCTTAAACATATTACTTGTTATAATATATTATTTAAAATATTGGAACACAACACAAGCTATGCTTAGCGTGTTCCAAAATAATGCTATTTATAAATGTACTTTTCTATTGTATTTTTCTACAAATAAATTACTTACTACTTACTTACTTACTTACTTACTTACTTACTTAATTGCATGCCACTGAGCACAATATGTGATTAGTGCATACAGAACAATATGTTGTGACTGATGCATGTAGAACAATATGCTGTTGTATTAGTAAACATAAATTTTTATCCCTACGTCTAAAAATAGTTAACAGGCAGATAAAACTTGAATTACCAATAGGGCAGTATACATGTAAATAGAAAATTAGTCGTGATATTTTATAGAATAAACAGTATAAATCATGGTTAATTACTAACTGCCATCATGACAGTCTGCAATGTCTGTTAAATACGCTTGGCAAGTTAGTAAATGAGGAACTCAATGGAAAACCAAACAGTCTAAGAGCTGGTGACCATTTTCATTTCATTATTTCCTCCTGCTTGTATTTTAAATGTGTCTCAGAGTACATTCACATTAAGGTATTTCCAAATCGCCAAGTCCTGGATCATGTTCCTTTGGTTGCTAGAAGCCCCAAAAAGGTGGTGAAATAAGGTATCCTTAAAATCTATTTTTAACTTGCGGAGTTAAACGCATTACATTCAGATTGGGCTATTTTCACAGTTATACAGAACTATTCTGCAGGCCAAAAGTCCTAAAAAAGTTCATTTGATATTTGTCAATTCTAAAAATTTTCACTTGGCCACAAAATTATTGTTTATTAACTTTTGAACGAGTTGGAATATCGGCTTCAAATTTAGAACTATTAAATAAGACAACTTAACTATCTTTTAGCATATATTTGATACTTTAAGCTCTTAAAATGTGGGCAGGGGGGCATGGGGGATATTTTTTTGAATCGAAAGGAGGGTCGTGTGATACACAATTTTAAAGCAAATAATATTCTCTATTGGACTTTATATTTTTTTATTTTTTAAACAATTTTTTTAAGGTTTTGAATTTTCAATTTTTTGTGCTAAAAAATGTGATTTTTTAAGTTTTTTTTGGAAATGTTTATTTATGTCAATTAAAATTAGTTTAAATGTATAATTTACGTTTTTCATCATGAAATTAGTCATTTTTAAAATATTGTTAATTTTTTTAGAGAAATTTTGACAAAAATACCCATTTTCAACCCTATTTAAACCCAAAAAAAAGTGTTTAAAAAAATTAAAAAGTATATAGTTAAATAGAGAATTTCATAAACTTTAAAATAATGTATTACACGACCCCTCTTTTCATTTAAAAAATGCCCCCTGCGCACAATTTAAGAGCTGAAAGATAGTTTAAGTTTTTTATTTAAGAGTTCTAAATTTGAAGTCGATATCTCAACCCGTTCAATAGTTAAGAGGGAGGGTTACTTTTGGACCGCACTGTATATAAATTACAGCAGGAAGAAAATAATGAAACTTAATTTAAATGTACATATATTACAGCCGGGAGAAAATAATAAAATGAAAATGGTCACTATCTCTCCGACTAAAAGGTAAGTGACAGCGTAGAGAGTGACCAATTGCTTTACCAATTATCATTTGTCAAGTTACTAGTTAATGAAAGTGACCATAGGCTATAGGAACAGACAGCTAACTCATTTACGGAATGCCCTTTATCTTCTGCCCGCTGGACTTTAGCTTAACCCCTTTTCGATATAGAAGGGCGACTCATCAACACTAAAAGAAATTAATTATATGTACTATTAGTTAACCTGAAAACAATTTATTTTATTAACGTTTAATAAAAAAAAGGAAAAACGCATTTTTTTAGCCAAATGAAACTTTTAAAGGGACTAAATATTTCTTAAATTGTTAAAATTATCTATACATACAGAAATTTACTCAAATTGTCTTTGCAGATTTATATTGCCCTGCTAAGACAAGTTGTGCTATCTGCAAATTCACTTTTTGAGATAAGCACACCATTGTATTACATTACACTAGCCTCATGTGCCTAGTAAAGAGAAATGTCCTATCTAAAACCCAAGTCCTGAAAATTATCCTAAGATGTTTGTGCTATGTGGAAAATTTTCAATGTTTTCCAAATAAAATTGTCCTAACTCCAAAATGTGAAAAATTATTTCTGGACATAACTTTTTTTAGTAATCACAATAGAAGAATATTTTAAAACCACCTAAAAGATAAAAAATCCCTCTCCCTCTCAACACATAACCTCAAATTGAAAAAGTAATTTTAAGATAATTTTTGCGTTTTTTTGATTTTTAGGTATTAGGTCGTAGGAAAAATAATATACGAACTTTGAAGCAAACCATTTCAGTGCACATCGAGTGCTTTTTTTACTCGGCTGCCCCTCGTTTGTGCACTCTCGTGCACTAAAACCTAGGTTCGCGTACTCGGTGCGTACTATGCACTGATAAACTTCGAAAAAAATTATGATTCAAAAACAAAAAAGTAGGTATAGGTATACTAGGTATATACTTGCTTAAATTTTGCAAAACGTCCGTGCTCGGTTAAAATTACTGCCAAAAAACTTCGTACACAGTTTTAACAACGCAATGACCAATTTTAACCCATATACGATTAATTTATAACCACATTTTTCTCTGTGTACATAACCCATTTTATTTATTTTTGAGAATTGTTAAAATTACTATTTACAATCAAATTAAAGAAAATACGATTTTCCTAGTCAAAAATTAAATTGAAAATTATTGTTTTTGCTCTCAAATGTTATTTTCGAATTTTCAAATTAGTTCGTAATTAACATGAAATTCAGTTTCTGGTATAATGTTTTAATTGTTGTTATTAAAAATAGTTATAAGGAATTCCAAATAGTAATTTTAATTAACATTTCATATTGCATGTTCTTCGCGCGTCACTGAGGAACAATTTGATAAATATTATCAAACTCGTTACGTTGTGGATTTGAACTTTTTCTATCAAACGTTTCGCCTCTTATTTGATTTTAGTTTAAGGATTTTTTAGGTTTCGAACCCAGAAGCGACATCTCAGATTTTGTCAGGGGAGGGGCAAAAAGATTCAGATCACCCTTCACCAAAAATTCAAAACACCACTATACCTAAAGATAAAGGGGACATGGCCCCTTATTTTTACATTTTCTGAATCAAAAGCACCACTTGTTTCCTTTTAAAACATATATGGCGCAATTTATAAAAGTTTTTAGTAGTATTTTTATATAAATAAATCTATTTTCTGAAAATGAATTTAAAATTAAACTGCAGATATACTAAAATTGCTAGGTCAGCATCCGTGTCCACTTTTGTGTTGGGACAAATTTTGTTTGTAAATACGTAGAAGGGGTCAAAGTAATTGCTTTTATCTCGACATCATCAGCTGAGCGAAAAACATTTAATTCTAAGTATTTATAATGGTTATTTATAATACAAGGGCGAAAAGTTAAATTTTTCGATTGAGTATGTTTTTAGAAGCCGAGGGCCTCCGGCTCGAGGATAATAAACCTACGATATCAAAATTTAACTTTTCGCCAGTGTATTATACAGTATTCTTTATTCGATTGTTACTAATTATAATAAATTATTAAAATATATTTAAATCTAAATTGCAAAAAATATGTCTTTTTACTGTCTAACTATCTAATTATCCATGAGAAATTTCTATCCATTCAAATCGCTAAAAATTGAATCGTTTCTTTTGGGTGAGGTTTCATTTTCAATTTAGCTTAGTGTTTTGATTAATTTTTATTAAAATGTGTTTGTTATGAAAATATTAATACTGAAACCGTTCTAAAAATATTATATTATAACTGATTTTACAATTAAATGTTTGTTTTTCTGATTTATTTTGGTGGATGAATCCGGATTAACCGGTTAACTATATGTTTTGAGGTTATTTTATGGAAGAAATTTTTATTTATATGAAATGATTATAAAACTTGTATCTGGTCAAAAGGAACATATAGTTCAAGACCAAAAGTGACCAAAAGGTCATATTTCTTTATATAATATAACAGTAAAGGTAAAGAATTTAAAAACAGCTTAAAACTAACGAGTTTTAGTTAGCGGGTCTGAAAAAACTGTGTGGCTCTAAGGCCACAAAGTCTAACTTTTCGCCCGAAAAACAAAAAGTGTAGCTTTTAAAATCAATCTAATAAAAATTAAATTTTTATTTGTATACAAAAGTTTACATAAAAAGGTGTCTATATCCTGGACTATTAGTAAACTATGTACCTACATTAAGGTATTTTTGGAGGTATTTTTACATTATTTTAAACACATTTTTTACCGTGCATTATGCAAAGTTATTGTTTTGTTGGCAGAAGCTTTTTTACTATAGGGGGGACCTGGGCTAGTTGTCGCAGGGGTAAGTTGTCAAAGTCCTTATATCTCAAAAAGTAAAATAGTTTTCTGCACCACTGCTATTTATCGTTTGTAAACTTAAAATAATAAATTAAAAGAGCAGCAAGATAAGTCAAAAAATGGCAAAATTAAAGCGTCCAGTAATTTTTTTGTGGTAAATATTTGTTCTAATTGTGAGTGATTTAAAACATTAAGATAAAAAAAATATGTATAATAATAATTTAAGGTGTATACTATTTGTTGATATTGTCATTTAGGATTGTTTATTCATAAATTAGAAAGTACTTGACACATGATCTAAAATTGACCACTGGGGCTAGTTGTCGCATTTGGTTTGGGGACAGTTGTCGAATGATCTGGAAATATGTTCATGTATAACATTTCCTTTTTCGCATTTTTTTAATTCAGAACCGTGTTAAAAAGTAAAACCTTGTTGGATAGCAAATAATATCGTTTATTAAATGAAATTAAATTTAAAAAAAAATCTAAAAAATATATTATTTAATTATAAAGTTCACAATTTTGACACAAGAGTAAAAAGTTAGATAACAATCGGCTTGTGGGGAGGTATATGTCTTATTAGGTATTTATAATTTTTGTAAATGCCTTTAAACTTCTTCAAAAAAATATATTCTAATTGCCGTGTCAAGATTTTACAAAAAAAATCATCTTTAATACCCTATAATTTTTTCATGTTTTTTTTCTTTAAATAATATTACTGAAATTATATATATATATATATATTCAGCTAAAATTACCTTTTGGTCAATTTTTAAAAAATACAAAAATAAAGAAAACACTGAATAAAAAAATGCTACAATTAGCCCCGGTCACCCCTACACTAGTAAATCCCAATCCCAGAAGTTCCAGGATTGAACTTTCATTTCGGCATTTCAAATTATTTTATGGATTATTGGCGAAGAATATATTATATGATGTGAAGCACTTAATTTCACGGCTTGTTAATTAATTTATGTATGCAATTTAATTATAAATACATTACAATAGTACCAACATTTACAATTTACTGTGTTGATTGTTGGTAATATTAGAATTATTTCCTGATGATGATAATAATAACTAGATGAACAGTTGAAAGCATCTTATCAAAAATTCATCACTATTTTGTGTTGTTTTACTACAAGTTGTGGAAGTTGTGTAAATAGACAACCATTAATACACCCGGGTGTTGTGTAAGTTGCATAATTTATTAAACTTTAAAGGACTATATCGTCGGCTTACAAGTAAAAGGCACTAAGTCACTTTTTTGCAAAAATGGAATTTATATGGTACTGTAATTAATTTTTGATCTATTTACAGGTAAACCGAACTAACTTCTAGGTAAACTGCCAAGAGAGTTACCCACTATACAAAACGCACCAATTTGATTTGATTAAAATTTTATCTGGCAATAGGCACTAAGTCACTTAGTGCACTTAGTGCGTTTTACTTGTAGATTATTTCAAATGTTTCTGCACTAAGCGACTTAGTGTTTGTTTGGCGAAACGTGCATTTTTGTAACAATTATTACAAAAATTAAAAAACAACAGGGAAAGTTAAATTTGTCAATATCTCAAAACCATGTTTTTGGACTTAGTGCTCTTTACTTGTAAGCCGATGATATCTCCAAAACGATTTATTTAGCAAAAATAAAAATGTATTTAACATTTTTATAGGACTTAAAAAAAGCTCACATTTGAGATATAAATTATTAAATTTGGATTATAAATAGTTAAAAAAAAAAACGCCAATATCTCTAAAATAATGTATTTAAGAAAAAATTGTTTATTATTTTAAAGAGGTTAAAAAAATTAATTTAAGCTAAATTAATAAAATCCTATAATTTTTTATTTCTCATAAAAGATTTTTTTTTTGCTTAAATCATCTTATTTTTTCCTGAAACGTCGAGAAAATAAGCAAAAAATATGTTTGTTTGGTATGCGGATTTATTTTTATATTATCGTAGACAAGTTAGGATTTGAGCAAAATCTGTTGGGGGGAGGGGGATAAATTTTTGTTTTGGCCGTAATTTTTTTATTAAATAAACAAATTAATTAACTAATTAATGTTTTGTGGAAGAGTGCCCCTCTCCTCCAAAATGTAAAATAATGTTTCTGGACATAATTTTTTATTATTTTTATTAAATACCACCTAAAAGATAATATAAAATTACACGAAAAATGTATGTATCATTTTTTCCATTTTTCAATTAAGAAAAATTTTAATGGGAGTTTTACCACATTTTCACCCTTTTACCCCTACCGTTTGATTACCCAAAAATCTAATCAACTCTTTAAAAGACGATAAGGAAAAATATGCAATAAAAAAAGGCGTGTCGATATCTTTTCTAAAATTTAAGTTATTGAATATATAGACAGACAGACAGACGAAAATCAAAAACGTCGATAAATGTGGAAAACATAGTCAAAGCAGTTTTGACTATGTTTTCCACATTTTTCACTTTTCGGCGATGATTTAAATACATCGGCACACTTTGTAGTGGTGCTGATGTAATAACAAAATGCTACAAGCACATTATAATTTGTTTCTTTATTATACTTTATTATATTGTTTATTAAACGAGATGTTTTATATTATTACAAATAGTATTCTCCAAGCAAATCATGTAGATAATTATAATAATATCTAATATCTAACTTACACTTCTCTAATTTATATTTATATACAGAGCGATCCAAAA
>OY294054.1:8669588-8837676 GCA_958510825.1 Brachypterus glaber
CCACTTTTCCCCTTATCACATTAACTACTTTTTTAGAATTTTGATATTTTTTATTGTTCGCGAAATATTTACACATTTTTTATAAACAACTGTAAAAAATAATAAAAAAAACAAAAATATATGTTTAAACAGAAATTTTCCCGCTTTAAAATAATGTGTCACATGGTCCCCTAATAACATCTGTTAGTTAATAAGAGTGGGGACATTTATTTTAACGTAAAAAGTCTTTTTCGGTCTTCATAAATCAAATATAAATTGTAAATGGTATCCGATTTTAATAGGCGGTATTACTTTTTGATATTTTTTTTTATATATAACAACATACAACCTATTAAACGAACCATAACTTAATATGAAAACAATTTTATTACAGTTTATTTTTTCCAAAAGACATGGTTAAAACAAACTTCCCAATTTCGGAATTATTCGATTTTTTTCTGGATCATTAAGCCATTTTTTACGAATACTATAGGAGCGATAATTTTGCCATTTGCAATTTCAATTTGTGCTGCGATATAACGGGGAGAAGTTCTACCGTTACCATATTACAGGACGGATTTAGTTTGAATTTTGGCTTTACATAAAAGTAGGTTTCTGTTAACCTCTGCAGATAGTATCTTAGATTATCTAAGATACCATCTGTATGTGTATCTAACTTACACTACTATCCGAAATTAGGAAACCATTCGAAATTAGGCGTCTTTCCTATAAGAATTTTGAAAAGTTATCATGTTGTTTTCTTATTTTTGCTTTTTTGGCGTTTTGTGTCGAAAAAAATCGATTTTGAGCAAAAAATATTATCACTTGGTCAGTCTGTATATCCGATATATTTTAAAACATATAAAGCTAACTTTAGTAAAAAAAATGTGAAAATAATTTGATATAAAGACTTCAAATTTAGATTCTCGGGTAAGATTGTTTTGGTAAAAAAATGGAGATGGGGTAAATGGTTAAATGGAGTAAAAATTGTTGTATTCAGCTTGGCGAGCTGAACTCGCTTAATAATGGTCGAATAATATTTTTATATAAAAAGTTGTAATTTATTTTTAACAAAAAAAAAGTTTTAACAATTTTTGAGCAGTTTTTCCTTATTTTTCTTAAAAATTAACTATAGTAGTAGTAGTATTTTTAGTGTAGTTTAAGTAACTTTAATTAAATGGTGCAGCGTGGGATCTTGTCATGAAATAATACACAAATATACAAAACCACGCGACACAATATTGAGAAAAAGCAGATGGAGTCTATTTTCAGAGCTTAGTGTTTACAATTTACAAGACATTTGTGTATTACATGTCGTTTGTCCAACGTTAAATTTGCTTATATTTGTTCTATTTGTTCTGTGCACCTCATTTTTAGGTCACCATAGACCACACAACCTTAACGCATTCTATTTCTATTGACCTAAGAGAATAACAATTGATTTTTACCGCCGTATGTGGGCTGTAGGGCTGTCCAGAGATTAACGGGGTTGTTGAGTTTTTTTTTTGTAAAAAATTGGTTTTTGTTTATTTAAAATAATATATTGAAAAACGGTCAGCCCCTTACGACGCATGCGCAGTTCAGCACAAAGCATGCGCAGTCATCACGGTGCGACATGGATCTCACTATTTAGCCTTTTCTTTTTTTTCTTCCCTAAAAAAATCTTTGTCTATCCTATTTTTAGGCGCTAAAGCATTTTTTTATTTATTAGCGAATGAGTTTAAAGTTGTGGTGTGGTGAGGTGATTTTTGAGGCCAAAAATTGACCATTTTTGGATTTTTTTTTTCAGAAAACCTCTATTATTTTTATGTACAAAACTTTTTACAAAGTATTAGGCAATCTTAAAGTGCAAAAAAATAATTTTTATTTTTTTCGCTGTCATAGATAAATGTGCAGAATGCGCTGAACGCGGAGTCCATTGGTCTAAAACAAAACCAAAAACAGTCTTGTTAAAAATTACGTCCTTTAGTTTGCTAATTTTAACAATAAAAATTTTAAGCGTATTTAGTGAAAAAAAAAACAAAAAAAAAAACATTTTTCAGGCCAAAAACGGTTAAAATACGTTAGCCATTTTG
The DNA here is from genome assembly GCA_958510825.1 of Brachypterus glaber. NCBI lineage: Eukaryota > Metazoa > Arthropoda > Insecta > Coleoptera > Kateretidae > Brachypterus > Brachypterus glaber. The sequence goes on from OY294054.1 coordinate 8,671,643, forward strand.
AGAATAACGCGTTTAAAGTTTTTTTAATGTATTATAATATACATGTATGTATGTATGTATGTTTTATATAAAAAAAAGAAACAAAAATAAAAACGATTATTTAAACCAAAAATCAGAACAACTATATACATTAAAATTCGTAAAAAATTTCTCCTGCGGCACTAGAGTTTCTTATAATTTAAAATTAAAATAGACCATCTGATTAAAAAAATATTCTGAGGCGCTAGGGATTTCTTAAAATTTTCTTTTTAATATAAGAGAGTGAAATTCGTAAAAAATTTCTCGCATTTTTTCTGAAATTTTAAAATCAAGATACTGGGAAATTGTTGAACTACAATTGTTTTTGGAAAAATTGGAGTTATTAAAAATAGTTTCAAGAGAAATGGATTATTTTTGAGATAAATCCAACCTGATTTTTGCAAAACCAGAAGCTGATAAACATCTATTTGACTTGCCAACGATTTCTGTAACTGGGCAGCCCTTATTGCAATATATTATACAACGCATTTCTGCAAATAGGTTTTCAATAACAGTTCTAAAAATATCTCTAATATAAGTGCATACATTTTCTTATACCTACGTATTACATTTTTTACCTTCTAAGTTTTACATTTCCTTTTTGCAAAATTATTCATTTTTTGTATTGAATATTCTAAAATAATTGCGCAGGCGCAGATAAAGCACAGTTTGTACAACATTTTAAATGGTTACCAACTTTTAAATTACTTTTGTTTTCCAGAAAAGCAAGTGATGACAAAAAAAGCTAATCAGCTCAATTTGTTGAACTTTTGATTAAAAGAAATTACGAACTATTTAAATATTTCTTTAATTTTCCAATTCTATGTGATTGGTGTACGATTGATCCTCTTAATAAAAGTAAAATTTTTCTGGAAAAAAAAGTTGATTAGAGTTTTTCTTATACTTTTTATATTTCTTTTCCATTTTGAAAGTTTTCAAAATTTTGGGAAAGCCTTCTATTTTTCTTCCCTTTCTGGGACCAGTATGGGATGGGTTGTCAGCAGCGAAAGCATTAACCCATTAAGGACTACCGTCTAAATATTCATACAGATTTACAGATTTTTGTAAGGAGTATTTTAAAATGCATGTAGTTCACAATTTATTTATTTATGCATATGCAAAAATTATGGTTTTTTATTTCTAGGGAGAAAAACGTTTACATTTTACTACTAATCTCGTTTAACAAGCGAAAACGTGATTTTTTTTTGATTTTTTTTTTAGTAAAAATAACCTATTTGGACTAATAATAGTAATATCTTATAAATATTGCATAATATAATATATTCAATAAATTCATGGGTCAGTCCTTAATGAGTTAAGAAGGTTTTTAAATTTTTATTCTATTTTAAATAATAAATATTAAAAAGTTAGAGCCAAAACAAGAATTTAACCCCCTTTTACCCCCCTCCCCACAACCAATTTTTCTTAAGTACGAACTTGTGCAAGATAATATAAAAATACATCTGCATACCAAATTTCAAGTCTCTAGCCCAAAGCGCTCTTAAGTTATCGTTGATACAGGCAGACAGACGGCCGACAGAAAGACCAACAGACATATTTTTTTGTGTTGCTTATTCATCTGGACGTTTAGAGAAATATAAGACCATTTAGGCAAAAAAAATGTTTGATTTTTTTTTAATCACAATACTTTATGAGAAAGTAAAACTACTTATGAGTTAATCCACTCCATATCTCTTTTGCTATGCAGGAAGCGGAGTAAATATATCATGGTGCTATTAGCCTATATTAAGGCAGTGTTTATTCCCCCTTATAAGAATGCTATAAGGGCTATAGTAACAGGTAAAAGTACGAATCTAAGTTGTAAATTTAAAAGTGTCAGGAGATGCAAAGTGGGAAAATACCATCTAAGTAATAATACAGCAGGATGTCCCAACCATTTGAATTGTTTATTGGATCTTATAAATTTTCCACTGACAGTATAATTACCTATCTAAGAAATATCTATCTTTTAATGTCCACATTAAAATACGCGGCTTGAATACCAACTGACAAAAATATATTTGGGCAACTTAAGTTTTTTTTATTATTATATTTTGGGAGGATTGGTGTAGTGGTCTACCGCATCTGTACATGACAAGTCTACTAGCCAACAGCGTGAGTTCGATTCTCACTGGCGCCGATTTGCCTTTTTCAGTTAATTAATAATTGAAATTTGGCGAAGGCGTAAGTGGAGCGGACACTTCCCATAAAAACTGGTTGGAAGTCAGTATAAGCCGGTGGTTCCCTCTACTACTAGCCCACACAAGTCCTAGACTTAGGGGATGCTTAATTAAGTAGAATAGTACGAGGTTAAACAAACATGTAATTTCGCAAGAATTGGGGGGGAGGGACGAAATAAAAATTTTGCAATCTTAACTGAATAATTTTTGTTATTCAATCCAGAATTTTTCCTACTAGATGATTTTTACATGACAGCAAAAAGTTAATAACTGAAGAAAATGTATTGTACTTTATATGTTAGGGCTTTCCTTAAAAATAGGGATTTTTAGGGAAACTTAAATTTTTTTTTTCTAAAAATAATGTGTACCAAATTTCAGGTCGATCGGTCAGTGTTAAGACGTGCAGCATAAAGCCCAAAAAATAGTGTTCTTAGGTGGTACAAAACATAACTTCACTCAAAGTGCAAAAGGTCGTATGTCAAAATTTTACTTTGTTGTTAGTTGTAGGAAACCTAAATGAAATGACATTAAACTTCACACTTAACTGTGTAAAGTTTAAAGTCCACTCTATTCAGAGGCCCTACTGAATTGTGGCGTTTTTTAAATTATTAATAACAAAATTTAGCACCAAAATTTTGACATACGGCCTTTTGCACTTCAGGTTTGTTTGAACATTTATAACAATGAAAATTACTACTTTAAAAAGAAAATCAAAACTTTATTAAAAAAAAAAAAAATTTCTTCTGAACAATTTTTTGTTTTTTGAATTTTTGCATTTTGCGTATGACTTAGGGAACGTTCAAGTATTACGTAACACAAATTCTGATCATTTTGGACCCCCCTGTAACGCTATTTTCCTATACCATTAACATGGGCATAACACTCCAAAATGACCCCCACCCCCCCTAGGAGCGTTACGTAATACTTGAACATTCCCTTACCGTTTGGCTTTTACACCCTTAAAAATATGTTTGACCCCTGGTTAAAGTTGAGCTACAGATAATTTATTAGAAGGGATTAAATGGTGGGTAACATATTTACTTAAATATATTTTGGAGGGAGATCTGAGAGAAAGAAGAAGAAAGTTAGGCATACAAGGGTCATTTCATCGTACAGGGGGCGGGGGGGCATTTTAGAATTAGGCCATTAGGTCTTAAAAATTAAAAATGTTTAAATCAATAAATATCTGCCTTCTTATAATGCTTAAAAATTATAATTAAATTAATAATTATAATTAGTAGTTATATTATAAGTTTTTTAGAACAATTTCCAATTGGCGTTGATACAGGGTTCCTACAGTTCAGGGAAAACAGGAAAAAGTCAGGGAATTGAAAGGAGTCATCTGTAAAACCTGGAATTTAGCTACTTTTTGACTAAAATACAGGGAAATATTAAACATCTTTAAAAAACAGGGAATATTGGCTAAAAATTTTAATGACTTTTTATTTTATTTATTAAATTTTGTATTTTGTAATTTGTGAGATTATTTGTATATTGCGTACTCAAGTGGACAATAGGCCCTTAAATTCATAAAAATTTCCGCTTGCGGTGCGAGAGTTTCTTGCATTTTTGTAAAATTTTAAATTAAATGCGGATTTAAAATTGACCAACAAATTTCTAAAAATCTTCGCCTGTGGCGCTAGGGCTTCCTTACGTTTTTTATTACAGTAAAATTACATTCTTAAATAGGGCTCTAATTAGGAATATATTTTTTGTTTTCAATTATTTTTTTTTTTTAATAAAATAAAGAATCAACTGATCTCCTTAAGAGAAATCCGTTAAAATAAAATACTTTTTTCTCATTTTTTTACTTGTATAAAAATAAATCAAAAAATTATTTTCCTGTGTCAAACGTAAAAAATATAAATAATTATTATTCATATTTTTTACGTTTGACACAGGGAATTTTATGATTTTGGTCAGGGAAAACCTGGAAAAGACAGGGAGTTTGAAAACCTAATATTTATAGAAACCCTGTGATACCATTCTTTTTTAGTCACCACTAATTTTAGTCCCCCCCTGGCAAAATATAAAGTGACGCCCCTGTAGACATAACAGTTTGTAGCAAAACCAAATTAATCAAATGCGCTAAAAACAAAAGATAATCTGTTAGATAGCGTAGACCAAAGTCTTTGTTTAAAAATATTTTATTAGTAATTGAACTTGAGAAAAAAATATCCTTTGGTATATATCTTTCTTAATTTGTAGAAGGTAAGAAATATAATCTGCTCTCATCTGAAACAGCAAAAAGGAATGTAACTTTAGCGTTGAAATGAAGTACAGTGGCAATGGTAACATATGTGTTATTGTCTAAGAGCTGGTGAAAATTTTCTATAATTTATTTTCTCCCAGTTAAATATTTTTTTAAGTACATTCTAATTAAGCTTCCAAATCGCCATGTTCTGGATCCGGTTCCTTTGGATGTTAAAAGTAAAAAAAAAAAAAACTAAAACCTATTTTTAACCGAATTATACACATTACATTACATTACATTACATTACATTACATTACATTTATTGCATTCAGATTAAGATTTCCCTAGTTACACAAATTTATTCTATGGGCCAAGTAGTAAAAACAGTTTTTAAAAAGTGCATATAGACTAATTACTTTCTTAACCTTTCATCGCCCATCAAAAAATCGATTTTCGGTTCCCTGAAATAATCAACTCTGTACATCATATAGAAACTTCAATGAACTATTTCAATTAGTTTATAAGTTACGTAGTATTTGAGTAATAAATTAAAATTTGTAAAACTTACCAGTCAAACATGTACAGAGTTCTCATCAAAAATTTATTTTATAAATTCTCATTTAATCAAAAATTTAAATCTGCCATATATCAAAGGCACTTTTTAAAGAGTAATGTTACCCTTTAGTCCTAGAATTATTGTGTGTAACTACTTAATATGTCATATATTACAGCCTGACTTCCATGATTGGACTCGTATATTTTACGGACTGGAAAATAATCGTCAAATATATCCCTCTTTATGAATGTAATAAATGTAATGTATATGACTCGGTAAGTTAAAAATAAGTTGTAGCACTTTTTGTAACACTTTTGGGCTTCTAGCTCCCAAAAGAAAACTCAATTAAACTTATGTTTAAAATCAGTCGGGAGAAAATAGGTTGTTAAAATTTTTTGCCAGCTCTCCTACTATAACCCTTTCACGAATACAGAGAAAAACAGTCAGCATGTGTATCCCTTGAAAGAATGACACCTAATGAATTGGCTGCCAATCAATATAATTAGATTGTGCTTTTGAAGGGTTATATATGTGTCTAGAATAACTTTGATATTAGGAATATAATGCAATAATAGATTATTTGCCCATATACCCTTGAGACCACTTCAGCATTATTCCATCAATATATTTTTAACCTGGTTTTATCTATAATTACGCTAAAATAATAATATTATATGCCGAGTTGAGTATATAAATATACAGGGCGTGTCTAAAGTCCGCCCCTCACTTTATTTTTTAAACTGTCTAAGATCCCTGTAAAAAAGGACCTATAAAGACCTGTGTAGGGATTCATAGGTATCACAGGTTTCTATAGGAGCCGGCACCTGTAAAATGAGGTTTCTATAGGGATTTATAGGTACGACCTGTGAAATGTCAGGATTTCATAGGAATATCCCTATGAAGGCTTTAACAGGGATATTACTAAAAAAAACTGTTAAATCCTATGAAACTCATATGATTTTGTACGATTCAAAAGGAAAAATTGGCATATTTTTGACAAGTTTTTTTTTGTTGCAAAAAAAAAGATTCCGAATGTTCTATAATAGGATTTGGTAGGTCTAAATAGGAAATTTCTCATAGGTGCTTATAAGAAAATCCCTGCCCAAACCTATAGATACCTGCACGTTTTATAGGAAATTCCCTACTTAAACCTATAAAAAGCTATGAAACAATTTTATAAGGTTCCATATAGATAAATAGAAAAAACCCTATAAAACGTTTAGTTATCTATAGGTTTTAACAGGGATTTTCCCATAAGGTCAGGAAGTTTCCAATAGTCTCTGTGGATCTTTATAGGGAAATTCCTGTCGAAAAACATATGAAAACCTATAGATACCTACACGTTTCATAGGGACCCCCTACTGAAACCTATGAAGCAATTTTATAGGTTTCTATAGGGATTAATATGGATCTCCCTAATAGGTCTCTATAGGTCCTTTTTTACTTAAAATTTGGAAAATGTAAATAAAATAACATAACTTGGTATATATTTATTTATTTTATATTTTTAGGGGGTACGATGGAGACAGTATGTAAATGGGGAAGTTTTTTAAATGGAAAAGGAAGTTGTGTAATACATCATTTTAAAGCCTACTGACCCCCTTCTGTGAGCCGAAATGGCGCCACTGAGGCCCATACTTTACTTAAGCACCTTTTCCGAAATTTGGAAATCCGAATAAGAGCAAAATTTCCATGAATGCTAACTTTGGGTTTGTGGCCTCTGTTGACCTATCTAAAATACATTTATGTAGAAGAAGATACTTTAGGAAACATATGACCAGACGGTTAGGGTAATAGTATATTACATAAGGTGTACGGAAAGTGAATTATTTCGCATTAGCGACTGCAAGAGATATACTTTTCGACAAGTTATGAACACTATTTTTCCTACGATCCCAGCAAAATAAATATTATTTTGTTTGAATAAAGATAAATAAAATTATAATTATTTAAAATTATTAGATTAATTAAAATTAGGTAAATATTAACAAATATATACTGGTATCTCACAGAAAGTACAGTAAGTAGTTTTGCTAAAACTCTTAAATCTGTATGCGTCAACCTTGATAACTTAATTTAAATTTACCTTGACCTCTTCTAAATTTCGTTTGTTTTCTTACATTAAACTTTGACAGTTAAAATTAGTTCAGTTTTGTTCATTCAAAATGTTTTTATCTTATCAAAATTAAACTACTTTTAGTTCAGTATTATATTAACTAATTAAAAAGTGGAAAAGTGGAAAAATATATATCCAGATAAAATAAAATATAATGGAAAAACGTCTGATAAAATAGTAAATATTAAAAAAAAAATCATGATTTGCTTTTCCGCATGTATGATTTATTATTTTATTATTTTGCAGGCGTGTGAAATATGACACTTTCTTACTCTCTAAATCGTTTTCATAGAAAAAAAATATTCGTAAAATATACGCTCCGTAATCAATTTAAGCATTGATAACTGAGTGAAAACAATATCTTTTTGGGTAGTTAATTAAAATTATATATGAACATTTATTAAGGAAGCCAGCAAAGAGAAAATTAAATGTTGCCTGAGGCATCATTACGTTTGTACAAGAAAACAGTTTAAATTTGCTCGAAGCCAAATTTTCGTTCTAAGGACTAACTAAGAAGTCACTAAAGGACTTGGAAGACGTCCTTTTCAGACCAGACATGTCGTTTTGACAGCTCCGGGGTAATTACACAAAGTGAGTAATGTTCAGTATACACCAATTACACATCGCTACCCCTCCTTAAGTTGATTCGTCTTCCCTAAAACTTATACTCACAGGCACTAAGAACAAAACAAAATATATGTACTGGAATAGGGAGAGAACTTTCTCCTTGGCGACAGATTCAAGTTTCATTTTATTTTTGTTGAGATTTTTGGATTTTTTGCGCTGTTCGGAGACTTCCTAAAGATTTTTTCCACTCAGTGATCGACCTGAAATTTAAATTCTTTTTTTTTCTCCAATGTCTTATTTTATATAAGTCTGAATTCTGTCGGTCCACAAAGAACAGGCGGGATCTTTTTTATATATTTGTCCACGAACTATAAAAATAAAAATGGGTCAATCGATTTGGTTTATTTTTTTTTTCTTTTTTCCTTTTACAATTTTTTTTTTAATTTATTTTAAATGAACTACACGAAAAAGTATTGTTTTTTGGCAGCAGTATTTTATTTTGTTCTTAGTCTTTAAATGTGACCCTTTAGAAAACCACGGCTCAGCAACGTTTTACAACACAAACTGCACACAAAATTGACACATTTATCTGGACTCTGGTCATTTTTTACGACCATTACTCTTTTACCTTTTTTATAAAGATTTATTATATCTATTTAGGTAAAATATTAGAGATGATGATTTCCTGTCACAGTTTTTTAAATTGCGTTGTTATGAAATAAGAGGTATAAAGATATTTTATATCCATAAATATTTTAAAACAAGGCAAATAAGCCACCATTCAAGACACAAAAGCTGTGAATATTCATTGATACCATAGTAAGTAACCTAAAATCCAATGGTTTTCCCAAAAACACAAATAAGTATGGGATGTAATATTTAAATTACATGCAAAATTTTGATCACAATTAAAAACCCCTGTTTTTGTAAAATTATATAAGGTGGGTGAGCCAATTATTGCCATGTTAAGACATTTTATTTTTTACTGCATTCACATTTATTTATAATTACCTGAAACTTTACTACATTAACAATAAACATATCTTTATTCTAATGGGTAAAAAATAAACAAACTGCATGAGCTTCAAAAAAAAATATTATTGCTTTTTAAAAAAGATTGCATACTGACGTCATATTTTCATGACCATATTGGGAACCCATGTCCCAAATATTGCCAGAGTAAAATGGCAATAATAGTAAAGAACAAACTTACAAAAAATTAACAAATTAATAAAAAATATTGTGGCACAATAAAAATTTCACTTGTTTTTAGGTACAATTTGGGCACTTAAATAACAATTTGTCGTTTTCAGTAAGCCACACGCACTTTATGTACGTATCGATTACAATCTCATATCGGCCTGGCCACTCTCTTCGAATAAAAAACAGAACCAAGATTCAGAACTCTCTGATTTCTTCATTAGTTTTTTTCTTGTTGTTTTTTTGTTTTTGCTATTTTTTTTTGTCAACTTCTTCCCATGGTAATATTAGGAACAAAGCTACTTAGACAAAAATCTCAAAAAATTACCTTTTCCCTTCTTTATTGAGTGAAGCACATGGGCCAAGAAAGTGCATGTTTGTGCCTACAAATATAGTCTGAAACAACAGATATCACCATTGGTACTGACGAGGGCCAGTAGTCCAAAACTTTCTAAACTGTGAAAATCACATAGTAGTATGAACGAAAAAATAGGTAGAGAGAATATTTAATAAAAATTTGAATAGTTTTGATTAAAATTAAAAATTTCTTTGGACTTAGTAAGTATTTTTAATTACCTTTTAAGATTTCTTAAATTTCGTTCTGCGCAAAAACTAAATAAATTAAAATTAGGCGCATTTTCAAGCAATAGAAATTAATGTTAATGGAAATATGATTAGTTGATTTAGTAACAAAAATAAAATGAAACTCTGTCCAAAAATACCGGATGAAATAGATACTGCACACTTTAAAACGGACATCTGTTAGTTCTCGTCGATTGAAGACGATCCAACATTTGAGACACTTTTAAGATAATCGCAATTGAAATTTGACAAACGTGTAATATAAAAACTAAAATAGCTACAGCAAATAGCAAAGATATACAAACCGTGAAGATGGGTAATGCTTCGAACTTATTGGTGTTTATATATTTCTGAAAAAAGGGTATCGTTTTAAATAGGAGTTTTGGGCTAAATAAGAAAAATATGTTTTTGTTTAAAAAAAGTGCAAAATGATGAAAAGAAATGATAAAAAACTGTGTTATTTGTTGATAAAGAACAAAATGAAAAAAAAAATAAAAACTCAGGAATTATTTGTTATCGTAAACCCGACAACATCGCATTATTCTTGCGCTAAATGTGACTATCATACTGAAAAAAAGCAATATTTTTTGTTTATTTACAAAACCAACATAAATACGTTTAGGTAGAATGTATAATAAAAACACTGTATAATATTAATTAAATATATTTATTTTTAAATAATATATTTAATTAATATGAAAAGTTAAAAGTATATGTGTAACTTTTTCATAATCTAGTTTTAAATCATATCATGAAAATAAACTAATTTAACATGTTGAAAGCCAGATTAAATTACTTGTCTTGGGTAACACTATCCCATGGAACTACATGCTTTGGTTGAAGCTAATGTTATTATAGTATAAATACCTCAAAAATAACTCCATAATCGTACTGAAACTTAAGAAGCTAGTCACATAAGTCCAGCCTAATTACACATTGAATTACAACATATTAAATCCGTAAAAACTAATAAAACGCAACAAAATATTTTAATATTATAGTCAAGAGCAGTGAACACAACACAGACCCACTTGGGCCCCACTGTAGTAGTTAATGTGCAAATTTATTTTTATTTTGACGAGATGACATTTGGCACTTGAAGTTTCGTGCAATGTTGCCAAATCGTACATTGACATATGTCAAAATTCTTAATTAAAATAATTAATTGAAGTATGTTCCGGGATGTAAAAAGGGCTGAAATTTTGGCTAAGTATTTATTTTTTATGTTTCTATAAGCATGTAAAGTCTTATCGTTGCAGGCGATTTAGCCCAAAATGTGATACCCTAAAATCAATTATTTGGGAATCTTTAGGAAAAATCAAATTTTAATAAATGTAAGCAAATTAATAGAGGCCGGGTAAATATTGTTTTTGTTTTATTTTGGTGCTTCTTCTAAATTATCAAATGATCAGAATTGGGACAGATAATTGTAGGTCCCAACTCTTTCCCTAAAGTTTCTAACCCTGAATTACACAAATGTAAGTAGTACCTATTCTATTATAGGCATGCCTGCCTGCCGTTGAATAATTTTAACTTGTTTAGCACTTTCGTTGCACCTTTACTTTCAATCCATGTAAACTTTTAAAATGTTTCTTCACTTGACCGGTGAAATAATGAGAAAAATCTTGACAAATTAATAAATCCTTTCCATTTTCCACATTATGGGCTAATAAGAAACAGTTGTTTAAACTGCATTATGAGTTTAATGTTTTATTTTCCTAAGTAAACTTTTATGGAATCCACTCAATTAAGATATTTTCCCACTCACCATGGGTATCTAGTCGTGGCAATATAATTTGATATTATCCAGGTCGATATGGTCAATCAATAGAAAAATATTACAAACGATAAAAGAAGCTGTTATTTTGGAACAAAATATTTCTCAAAACTTTTAGTAATCTTCACGTTTATTTATTACATAGAAAAGTGACTAATGTACCTACTTCGTTGTTTCATATTATGTATAAACTTGCCGATTCTAAATAATTCTTTCATTTTAAGTAATCCTTGAGATTCCTTCAATTAAGAGTTTTGCATCATGTTTAAAGCATTTTTCGATCTATCCAAATATTTTCTCACTCACCATAGGTGTCTAATCGTGGCAATATAAGTTGATATTCTCTATGGGCAATAAATAGAGAAGTTAAACATTATATATGATGGTTGGTGCATAATGCACCATAAATTAAATTAAGTAGTTTAACGTGATAGAACACTTTTTATATTAATTGTAATTTCATGCTATTTAGAACATAGCGGTTCCAATAAATACCTACACTAGTTTACAAAAACAAACTTTTTTCTTGCTTTCAAACGTTTTTACTTTCTCCTAAAATGAAAACTCGTGGAAAAAAAGAATCTATTTCTCTGTGAGCACTATAACTTTTAACCTAAAATTTTACCACAGCATGTTTATAAATATCTTGGCAAGGATTGTATATAGTTTATATAGGGGGGTTTGTGGGGTTAATGTATTTAAAAAGCATCGGGTCGTAAAAATGGTAACTGGCGACTTTAAATGTATTTTTTTTCTATTTTTTTTAGGTACAAAAAATATATAAATTTTTATTAGTTTTTTTTTTTCAAAAAAACTAGTAGATTTGGATTTAGCAAGTTAAACACGGATAAAAAATTAACTTGCAGTTTAACTTTAAAACTGAAAATTTTGACCAATTTCATACTGTAATTGTACTGTAGTTTCCCATTTTGAAAATTTTGAAAAGCCTTGTATTCATGCAAAAATTTTCATTTTTTTTGCTTATTTTTGAGTTTTATGACGTTTCATGTCGATATAAATCAATTTCAAGCATTCGGTCTGTCGGTCGGTCGGTCGGTCGGTCTGTCCGAGAAATCTTGTGTGCACGATAACTTGAGAACGCTTTAAGCTAGAGACTTGAAATTTGACATACGGGTATTTTACCAAAAGTTCTAGCTCGGGATTGTTTTTGGTGAACATTGGGGTGCGATATTGGGGAGCAAATGGGGAAAATACATTTTTTTTAGAAAAATTTTAAAATTGCTATATGCATCTGATAATTAAAAAAATTCTAAATCCACGGAGCGGGGGAGTTTTATTGAAAATTGGTATATTTGGGTTTTTCAGGTGTCTGAAAGTGAATCTGACAATACAAAAATTCTTACTACACCCCCTGAGGGGCAGGGGGTAGTTTTCTTGAAAATTGATATATCTTTAAAGTTGCTAAAAGTAAATCTAATAATAAAAAATCCATTTTACACGCGGAGGTGTAAAATGGGAAAGCTCTTTTACTGGGCAGTGTATTTTAGAATATTATTGTGGGGTTTTTGAGGTGGCTAAAACTGAATCTTTTAATAATTTTTTTCTAATTTCACCCCCTAAGGGGTGGGGGTAGTTTTTGTGAAAATTGTTGTATTGGGGTTTTTAGGGTTGCTGAAAGAGAATCTTATAAAAAAAGTTCGAAATGCACCCCCTAAGAGGCGGGATGTAGTTTTCGTGAAAATTGATATATCTTTAAAGTTGCTAAAAGTAAATCTAATAATAAAAAATCCATTTTACACGCGGAGGTGTAAAATGGGAAAGCTCTTTTACTGGGCAGTGTATTTTAGAATATTATTGTAATTTTAAAACTCTATTTAAGGATAAAACTTGATTATTAGGTTGCCATCGTGAATTTAAAGCGTTAACTTAAAGATGTAGTTAAATTTTCAATAAAACAGTAAAACAATTCCAAACTCGGTTTAAAACATGTAAATTTTACATTTTAATATTAACAATATTTTCAAATTTTTTTTATAGTAAACTTGAAATCATTTGAGGGCAAAAACTTTGTGAACTAGTAATATTTTTAATTATTATAATTGGTCTAACAAGGCCAGTGACGTTTACTATAAAACACTTAAATCTGTATGGTGCCAATTAATTATTTAAGAAATTCCTCGATACTAAAATTTTATAATTTATAGATTTACTACTTTTACTTTATAATTTTATTGCATTTATACAGAATGGACCCTTCAATATATATATTTTTTTATATTATAATGTAAAAAGTTTTTTTCTTGTTATAAAATTGTATAACTGCTAAAAGCGATTCTAAGGAGTCATTCCATTTAGATAATCTTTAAACCAGTTTAGGTGAATGATACACAAATTCGATAGTTGATAGTTTTAAGTTATCCACGGTGTTTGCAGTCTTATGGCATTAATTAAAGGGGATGATTCTACATCACAAAAACCAGCAGAGGAACATAGGTCCGGAAACGAACCCTAAGAGAGTTACGACCCTTTAAAATTGTACTAAAAATAAGTGTTTTAAGTAATAACTAGGGTGTTTCAAAAAATCCCGAATTTCGAAATCGAAAACGCTTTCTGGCTCAAAAGTTGCTCCTTGGTAAAAAACGCTGGTCACTCAAATATGAGCCAAATCGATTAATGTTTAGAGGTAGCTCAAAGCACTCAAACTTAAAAAAAAAATCGGTACCTGTTTTTCGGATAAAAACTGATTGTATATAAAATTAAGGAAATTTTGGAGGATTTATTTGGTAATATTTAGACACAATACTAGTTGGGAGAAACTAAAAACATTATATCCCCCTCCGCTTAAGTTAGAACATAAAAAAATATCCAATTATTTGAAGATTTCGCGAAAATTTAATTTATGCAAGTTTTAAAGAGTGCATAAAAAATTGTTTTAAACAACAAATCTGCAAAATTATGTATTAGCATATAGATGTTAAAATACCTGCGTATACAGAATACATTATTTGTTTTCCCAAGTCGAGTAAAAAAAAATAAATTTCAATACTATTATATTTTCTGTTTTTTTTTTCGGTGTACTTTTTTTGAATTTATCTTATTGGAATATACTTTTTTATGTAAAAATACACAAAAAGTGTGTGGTGTAACATCGCATGAATAACCATTAAAAAGTAAATTTTTATACATCAAGAATCAAAAATAAAAAAATATATATAAATAACAACCCATTACTAAAATCTTTGTTTTCGGCTTTATAATTTTATTTTTTGTTCTTGGTGGGTAAAAATTTATTTTAAATGCATTTATCTTCAAAAAGGTTTTTGTGTATTTTTACATAAAAATATATATTCAAATAAGAAAAAATCAAAAAAAGTACAGCGAAAAAGTTTTAGGCAAAAAAACAGAAAATCTACCCAGTTTCGAATTGAACTTTATTTTTTTTACCCGACTTGCGGAAACAAGTAGTGTCTTCTGTATAGGCAGGTAGGTTCATATGTATATATGCCTATATACTAATATATAAATTTGAAGGTCTTTTGTTTAAAACTATTTTTTATTCACTTTTTAAAACTTACTTAGAAATTTTCGCGAAATCTTCAAATAATTGGTGATTTTTTTATGTTTTAACTTGTGGGTAGGGGGATATATTTTTTTTAGTTTCTTCCAACCAGTATTGTTTCTAAATATTATCAAAGAAACCCTCCAAAATTTCCTTAATTTTATATACAATCAGTTTTTATCCGAAAAACACGTACCGATTTTTTTGAGTGCTTTTAGCTACCTCTAAACATTGATCGATTTGGCTCATTTTTGAGTGGCCACCGTTTTGAGCCAGAGAGGGTTTTCGATTTTGAAATTCGGAATTTTTTGACATACCCTGTTAATAACTCTGGTACCCTTTAAGGTAGAGCGAGGAGGTTTTGCTTGTATACTAGTATTAATAAGGGCAATTAGTTTGTTAATTTATTTTTTGAATCTATCCATAAGCGTGCCCAGACGGACAAAATATGTGCAGCTTAACACATTTATGACCCAAACTTTTTATATGTATTTTTTTTTGGATTTTAAGTAAAAATGCTTAAAAAATGTCATATAGTGTAACACTAGGAGCTACCTTTTCAAAAAATATCTGAAACGTGAAATCGTTTAAGCTGCGATATTTCTATCAAACTAACTATTTTCCAAAGAAACAACTATTAAAATTATCTCTTCCCGTTCTCTAATTTAAAAGCACCATTTATAACACCATTTTTAACAAAAGTATAAATTTTCTTAATTTTGCCACTTTAAACCTGTTTCCCTGGAATTAAGAATTTTTATTATATTCATTTTTAATTTAGCCGCTAAAACTTTTATACAAAGTCAATATTACAGGTAAATACATTATCAATCATCACGATCAATTCTCTATGAAGTGTGGTTCAAGTTTTGCAGCTGAATTTTCTCTTTTGAGTGAAAATTAATTTTGAATGCTCAAAAACAGCTCGTACCTTTTTTAACCGTCATTTTGACGATAGTAGTTTTCAGCAGTTACATTTGAAATACGCAACCTTATAAAACATTCCAGTTTTCCATTAAAAAGCCGGTAAGTGTATAACCCAACGTAACCTAAAAGTTTTACTAATAATTTACAATTAATCCAGTTTTTATCTATATAAAAGCAATTCCGTCATTTTGACGATAGCGTCCTTTTGACGATAGTATCAGTCTTTTGGTTATAACTCGAGAACCACTGAAACAATTTGAATGAAACTTTCAATGTTAGTTAACTTATTTTTTTAGCTTAAACATTGACTATGAACCATCTAGATCTGCGCATGCGCAGAATTGTTATTGGAAATATCTCGAGAACCACAAAACCGATTTTACTGAAACTTTCGATGATAGGTATATGATTTTTTTAGTTTAAACATAGGCTAAGGATCAGATAAATCTACGCCTGCGCAGAATTGTTATTGTAAATAATTGGAGATCCACTAAACCAATTTTAATGAAACTTTTAATGGCAGTTAACTTATTTTTTGGTTTGAACATGGGATATATAAACTTTCAATGATGGTTTATTTTTTTAGTTTGAATATAGGCTATGTAACACCTTAACCTGCGCACGCACTTGGGTTATGTTAGGCTTGTTCGTGTTTTCGGGTATTTTTGAGTTCGTTCGAGTTTTTTCGGTGCAGTCAAGAATTTTCGGGTTCTTTCGAGTTTTATCGTTATTTTCGGGTTCGTTCTAGTGTTAGAGTTCGTTCCAGTTTTGTCAATGCTTTCGAGTATTTTCGGGTTCGTTCGAGTTTTTTAGGCGTTTTCGGGTATTTTCGGGTTCGTTCAAGTTTTTTCGGTATTTATTTCGATGTCTTCTAGTTCGGTTTTGTTCGAATTTTTGTGTTATCGGTTATGTTTTTAACGCGCGACCACGTACCAATTTTTTATTCATATGTGGTGACAAAGAATAATTGAAAAATTATAAGAAGAAGATGGACGACGATTCAAAATTACACTGTTTGACCAGTTGTAATTTACTCCACATTTTATTATTTTTTGAGGAAAAAAATAATGTTGCATGATAAATCAGTCACTCTGTAGATGTCACACCAATTTAACGAAATAAACGCAAATATTTTAATTTTCAAATTAAAATCAATAATTAAAATATGGCTATTACATATCTCGCTACGGTAAAAATTTAATTGTATATTAATATAAAGCAAAATATTAAGTCGGAGTCTTCTAGTTCGGTTTCGTTCGAATTTTTGTGTTATGGGTTATGTTTTTAACACGCGACCACCTACCAACTTTTTTTTTTGATATGTGGTGACATAAGACAAAGAATAATTGAAAAATTAAATAGAAGAAGATGATGGACGACTTTTCAAAATTACACTGTTTGACCAGTTGTAATTTACTCCACATTTCATTATTTTTTGAGGAAAAAATTAATGTTGCATGATAAATCAGTCACTCTGTAGATGTCACCCACCAATTTATCGAAATAAACGCAAATATTTAAATTTTCAAATTAAAATCAATAATAAAAATATGGCTATTACATATCTCGCGACCGTAAAACGCGGTATAAAATTTAATTGTATATTAATATAAAGCAAAATATTAAATCGGAGTCCATTTTAAAAGGTAGTAAAATTCAGTTATATAAGCATTTTATATAAGCATTTACTGGTTTATAGATGTCCTATAAAATCCAAGTATGACAAACATTCATATTATTGCGGATAAAAGTATTTAATTAAAATTTATTTTATATGTATGCAGTGCGCATTTAATAGTATTTTAATTATACTCGCAGTAGCGTCGATATAAATACCATTTCACAAGTTGTGAATCATACTTTGAAATATCATGAAAAAGAACTAAAAAAATTAACATATATGAAATGTCAAAATTTATTTTGATAAACATAGGGAAGAGTGAGGCGGTCAGTGCCACTTTGCTGGAAGGAAGCTTTAAAAATAGCCAAAAAAAGTGTTTGGACTTTTTGCACGTCTTGTAATATCACCTTTGATTGTATATTTTTTCATATTACCAGTAACAAAGTTCACACAGATGGTATTTCAGTTAAAATGAAAACGACAAATACACGATTTAGAGTAAATAAGTGTCAATTTCATAGGCATGGGATCTTTCAAGTATTACGTAACGCAAATTTTGATCATTTTGGACCCCCACCCACCCCCTGTAACCCAATTTTCCTATACCATTAACATGGGCGTAACACTCCAAAATGACCCCCACTGTTTTTCTGGTTGCTGCAAACAAAAATCCGGTTAGGCCAACAACATAACTTATATTTTAAGGATCTGGTAAGCACAGCAATTGGTCTTGTTGCTTTTACCAGATTTCTAACAGCAATAACTAGAAAAATAGTTGGTCCCTATTTGGCTATTGATCTGGTATCCCCAACCAGTTCTTTTTTTCATTTTTTTCACACTGAAAAACGATCTGGTTGGGACGACCAAATCAATAGTAAAATACAGACAAACTATTTTTCTGGTTGCTAAAACGAGAAATCCGGTAAGGGCAGCAACACAACTTGATTTGGTTGCCAGAAACAAAACTTAGATTTTAGGGATCTGGTAAGCACAAAAATTTGTATTGTTAACCTTACCAGAATTCTGGCTGCAGCAGCTAGAAAAATTATTGTTCCGTATTTAAATATATATTTGGTTGCCCCAACCAGATGTTTTTTTCAGTGTCTGATTTTATATTAGAACTTTTCCCTCTTATCTCGCGATATATGAATTTGTGTAAAGAAGATAATTAAGAAAGTCAGATAATAAGTCTCCAAGGACATTAAAAACTTTAGTGATGATAAAGAATGAGTTTACAAGAAGTTCGGTAAAAATTAGTTAGAAAAGTGAAATATCGTTTGGAATGTTTACAAATGGATAGGAAGTTATTATCCTATACAATTGTGCTTTAATTTTTGTTAAAAATACGCAACATTTTATGTCCATATCTGAATATTAAGATACATTACATTAAAACTCCGGCCACAATGCTCTGTATATTTATTAGCGGAGAATAATTTTTAACGGCAAATGGCTGGCAAATGGCTCTGAAAATTCAGGATGCATGTCAATAAGAATTAATGCTATGTCTGTATCTTTATCTGGCAGTTAGTAATAAATACTGGTCGGATCGAAGTATTCATTATTTTTGTAAATAAAAAAAAAGCATAAAAAATCATTTTTTTTACAAGAAATGTTTTTTTTGTGTTTCAAGTGTTTCACTATATGAAATTCCGGTTATTGATATATAGCTCAGTGTATATTTACTTTAAAAAATAGTTTCTTTTTTAATTCTTATTTTTGCTTCCCCCGATAAATAAATATTTCTATCCAACCAGTATTAATAAACATTTTGTGACAGCATCCGAATAGAAAAATAGAAAAATCCATGTATCAAGTACACTGCTAATATTTTTATGGTAATTTCTCAAACATACTATTTTGCTTTCCCATTTTGAAAATTTTCAAAATTTCGGGAAAGACATTGTGATCATGCAAAAATTTTCAAAATTTTTTTTTGCTTATTTTTGCGTTTTATGACGTTTTTTGTCGATATAAATCAATTTCGACCAAAAAAAAATTGTCACTGGGTCGATCGGTCGATCGGTCTGTCTTGTCAACACGATAACTTAAGAACGCTTTAAGGAGACTTGAAATTTGGCATTCAGGTATCTTACCAAAAGTTCTCGCTCGGGATTGTGTTTGGTGAACATTGGGGTGTGGCAATGAGAATTTTTTTTTAAGTTAAAAATTGTTATATAGGGGTTTTTTAAGGTCGCTGAAATTAAATCTGATAATAAAATTTTTCTAACTCCACCCCCGAGGGGGTGAGGGAGTAAATATTTTTAAATACTTTTAATATTTTCTTCAAATTTGCTATATAGGGGTTTTTGGGGTAGACGAATCTGAATCTGACAATAAAATTTTTTGTGGTTTTCGTGAAAATTGGTATATTTGGGTTTTTGAGGTTGCTGAAAGTGAATCTGATAAAAAAATTCTAACTCCACCCCCTGAGGGGTGGGAGGTTGTTTTCGAGAAAATTACAGTGAATCTGATAATAAGAAATCCATTTCATGCGCGGAGGTGAAAATGGGAAAGCTCTTTTACTGGGCAGTGTATTTCTATATATAAATAATTAAATCAAAAGTAAATAGTTGGAGGTAGGTAAAAATAGCTACTGAGAGATTACTGTTTAAAAAATAATTTACTTTAAGTAAAAGAGTAGGAAAACAAAACTAGCTAAAAATTTGTATAAAAAAAGTATCTAGAATACTTATATTATAAACACGTACTTATAAAAATGTACATAATAACTTAATTATATACTATATTATAATACTAATAATTATTATTTAAAAATAAAAAAAATATAGTTTTGGACTTTTTTAAGTTTTTCTATTGTTCCAAGGACTCCAACGTGTCTAGAAAAAATATTTGAGTTATGAAAATAGACAAACTTAAACTGGTTTTAAGTTTTTCTTTAAAAATTAAGTAAAAAACTGGAAAATAGTGAATTTTATATGTTGGAAAAATTAAAACTTCTGTTACATTTGCGTCTGATAATTATCAAATTATGTAACAGAATTTGGATCTTAATTAAGTAAAATTAAGTAAAATTTTTACAGTGTATGTCCTAGAAGTCGTTAATTAGCAATATTTTACAGCTTGCGTTTTCAGGAATTATTTCTTCTCTGCCTGACATAGGCCAAATGCCGTAATGTATACGATCCAGAATAATCACGTGACTATACCTCTTACTCTTTTCATCTATACGTCTTAGTCTTTTCATCTATAGAATCGTGTGATTATTGTATACAATGTCATTAAATTATGATCAAATTTGCTAAAGCATGTGTTAAATATACACATTATTGTGTAAAAATTTACCGAAAAAAGTGTAAATACTACAAATGTTTACCCGACTACAGCTGTAGCTGTATAAAGTAAAGCGAAAAAAGGGATATGTTATTAATTATCTAAAATTTACTGAAACAAATTCCTTACAACTTCTAAAATTTACAGAAAACTTTTTCTTTACACAATGTTACATTTTCCTCCACGCTGCAATTTGTTGAACACGTCATATAAATGTTCTAGGTAAAAATCAACGCTAAAAGTTCCGTCTTTGTGAACAGACGACACTACTAGTAAAACAAAAAGAACCATAAAGTTCTAGTATTTGTGAACAGATGGCATTAATAGAAAAAAATATAATAAATGACAGTTTGCCTATATGTTTAACTGCATAATATAAAATTAAATTAGGGTTAAAACAAATTAGGTAAATATAAATAGTTTTTATTGGTTATATTGGCTACCCTAATTACATTTCTTCCTTATGCTGGATAAAATGTTAAAAAGGGATAGCTCTGTAGAACCAATTTTGACGGTCTTTGTTGTCAAGAAACTCATTTAACAACACAACTTTCTGTAAAATTAACCGAAAAATGTGAAAAATTATTTAATTTATTGGATTTAGCGAATGTGTAAAAATTACACAAGAAATGTATTATAAATACATAATCTATATGTGATTTTTACACAGTTTTAACATGGTAAAATTTAGTCCATATAAATGTTTGTTTTGTCTTGACTCAAGGCGGCCCTGTGTTAATTATGGCGATTGTATGTTAAAATGTGCAGTTTCTACATTGTATATCCTCGGTCACAGCGATGATATTTGTTTTTTTTCCTTTAGTACTCGCGCTTTTCAAGATTACGCGAGTACTCGCACTGCGGCTTTTACATCGCATTTCAGAATTGCTAATTAATAGCCCTAGTTTAACAATATTTGAAAAATTAAAATATAACTTTCAATAGTAATGTTTTGTATAGGTTTGTTTGAATTTAAAAAAGAAATAAAATACAGAAATATTTTTAATCGTCGCTTATTTCCATACAAATAATACAATTATATATTATACACATTATATAAATAAAGCTATGCAAAAATCTATACAAAGAAAGAAATATACTTACATAGTTGATTTGATGAGTTGTAAATTAATTACGCTGCGCGGCATAGCGCGTATATTTTCATGCGTGCGTAATTGGTTATGTAATATACCAATTTAACAATCTTGTATATAGGATATTAACTCATGTCAACAAAAGTAAATATCAATTTACCACCCGGTTTCTTTTATAGCGTTTAGTGTGCAGACATTATTGTGTCCTTTGTTTTATTTAAGGCAGTACTTGACTTGTTTAATACTCCTACCACTCCAGTAAAATGTAATTTGCACCGCTGCGACGAAACTGATAAATAACCTAAAATCTTCACTTCTTCCTTTCCTCTTATCTAATTTTTACGTCAATTTTATTTTAGAGGATTAATCAAAGATAATTATTAATTGAGGATATTTCATAGTCTAAAAGACAAGATTAGACCTTACAGAGGATATCATTTCGTAAAGTACGTAATGCACTTAAGGGTGGTAACACTTAGGATACGTTACGATGGAGGAGGGATTACTGTTACGTATCGCTCTTTATTATTTTAATAGAAATAAAAACGGTTTATTTTTTCATCCAAATTTGTTTTGCAAAATGTTTGGAGACATTTTTAAAGTATGACCCCTTACCGCATTTCAACGTATTTTTTTACTTTATGTTACAAGAATTTTTTTATTGCCGTGCAAAGAAAAGTCAGAATGGCAAACCCCCATGTATCGTACAGTCTGTAGGGTCAGTATCTTACCTAAATAGCTTGTGCAATCTTATTACTAAAAACTTTTTCATAAAAAGCATCTTAAGAAAGGCTTATATAAAACTAATAGTACTTACAAAGGAAAGTAAGAAAATAGGAGCAGGATAGATTGAATGAGATGAAAAAATATCTGTTAGGTCTGTTTCCATCACGTATCAGGGTCCGTTCAAGTAGGTATTACATATTTTTGGGCAATTTTTAACCAGCTCCCTGTAATACACTTTTCCTATATTTTCCTACAACACTAAAATTGACGTAACGCTGGTGCAACCCCCCCAACCCCTCATGTTCGTTACGTAATAATTGATCGAACCTTTAGTTCAATGGCGTGACAAATGGTTTTATTGTAATTTTATGGGACCTAAATAGTAAAATAAAGGTTCGTTTAAAATAAGATGAATATAAGGATAAAAAAGAATAAGATGAGATCAAATGTTAATTAAATTTGATAAAATTTTGTTAAAATTAATTTACCAAAAGTTACACTAATTTCTAAGTACTTCTCCTTTCAAAGTTATATAACAGTATACAAAATTAGCTGTTTGTACTTTACTGAAATATGTATTTCCAAAACCTGACTTAAAAATGTTTGACAAATTCAGATCCACTTCCTCAAATGAATCAATGAACGTTGTACGTACGAAATATTTTGTTAATTTTGTTAAATTTAATTAAATAGTTTTTTGTTATGTGCAGTGATTTATTTTTAAGTTAATGATGGGGTAATCATGCGGGTGCCCCCTCATTCAAATAAATGATAATGACAAAAATAAATAAAACACAAGTTTTTAATTTTAACACCTTCTATTAATTACATGTTACGTATAACTAAAAAGAAAAAAACAAGATATTTATGAAAATTTTCAAAAACCCGATTTAAAAAAAAGTTTTTAAAGGTTTTTTAAACAATCGAAAATTCCAAAACCTTTTTTTTAAATCTAGTTTTTGAAAACCTGGATAAATCTTTTGTTTAATAAATATTTGTGCATTATTTTCTTTTTTTATCTTTTGTGCATAATTTTCCAACAAGTGCGCACCATTGATACATGGGGTGGGGAATTGTACTCAAATGCACTTTTGTACTTTTACATTTTTTTGTGATTATGGTGAAAGCTACTTAAATTTTGATGATACTCATAACGAGTAACTCGCTGCTAGTGTTAATTAAGGCTTCTTTTGCCACTTTTGCCAATTTCTGTAACATTCATAAGGTGCCAATGGCATTCAGTTTTGCTTAGGTGCGCACCACTCCCCCACTTTCTCCTAGTTCTAATGAAAAGTGCAGTGACTCGTTTGCGAGAGCGTGGTACAGGGCATAGATCATATGTTCGGTTACGATTCGCATAATTTCGGTCTAATTCGTCATGGATCTCTGCAGTATAGAATGCTATAGATAGAGCTAGGTCTTACTCACTGCATGTTTTATTGGAATTATACTATAGTTGATCCGATTGAATAGAGCGGCCAGTTTAAGTATATACTACTCTGAAATACCTTGTCGGTTTACGGGCTTTATTGATATCTAAGAGTGATAAAAGCGGGATAAGAAGCTTCGACTTTCTTTGCTGAAAATATTTGACAACAGAATCTGATTCAGGATATCAAAAGCCTTTAAGATTAATATTGATTAATTTGATTCTTTTGGTAAATTAATCTATGACTTCTTCTAACCACAAGTATTTAAAATTATCTCTATAGTTTTAGGTTAAAATATCTTAAAAACTTGACATTCAAAACTTTCAAAGTCGCTTCTTTTGGTCCACCCTAATATATATGGTGGTATTAGTTAGTGTTTTCTATCCGTGATAAGAATGCTAGAAGCGTGATAAGAAGCCTCGACTTATATTCTTTGCTGTTAGCCTAAAAACGGGTCGGGTGTGTCCCTAAGATGGATTGCTGTCGCGGGAAATACACCCACCTATTTTACTCTAAACGATTTTCCCATCACGTATTAACGACCAGCGACAACTGTGATCTATGCTACCTGGTGCCCTTTTGCTTTTCACATATATTAATAGAGGTGAAAAGGCTTTGTAAGTAAACAATTTTTTTCACTTTTTGATAAAAATGTTTTTCCCTGATGTCAAAAAAACATTCTAAAAAATGTCAAATATAATCAACTTAAGATAAGGTTATGAGTCTTAAATATTGAATACACGGTGTTTGCAGCCTTTTGGCTGAAAATAAAGGGGAAGATTCTACATCACAAAACATGAAAAATCAACAAAGGAACATATGTCTGGAAATAAGCCCTAAGTGAGCTACCCCCCTTCGAAGACATATGAGTTTAATGCTTTGGGGCAATTCTTCATTTAAAACTAAGCAAAAAAGTATTCTTCACCGAAACACTTAAATTTAATATTAAAGGAGTAATAGCCTTTTAAAAAGTAACACTTTTGGTGGCACAAAATGTTACTTTCTCTTAATTGCATTTTTTTTTGCTCCTACCATGTTATAGTTTGACGCACGGATCTGTGGCTACGGAAAATATTGTTTGGAATGTGTGTGCAAGTGAGAGCCGTTGTAAGCACGCACGCCTTATAACGCTCTTGACGGAAAGACGAGAGCGCGAATGATTCCTCCCCTTCCGTCGGAGACTTTCTTTCATGCGGAGAACTATACACTATATGACATTTCTTATGTATTTCTATTCACAAAATCCATATTTTATACAAAAAATCAAAAAAAAAAGAATACACATAAAAAAGTTTGGGTGAAAAATGCTTTAAGCCTAGCACATTTTATCCGTCTAGGCAGGCCTCTAGAAATATTCAAAAAATAAAATAAACTAAGAAACTACTTGCCCTTATTAATACGATGCAAAACCTCGTGGCTCTAGCTCGAAGGGTATCAGAGTTATTAATTAAAAAACTTATTTTTAGTAAAATTTTAAAGGGTCTTAACTCAGGGTTCGTTTCCGGACCTATGTTTCTATGCTGGTTTTTAATGTTTTGTGATGTAGAATCATCCCCTTTATTTTCCGTCAAAATACCATTAACATACGCGACCCTCGATGCTCGCATATATGTTTTTAAGTTTATTTTTAAAGTTTATGATTAATAGGGGGTGAGGTTATAAGCCCCCTGTGACGGCTAGCTAAAAAATTTATTTTACTTTCCCATTTTGGAAATTTTCAAAAATTTGGGAAAGCCTTGTATTCGTGCAAAAATTTTCAATTTTTTTGCGTATTTTTACGTTTTATGACGTTTTATGTCTATATAAATCAAATTCGAGCAATGTCCGGGAAATCGTAGGGACACCACAACTTAAGAACGCTTTAATCTAGAGACTTGAAATTTTGCATACAGGTATGTTACTAAAAGTTCTCGCTAGGTAAATATTGGGGTGGGGCAAGGGGGCAAATGGAAAAAATACAAAAAAAAATAAAAAAATTGAAAATTGCTATATGGGGTTTTTGAGGTTGCTGAAATTAAATCTCATAATAAAAAAATCCCTGTTCACCCCCACGGGGCTGAGGGGGTAAATATTTTTAAATGTTGTCAGTATTTTCGTCAAAATTGGTATATAGGCATATTTGAGGTCGACCAAATTAAATCTGATTTATAATTTTTTTTTTCTAAATCCACCCAGTGAGGGGCGGGGGGTAGTTTTTGTGAAAATTGGTGTAGGTATAGGGGTTTTTAAGGTAGCTAAAACTAAATCTGATAATTAAAAAAATCTCTCTCTGAGGGGTTGTTGTCAGTATTTTCGTCAAAATTGGTTTATAGGCGTATTTGAGGTCGACCAAATTAAATCTGATTTATAATTTTTTTTTCTAAATCCACCCAGTGAGGGGCGGGGGGTAGTTTTTGTGAAAATTGGTGTAGGTATAGGGGTTTTTAAGGTAGCTAAAACTAAATCTGATAATAAAAAAAATCTCTTTCTGAGGGGCGGGGGGTAGTTTTCTTGAAAATCGCTATATTGGGATTTTTAGTTTTAAGTTGAAACTTTGAATTACATTTTTCTAAATCCATCCCCCGAGGTGGAAATTAGTATAGGTATTGGGGTTTTTGAGGCTAAAAGTGAATCTGATAATAAAAAATCCATTTTACCCTCGGAGGTAAAAAATGGGAAACCTATTTTACTGGGCGGTATATTTTTAATTAAAATTACATTTAAATGAAAAAAAAAACTATTGCAGGTTTAAAAATTAAAATATTTAAGTTTAAAAATATACCTACTCCCCAAAAGCCCAAAATAAAAATAAAAACAAGACAGTTTGACGACAAGGGTAAGTTAATTTTTTTTGATATTCTTTCAGGCCAGGACTGGAGTGTTTTGAATGAAGATTCTTTAAACATTAACACTAAATTTGATTACTTTATGCAGGTCCTTGGGAAGGGAATGGACATAGCATTTCCAGTCATTGACAAAACAATAAATATAAATAAAAACAGTAATAATAATAGAAAAAAGCAGGATTGGTTTAACCCTACCATGCAGTCTTTAAAAGATGAATTAAGTTTTTTATCAGAATTTCACCAAAATTTTCCTAGTACAAATTTACAAAATCATATTAAAGTACGTAAGAATAATTATCGAAGTGAAATGGTGAGAGCAAAGGAACAATTTTATAAGGATCATATAAAAAAACATGGAAATAATCCCAAAACCTATTGGGACATTGTAAATAAACACCGCCCTAATAAAAAAAGTTCTAATAGTAATACAGCAAACATAGACGTGGACAAATTAAACAATTTTTTTACAAACACTGCAAAAAGAGTAACTGAAAATTTACCATCCACTAAAACTACTTTTAACGATTTTTTAAAAAATAATCCGATTGATAAGAACCTACAATTTTCATTCAAACCTATAAATACTACACAAATGTGTGACTTAATCGACAATCTAAAAAATAAAAAAACAAAAGATCATTTTGACTTGTCTGCTACACTGATAAAAGAAATCAAAGATTTTATAGCTGTTCCTTTGACCACCTTATTTAACGAGTGCCTTTGCATCGGCGTATTCCCGGATATCCTTAAAATTAGTAAGGTAGTACCTATACATAAGGGAGGAAAAATTGAAGAAAATAATTTTAGGCCAATCTCGATTGTACCAATTTTATCAAAATTATTTGAAAGTGCATTGAAAAACCAAATAACACAATATTTTGAAGTTAACAAATTGTTTTACTCAAGACAATACGGTTTTAGAGCAGGTCTATCAACCAACATGGCCGTAGCCGATTTAACCAACCTTATTATAGGTGCAATGGAGGAAGGGGAATACGCCGGTGTAACACTTTGCGACCTACAAAAGGCCTTCAATTGCATGACTCCAGATGTATTAATAGAAAAACTTAAATATTATAAATTTAATCAACTAAGCCTTATGTTAATAAAATCATACTTATCAAACCGCCGTCAATACACAACTATAAATAATAAAAAGTCAGATATATTAAATGCAGAGAGTGGAATCCACAGGGATCGGTGCTTGGCCCAATCCTGTTTTTAATTTTTGTCAATGACATTTACTTAGGCGTGGGAGATGCACTGTCCATTCTCTTCGCCGATGACACAACGTTTTTTCAAAAAAATCTTAATTTAGACTTGCTTCAGCAGCATATGCATATAACTCAGTCCCTCGCGCAAAATTGGTTTAGTTCAAATTCGCTTGCTCTTAACACAAATAAAACATTAAACATGATTTTTACACATAGGCCCTTACACGGATTTGTAAACCCGGAGTATGCCAAGTTTCTTGGTCTACACCTTGACGCCAAACTGTCTTGGGATCATCATGTGGACTTTTTATCAAAAAAATATCAAAGAACATATTTGTAATTAGATGCCTTAGTGGTATTGTTACACAAAACATCTTAAAAACTGCATATCATGCATTAATTTGCTCAAATATGCAATATGGTCTGATAAATTGGGGACATGCCTCTGGTGTCATCAGGGTTTTTGGTTTGCAAAGAAAGGTTATAAGGATAATTAGCAATTTAGGATATCGCGATGATGTAAAACAATGTTTTATTAATTTAGAATTGTTGACTTTCCCATCGCTATATATATACACTTGACTTCTTCATGTTTTTGAAAATCAGACAAACTATATTACTGGTCAAGATGTACATTATCATCGTACACGTCAGTCAAGAGAAATAAGAACAAATTATTTAAGACTTAAATCTAGTAGAAACGGAATAAACTTTTATGGACCGAAGTTTTTAAATAAATTACCTGTAAGTTTACTACATATTCCTTTGAATAGTTTTAAAAGGAGGTTAAAAAAATTTTTAATATCAAAAGCATTTTACAGTGTAGACGAGTTTTTGTCCTGTAATAATATTAATTTTTAACATGTCTTGTTAATTCAATTTATATTTTTATTTATGACTTGCGCATAACATGTATGTTGAGACGCCAATAAAATCTTGTATCTTGTATCTTGTATCTTTTTAACCAAAAAAAAACTTGATATAATTTGTTTTTGAGATTTTTTTTTATTTCTGTTTGTTTTTTATTTATTTATTGTGTGAGGTTATTATTTAGGGGTGTCGGCTAGCGTTAAGGGGAAGGGGTCAAATATGGCCAAAAATGGCGTGACGTAAGTAATGGATGGCCCCTAAGAAGAAAAAAGTAACATAGGAAAATTCACTTACCCATTTTACTATATAAAGACTTTCTTGTCACGTTTTAGCAACTAACGAAAACTGTGATCTACAGTAGGTACCTACGTTCTTGGTTTCCCTTTTTATTATTCTAAATTTCCCTATAAAACATTTCAATTACCACTTAACGCAGTTTAATGGTTGTATCAATTTTTATATTGGGTATTAGGGTAGTTTAAATGCCAACTTTTCACCGTGTCTAATGGGCAAGTTGACATAGTCGAATTTTCGTATTTTACATACCTGTGGAGAGATGATATGAAGAATTAAATTTGTGAAATAATGACGCCACGCACTAGAATTTTTTTTACATCACTCTTATATCTGTTCCAATTTAATTAAACATAAACTTAATTGTTTAAATTAAACTTTATCATCATCAAGTTATCAGTCCTAAGTCTGATTTAAGGAAACTCTCCGTCTCTCCCTATTATTTCATTTTTTTTTTCTCTTAAATTTCTACACCCTATCTTTTAACAGATCCAACATTGCAACTTCTCAGATGCCCAGATAAATGCAGTTTATTGCTAATAATTTTTTTGTAAAAATGATTAATTCCAATGTCAAGTTAATCAAGTCAAAGTGTATAATTTTTAACTGAACGATAATTACAAGAAAAAATATAAAAAAGGGGTGGGCATCCAAAACTGAAACTTTGCTCACAAAACAAACAAAAATACTGTAAGACATATTTATAGATGCTTAGTACGTTTTTGTTCACTGTATACGTTTTTAAAAAGGTTTTTTACTCTATAGGGTTACAATAAAAAAATTAAAAACTGACGAACATATTTTTTTATTAAAAAAACTACAAAAATAAAAAAAGTATAACAAAACATTAAAGAAAATAAAAAATAAACTACTTCTCTCTTAAACAGAATTTGAACATAAACAAAGAAGCGTGTTTCTTCTTGAAAATATTATAACAAAAAACAGCTCTGGTTTTAAAATAAAAATATATAATTTTGATTATTTTTTCGTTTGCAAAGGCCGCCCCTTTAACGTAAGTTAAAATATTATATAACTATTTTGGTAACAATATTTAAAGGAGTACCTAGTCCAAATTTTATTAAAATATTGCAATAAATAAAGTCACAGCAAACCTTAGCTTTCAATGCTAAAAACCGTCAAAATATCTCTGATATTTGCTTACGGTAGGCAGAGCTGAAAAAAAAAGTTGCTTATTTTTTGAAACAAAGAACAATGTTAAAAATAGGCCGTTTTTGGCCCATTTGTGCAAACTTATGAAACATATTAATTCGTATAGATTTGGACATGCTGAACAAGATTCCGGCCTTTAAAATTACAAAAACGGTGTGGAAGACTGTTTTGTTTTGCAAAAAGGTAAAATTAGGTGGATTCTGAGCTAACCATGCCAGGTGTAAAAAGATATATATTTTTTATAGATTTGGGCTCGCTGAACCCGATTCCGTTTTCAAAAGTGACAGAAACGGTGTGGAAGACAGTTTTTTTTCGTAAAAAGGTTTAATTAGGTCAATTCTGAGCTAGCTATGCCAGTAAAAATAATATATTATTCAACCAATTATTAATCAATTAGTGTGAATTTTGCGACACAAGCCGATAGGCGAGTGGCGTAATTACCCGTGGATAAAGTAAATCATTTTACTCGCGTATAATAGCTATTAACCATTTGGGTGTCGCAAAATTCACCCTCATTGATTATTAGCAATTATTATACAATCGTTAAATGATATACTATTATTACTGGCATCGTTAGCTCATAATTGACCTATTTTAATCTTTTACAAAGAAAAAAATTGTCTTCCACACCGTTTCACTTTTAAAAAAAGGAATCGTGCCCAAATTTATAAAAAACTTACTTTTTTTACACCTGGCATCATTTGCTCAGAATTGACCTAATTACCCTTTTACGAAAAAAAAACAGTATTCCACATCGTTTTTGTAATTTTAATGGCGGGAATCTTTTTCATCATGTCCAAATCTATACGAAATAATATACGTCATACGTTTGCACGAATGAGCCAAAAACCGGCCTATATTTAACTTTGTTCTGTATATTCAAGAATTTTTCGTCTAGGACGATGTTTGAAATTTTTTAAAAATTCGAAACTACCGTTCGAAAAGTTATCTTTTGGAATTTATTTGATATTTATCTTTTAAAATGTTGGTAGGGGGTTATAAAATGAATATTTTTAAATGAAAAGCAGTTGTGTAATAGATCATTAAAAAAACCGTATGCCCCTCTGCCCACATCTTAAAAGCTGAAAATATCAAATATATGCAAAAAGATAGTTTGAGTCGTCTTATTTAAGCATTCCTATTTTAAGTCTATACCTCAACTCGTTTTTTAAAGTTAAGAGAGGTGACTTTTAGACAGCACTGTATGGAATACAAATTATTATCTTGGATTATCTCGGAAACGGCCAGATAGCTTTTTTGCCTGTTCAGATTTAGTATGCCAAAATATTCCAACTAGTTAACTGGGCAATGAAAACAATTTATTATAGGTACAATATTTTACGAATTTTTAATTCGAGTTTTTCTTTGTTAAATGATTCTCCGATGTACTTGCCTACGTTATTTTTGGATGTCCCTAAGGTCAGTTTAAAAGACTACTAGAGAACTAATTGATTTTGGGGTAATCCAAAAAAAGACCGACAAGCAACTTTGATCCTCTCGTCAACTTTAGATTGGTTTTTTGGTAGTTTATCTTTAAGCACATGTCGCTGTTAAACGTCAATCTAGACTCTTAAAATACGATTAAACGTGTGCTTGTTTTTTATTTTAAACACAGAGTTAGAATAGTCTAAATTAAGTAAAAATGATTAATAGAAATATTTTCATATCGTCAGGTTAGAGTTACAAAATTGTTAGTACAATGCAAGAGAAATACTATTGCGTAGGAGAATATACAATTTACAAAATGAAAATTTTTAAGTTTGAATAGGTCTCAGGCATAAAGTACTTAATAAATTATTTCATATTTATGCTAAATATAGTTTAACTATCCATAATTACAAAAACATATTACACAGAAAAAAAGTTTATCTTGGCAGAAGAAAATAAATTATCTTGGATTTATATTACCTTAAATCGAGGTAATAATCTTCTTTTAAGATCATGTTTAAGATTACCTGTGACTTTTAACTTAAATTATTCTCTTGTTAGAAAAATCCTTGTGTCAAGGATTTTTTCCTTAAATGCATAATATTTCAAATCAAGAGCTATAACTTTGACTCAAAGCCCCTGTTGTCTTACGGTACTGCTTCCATTACAGTGAGAAATTCAATTCAACATCATATTATCTTTATCCAAGATCATATTATCTTACACCAAGTCTTGGTTTAAGATAATATGATCTTGAATCAAGAGAATCATAATCTTAAATCAAGATTATAATTCTCTTCGTTCAAGATTATGTTATCTTAAACCAAGACTTGGTAGATAATATGATCTTGAATCAAGATAATTACATACTTAGTTTAAGATAATATGATCTTAAATAAATGGTTTAAGGAAATGTCCTTAAATCTAGGACCTCAAATGCCAAGATCACGGCGGACTTGATCCAAGACAGTCATGGCGTTGAACATATCGAAAGCCATGGTGGCCTTGGTTTTGCTTTGATTCAAGATATCCTTTTTTTCTGTGTAGTTTTAAATCGAATTAATGCCAAAAATGAGGGCTTCCCGGACCAAAGTGCAGTTTGTTTATTATATATGTTATATTATACCTTCAATAAACACTTTACATCATACTAAACACCAGTTTAATTAATAAACAAGCCGTAAAGATATGCAATGCTCAACGAACTAATAACTCTTCTCTCTAGAATAGGCATTTGTAAAAACTGACAAAAACGTAGCCAACATATACATTTGTCTGTCTTACTCGCACAGCTTTGTTCTAACAGAGACAACAATAACAGTCACTGGTAATAGTTATTGTTCAGGCCTGAACATACCTACTATTTGTTTACAAACAAACCGAAATGTTGGCTATACTTTATATTAACGGTATGCGTATTCTAGAGAGAAGAGTTGTTAGTTCGTTGGCAATGCTTCTCATTCTATATTATATTCTTCACAGTGGATAGTATATTTCCTTTTATCTCGATATACTTCCCAATATAAAATTGCTTTGATTTTAATTTTTTGTTTATAAACAAAAAACCAATCAAAATACTTTTTTTGAATATTTAGAGTTTATCGGAACTTTTCTATTTTTTATATTTTTTTGAAATATGCCGCCCTATAACTTTTTAAATTGGTAGGAGATTTCTATTTATCAATTTTCTGAAAATTTTATGTTTATTGAATGTTTCCTTCTATTTTTATAATTTTTTAAAAAGTTTCCCCCTGTAACTTTTTTAGTTTTTAATTAGTAGTAATCTTTATAATTAATAATTTTTCCTGAAAAAGCTACATTCATTCAAAGGAAAATTCAGCTTTTTTCGATTTTTTAAAAAGTTTAACTGTTTGTTTGTTTGTTTGTTTGTTTGTTTGTTTAACCTCGTACTATTCTACTTAATTAAGCATACCCCAAGTCCAGGACTTGTGTGGGCTAGTAGTAGAGGGAACCACCGGCTTATACTGACTTTCGAACCAGTTTCTAGGGAGTGTCCTTTTCACTTATCGCCTTCGCCAAATTTCAATTATTAATTAACTGAAAAAGGCAGTGAGAATCGAACTCACGATAGTAGACTTGCTATGCATACGCTCTAGCCACTACGCTATGCCTCCCAACTCTCCATAACTTATTGTTTTTGGTTTGTTTCTCTAGGACCTTTTTGGCGATTTTGAAAAATTCGAAATGCTATAGCATTTGTGACGGTAGACATAATATTTATTTATTTATTTATTTATTTATTTGGTTACACCTTCCAACAGCCAAAGGCCAATTACTGGAAGGGAATGTACAAACAATGTAATGATTAAACAAAGCAAACATAATCAAAGCAAAACATAACATAAGAACTTAAAGTATAAGTAAATTATATAGGATTTAAAAATAGTATTAAAAAAAAATTGTAGAAGGCATTACAAAAAAGTATTTTAAAAAAAAACGTACCAAAAATACCTAATGGTCTTCAATGATAATTTGTCTGGGAAATCTGAGTTTTTATATTATTCAAACTGCAGTTTAAAATATCAATATGTCCCAATGATACGCTAATTAAATATGAGAATCCTTTATGAATAAAATTCTGTTAGTAAACGTGGACATTTGTGACGGTAGACATAATATGTCTCAATGATATGCTAATTAAAGATGAGAATCCTTTATGAATAAAATTCTGTTAATAAACTTGGACATTGTTTGAAAGCCACCCTATGTAGTATCAAAAAAGACTACAAGTATAAATCTTTCAGGAGGAAAAGTTAAATTCCCTCTAGTGCCTCATTGGAGAATTATGACACATTCTTGAGCAACATAACTTTTCTGCTTGGAAATCTAAACTGAGAGCAGGAAAAATACGACAAAGTGATCAATCTTGTAAGGTTAAGTTTATCATTTTATTAAATATTAATTTGAGTTTATACTATATACGAAGTATAAGGGGAGATTTATATTATTAGATTTTAATACGTGTAGGGTCCAGAAAAACTCTTTTACATCTATTGATTTTATTTAGAAAAACAAATTTTCCATATTATACACTTTTTCAACATTTGTACACAGTGTATAGTGTACACAGTGTACCTACCTAATCCACCTTGTATTATTTAATGTATAAATAATAATAATAATAATAATCTTTATTGATCCAGTAGGCTATTTTACAATAGATTTGGATAGGTCAATATTTAAGAGACTTTTTAAAATAAACAGAAACGCAGTTGGTAGGGAAGGCCAGGGATACAAATAACATAAGCTTAGTTAAATAGGTGAAGAGATGTAAAAATTTAAGTGTACAGGTTTATTATTAACTTTTTTTCCTAAAACTGAATATTTTTCAGATTATGCATCTGTTTATTTAGGTATATTTTTAAAAATGTCATATTTGGCTAAGCCTAGGCCAAATAAAAATCTCGAGAGTTGGAAATGTCATTTTCTTATGAGATTAGAACAGTTTTTTATTCACAATCATAAAAAAATCTAAAATTTTACGAAAATAATTACATTTAAAAAATCTTGGTTATGTTGCTCTCAATGACAATCATAGCTCGCCATTAAAACTGGTTCGAAAGTCAGTATAAGCCGGTGGTTCCATCTACTACTAGCTCACACAAATCCTGGACTTAGGGGATGCTTAATTAAGTAGAATATTACGGGGTTAAACAAACAATTAAAACAAACATGTAAATCTATAAGGTGAAATCAAAATCCAAGCTTAGAAAATAACTCTTTTCTTCCCTTGGTTAGAAAAAAGGTAACTTTTCTGCCCTTGGTTGGAAAAAGGTAACTTTTCTTTGTTTAAAAGTTAATAAAAATGATATATACACGGTGTATTTAAAATAGTATCCGAAATTTAAATGGGTAAATCTACATCAGAAAATATGACAAAAAGTTCATTAAACATATGTCTAAAAATGCGTCGTAAGGGAGCTACGCCCCTTTGAAAGTGGCTAAAAAAATGTTTTTTACAAGACCATAGGATTGATTTTTGGAAGTACCTGTATATGTTTTTTTTTCTTAGTTTTTAATGTACATTTACCCTGCATTATTGAAATTTCGGTTTTCAACATTTTGGTATTTAATTTTTTGTCCTCGTACCGTGAAATTACACCTTCAAATTAATTTTTCTCGAAAACGGTTAGTCCTAAAGTGTTACAACAAGAGTACCTTTTTTATGTATTTTGATCTGTGGAATCATATACCAAAAATAAAATTACAAAAAAGTTACACAGAAAAAAGTTTGGGGCAAAAAACTGATG
Source organism: Brachypterus glaber (assembly GCA_958510825.1). Classification (NCBI taxonomy): domain Eukaryota; kingdom Metazoa; phylum Arthropoda; class Insecta; order Coleoptera; family Kateretidae; genus Brachypterus; species Brachypterus glaber. The sequence goes on from OY294054.1 coordinate 8,707,517, forward strand.
AGGCCACCCCGTTTCGCACACCCCTGTTTAAAATAAGTACATGAAAATAACATAAGAAGATGACCCTTATTAAGATTGCTTCATGTGCAAAACCTCGTTGCTATATCTCAAAGGATAATAAAAACGGATTTTTTTTAGCAACTTTCAAGGGGGCGTAGCTCCCTTACTACGCATTTTTAGACATATGTTTATAGGAACTTTTTGTCATGTTTTCTGATGTAGAATTACCCCTTAAAATTTCGGAACCTATTTTAAATACACCGTGTATATATACTTTGCAACTTTTTATAATGCACAAAAAGGACATTTTACTGTATGATTGTGAATAAAACATTCCTAGCTTATTTATGTAATTAGCCTAATTATGAATCTGTTGAGAAAACCAGTGTATTATTTCTCTTTTTAAAGATATTTTGAACTAAATTTATTAGCTTTTTTGCTCTTCTAGACTGGAATATCTCGAAAACTTATAAGGGTAATTTGGTGCCAAACTTTGTTATTTTGAAAAAGTAGTAAAGTTATTATGTTATTTATTGGTTTAATCTTTACTGGGGCACGTAAATATTAAAATATATATTTGATTTTTTTACTTGGTAAAATTTAGTTAACCTACGCAAGGTCTGGTTACACCAACCCGAGCACCAACCAGAAAAAAATAGTTTAACCATATTTTACTATCTTCTTTGTTGAGTTGAGTATTGTTTTCCTCTAGTTAACCTTTTCGATGTCCTACATTACGATTTTTTTTCTGGTCTCCCCTATTTGCAGTAAAAAAACACTCATCACCTGATGTCCAGGCTTTTATCAACAATACATCTCTTTGGTCTCAAGTTCCCGTCTTTATATCCCTTTCAGCTTTTCAGCCTTTTAGCTGTCTGCTTGGTTTCGACGGCCTCTCCTGCGGCCTTTTCTTACTACGTGAGTCTATTTTAACTAGCCCTATTATCTTACAAGAAGGGCATATTTTACGTTGACCAGTTTTAACTGTAAACCCGTATCAATGCTATCGAACGATACCGAAGTGTCAAGTTACCCAAACTTTTTGTCGAAAGTTTTATTAAAGTTTTAAATTCTAATCTCAGTATTTATGGAGTATTTAGCTTTTGAGAAAAATATTAAATATACATGCAGGGAAACTTTTAAAAATTATTATTAAAATCGCTGGTTAAAATTTAATTCATGTCATTAAGGTTTTGTATTATTTTAGGACATTTTATTACTTTTCATCTTAGTTTATTCAATTTTTATAAATGTCGAGTAACTCGAGAAATGCTAATACTATTTTCAAAAGCAAAACATTGTTAAAACCGGAATAAAAAAACCTTTCAAATACGGTATTACTTGACATACGGTTGTTTTTAATAATAACGTCAAAGTCAAGTTTGTTTCGTATACTCAAATTCTTCAAAATTGGGAGAAATAAAGCAGAAAGAATACTGATGTAAAACACAATTTTTTTAAATTAAGAAGCAACGAGGAATAGCGGTACTAGGCCAATTTAAAGAATTTAAGAAATCATATTTGGTTTTACTTTTTTTTAATCTATTTTGCTTTAAACTAAATTAGTGGGGTGCGTCTGCCACAAGCCTCGGCTTATTTGGGTCACCCTAACATACCAACGATAAATAAATAAATAAAATAAATAAGTAAATAAAATTTAAACTTTTAAAGATGTGGCCCCTTGACAGTACAAGGTCACTCATGTGCGTAAAATCAAAAGATATCCCTTTCAAAATAAAAATACACACAGGAATTATTGAAAAAAATATTATTTCCAGAGTTATTGAATATATTGATTTTGAAAATTCTACACTGTATTTAAAAAATGCAATCGAAAGAAAGATGTTTTTACCAAACCAATTTTATTTAAGTATGGGATAAAGTAACTTTTAAACAATGTAATATAAGTAATCTGATTTATTACTTTTAAAAGTTTATAATGCGAGGAAAACTTTATCACCTGAAGGTTAACAGTCAAACAAAACTTTTTTAAGCTATTTATTTTACTCTTCAGCACTGTAGTAAGAAAAGTACGCTATGCTTCTAAAATCGTCTAATAGTATATTGTATACTATTTTATTCACAACCATACCTGTTTCATTTACAATTCTTTGCCTTTTTTCCCACTACAAAAACTGTCTGAATTTTGCCACCATATGAAAAATTAGTTGCAGTGAAGTTTGTTACAAATGTTGCTTTTTGAATATAAAAATCAATAAAATGAACTTTGTTTTTTGTTAATTAACAATCTTTAAATATTTATATTCATTCAATATAAATTAATAAATTTAAATGCTTTCTTTAATACTAGAATACGTTATTACGTTACTTCGTTAGTTTAGCGATAGATGGCAGACCTGTTTTTCGTTTTTCTATTTTCTAGCAGCTGACGTTTTTTGAGACATACATAATAATAATAAATAAACTATGTATTCATAGTTTTCAGTGTAAAATACGAAGAAAAACAGAATATGTAAATTTATACACTAGCTAAAGCATAATGACAATTTTAATTATAGTAGGCATTCACCAAAGAAATACACTGAAGTCAACAAATGATGGCTACCAAGGTAAATAATTTATCTTCCTTTAAAACTATTTTTGGTTATTTTGGGTCCCTTAGACTTTAATGCATTTTTTTTAACTAAAGTTAATCACATTTAACTAAACACCAAAATAGTAATATAATAACCTATAAAGTTGAAATTAGTTACTGCTTATTTTTCATAAATGCCAAAAAAATTTACTTGAATTTATATGTGATCTTATTTTATAAAAATAAATCATGAATAAATGAATAAAACGTCCAAATGAATGTATTTAAAACTGGTTTGGACTAATTGTTCAGTTTCAGGTGTTACCAAAATATTACCAACCTATTCCATATCTGAGTTTGATTTATAATGTACCTAAATCTTGGTCAATGTCATAAAACAAAAATCAGCAACCTATTAGTCCTAAGACTGAGGCAAATTTCTAACAAAAATAAGAAAAATATATTTTTTTCTTTGATAACTACAAGGCTTTTTCGATTTTTAGCTTAAGCTAGTCCTACATTAAGTGATATGCAAGTTTAACGATATGCAAATTTTTATCAAGATGAAATTAGCCTATCAAATCTCTACAAACTAGTATTTTCGCCAAAATGGCATAATGTTAAACTAACTTTAAGTATAAGGTACAAAGAAATTGCTTCCCTTGGCTTGCCCATCTACTAGTATAGGGCCAAAAGTCACCATGATGATTGACCGGACTCCCACTCTGTAGGCATGTACTACCTAGATCACAACACACAGTACTGAAGGCAGTGAACTAAGATGGCAAATCACGCAGTCAAAGCCCGAATTTTCAGTCGCATGTCAAGGCTAAAAATTCCGACAATCGAGGTTCGGATTCCTCTTTATACTGTAGGTCTCGTGGTATAGGAACGAAAATCCTCGTTAGATTATTTAAATAGTATCACCGGGGTAAGCCAAAAAGGAACAAATTCTAATTGGCTACCAACCCGAAACTACTACTACTACTACTACTACTACTACTACTACTACTACTACCACAATTAGAATTTTTGCTACCAAGAGTATACTACTGAGTCCGTAGCAATGTATATTTTCACAGTTTGTTTTAATACTAAAACTTTTTTTTTTGATGATGAATAAAAGTCAATCCCTATATACATGTACGAAGAAATATTAAGAAGTGGTGATACGTCTCTTTTAAAATTAAGCAGGAGAGACAGAGGGTAAAAAAGTTGCCGCATTGCCTGCTATAATATAACGGGGTCTTTTTCAGTATAAAATGCTAATTTCGTACAGGTCAGTACCCACAGTATTTCTTGTCTGTGTTTAATTTTCATTTTTTGAATGTTTGCACAAATTTTAAAACCAAGTATTTAATTTATTCAATCATTATATTTAAATAAAATGTCATGTCAATTTTCTAAAAACTTTTTTTTTAACAAAAATTTACTTAAAGTAAGAAGCAATATTATATTTGGAGATGGAGGTGAACTGCGAAGAAAGGAATTTAAAATTTTTATGTGAAGATGTTATTTGGAACTGTATTTTTTTTTCAAAATTAATGGAGAGCTCCTAGCACAAGCCAAAAGCTTATTTGGGGCTCTCCATGCTTATGTAGAATTTTCAACAAATAAACTAATAACTAATAATAATTATTCTTATTATTAATTAAATAAGCGCGATCTAGTGCCTAAATTTTTCTTTAAAATTAAACAAGTGTGAATTTGAATGAAATAAAAAATACTACCTATATGAGAAAGTACAACAAAAAGTAAGTAAAAATAGTGGTATTTAAATACCACTATGAACAGACAGTTCTTAACTCTTCTAACCACAGACACTGCAAAAGTATCATCTACTCACGGATTTTTTAATTAATCATTGAGAATCGGTTAATGTACTGCATACTGGAAGTTTTTGCATACAGTGAGCAACTTAAGTCTGGAATTACCCCATTAACTTTTCAGTTACAAGTTAAAAAAAATGCTCGGACTGGTCAATTTTAATTTTTAATTTTGAAAATTTTGGTGTAATAAAAGTAATTAAAATTTTTACCCCATGTACCATCCCATCACAACTTTTTTTTTCAAATAGCAACCTACCCCTTGTGACATATCGTTGGAAAGGTTACTTAATAAGCTTTCTAGCGGTGTATGATAAAGCCTAATTTGGCAAAGGGCTTGTAAAAAAATGGGTGGCTATTTGAAAGAAAAATGGGTGAAAATTGTGACAACATTTGATGTAAACCAAAATTTGTAAAATAAAAAATAAAAATCGACCTCTCTGAGGGGTTCCAGTTCTGGAAAGTTAAAAAAACTTTTTATTCCTTTTTTTTTACGTTTTCCTACATTTTTTAATGTAAAATATTATTTAAAGAAGTTCATTTCTACTAGAAAATATTTGTCTGTCGGTCCAGGAAAATTTCTGAACTATTTGAGCTGAAAACCTTAAAGAGTCATAAGTTTTTTACCTAAAGTTCTCGGCTGAAATTGTTTTCAAAGGGGTACCTACAAACTATTACTTTTTCTGACAATTCATTAAATATTGGTCATGCGACAAACAATTTTATTGTAAAAATTAAATTATTTAATAAGTATCTTTTATCTGTTTTTAGATGAAAATATAAATTTTTTTTGAAAGGTTGTTTTTTTATTTTTATTTTATTTTTTATTTTTTTATTTTATTTTATACAGGATGTCCAGCAAATGATGTTATTAATTTTAAGGGGTGGTTCAACATAGGATAATTTGAAAAAAGTTCGGTTTTTATTTAATAACTCAGAAACGCTTTGAGGTACAGTAACAAGATTTGAATGTAAACTAATATTAATAAGGCCCATTACCCTATGTTATTTTTATGAACTTATTTTAACCGGGGGTGTGCGAAAGTGGGAGGCCCATTAATTTTTTGTCCCAAACTTTTTTCTGTGTAACTTTTTTGTAATTTTATTTTTGGAATATGATTCCTCAGGTCAAAATTCATAAAAAAATGTACTCTTGCTGTAACACTATAGGATTAACCGTTTTCAAGAAAAAATAATTTGAAGGTGAAATTTCACGGTTCGAGGACCAAAAATTAAATACTAAAATGTTGAAAACCTAAATTTCAATGATGCAAGGTGAATGTACATCAAAAACTAAGAAAAAAAACTCATGTACAGGTACTTCCAAAAATCAATCCTAAGGGAACTATGGGCTCCTAAAAATGCACAATTTTTAAAGGGTCACAAAGCTTTAAAACCGATTTTTTGACCTACAAACTTTTTTTCTTAGTTTTTGATATAGAATCTGAATCATTGAAATTTTGGTTTTAAACATATTAGTACTTATTTTTTCGTCCTCGATCTGTGAAATTTTACCTTCAAATGAATTTTTCTCGAAAACCGTTAATCCTATAATGTTAGAACAAAATTACCTTTTTATGTATTTTCACCTGAGGAATCCTGTTACAAAAATATAATTACAAAAAAGTTACACAGAAAAAAGTTTGGGACAAAAAACTAATAAGGCATCCCAATTTCGCACACCCCTGTTTAAAATGAAGATAGCATATGAAGATGGGCCTTATTAAGGTTAGTTTACATTCAAAACCTCGTTGCTGTACCTCAAAGCGTTCCTGAGTTATTAAATAAAACCCGATTTTTTTAGCCACTTACGACGCATTTTTAGACATGTTCACGGAAAGAAATTAGTGGGCTCTGCGCTATACATTATAAGATATTTGGTAACAGTGGCAAATTATAGTGATTTAAGCTATAGATTATAAGGGACACAATAACTAATAATGTTAAAAATAAATTGGAAACGATTATATATATTACAGACACGATTATATTTATTACAGGCACTATTATAAATTTACAGAAATTTTATTATATTATAAAAATTATTAGCACGGACAATAATTAAATCTATTTAAGCTATAAATGCCATACTATTTGTTATATTTTATTATTCACTAAACAATTAAAGTATTTCATATAAATTTTTACACTGACTGCCATAATTGTAAGAGAAAGCCTTGTATTTATATAATAAGCGATTATAATTTGCTTGGTATGTGTGTTATAGCGCTCCTAGCTATAATTTTTTTTTTCCGTGTTTATAAGAACTTTTTTCATATTTTCCTATGTAGAATTACCCCTTAAAATTAATGACATCATTTACTGGACATCCTGTATATGGGATACTCCGTGTCAACCGTATCATAGCTATGACCAAAAATTGAAGTAACTAAAACAATTTGCAAAATTCATGATGGCGGACCAAATTGGCTCAAATTGTTGTTATTTGAAAATTTGGTCCGCCATGTTCAATTTTGCACATCTGATTTGGGATTCGTGAAGACGTCAAATACCAACAATTTGAGCCTAAAACCAGTCGAATCGAACGCCAATTTTTTTTCTTACAGGCTTTTTGATTCGAACGTTTGTTTTTTCTCTGGTTTCCAGCCGCCATATTGGATCCGCCATGTTGAATTTTGCAAAGGTGCACACTAACCTTTAAAACGAGCCCCAGTCGATTTTTTTGGTTACTTCAATTTTTGGTCATAGCTATGATCCGGTTGACACCGAATATCCCATATTTTTATTTTTATTTTAAGACTTTCTGCATTTTCTTTTCGTGTTTGTAAATATAAATTATAGAAGAAAGTATTGTTTTTTGTTAACAGTATTTTAATAATACTTTTTTATTGATAAAAGTCAAAATAAAATTGAATTAAAACAAATATATAAAAAATAATTTAAACCTCAAAAAGGGGAGGATGTTTAAGGCAAGCATTTACACCACTTAACCACCACCACGAAAAATGTTTGGCAGGGAGTTTTTTTCTTTTTTTTTACAACCCCACGACAAAAACCTCGGATCGTCCCTGCTGTGGCGACGATTTTGCTTTTTTAATACGCGGACTGTCAAAGCGATTTTTGTCTAAAATCCTCCCTCAAATTGGTTTGCCCAAGGCGGTTTGACTCTCTCTTTTTAGGTCCCGAACTTATGTACAAATCCCTCAAGTGAAACAGGAAGCTTTAAAACACGTTCGCAGGATCCGTTTTTCTTATTAATCACTTTAAGGTTTAACATCGCTTTATCGCTTCCTCTGCTTGCTTTATTTCATTCAGTTTTTATCTTATCAATTTTAATTTTCTTTTATTCATTGATGAGAAATACACACAGAGAAATGATTACTAAAAACAAGTACGTAAAATTCAGAACAAGTTTCTCAAAAGCATGTCAAGTAAATGTTTTGCTTGAAGTGAAATGCGTATCTTAATTATACCATACAGATAAAACTTGAATGAAGTAAAAGTACTTGCTTAAAATAACAAAACTACTTGTATTGAGTTCTAATGAAACTTGAATGAAATATGTGAAGTAGATATTTATACCGAGTATTTAAAATACTAAAAATAATATTAATAGTACTTATTTTAATTTCTTGGAAGTAAGAACTAATTGAACTTGAAACAAATGATTGATTTTTTTTAATTGGTTAAATTTGTTTAAATCAAGTATTTATATACTTGTAAGTATCTAACAAAGGTATCATAAAAACTTTACATCAGAATATTTTTTCTCTGCTTTTACGTATTCGTGCGAATAGTTTTTTGCTCATTTTTGCTTTTTTGCCTTTCATAAGGTTTTATACCGGAAAAATCCGATTTGAACAAAAAAATTGCCTCTAGTTCGGTGTGTCCAGTAAAATTTGTAAGTTCAATAACTCAAGAAGGATAAAGGCTATACTGCAAATTTTTTAAACCAATTGAAATTACTAAAATTATTGGCAAATTTGAAGTAATATAATTATTTATTTGTAGAGCTGGTTACTATCTCATGACAATTAAGCCTTTACCTTAAAAATATTCTTTTTATCAAATTTCAATGGCGCAGACACAAAATTTTAATAATAATAAAAAATATTCCTAAGATGGGGTAGGGTGGAGTTATGTTAATAAGCACTCAAGGCTGACTTGCCATGAAATATTGTACTAGCTCTAAAGTGTTTCTCTTTTTTTAAATCAAAGTAATATGAGTTGTAATATGTAAAGTATTTGGGTTACAAAAAGTTTTAAAAATAATTATGCTTATCTTACATCAAGAGAATTTGGCGCTGTGTTAAAATACTGAATATGTTGTTCAAATTACATGTTTTTTATACTGATTCTTTGGGCGAAGCGCGAGGATTTGTAAGAGCAAAAATGACAAAGAAGTCAATTCTTTTTCCTCAAAGAAACCTCTTTTTAGTGTAAAGACCTGGAATTTGGCACAGCACAGCACACACAGGCTTGTGTTGTCTGTTGTTTTTGATAAAAATTTTGGTATCAGAAAAAGTTCCAAACATCTTTTTAAAGTCCAAAAAAAAATTTTTTATATTTTTTAACTAATGGAAAGCAGTAGTGGAAAAGCCTGGTTATCTTCGCAGTATATTTCTCTCTTCAATTAAGATGTTATTTGAAATAAGGAATACTCTATGGTGCGTTGATGGGCATCAAAGGCCAGTGGCCATGACTCAAACGGTATAATGATACAATGTAATAAAAATAAAAATAATAAATCAATTATATAAGTAGGTACTTCACAGATAAAAATTTTTCCCGTTCGTCCACCAATAAAGCTAGTCTTACATCATTATGCAATTTTTACGATATACAGTTTGTAGCAAGATAAAATTAACCAATCGAATCTTCGACTTTTATTTTCAGCCAGGGAGGGTATTTGTATTGGGAGGAGGGTGAAACAGAAAATTTCCCAATTCACCTACTTCCAATTTACCAACAAATAACACTGCTCTATAAAAAAAGATTTTTTTCTTCCATCTGGCTATATTTAATGAGCTGATTTCGTAACTTTTTTCCATTTTTCTCTATCAGATCGTTTTTTTGGTTATTTTTTTACTACAAATATAGGCAAAAAAACAGTGTGCGCTATATTTTGATGAAAAACTAAGCAAGTTTCCGAAAACAGCGCATCAAATAGGTCTAGAATCAACTAAACTGGTTTCGGATAATTTTTGAGTGAAGAGCAGTGTAATCAGTGACGACTAAAAAAGATCATCACCCCAACTCGAAATTCCAAACTACAAGGTCCAATTTTTCCAACTGGCCAGCGTTTATTGGTTAGAATAGAATATAATAGAATAGAATAGAATAGAATAGAATATAATAGAATAGAATAGAATAGAATAGAATAGAATAGAATAGAATAGAATAGAATAGAATAGAATAGAATAGAATAGAATAGAATAGAATAGAATAGAATAGAATAGAATAGAATAGAATAGAATAGAATAGAATAGAATAGAATAGAATAGAATAGAATAGAATATAATAGAATATAATAGAATAGAATAGAATAGAATAGAATAGAATAGAATAGAATAGAATAGAATAGAATAGAATAGAATAGAATAGAATAGAATAGAATAGAATAGAATAGAATAGAATAGAATAGAATAGAATAGAATAGAATAGAATAGAATAGAATAGAATAGAATAGAATAGAATATCTTTATTTCCATAAGACAAAAAGTATCGGATAATGTCAATATAAATACAAACATATTATGTAAAATACAAAATACATGAAAATTTTCATTACAAATGTAATGTAATTTAAAAAGATTAAAATTAAAGTACACCACAACATTTTAAAATCAGTTCCAATTTTTCTCAAGAAATTCGGACAATAAATAAAAGCTATTATCTTTAAAAAAAATTTTAGCTGAGGTTTTAAATTGTTTAAAGCTGTCTATGCTTCGTATATTAAGAGGCAGTTTATTAAAAAATTTGATGGATATCATGGTGGGGCCATTCTTTACTTGTACATATTTAAAAGCGGGTACAATTTTGTCAACAAACTGACATTTGGCCAAACCCCTCATAGCGACGTCGTTTATTGGTTAATTTTGTCAACAAACTTAGTAATCGCCAAAATTTACACTGTAGGAATAAGAAAAACCTCACTGAGGAATTTTTTAAATGCCTTAAATTGGGTCATGGTCCATAAAACTTTTGGACTTCTGGCTTCTGAATTTCACAAGGACGGAAGAATGTGCAAAAATAGTTTTACTTTTCCGGCTTCCTACGAATATGGATTTTTGTGATATTGTGATCATTCAAAATATCAAATCAAGAAAACGGCCGGTATATCCATTTTAAGGTCTCCCAATATGACTGAGATGTCTGTCTGTCTGTGTCAAAGAATTTGGTTTGGAAGAATACCAAATCCGTCAAGAAAAAAAAATCTTTGGTTCAGTTGTCAAGATAATCCATCCACCCCAAAGTTTTTATAAGGGAATATTATAGAACTCGTATGTGTTCGTTTAATATTTATAAAAATTGGTATCTGGGGATTTTTAGAATCTCTAAAAACAATTTTATATTTAAAAGTTTCTATCTTCAACTCTTAAGGGGGTGGAACCACCCGTTTTTATATTTTTTAAGTAACCCGATAACAATTAGAACCTTCCCTTTATGCCTAGGTTTATTAAAACCAAAAACGAAAAAAAAAAATAAAAAAATTTAAAAAAGTTTATTTTTTCGAAAAACGTAAAAAAAGCAATAGAAATTTTATTTTTTTTACAACTTGTGAAAGTATAAGGGGTAGTTCTACACCCTTAGAGGGTGGAGATCGATTTGTTAAAATAAGAATAAATAAAATTCCCAAAAAAAGTCCCAAAACCCCTATGTACGAGTTTTCATCACTTTAATAAAATATAGGGGTAGTTCTACTCCCTTAAGGGGGGAAGGCAGATTTTTTTGAATATCAAATTGGTTTTCCACAAGACGAAAAACCCCATGTACCAACTCTTATCAGGTTACTTTAAAATATATATAAAAGGGATAACATCTACCCCATTAAGGGGTGAGGATAGAGTTTTTTTATTAAATTAATTTTTTGAGAGTCTCAAAACCTTCAAATATCAATTTTCGTAAATATTAAACGAAAATATATGATTTCTCTAACTGTCCCTTATAAAATCTTTAGGGTCGATTATCTCGAAAACTAAACCAAACTAAGTCCAAACAAACGATTTTTTTTCTTGACGGATTTGGATTCAGCATCAAAAAATATGTAAGAAAACATTAAAATAAAGTTGGGCATAAAACCCTTGTAAACTAGTGTTATATCTGCTTATGTTAAACAAAATGTAAATAAGCATATATGAAATTTGGATATAAAGAGATCCGATCATATCTTACCATATATAAACCTTTTTTCCTAGGATATTAGCAAAATAAGACAAGGCCAAGTGCGTTAGTTTATTTCAAATTATTCTATTTTGCTTTATCATTTTAAAAATTTTGAAAATTTTGGAAAGGCAAAAAATTTCAAAAAAGTTGTTTGAGTATTTTTACGTTTCGAGCAAAAAAAAAATGTCGCTCGGTAGGTCGATCGGTCTGTCTGTCCGGGAAATCTTGTGTGCACGATAACTTAAGAACGCTTAAAGCTAGAGACTTGAAATCTCGCATACAGGTATGTTACCAAAAGTTCTCGCCCGGGAGGTGAAAAATAAGAAAGCTTTTTTACTGGGCAGTGTATTTTGACTTACAGTCCCGTGCAGAGAATTTGACTACAACTCAAGCAAATATACATTTTTTTTAGTTGTATGAATTTTGAGTCACTCTGTCTAGCGGCGCTTTTAGCACCGTCAAATTGGACAAGTTGGGAAAACAAACAAAAATATTTTAACAATTTCTTAACATTGAATTAACACCAAAATAATTTATTTAATATCATTTTAATAAAAAAAAAAATCTTATAAAATATTTTAAGATTCACTTTTTCTGAAAAATTTATTTATACTAATTTAAAAAGCCCTATCAGTGTTCTTTGAAATTATACAAAACTTATATAAAATTAAATGTTTTTGTTCAAGATAAGTTTTGAATTTCTATATGCAAAATTAAAAAAAAATATATATTACTTGCAGCTTTATAATGGATATAAAACCTGTTAAAATTTTAAAATTCTTCATGATCATCTGGGTTTTTATTTTCATACGTATTTTTTTTGGCTGCAATGCCTTAACGTGGAAAACCATCAGATATGGTTCTTCTTTTGGCAATCCAGAATGATGTTATTACAGTAGCAGGCACTAAAATAACTAAAAGATTTTGCCTTACAAAATTTATAATGTGTTGGTATGTTGTTTTGTGATTACATTTTTTAATTTATGTGCCCTTCTTCATCATCAACTGTTTGTCTTTATTCCCATTTTCTTTTTACTCGTCCCTTTTTACCCTGTGTATCCTGCTATTAACTCCTAAATGATCTGCTAGCCTCCCAATTCTCTAAGTATAAAATTATATTCGTCTTTTTAATCGAGTATAACTTTTGGTATTTTGAGAAATTATATTGACAAGTAATGACATTTTGTCACAAATGGTTTTAAACAAGAACATTTTATGTGCAGTCAAATTATTTGCTCGCAAGTGTACTCTTAGGGTTTCACGAGAATAAAAAAATCGAAGTTTCTAGTCTTGTCGCGATTTAATAATAATAATAATAATAATAATAATAATAATAAAGGTCTTTATTGCCATAGGGTTAATTGTACATGAATATAAAATTTCTAAAATCAAAATATAGCAAAGGGCGAAGTTCAGCAAGCTGTTCTTCCACTTAACCCTAAAATTCCTATACCTAACTACATGTTAAAAATAAATAAAAAATAGAAATATATATTAATAATTTTGAATTCAAAATATTAATTTTAACCCAGCCAACGTTGCTCAATGTTATTAAATATATATTAAACATATATTACAATATCACTAAATAACATTCTTCTTCAATTTGCTTTGTATTTGCTTACAGAGTATTGCTTCATTTCCTCTAAAGTCGTATTGTATATCTTACAGACATTATATGAAAAAGATCTCTCAAAGAAGCTAGTTTTATGAGTAGGGCATGTTATTAAATATCAAGGTAAGAGTTTAATTTAAAAAATCAAGTCAAGAATCTTGATCAATAATCGATATTTTTTGACTCTTGATTACATTGTTGTACTTTTCCAACACGTACCACCTAAAAATTTTAATGCAGTTCTTTCTATGGAAATAAAGATTTATTTTCAATAATAAAAACTTGTCTGGCCTACTATGGGGATGTTTCGAAGCGTAACACTAAAGAATGTTTAATGTCCAGAGTCTTAAAAATCGAGATTGTTTTTGTTTATGTCTCTGATTAAAACCTATAAATAGGTACATCAAAATCTATATACCTTTTAGTTCGTGATAACATAACTTTCTGAAGTACTGATATCCTGTGTTGACGATGTTGGTCGAATAGTATATAAATAGGAACAAAGCCATTTATCTAAAATTAAATATTGCATGAAACTGAAATAATTAAACGAAACGGCTTGTCGGATGTTATGTGTTTGTATACACACAAAAAAGGAATTGCTTAAATCAAGCATATATTATTTAAACCAAGTAAGACTTACATTTACATAGAAAAAAGTTCAGCACATTTGCTGAAAAATATTTTAGTAATCATTACCAAAAATTTAGCAATATTTACTCAAAGTTTCTATTTTTGATGCTCAGAACGTGACATTTTCTCTTTAATTGAAATTTTCTTGAAAAGGGTTAACCCCACGTTGTGCCATAAAGTACTTCTTTTATGTATTTTTATCTAAATGATATAATGTCAAAAAAACTACAGACATAAAAGTTTGAGACAAAAAAGTGACAACGGTTTCTTGGTTAAAGTTACCAAATAGGTAAAAATTACATGTATGTATTATTTAGTTTAAGATTTTCCAGAGATATTTAATAAAAATGCTATTTAGACTACAGACTCTAAGATGGTCCGTAACTACCTTAGGACGCATGTCCAGACCCACCTTTTTGAACTTTTTTCATATTTTTGGAGGTATAATTAAACGTTTTTCCTCTATATTATAATACTCTGAAGTTGGGTGAAATGTGTAGTTTTAAAGTCCAAAGTTAAAGTGAAAAAAAAACTTTACTGTAAAATTTTAATTTAACATTTTTTTTAATTCTGCTATCAACCAGGAAATATTTTTTACAGTCTAGAAACGTTAGTATGCATTGCAATAATAACTGTCTTAACGAATAGCTTTTTCTATAATTTATAGAAAAGATAAATTCTGAATCAAGTCAGGAGACACAACACACACTTTACTACGGTTCCGGTGTCCAGCAGGAGAACTGCACGTGTGTAAACTGTACAAGTGCTCATTTCCTGCAAAACGGATATTTCTAAGACTATATGGCCGGAATTTTATTAGTCCACGAGCTCAATAGATCGTAATTAAAAATAACCCATTCATTAGAAGTTTTCGTCACAACAAAATCAATCGCACAAGAAGAGGGAAGAATGGTATTTTACCCCCTAAAAGGCGAGAGGTAGTTTTCGTGAAAATTGGTATATTTTTAAGGTTGCTAAAAGTAAATAATAATAATAATAAAAAAAATCCATTTTAAGCTCGGAGGTGTAAAATGGGAAAGCTCTTTTACTGGGCAGTGTATTTTTTATTTACTCGTTAAATGTAGGATGATAAAATCATATAATATACTTAATAGCTAGCTGTTTAGCGGTTTTTAAGACAATTAAGTTTAAAAAATAAAGTTGCTAATTTCAATATTTTTTTTTAATTGCTTTCTCATTTTGAAAATTTTCAAAAATTCGGAAAGCCTTATATTCGTGCAAAATTTTTTTTGCGTATTAATATATTATAAATATATAAATGAATTTCAAGCAAAAAGAAAATTGTCGGTCGATCGGTCGATCAAGCGATCGGTCTGTCCGGGAAATCTTGTGGGCACGATATCATATTCAAGATGGCCGGCGGGACGAGTCCAGGTGTTGACACGTCCGCTGGAAAAAACGAAAATCTTTTGAATATTAAGTTGTGCAAATATTGTAAACGGCAAATAGTACGAGATAAACTAGCGTGCAAAAAGTGTAAAAGTGTTTTCCATCCAGGATGCATAAAACCGGCCAACTTGGCGAAAAACAGCGAATGTCAGCATGTTGCTGAAGAAATTAGTGAAATACCGTGTTCTACACCTGAAACGGGTAACATCTTAGATAACTTATTATTTCAAGAAATAATAAGCAAAAATAAAATACTCATGGAATTTAATAATACCCTACAGGAGAAAATTGCTTTCCTTGAAGAAAAAATTTGTAAGTTGGAAAAAAAACATACGAAAAACAATCAGGTAAACAATGAAAATAACCAGCGCATTCAACAACAGATGACGCTTACAATACCTTCATATTCTGCGACGGTTGAATCCGACAAAAATACTAATAATGATACAGCTTCGAACTCCAAGAGGGCACCACCAGTTCAACCGAAAACGCCACCAGTTCAACCGAAAACTGTTTTACCGGCCGTGGAGGATAAACAACCTGATGACTTTAAAACAGTCACTTATAAAAAGCCACGAAAACCCAAAATTTTAGGTAGTAACACTAATTCAAATCTAAAAGGAGTAGAAAAAATGCAATCAGTTTACGTAAGCAGGATAGATTCTAAGAGCACGATCGAATCAATGAGTGCCCACTTACAGGAAAATGAAATTACGCATTTTGAGGTTAAGATCGGTTTTTCAAAACACCCCGAAATATACAAGTCCTACATTATCACCGTTCCATCAAACCTATTAGAAAAAGTAAAACAACCTAGCTTGTGGCCGGAGGGGGCAAACATTAGCCATTTTCTGTACCGCCTTGCGAAAATGAAAGAAAAACAGGTATCGGAGGATTAAACTTAAATACCAGCATTATACACTACAATATACAGTCAATAGGGAACAGCGTGGACAAACTCAATGTGTTACTGAATGAAAATAATAACTGTTTATGTTTATGCATCTCTGAACACTGGAAGTCCAGCGATCAACTAACATCATATAACATAAAGGGATATACACTATTGTCATCATTTTGTAGAGGGGCTGGTGAACATGGGGGTTCAGCTATCTACTGTAGAAACGACATTATAGGAAAGGATCGCCAAGATATAGTGCAGCTCTCAGAATGTGGTAATTTTGAGTTTGCAGCGGTGGAGTTCAATATTTGTGAAGTGAAGTATGTTACAATGTGTGTATACAGGACACCTGATACGGATGTCGAAGCCTTTTTTGAGAAATTGGAGAGGGCACTGAATATTCTTAGTAGTGAAGATTGTATGTTATTCATCGCAGGTGACTTTAACATTGACTTAAAGGTAAAATACAACCATTCTATACATCTTTTAACTTTAATGAACTCATTTAATTTAAAACAGAGTATTTTTGATTATACGCGAATAACGCCAACTTCTAAAAAATGTATAGACAATATTTTCACAAACATTGAAACCTTCGAGGGGAAAAATATAAATTATCAGATCTCAGACCACATTGGTCAAAAACTTGATATTAGTATTAATAAAAAACAGGATAACTTCTATACCAAAAGAGATTATACATTAGAAAATAAAATAAGATTTTTAAGTAATTTGCGCCAGCAAAACTGGGATTCGGTGTATTCTTGTGATGTAACTGATGTAAATACTCAATTTAAGAATTTTATGAATGTGTTTGTCCCCATTTTTAATGAGTCTTTTAAAAAGCGTACATGTAAAAAAACAACAAAAAAAATAAATTATAATTCACAGGAAATTAGTGAGTGTAAAACCCGGCTAGATATTTTGTATACATTAAAAAGTGTTGATGGTAGATATACAAATGAATATAATAGAGTTAAAAAATACTATAATAGTTTACTTATTAATTATAGGAAAAACATGTATTCTACCCAAATCAATAGGTCAGGTAATAAAAGTAAAACCGTCTGGAGCGTTATTAAGGACATAAAAGGGGATAAAAAATCAAATAAAGCCCAAATAACCGGAAATCCTGTCAACGTCGCAAATGATATCAATGGTTTTTTTGCAAATACAGCTAAAAATCTCATTGAGAACCTAGAACCTGTAGATTTTTCTTCTGATTTAGACAATAACCCTAGCTCAATTTTTATTACACCAGTTTTGAGTTCGGAGATTGTCGATATTTTGGGAAATCTAAAAAACAAGTGGAGCAGTGGTCTTGACGAGATTCCTGTTACCATTATTAAACTATGTGCTTTAGAAATTTGCGAGCCGTTGGCTTTTGTCGTGAACAATTCTTTGGTGCATGGGGTATTTCCTGAAGACTTGAAGGTAGCGTTAATCAAACCCATTCATAAAAAAGGTGATCCAACGATTATAAATAACTATAGGCCAATTAGCTTGCTGTCAGCATTTTCCAAAGTTTTCGAAACCGCAATGGCTTCCAGAATACTGCAATTCTTCGAAGTACATAACCTCCTTAGCGACAGTCAACACGGCTACATCAAAAACCGATCAACTAACACTGCGGTGCACGATTTTACTCATAGGATACTCTCTGGCTTCGAGGAAATGGAGTATATTATTGGTCTATTTTTAGACCTAACTAAGGCCTATGAGTCAATAGACCATAATATCCTGTTTAGGAAGCTGGAGAAGTATGGTGTGAGGGGTTGTGCTTTGCAGTGGATCAAATCATATCTGGAAAGAAGATCACAAAGAGTTGCTGTCGATCAGGATGGTAAATGTTTCTTGTCAGATTTAATTTTTATTGAAAACTTGGGAATTGCACAGGGCAGTATAATTGGTCCTTTACTATTTATAATTTTTATGAATGATATTATTACGTGCATCACTTTTTTAAACTGCAGTCTGGTTAACTTTGCTGATGATACTAACCTCCTGGTAAAAGCAAAGAATTACCAAGAACTATTGCGCTTGCTTGAAACGTGTATCAAAAATCTCCTACACTGGCTGCAAAAAAATAAGTTACTCCTAAATAAGGAAAAAACTAACATTATAATGTTCAAGACCTCAAGGTCCAATTTCGTTACCCCCGAAGTTGTACCATTCGATAACATGTTATTAAGCACTACAGATAACACAAAATTTTTGGGCTTAGTTCTGGATGAAAATTTACACTGGGACTTGCACACAGAACATTTAGGTAAAAAATTAAATTCAACACAGTATTCCTTACGAGTGTTAAAGTCTTATGTAAATTTTCAAACATTAAAAGCTGTTTACTACTCAAACTTTCAGTCTGTTCTGAGGTATGGTATAATTTTCTGGGGGCAGAGTACACATGCACCGGATTTGTTCACGATCCAGAAGCGGACGCTTCGTACAATTTTAGGTTTAGGTTACAATGAATCTTGTAGAGGCCACTTTAAGAACAATAACATATTGACATTGACAGGCTTATACTTGTATGAGCTTCTCGTGTTTATTTTCAAAAATAAATCGCTATTTCAGCCTCTGAGGTCCAACAGGCGTCTTGAATATAATTTTCCAAGACATAGGCTTGCGCAATTTGAAAAAGGCTCCTTTTATGCTGCAATAAGTGTCTTCAATCAATTACCAGAAGATATAAAAACGGTAACGAACTTTAACATGTACAAAAGACGTATTTTAACATTTTTAATAAATTTAGAACCTTATAAAATATCTGCCTATTTTAACTAAATTTGTAATTGAATTTTTATACTTTACAGGTAATTTTTATTTTTGTATTTTTTAAGACAAGTTTCATGTTCATGATTGTCTATACATTGTTTTGTGTACTCATTCATAATTATTGAAATAAACGTATTATTTATTTATTTATTTATTTATTTATCCTAAAAACGCTTTAAGCTAGATACTTGAAATTTGGCATATGTTACCAAAAGTTCTCGCTCGGGATTGTTTTTGGTGAACATTGGGGTGAAACAATACATTTTTTTTACAAAAATTTGAAAATTGCTATATAGGGATTTTTAAGGTTGCTGAAATTGAATCTGATAATATAAACTCCACTCCGCAGGGGTGAGGGGGTAAATATTTTTAAACATTTTCTTCAAAATTGGTATATTGGGGTTTTTGGGGAATATGAATCTGATAATTTTTTTTTTCTAATTTCCCCCCTTAAGGGGTGGGGTGTAGTTTTCATGAAAACTGGTATATTGTGGTTTTTGAGGTTGCTGAAAGTGAATCCGATAATAAAAAAATTCTCAATCCACCCCCTGAGGGGTGGGGGGTAGTTTTCTTGAAAATTGGTATAATGGGGTTTTTGAGGTTGCTGAAAGTGAATCTAATTATAAAAAATTCTAACTCCACTCTGAAAGGGACGGGGGTAGTTTTCATGAAAACTGGTATATTGCGGTTTTTCAGGTTGCTGAAAGTGAATCTGATAATAAAAAAATTCTTACTCCATCCCCTGAGGTACAGGGGTTAGTTTTCTTGAAAATTTATATATTGACGTTTTTGAGGTAGCTAAAACTGAATCTTAAAATAATTTTTTTCTAATTTCATCCCCTGAGGGGTGGGGGGTAGTTTTTGTGAAAATTAGTATATTGGACTTTTTAAGGTTGCTGAAAGAGAATCTGATAATAAAATAATTCCAAACTCCACCCCCTCAGGGCCTTAGGCCTGAGGGGCTGGTAGTTTTAGTGAAAATTGGTGTATTGGGGTTTTTGAGGTTGCTGAAAGTGAATCTGATAATAAAAAAAATTCTAACTTTAGTCCTAAGAGGGGGGGGGTAGTATTTGTGGAATTTAGTATAATTTTAAGGTTGCTAAAAGTAAATCTGATAATAAAAAATCCATTTTATTTTAGGTGAAAAATGGGAAAGCTCTTTTACTGGGCAGTGTATTGTTATACTATTCACAGCGCCTGCGTTAGAATAGTATTAGGGAACGTTCAAGTATTACGTACCGCAAAATTTAGATCAAAGTAACTTTTTTAGAAAAATATACTTATTATAAGGATTATACCGAGAATTATAGCAATTTTAAAAGTAATCCCCTCAAAAACAAAAAAAGTTATAGGGGGTTTTAAAAAAATCGAAAAAAGCTGAAAGAAATTTCCGGTTAACGTAACTTTTTTAGGAAATATTACTTTTACTATAAGGATCAATTTTACAAATTTTAAAAGTAATTCCCCTAAAAACAATAAAGTTATGGGGGGTTAAAATTTATAAAAAATAAATAAAAAATATAATTTTGATTCTTTTTTTATTTTGATTATTTTTTTATGAAAAAATGTTTTTTTGTTTTTCGCAAAAAGAAAATGAAAAAGTATTTTTTTTAGAATTTTGTTTAAAACATTTATAAAAAAAAATATTTTTTTTCTAAATTAATTTTTCTTTTAATTTTTTTTTCTGAAAAAAAATATTTAACTGTCATGACATCGATAAAAATAATCTTGGTCTACTTGATAAATATGTTCTACTATAACAAGAGTAAATTAAAGTAGTATCTCAACTAAAAACTTAGTTGTGGCCATAACTCAGAGACAAAGCATCTTAGACAATATGTGTATATGAACTTTTCTGATTGATTTGGTGAGTACAATATTGCCATGTATAGCCAGCCCATCCTTTTGTTACACCATCTATATGAAGCAGGTGAAATTTTCGTAGTCGAGATTTTTGACACCTCGGCTTTTTCGACATCAAAATAACAAAATTTTACAAAGATTTTTTAATAAGCAATCTAGTTTTTTATACAATACTGTTTCCCGGCCTAAAGCCTAAAAGTGAAAATTAGTGAATTGACTTTAATAACATTGAGTACACGTGTAATCCGATTATAGTAAATTCACTATACATATTTTTCTATAAAATTTATATTTTGTCCCAGATTTGCTTATTATTGCCCATTGATTAACTATTGTGTTAAATTTACAGTTGTTACTTAATATATGGTATATAAAAATACCTATATCTAGTGATATTTACCTGCCTTTCGGCTTTAATAAATCTCTTGATTTTTTTATTAGGGTAATTATAAAAATATACATGGCCCCATTAGAAGCATGAAAATTCGACCTTTGGGTGTAATAATGCAATAAAGGTAAGGACGTTTGTCGTTCTTTTTTTGAGGGAAACTAACCATGAAGGTATTTAATGCTTCGAATTATATAGTATACTTCACACAGAATAGTATATTCTATAACTAGTATGGAATAGACAATATTCAAACCAGCTGGTAGGCGAGTATGACGGTCCCGCGAGCGCGGAATGACTATTCCATACGTGTTGTAGACTATACTTTTTCTTCGACTGCAAATATGAAACACTGTATGGCTTTAAACTGCGGAAAAGGTTAAAAACAATGTTTTTTGTGATTCGACATTGTAAATGCAACAAAACACATATTTTTAAATAAACCAATTAATGTTATTTAATAATTTTATCAAATCAGTACTTAAAAAATATTTTTATTTAATTTTAGCACATATTTACAAATTATAATGTAAAAGTTGAAGGTTATGTCAGATTGTTGTGACAGATATCAGGTTTAAATATTTAACAATAGATGGAGCAGTTTTAATTTTTTGAACTAAATTGATAAAAAACTGGTCAAATATTAAGAAAAACTAATAAACTTTATGTAATTTTAACTCAAAACTTTAAATTGCATTAAATTATTCAATGTTTCATGGTAAAATATATACATTTTGGCTAATTTTGCTACAGATGGCACTTCATGTGCTCATTCTAACACTTGATATGGAATATTCATACCGTATCTAGAGCTAGAATTTATTCAGGGTTTGAAAAATGTGTGTATTTACTTACATTCTAAAGCAGTCGTAGAAAAATATCGTTACCGTAGTGAATACTAAACGATTGTGCCTGTTTGTAACTTCTCGCAAATTATTTATTGAATACAAGTTATTACAGTAGACCCAATCCGTGCAGATTCAGGCCAAGTTGAATGCACTATAGTGAAGGATTTGGCTGAAATTTCGGATGCTTTTCCTTAAGTGGAATAGAAGAATATATCTTGGAGGGTTTTGCTCAACAATCTTTTTTCCAGAGATTTAATTTTTTTTTAACTTTCCATAAAAAATTATTTTTGTAAAAAGTTGATTTTCTCGTGGAATAACTTTAATACTAATTGAGTTTTCACTATTAAAAAGGGCATACTTTTCTTATACGTTACTCATAACTTGAAACTATCTTGTTGTTACAATAATGAGTTAAGTCAAATTAACTTTGAATTCATATTCCTCAAAAACCCAATTTTTAATTTTATGGTATACTCTTAAATGTGTCTCCATTCCATAGCAATAATCGCTAGAATACTTTTCTGTGGTATATTTTTTTAACAGTTCAAATATTGCCAATAGGCGAAATTTTAAACAATTTTTTGCAATAAACCAAAATTTTAAAGACAAAATATTAACTAAAATAAATATTTATTGATAATGATTTTTAATAAAAATTTAATCTATATATTATAAACAGTGCTTTCCAAAAGTCACACCCCCTCCCTATTAACTTACCAATAAAATCGTTTAAAAGTTAACAGGGAAAGAGTGTGAATTTTGGACCTCACAGTACATAATATGTAGTTTAAAATTTTATTAAAAGTCATTATCAATAAATATTTATTATAAATATTTATTTTAATTAATATTTTGTCTTTAAAATTTTGGTTTCATGCGAAAAATTGCTTAAAATTTCGCGTATTGGCAATATATGAAGTTATAAAAAAATTATATCAGCGATTATTGCTAGTAATGTAGACACATTTAGCAATATACCCTGAATTTATTAAACAAATAAAAGTGGGAGTTTTGAGGAATATGACTTTAAAGACTTTAAAATTAATTGTACTTACCTCAGTATTGCAAGAACAAAATAGTTTCAAGTTATGAGTAAGGTATAAGAAAAGTATTCCCTTTTAACAGTGAAAATCTTTTACACACAGTTTATCATTGTTGTATATCTCTAGATATGTATGTAAACGTAACCCAACTTTTTTTTAATCGCCGTTTTACGTTGGTTATTTCGCACGTTATGTGTTTTTATTACAAATGAGGGCAAATGTGGCCCCCATTAAAACAGGAAGAATACATTTCTGACTAAAAAGTTACCCTAAAAACCTCAACATTGCACTGTGCACACACTGTATGTACGACTACTACCACTAGTACTAACTAGGATTTCTTGGGACAACTTTCAGTTTAAAAAATGGGAATGACTACTTAGTCCCATTTTTTTAACTGAAAGTTGTCCAAATAAATCTTTAGTATCTTTTATTAGGGTATTATATAGGTAAATTACCTTACGTACCTTAACCCTATATTGCACCTTGTTCCCATTTGGGAACACTGGGCATTAAGACCACTGAGTTCTTTAATATTCAAAATACAAACTTATTGAGCACCTAGTTTTCACTTGGGAACACTAGACTAACTACTGATATTTATTGATAGATGGCAGTATCTAATATTGCCAGTAAATATTTAAACAGCTAATGTCACACACTTTAGCTGGAATCGATTTTTTGTTAGAGTGTAGGTTTTGGTTCAAAAACTTGCTTTTAAGTTCTAAAAAAAATTTAAAATTGTTTTGTTGATTACCACATATACTTTGTGAGATAATAGTATTTCTTAGTTAAGTATTTGTTTTTGTTCTTTATGTGTTAAAGTATCTAAGTTTTTGAAATAAAAGAAAAAATATATATATTTTTTATGAATGATGCAATTCAAAAGACGTATCATATTTTTTTTTCGTTGCAAAATAAAAATATATGCAATATAGATATACCTATAACCTAACGTGGGGTATGAAAATCCCTAAAACCAACATAACCTGGGGTCGGAAAATCCCTAAAAAATATCTTTTGTAATTTGTGTACGAACCCAAACAAGGTGGGAAATTTTTCAAATCTAGCCTAAAGCCGGCATATAGGCAATTAAAAAAATCTGTTTTTGTTGGCTGCATTGAGTGGTACAGTACAGATGTTTCAAAGTATTATTAAGTTTTGTGTTTTATACATTATTAAGATCAACGTATGTACTTTAAGTAGCTAGCTTTATTTTTTATTTAACGAAATTATTTTAACTTTGATATTAACTTTTATTTTACTTGACAAATTTATCAATATATTTTATTTTGCTTGGTCTACAATTTGATTCATGTTGATTCTGGTAATAAATTTGTAACTCTCGGATAACTTATTTTCAACTGTATAAAACTATAGTAAATTTGGCCGCATAAAGTTGCGTATTTTTTTACAGGCAAAACCGTACATTAGCTCCAAAATAAAGATTTAAAATTTACGCTTTCACAAGGGCTCAAAATCGGTATCGAGGGTTTTCGGGTTCAAAGATTACAAATTTTTGGTCAAAATTAAAAAAATCAAAATGGCGGCACCATAATGGCGGACGACTTGTGCCGTTTCTGACCAATTCGAACCAAAATCGGTATCAGATGGTTTTTGGAGTCAAGATTACGAATTTTTGACTAAAATTTAAAAATTCACAATGCTGTCTCAAAATCGGTATATAGGAGTTTTTGGGGTCGTAGATTACGAATTTTCGATCAAAATTAAAAAAAAAAATAAATAAATAGATTTTTTATTGAAATTTACAATATTTAACCCTCCCTCCCTCCCTCCCCAAAAAAATTGGCCCCCTTAAGCATTAGATTTTAAAAATTATTTTTGCCATTATCAACAAATTATTTAGAGTTGGTTTTAATTTTTTTAGATTTTTTTATTAAAATTTAAAAATCTAGAAATTCAATTTGCCCCAAGGTGCCAAAGTTACTTTTCATGTCTGAAAAATACACTAAAAAATCTAATACCTAGTATATTTTTCCGGAAAGAACACAAGGCTCTTCTTTTAGTTTATTAAAGTAGAGTAAAGGGGCAATTTAAATTTTAATGATATTTCCAATTCATGTGACATCGTGGCCATAACAGTTAAGCAGTTAACGTTTGTCGTAATGTGTTCCCGAGGGGCATAAGAGACATATATCGCAGTCCTGCTTGCCTGCTTCCATATACACTTATATAAAATAGCTGTTTACATCACCCCCCTTTATATATGCCATTCCATCAACCATTCTTATGTCATACACACATTTTAGAATATTTATATGTTAAATATTCATAGTTTATAAGCCAAAAGTTAAGGTTACACATGATTTAAACTAAAATACTGCTAAAATACAACCAAACCAACAAAAAAATACACTACCCAGTAAAAGATCTTTCACATTTTTCACCTCCGCTCGTAAAATGGATTTTTTATTATCAGATTCACTTTAAGCAACCTAAAAATATAACAATTTTCACGAAAACTACCCCCCGCCTCTTAGGGGGTGAAATATCAGATTCACTTTTAGCAACCTCAAAAACCCCAATACACAAATTTTCACGAAAACTACCCCCCGCCCCTCAGGTGGTGGAGTTAGAAATTTTTTATTATCATATTCTCTTTCAGCAACCTTAAAAACCCTAATATACCAATTTTCACAAAAACTACCCCCCGTCCCTTTGGGGTGGGTTTAGAATTTTTTTATTATCAGATTCACTTTCAGAAACCTCAAAAACCCCAATATACTAATTTTCACGAAAACAACCCCCACCCCTTAGGGCGTGGATTTAGAATTTTTTTTTATAAGATTCACTTTCAGCAACCTTAAAAACCCCAACATACTAGTTTTCACGAAAACTACCCTCCACCCCTCAGGGGGTGAGATTAGAAAAAAAATATTATCAGATTCATATTCGTCGACCCCATAAACCCCTATATACCAATTTTAACTAAAGTCCCAGTCAAAAATTACTAAGAAGAGGCCTTCCAAACAAATTTGTTCATTTGTGTCACATTATTATACGTAATAACGCCAACTAAAACTTTTCTCTAGACAAATGTATATATCACAAATCGGACTTCTATACCGGGTGAGTTTCAGTCCATGGACACACCCTAAAATGGAATTATTTTCAATCCGATCAAAGCAAATTTTATGGTTATATTTCTTAACAAGGGCTACAAAATAGCGTACAAAATATTTTTTTGCACTTCCGGTTTCGCCGGAAGCTATTTTTTTTTAATGACAACCCCTTGCATTTTTGAAATCAGAAAACAATTTTGGTTGCCTGGTTGTTTGGGTTGCTGAAAGAGCATTTGATAATAAAAAAGTTCTAACTGCACCCTCTAAGAGGCGGGGGGTAGTTTTCGTAAAAATTGGTATATTTTTAAGGTTGCTAAAAGTAAATCTAATAATAAAAAATCCATTTTACCCGTGGAGGTGTAAAATGGGAAAGATCTTTTACTGGGCAGTGTATTTAAATATTTAATTAAATATAATAGTTATTTATGGTACTAGTGGGTAAAGTATATTATAAAGAATATTAAGCCACTCAGCCTACGGCCGTCGTGGGTCAAACATTCTCTTATGTACAATCTATTTACCCACGTGTGCCATACAAAGTTTTATCCAATACATTTTTAATCATAAGAAATGCGATTTTTAATATTGCGTTTTTATGTACATACAATGTTTTATTTCATTTGGACTTTTAAAAAAATCACAGCAGTATTGCTGTATTACTTTTTATAATAAATATAGAGAATTACAATAAATTTAAGATGAGTGTTAAAAGGTAATATATACACAGGTAGTTTGATTATTTATTTTTTTTATATTTTATTTATGTTTGTTTAATTATGTGACTTTTTTTGTATTTTTATTATTGTTTTATTTATATCTTATTATAATCACCACTTTTGACTTGCCAAATGTACTATTGTATTCTATTGGTTAAATAAATTATTGCAAGTATGACAGTTTAAAATCAAGAATTATTTTACGGCGTGGCGTCGTTTTCAAATTAAAAATGGACTTTGAACATAAAAATAGTGTTTTCGTCCCTGAGGACATTCTGGAAGAAGCAAAAGTGTATTTTATTACTATACCACCCAAAACAAAAGAAAAATACGAATGCAAGTATTTTTGATCATTGGAGAAATTTCAATTTAGAGGTTAAGTTTACGACAGGCTTTTAAAATGATGAAATTGTTACCAATTATAGCTGTTTGGCTCGTAAGATCAATTAAATGGGATTCCGGGATAAACCCACACACCCCAGTCCCTTGATTGAAAGTAAGTATTTTGTAAAAAAACTGCATTTTCTAAAAGAGTGGGCTAAAAATATTATTCACGTTGCTAGGGGAGACGTGAGACAATTTATAAACAATAAATAAAATGTAAATTTCCTTGAGTAAATCGACGACAGTAAACAAGCTCTTTATATTGATGTATTGTATAAAATATATTATATACCGGGTGTCACAGATCCAATGTACACTCCCCCTAACTTGAAAAGATAAAATTTTGAAATTTAGCACCTATTATGTACTTAAGGAACCTCAGCTTTTGACATATAAAACAACATTTTGCTACTTTCAGTTTTACCGGAGGTGCTGACAACTTTCACATTTTAAGTGCGACATCTAAAAGCCTTACATTTTTGGAATCTGTACACTTTTCTGAAAACATTGATATCACATAAGTGACATTTCAAATGCCAAATTTTATTTTTATTTTATTTATTTTTTTTAACTAGGTGCGCTATGACATCTTTAATTATCTATAGTGGACACCAGAAATGATTAAAAAAAATAATTTTCTCTTAACTTTTATAATTCCTTAAACTAGGAGGTTTAGGCGATTCTTGAACTTGGTACCCGTATACACCCATGGTATTATGGCAACATTTAAAAGTGTAAGAAATGTGGAATAGATCCATCTGCTAACTTTTTAATGGAATAATTACTTTTATTTCATTTTAAGTATAATTTTAATTTTAATTAAAATTTTAAATTGGTTTGGACTTTTCATCATCAATCATTCGACTTGTATAAAAAGTTAGCGCATGGATCGTTTCCATATTTCTTGCACTTTTAAATGGTACCATGGTACCATGGGTGTACACGTGTACCAAATTCAAGAATCGCTTAAAACCCCATAATATAAAGAATTATAAAAGTTAAAAAAAAAATATTTTTTTTAGCATTTCTGGTGTCCACTAGAGTTTATTAAAGATGTCATAGCGCACCTAGTTAAAAAAAATAAAAGAAAATAAAAACAAAATTTGATAATTGTAATGTCACTTATGTGATATCAATGTTTTCTGAAACATGTACAGATTCCAAAAATGTAATTCATTTAGATATCGCACTTAAAATGTGAAAATTGTCAGCACTTCCGGTAAAACGGGAAGTAGCAAAATATTTTTTATGTGTCAAAAATTGAGGTTCCTTAAATACTTTATAGGTACCAAATTTCAAAATTATATCTTTACAAATAAGGGGGGTGTACATTGGATCTGTGACACCCGGTATATTTAAATATATCTGTTATTTATTATACCAAATATATGATATTTTGTTGGTGACCTTAGTTGTATCGTAATAATGAAGATGTGTAATTTGGTGGTTTAAAATAGTATAAGTCGTAGTAAAGCAATGGTCAGGCAGTTTATGTTATGATGTGAAACGGGGATCAACGGGCAATAATTAATCGGTTCCCAGTAGAGAGTTGAACAGACAAAGGCAAAGGGAAGTAGCCGCGGTAGCCAAGTGGGCCTCCAGAGGACTAGCTTCGAGAGGTGGGTGGTTTATGGGGGCGGTTAGATGCCCGTCTGCTGGTTGTAGAAGGGAATCCCAACAGGGAGCCGAATAGCTCACGGTCAAACTAAGAGCCGGCCACTTAATGTGACGCCCGGGACTCACATCGTTGCCTTCTATTCCTGACTTCTGCCAAGATATTCCAGCGTCTCAAACCCAACAAGACTCCAATCTAAATCTCCTTTTACCTGATAGATACTAAATTACCTAATAATTGCAATATATGTACAAATCTTATTATATACTTACAAACGCTATCAATAACGTAAGGAATCTATTATTGAAACACTTCCTACCTCAATATATTTTGATCTTTATAATCTTACTAAACGTCTAAAGCAAAACACTTTGTCTACGTGTTTGACACAATATTATCACTTCCGTTTTCTTATGTTCACTACATGAAAATTTACTATGCTTACTTGAAAACTTCTTTTCTATAAAAGAGTCAAATTTTATATTGTGTGGATTAGTACACAGGGTGTTCATTTCTTACTTACTCTATACATTTCCCTACAAAACTAAGACAAGACTATTCTTAACCAGTTCCAAAATACTCCAACATCTCAAACCTGATAAATACTAAATTACCTAATAATTGCAATATATGTACAAATCTTATTATATACAAACAAATGCTGTCAATAACGTTAGAAATCTATTATTGATACATTTTCTACCTCAATACACTTGGATCTTTATAGTCTTCCTAAACGTCTAAAGCAACAATTTGTCTACCCATTTGACACATTCTTATCACTCCCTTTTTCTTATGTTCACTACATGAAAATTTACCCGGGCTTATGTGAAAACTTTTTTCTATAAAAGAGTCAAATTTTACATTCTGCGATTTTGAAGTATTTATATATTTATTTATAACACAAATCAAAAAAATAGATTTTCTTCAAATTGACTCCAATTATAATGCTTAAATTTTGCACGTAATAGTAATTTACAAACAATGCAAAATTACATTACTGGTTTTTCCCAAAAAAATTATATTAGGGCTTAAAATATAGGTTTTTTCAATTTTAGCGAAGGCGCGTTAAAATTTACATTTGGGAAAACAATTCAGTTTATTTTTTGTTAGCTTTACCTTTTACACATTGTGCCAAATTTCTAGCTTATATAGCTTTGTCTAGGCTCAAACGAAATATGTTGGGCAAAAGGCTTTTTTTATTTTTTTTTATTTTTTATTTAGCTAATTAATTATAATTATAATAATAATAATAATAATAATAATAATAATAATAATAATAATAATAATAATAATTATTATTATTATTATTATTATTATTATTATTAATAGGAAGCTTATTAACGGGACACCCTGTACATAAGTAACGTACGTTTCATTAGTTAAGTGTCTTGAATCGTAATAAATGTATAAATAGTATGGTAATGGGAATTTAAAGAGACATTCTCGATTATTTTTGAGAGGTGTGATTAAAAATTGTCAAGCAATTTAAAGTGGTAAGTGTTGTTATTGCTTGCACACTGGATATTAATATAAATCAGTGTTATCTGTGCGTTGTTGGTAGGTAGTATACAGAGAGAAATAGTCTTACTAATTTTAAGGAGTGATTCTATATAAAAAAATATGTAAAATTTTTTGAGAAATATAGATCCAAAAAAAGTCTCGATTGTAACTTTATCTGACAATCTTTTCTGAAAAAATCCTAAACCACATTTTTAGCGATTTTTTTTCCTTACATGCAAAAAATCGTGTCAATAGCTCAAACAGATTCTGAGATAACATAAGAATATAATATTAACCGCCCCTTTAGAGGACTTTAGCTCCTTTAGCAGTCATTTATATTGCTTCTTCGATCTTTTTTTATACTTTTTGATATAGAACAACATATGAAAATTGTTATCTGCATAAGAAGGTCTGCAGACGTCTGGTAGGTCCAGAGAAGGAGTAGAGTAGTGAAATTATTGGGAAATTTCAAAGCTGAAAAATGTACATGTCTCGAACTTGAATGGAGTTTCTCGTAACAGTTGGCAAGAGTCTTTATTTTTGAAATATGAAGGTTAATTTTATCTTGAATGTTCAAGAATATGTTCTCGAATATTAAGTTCTCGTCTCGTCTAGCGAGTGTCTCAACAATTAACTTTTTTTCTCGTCTCGGGACACTTAATAATAATAATAATAATAATAATTAATTTTCAACATTCTCGACATTATTTAGGGTTGGTTGTCCTTAATATCAGGCTTCGAAACATCCCTCAGTACGCTGTATACTACTGACAATGATTTTAAGTTCCATAACTTGTATATAGAAAACTTACTTAAAACTTTAGTGGTACAAATCGTTCCCAATCTCACGAAACGACGTAACCGACAAAATTTACATTTTTTTTACATTTTCTCGACGTTTTATGACATTCTAAACACGAAAATGGAACAAAAAAAAATTAAATTTTGTCAGTCGTTTCGTGAGATAGGGTACGATTTGGAGAACAAAAATTTAATGAAGAGTCGAGAAGTCCCGACTCTTGATCAAGAGTCTCGACTCTCGACTAAGTGATTCTCGCCTTGTCTTGACTTTTTAAATAACACTTTTGTCAACTTACTCTCGAAAGACAAGACGAGAAATCTCGATTCTGGTGAAACCCCAGTCCTTTATCTGCTCCTCCTCCTTCACCAACCCTAATACCACTTAAAATTTGTAACCCAATTTCTGATGCATCCTGTATAAATTAGTGTTATCTGTCCGCTGCTGGTAGGTAGTATAAATGGTTAACATTTCTGTAAAGTACAGTGAGATTTAAAGCTCGGTTTGCTTATAGCAGTTTTGCGGTGTGCAGGAAAATTCAGAAATTATACTCTGTGACCCTTCTAATTATTTAATAGCATATTATATTAGTTTAATGTAGGTTTATGTCAAATTTGCAGCTACCTAACTATTTTAGGAACGGATTATTCATTAGATATGGTAAAAGCTAGTCCATAAATGATGTAATACATTTTTGGCATTTTTTTTGCCTCTTTCCCCTTGTCACAAAGTGTTACAAGGGGTCAACCCCCTTCCCCCCGTCACGTCACATGGGTTAAAAATGACAAAGTATTATAATACATAATGATTGCATCTAATATTCATGGATGTATAAACTAAGAATAAAAACTTACTAAAAACACTAAAAAAACTATAAAATCTATTCTGTATACATTACATTAGGGGCCGTCCGCAGTTGGAGGGCCGGAGGGGGTTAGCAAAATCGGACAGAAGCGGACAAGGAGGGGGGGGGGGGTCAAGCCATTTTCGGACTACCACTTTTTCAAATTCAATAATGATAAAAAAAGTGAAAATCTGAAAAAAAGGAGGGGGTACCCTACTGCGTTTTGGACATCCTTTAGAGGGGGGGGTCTAGAAATCGGACAAGCAGGGGGGGCGGTGTCTGAAATTCCGGATTTTTCGCGGACGTCTTTTATGGACGGCCCCTTACTCAAAAACTAAAAAAAGATTTTTAATATTTACAAAAATAATAAAATAGATAATACATTTTTTCTTACTTTTACCATATCTAATTGGTAAATCCTAGGATTAACCAAACTTCGGGCTTTTACTGTAACATATATGTATATGTTTGTAAATAAAACACAATTTTAGGCGAAAGAGGAAGTATCAGATAACTTAAGCCTACACGTAGCTACGGTCAAGTGTGTTGTTAATCCGCCCCTGTTATAACTATTTCTTATTAAAATTTGGGCTTAAACAATGCAAATAGATTTAGAATTTCATTTCGCTGGACTCATTTAATATTATATTTCTAATTTGTGAAGGCTTAAATCTTAATTGAAAATTAATAAATCATATTCTTAGTGAAAACTGTAATCTAAGAGAATATAGTTATTTTTTTTATACACTTTAAAAATTGTTTTGTGAAATTACTAACAATATCGTTTTTTGTAATTTCACAACATTTACCTGTAATATTACATAATAATTTGCAAAATTATTTCGCATTTTTATAATATTACAACACGTCTTTGTAATTTGAATGTTTTTTTTTTGTGAAAAGCTAAAACATTTGTATTTTTTTTTGTAAAATGTTCAAGTATTTCGCAAAATTTAGTAAATCCACTATTATCTTGCTTTTTTATTGACCTTACTTTTGATTTTACAATATAAAAATACCAACGTTTTTTTCAGTGTAGCTTTTAACAAGCATTTCATAGTATACTCTTCACAGTGGATAGTATATTGCGTTCTTTCAAATTTATATATTTTGTTTGGATTCTTTAAAACTTGAAAATTATGATCTTAAACACCCATATCAAATTTCATGTTTCTACTTGAAGGGGTTTAAAAGTTGGAAACATGTAACTTTGAACTGTAATTTTAAAAGGGAGTGTCGAGTGGTCTTGTTTCAAAGGGCACGTATACCAAATTTCATGTTTCTATGTAAAGGCATTAAAAACTTAGCAAGGTATGACCTTAAACTGACAATTTCGCAGGTAAGTTGATTGATTTTGTTGCAAAAAGCATCCATACCACATTTTATATTTCTAGGTCGAGGCATTTAAAATTTAGAAAAATATTACCTTTAACTGTCATTTTGACAGGTTTATCGAATAAAAATGAAAGTTGTTCGGTATTCGATGAAACATATTTCTATATAAAAAATTTTTTACCTAAAGTAATTTTTTAAAATTTGGAAATTTAAAACTAAACTATCTTCAAGCACTGCTTGCTGTAAATAATATTATAAGAATGAAAGATAACCGCAGTTGTGCAGTTTTTCGCAAATCAGATTTCTAAATAAAAGTAATATATTTAATGATAATTGTCATATATGTTTGAGAGTAGTTATAGATAACGGTATTAGAAGAGAAACCGTAATAATTCAAAAATCCATAAATGTGAATTACGTGAAACACAAGGGGACACTTTGGACTGCCGCGCCAAGGCGCACATAGGGGTCAAATGGAATATGGGTGGCCCGAAATCCAGTTTTAAGCGGGCTGGTGCAAAAAATAATAAATTTTCTTCATTTTTCTCACTTTGCGCCATTCCAATTTTTACCAAAGCAAACTTCATAACAAACCTGTGTTATAAACTTCGAATAAATCTTCCTTAAGGATTTTTTTTGCTCGAAAGCGATATTTTTCAACAAAACATTATAAAGTGTAAGGGTAAGGCCTTACCTTACCTTACACTTAAGGGTAACATGCACTAACAAGGCTTTCCATATTTTTTTTTAATTTTTGAATGGAAAAGCAATAACACTTTTTTCAGAAGACATTTTGAGTTTGATGGCGATAATTATCATATGACAAATTATGGTATACTAGCCTTTAGGCCTGTTTTTTTAAAAAAAAAGCTCATATTAAAACACATGCAGTTTTTGTTGTAGAATTTTTTGGTCACACAGACAGATAGACAGACAGATATAAACCTCATTGATTTATTTTATTATATTTTACAAATATAAAAAAATACTGAGCCCCCCTCTGTTTTTTCTGATTAATGCCCTGCAGTGGTAACACTTAAATAAACGTTTTGTAAAATGAGTAACATTTTTAGCCATGGATATTATAACTGACCCTATGTGCGTCGGAATGATTCACTATCAAGGGACTAGCAACAATTCAACTTAACCTGTCACCTCAACCCCTGTGACATGCACGCGTACGTACTCTGTCACATTTTCATATTTTCAAAGAAATTAGATATAATTTTTTCGAATTCGGACCTTTAATACTTTTTAAACAAAAGGCATATAATTATTACTAATTAAAAATAAATGTTTTATTTTGCGTCTGTTAAATATTCGTGATGTGTCAGGTTGTGACAGTTAGACAAAATAAAGTATGAATAGTTATTTGTATGTTAAGGACTAAAAACTGAATTAGTCTGAATTGTGAGCCAAAAAAACGAAGCTCACAATTACATAGCGGGAAAAAGAGATTCGCCAACAAGATCCGGAAAAAATGTATACATTTGTTGTTGGTTTGTTTTAGTGTTTTTTATGCATACATAGATACGATTAAGCTTATCCCACAACAAAACCATTACAGTGGACCAGTTTGAATACATCTTACCCGGTCATTATCTATTACTGACGAAGTCTGATAATTACTAATGAGCAGGAAAAGTAGTCAAATACGTCCACCGCGGCGTGCCAGGAGTGGAAAGAATGCGTGTTTACTAGTCAGGGATTTAAAATATTCAGGAAAAATCAAGTTCTGCGAAAGAAAGAACCCTATTCTTTTTGAAAAACGCCACAGAAACTTGGTATGAGTGTTACATCA
Organism: Brachypterus glaber; assembly: GCA_958510825.1. NCBI lineage: Eukaryota > Metazoa > Arthropoda > Insecta > Coleoptera > Kateretidae > Brachypterus > Brachypterus glaber. Next base: position 8,742,785 of record OY294054.1, read on the forward strand.
TTTTAAATCTCATCAAATTATCTATTGGACCATGTATTTTATTTTAATTTTTTTTTAAGTTGTGTAAAAAAGTGTTAAAAATGGAAACTTTCGTCAAAATTGTTTTTTTTAGCAAAAAAAATAATAGAAATTCAAAAAAAAAATAAAAAAATAAAAAATTATATGATCGTAAAATAAATTTAATAAGCTATTAAAAATCCCTTCCCCCTGCCTTCATTGTGCCCCCTGATTTTGATATTTTCATTTATAACAAAAAAAATTTGGGTTATGTTATTTAAATGTTTTAAATTTTAAGTTAATTGACATCTTAAGCAGTTCAAAAAAACAAAGGGGGGGGGCGGACTTTTGACAGGTACTTTATACTATCTACTTTGAAGAGTATACTATCGAAGCATTACATATCTTCACGGATTGTTTAAATATGAACCACCCTGAATCTTATTCTTAATAAAAGCATGTTGTCACAAAACAATCACGCCTACAATAGAGACTTAATTGAGTTCGAAATTTAGGCCCCATCTGTAACAAATCAGTCAAAATGACTTGAGTGACATTTGAGCAATGGCCTATTACCTACTTCAAGGAAAATGGCTTTTACTACACGGAGAAAGAAGCAAAGACGGACTATTATTTCAAATAGATATGACAAACTTTTTACCAAATATTTTATAAAATAGAATGTAAAAAGCTCACAATGTGAACTGAGCTGTATTTGGAAAAAATATTGCAAACAATTAAAACTGTTGTCCCCGCGCGCCACCTAGGAGATATTCCGCTTTCTCATAAACCTTTATATGACATATTTCGTTAAAATATACACATTTTCAAAAATCTTTTAAAAATCTTACAAAAATCTCAAAAATCTTGTCGAAAGTTCTAAAAAATCAGCATAAATCTCGAAAATCTCGATAATTTTCAACAAGTTTTATATTTTTCAGAAATCTTAGAAATCTTACAGAAAATCTCAAAAATCGAAGATTTTTATGTCGAAAATCTGGGAATACATTTAAAAATACAATTATTTTGTACTAGTACATCCCTGCAAAAAGGGGCCAAGAAAATTGTACTCAAAAAAAAAATAAATTAAAAAAAATGGTAGCGTTGGACAAACGGAAGGGCGGGCGGTCAAATATACTTAAATAACAGGGTTATTCTTTTAAATGAGACACCCTCCTTAACTGTTGAACAGGATGAGATATTAACTTTGAATTTGGAAAACAACAAAAACTATAATTTGCAATATTTTTAAATATAATTATGGATTTGGAGAAAACAGTGGAAAACCAGCTGAGCGTCATATTCAGGAGTTGTTTTTTTTTTATAAAAAATGGGTTTTGCGCCTACCGCCCAGAAGGGAACGCTACGGGACTTTAATCTACACCTTAAAAAGAGCATAATCCTAAAATATCAAAAGTATATTATTTTTTTCAGATATTCTCTGTTTTGTTATTCTAAATTGACCGTACTAAATCTAATATTCCCAGGCTTAAAAAATTACTGCTTAAAAACTATGAACGTATGGATATTAAGAACGAATCAGAAATATGACAAACCACAAGAAACTTAACTGTGTTTCAAATGTAATATAAATTCGAAATAACGAATAATAACATTTACATCACTAGTATGTACTTTGACATCATTATGATACGGTCACGTTTCGTATAGTAGCCAGTGTTGAACACGATTTTTCAATGACAGTCTCCACAAGATCAAAGAATAAACCAAGCTCAAATTTACGAGGGGTATTTGAAACTCACTGTTGAGTGAGTGAGCAATTATTTCTTTGAGACTAAGCTGTTTTTAACAAAAAAGCATGTCAAAGCATTTTTCACAAAGCCTTTAGAGTACACACAACATTTTAGCATCCTCCTCAAAGGCCTGTAGCTTCTTAAGAGGAATTTTTTTTGAACGAATTGTTTTCCTATTCTTTGATAAGCAACTGGAGTTTTGAAAATTTGAAACACAATGAATAGGGGTTGACTTAGGAAATAAGTCACTTTGGACAAATTAACTACAAGTCATTTTAAAGATCGTCATTACCAAAAATTTTGCTTAAAAATAATTTATTTATATTCTTGCCCCTTAAGGAGAAAAAAGAAAAGCCGGCCCACTCTAGACTATTGATAGATACAAAAGGAATACTATGAACTTAAATTAAGCCATTTGTTAACAAAATCGAAGGGGTATATTTTGAGAAAAAACGATTTTTATATTTTGCTAAAAATGTTAGGATATGTTTTTGGGCTATGCCAAAAACCAAAGCATGTCATGAGAGCGTAGAAAGGCGATTTTAAAGAATATTTGATTTTTTGAAATCGATCAATATTTCTAGGATATATGAACTGCTAAATATATGTCTGTAGACGGTACTCGGCCAAATAGAACACCCTGTATATTTTAAATGGATAGATGGATTTGAAAAAAATAATTCCATGGTATATATACCTACTAAACTGTAAATAAAATGATAATGAAAACTTGTTTTTTTAGAAACAATTTGAGACGTACAGCCACTGACTGGCAAAATAGAAAAAACATTATTTTTAATGTGGGTGCAAAAGTGTTTTAAATTGTTTGTAGGTAGGAAGATTACAGTTCTGAATTTGACATACCTTAGTGTGTCAGATTTATTCAGTTTTGGGGTTTCAGAATGTTCTCCATAGATAAGATGTTCTCTAAGAACATGACTTCTGTAATAATTATAATTATACCTAAATATGTACCTACTTTAAAAATTGCAAATTAAATTTTTTTCCAAGCAAATAAATCTGACATTACTTAGGTTAACCTAATTTCTATGAATATACTGCATCATGATAAAGATTTTATTTCCTTAAAGAATTTAATTGAAATTTGCATACACCACAAATAAACATGTTGTTATTTTACACAAAACAAAGCTAGGTAATTGAAAATTCTTTTGTGTGTACGAGTATGCAGCCATTTAACGCCATTTAAAGTAAAAAATAAATAAGGTTATATTTTACTTGTATAGAAGTTTAAATTTACATTATTAGTAATGAAAAATTTTACATTATTTATACCGAAAATTATTACATTATAAATACTTTATTTTGACATAATTTTAAAAGTTTTCTATAATGCATGACTACTATGGTAATATTACTTTAAAATTTAAGTCAAATTTTACACTATTTTTTACAGTGTAGTGCTACAACTATTCCAAGTTTGGTCAAAATCCGTGAGATGAGTGCAGAATCTTGGCACGCTAGGTGCGAAATGCCTCATGTGTCACTGAAATGCAAAAAACTTGGTAATAACTAATAAATTTCTGATAGTGGTTCTCAACCTACATCTTGATCGACCCTGGTACCTGAAGTTCCATAATATGAAAATGAAATAAAAAAAAGTAATATCAGCCAAAGCAATAAGACCACTAGTCACTAGAAGCCACGTTAAATCTGCAATTACCTCAACTGTCATTACCTGGAAATAGTCACGTACTTATAGAGAACTGTAATGAACTCTTACAGGAATTTGACCAGCTGAAATTATTATTTGAAATACATGTAGTCGCTATAAAATCACGGTAGAACTGATAAACATAATAAAAGTCATATTTTATAATACAAAGTTAACATTTTTACCCAAAACAAATATATTATGGAATATAAATATTTTATTTTACACACGGGGGGAAGTTTTTTATAAAAAATATTGGTAAAATGCAGTTATTTAAACAAAATTATATTAAAAGATTGTTTTTATTTGAAAGGAATGTTTAATTAAAAAAAAATATTAGAGCTGGAACAATATCTCATGGTACATTAGCCTTGAGTGCGTAGTAAAAACATGCTTTTTTGCCATTTTTGACCCTTCCTCTTGTTACAGAGTGTCACACCTCCCGGGTAAGTAGTAAAAACTAATTTGAATAGATATCAAGGATAAGATAATAAAAATTTATACAGAGTTATTTAGAAATAAGTTTGAGAAATTTAAGAGTTGATTCTACGTTAAAAAATATAAAAAAAAGTTCCTATAAAGATTGGTCCGGAAATGAGTCCTAAGGGAGCTCCCTACGGCTAAAATTGTAATAAAAGTAAGGTTTTTAATTAATAACTCTTGTACCCTTTAATAATAATAAGGGCAATTAGTTTGTTTTTTTTTAATTTATCCAGACGGGTCCTAGGCGCACAAAATATGTGAGGCTTAACACATTTTTGCCCCAAACTTTTCTATGTGTATTTTTTTTTTTTTTTTTTGTAATAAATATAGATTCCTTTAGTAAAAATACATAAAAAATGTCATATAGTAACCTTTTTAAAAAAATGCAATTAAGAGTAAGTAACGTTTTGTGCCACTAAAAATGTTACTTTTTAAAAGGCTATTACTCCTTTAATATTAAATTTAGGTGTTTTGGTGAAGAATACTTTTTTGCTTAGTTTAAAGTGAAGAATCGTTCTGCAGCATTAAAATTTTATTGGTACTTTTTATGTTCCCCATTCAATATGTCCATCTTCGAAGGGCCGCAGCCCCCTTAGGGCTCATTTACGGACCAACCTTTATATGAACTTTTTTTAATATTTTTTAACGTAGAATCACCTCTTAAATGTCTCGAACTTATTTCTGAATAACCCTGTATTAGCATTTCAATTTTTTCGTGACTTAAAATGCTCCAGACCCCCTCCCCCTATTACAAAATGTCACAAACTACCCCCATAGGCGGGACATTATTTTTAACAAATTTTAGTAGGACGTATCATATTTAAAAAAAAAATCTCCTCAAGAATAAAAAAAGTTACAGACCTGTTCTAAAAAATATAAAAACAAAAGCAACAGTTTGATTTATTAGTTTATAAACTAATATTAAAAATATTCAGAAAATATTTAAAATTTTCAATTTTTTGCATTGTATGACGTTTTATGTCGATATAAATCAATTTCGGTCGGTCGATCGGTCGTTCTGTCTGGGAAATCTTGTGGGCACGATAACTTAAGAACGCTTTAAGCTAGACTTGAAATTTGGCATACAGATATGTTACCAAAAGTTCTCGCTCGGGGTTTCTTTTGGTAAAAATTGTGGTGACAAGGACAAATGTAGGTACAATAATTAAAAAAAAAAATTGAAAATTGCTATATATATATATATATATATATATATAGGGGTTTTTGAGGTTGCTGAAATTGAATATAATAATAAATAAATTCTAACTCCACCCCACGGGGGAGAGGGGGTAAATATTTTTAAATATTTTCAATATTTTCGTCAAAATTAATATATAGGGGTTTTTGGGGAGGACGAAACTGAATTTGATTATAAAATTTTTCGAATTAAATATATAATATTTTCAATATTTTCGTCAAAATTGTTATATAGGGATTTTTAAGGTTGCTGAAAGTAAATCTGATAATAAAAAAAATCCAACTCCACCCCCTGAGGGGCGGGGGGTAGTTTTCGTGAAAATTGGTATATAGGGTTTTTGAGTTAGTTAAAAGTGAATGTGATAATAAAACAATTCTAACTCCACCCTCTTGAGGGTGGGCATAGTTTTAGTGAAAATTTGTATATTGGGATTTTTGAGGTTGCTGAAAGTGAATCTGATAATAAAAAATTCATTTAATGTGGTGAAAAATGGAAACGCGATTTTACTAGGCAGTGTATTTATATGTATTTATACATTCATGTTCATATTCAAAATTAAAACAAACCCATTCATAACAAAGAAAACCTGAAAACCTTTATTTATTAAAAAATTATAAAAAATAGAAGGTTCAGAAAATAATGAATAATTATTTTTTTTTCTCAATATGGCTAAATTCTGTATTATTATAATTAGACAAAGCAAAAATAAAATAGAGAGGCTATTAAAAAGAAATTTATTTTTGTTTAAATGGTTTGAGCCATAGGATTAGAATTGTTTCATACAAGTTTTATAGGATCACTAATAGTTTTACCACCAGATGTTAATTTTATAGGTATGAAAATTAAAACCACACGAGTTAGTTAACAATATGTGTTTTTTAAGGTGGTCCTCAAAAAATATATTTTTAGGGACGCCCCCTAAAAATACGATTTGTCTAAATATAATGTGTACTAAATTTCAGGTGCACCTAGTTGGCCCAAAACATATAAAAGCCAAACGAAAAGATGTAAAGAACAAAAAATGTTTAAAATAAACAAAATATTTTTTTTTCCAAAAATTTTAAAAATTCTTACGAATTCTTACAGTAGTTTGGTTTTAACACTTTTAAAAATATGTATTTTGCTTCAGAGCTCAATGCCGCACATTTTGCTATCAACCTGAATTTTTTTATACATCATTTTTCCCAAAACTTAAGCTTTTAAAATGGTCCAAAACATACTTTTTTAATTGTCTTGTCTTACGTAGAGAAGTGTAGGATATAGCAACATCGCAAGTAAGAAAGTAGAATAAATACCCCTCATTGGTTAAATTTAAAAATTGGGCTATTAATTTCTTCTGTTGAGTGATGCGCTGTTGCCAAACTTGCGATCATACAATTTGTTTTGCCTTTTTTTGTATATTTATTTGTTATTATAAATAAATAAAACCAAAAATCAGTTTTTTATCATTTCTTTTTATCGTTTTCCATTTTTTTAAACAAAAACATATATTTGTTTTGCCTTTTTTTTGTATATTTATTTGTTTATTATAAATAAATAAAACCAAAAATCAGTTTTTATCATTCCTTTTTATCGTTTTCCATTTTTTTAAACAAAAACATATTTTTATTCCTTGGGGGCCTCCCTATAAATTTGTCTTTTTAGGACCACCCTAATGTTTTTACTCGGAAACAGCTGTCACCAAATGGTCACCGTAACAATAATAAACCGACAAAAAAAATATAGTTTAGTCGTATACATATCATTAAGTAAACGCCAGAGTATGGTGTAATGTTTTGTTAAAATTCTGATTTATTTTAATGACAAAACACTAAATCTACACGGAGAACATTTTTCAGTAAATGTTACGGCTGAAATCAATGATTTACAGAAAGGAATAGCGCATTTACCTTCTGCGCATACAAATTTTTGGTTTCACTATTTTTAAATCGTAAAACCGTTAAAATTTGTAATTTCTAGGGATTTTTTGGTTGGTAATGTATGCAATTCCAATCTTGAAATTTAAAATTCGCGCAAAAAAATAGGATTCAAAATGGATGCCACCCATGTTAGTCACTCGCGGGAGATTATGAAACTTTTAAATATTTTTTTCACATAATGTAAATCTAGTAATTATGTCATTGAAAATCATTTAAGAAGTATGCTATTCTAAAGTAGTCTTAAAAAACCTTGTACAAAAAAAAATTGTTTCCTTTCTCGGGGAAAGGAACGTTTTGTAAAAATATATTTTTGATTTTTTTTTTTAACTTTGTGATTTTTTTTTTAACTTTGTGATTTTTTTATATAACATGTTTTATTTTGACCGTAAAATAACTGTAATATTTATTAAATATATTTAATAATATATTATTACTATTATTATTGGTAAGTATTTTTTAATCGTGAGAAATTAATAAATATTGCTAATAATATTTCCACGTGTAGAGAAAAACAATACTCAGCCGGTTTTTCAAGGTACATGTCGCCACACCAGATTAAAATGTATATGGAAAATCCCGTAAACGAATATCCCACAATATCTGGGGTATATTTTGCTATAACTACAAATATCTATACGTGGATACGATGAAGAGGAAGGGGTTATTAACTGGTGTTTCTACCGGTAAGAAAAATGTAATAATCTCGGTAATAAATCACTAACAAGTTCGAAATAAATGGGAGGCGGTAAAAATTAGAGGGGGGCTGTGTTACTCAGGCCCCCCGACTCTACTTCCCTGATAATAACGGATAAAAATAATAAACCAATCAGTTAAAATTTTCAAATCATCATGAATTTTGAATTAAAATAACATTACATATTTGCAAATTGGTTGCTCACATCAAGAGGTAATAAAACTAAAAGATTATTGTAGATGATTAGAAAATTGATGATACAGAAATTTCGGAAAAATGCTGAAAAACCATTAATAATAACACTTGGCAACACGGCTTTTTGCCCTGATTGGATTGGATATGTTTTCTAACTAATTTTGGGTCACTGAAGCCGAATCTGGTGACCATTTTGATTTAATTATTTTCTACCGAAAGTATTTTATATTTGTCAAATTAACCTGTTTCCAAATCGCGAGGTCTGGCGGTTCCTTTGCGCGCTAGAAGCCTCAAAAAGGTGGTGAAATCATTTACCCTAAAAACCTATTTATAACTTAGCAAGTCAAATACATTGCATTTATTACATTCAGATTAGGCTATTTTTACAGTTCTACAGAAATATTCTGTAAGCCAAGGGGTAAAAACCGTATCTAAAAAGTTAATTTGACATCTGTCAATTCTAAAAATTTTCATTTAATGAAAAAGTCATAAATATGAATAAATTCTTTAAAAATTTGAACATGACATATGTCAGTCACTTTTTAAAGATTGTTTTTACTTCTTGGCCTCAAAATTATTGTAAACACATGGTGTCCCAGCTAAGGCAGATCAGTCGTTTTTTTGGCGTTATTATTAAAGCTATTGGAATTAAATTTACGTCAGTCAATATACACTAGGGTGCCCAGTCAAAATAATTTTTTTTTTTTAGGGTCTCACCCCCTATAAATGTTCATTTAGGTCAAAAACCAACCCTCATTTTTTTTTCAGATTTTTAAAAAAATATTTAGCGGTCGCGCCCGGCGTTTTTTTTTTGAGAGAGAGAAAACATTAAGCCTTTTTTTGTTATTTAAATATAAAAACGTTAAAATTAGGCTATTTTGGAAAGGTAAATTATTTTTAAATAATAAGGGAATATTAAAAAAAAATACTTATACATGAAAAAATGGCTTTACCAGGGTCAAAACATGGTAAAAATTGACGTAGGCTATGAAGCTAATTTATGCCAAAAAAAAAAGGTTACTTAGAATTTTTTCTCATGTAAACACTAGTAGCTATATATACCATGAATTCGTATTTTTCAAATCCATCTATCCGTTTAACATATATAGGGTGTTCAATTTGGCCGAGTACCGTCTACAGACTTTTTTTTTACAGTCCATATCTCCTAGAAATATTGATCGATTTTAAAAAATCAAATATGCTTTAGAGTCTTCTTTCTACGCTCTATCCCACGACATACTTTGATTTTTGGCATTACCAAAAAGCATAACCTAACATTTATAGAAAAATATAAAAAACTGTTTTCTTAAAATATACACTTCGATTTTTTTTTAAATTGGCTTAATTTAAGTTCATAGTATTCCTATTGTAACGATCAATAATCTAGAGTCAGTCGGCTTTTCCTTTTTCGTTAAAGGCGCAAGTATTGGGGAAATCTAATTTACTGGCCAGTTTTAAATGCCCCGATATACGTTTCCGCTACTCCGACCGGATTCGTATTACATATCTAAGAAATTATTACGAATATATATTTTTTGTAAAAATTTCAGCCTCCCGCCCTTAAATTAGGGGCAGTTTACTCGTGTAATGTTCCACTAAAATGCTCAGACTAGCTGTCCTAGTATTTCTAACGGAAAATTATTACATATCTAACATGCACAAATCATTATCTATCTTTTGTCAAAAAATATTTTTCATAACCCCTAAATCAGGGGTAGTTTACTCTTGTATTTTTTTACTAAAATACTTTGAACGACCGTCCTATAAAACTGACAGAAGTATTATTATATATTTAATATGTGAATACTATTATCCGTCTTCCATAAAAAATCGCCTCCCTACCCCTAAAATTAGGGGTACTTTACTCGTGTAATTTGTTACTAAAATATTTGACCGACCCTCCTATTACTCCGATTAAAGTATTATAATTAAATTTTTAAGTGAAATACACAAGCAAACTACCTCTAATTGAAGGTTTAGGAAGATGACCTTTTTACGAAAGACAGATAAAAATTTTTATATGGAATAATACTCCAGTCAGAATATTAGGACGGCTGGTCGGAGCATTTTAGTAAGAAATTACAAGAGTAAACTACCCCTAATTTAGGGGCTAGCAAAAATATTTTTTTTATAAAATATAGATAATGGTTTGTGCTATGAACTTAAATTAGGTCAATTTAAAAAAAATCGAGGGGGTATGATTTGAGAAAAAACGATTTTTAAATTTTGCTAAAAAAAGGTTATGTTTTTTGGTTATGCCAAAAATTAAAGTATGTCATGGGATAGAGAGTCAAAAGGAGAATTTAAAGCATATTTGGTTTTTTAAAATTGATCAATATTTCTAGGAGATATGGCGAGATTTTTTCCGAAAAGGAGAAAATCTTTAAAGATTTCCTCCTAACCTTCAAATATTTCATCCAGATTTCCTCCAATTTGTACACCTGAATTCCTCTGGGGTTTACCCGTCGAGATATGGGCTTATAAATGTATGTCTGTAGATGGTACTCGGCCATATTGAACACCCTTTATACTTAAAGGATAGATGGATTTGAAAAATATGATGCCATGGTATATTTACCTGCTATTGCTGCAACTATTCTAAGTTTGGTCCAAATCCGTGAGATGAGTGCAGAATCTTAGCACACTAGGCGCGAAATGCCTCATTAGAAAATGTAAATAAATTAAGAATACTTTAATAACTCCAAAATAAAATCTAGTAGAAAACTTTTGTTTAAACACACGTATAGCTTTTTGAGTGTATATAGACTGAAATAAATTTTATTTCGATAGCTTTAATAATAACGCCAAAAAACAATTGATATGTCTTCGCTGGGACACCCTGTGTGAGTTAAAAATAGATTTTTGGACTACCTTATTTAGACAGATTTTTAAGCTTCTAGTACCCAAAGGGACCGGAACCTGTCGATTTTGAAATAACTTACTTTGAATGTACTTTAAGCATATAAAATGCAGCTGAGAGAAAATCATGAAATGAAAATAGTCACCAACTCTCCGACTATAAGGAGCCCCTAGTATCTCCACTGGATCTGCCACTGCACTGTTTCATCAATTTTTTTGCTAGATTTGCTTTTATCATGAGAACTTACAAGTCTCAGTTCACTATAGTTTGCCGTTAAAGAAAGTCATTAAAAAAGCATTTGACTAATGAAACAAATGATTGATACTTTATTATGTAGTTACATGCGCTGTTCGGCATTCTTTGAATCATATATTTGTGACCTGCCACCAAGGAAAGTAACTTAGTGACTATTAATTGACTATAAGATAAATTACTGCTGCTATTATAAACTATTACTTAGAATTAAAAGTATTAACCTCAAAAAAATATTTAAAAAAAAGTAATGCAAAAAATATGTTGTCAATTAAATTAATTAATTAAAAAAAATTAATTTTACTAAAAATAAAAAATACTAATTAGGTAGGGGAGGGGCCTTAAGCTGGCGAACATAAGCTTTGATGGTTTGTATAAAATAAGGTTTTCATTTAAATTATTGTTTTTCTTTATTTAGAAGGTTGTAACTTAATTAATAGTTTATCTAATGTATACATTTTTTTTGTTTTAATTATTTACTTTCTTAAAAAAATAATTTAAAAAAAAATGTAAAATTAGTCATCTTACCATCAGGAGAAGGTAAGTTGACGAAGAATAAAAAATCTAAAAAAAAACCTTTATTAAAAACAAAAAATAAATAAAATAGAAAAATAACTTAAAACTTGTTAGGATAATAAGGGGTACTTTAATTTTTGCAAAAATCACTATTCCAAATCTTTATTTTGGCTTCTTTTGAATTCATTTCATTGGAGGAATGGGTTCCTAATTTGCAGCTAAAGCATTAGAACCATTCCTTTACCAATATCCCCGTATATTAGACAGTCGTTTTCATTCGAAACGTCTACATCGATATTAAGTATAGTAGGTATTGCGGCGAATGAGCCAACCCCCTCCACTTTTCATTTAGACCACGCCCCCTACTTTAATAGCCCACATAACACAGCTGTTTTAACAGGGCTGTTTCTATTTAAGTTTATATCAGATCTGATCCTATCAAAACTGATCTGATATAAACTGATTTAGAAACAGCCCTGTTAAAACAGCTCTGTTAAAACAGCCCTGTTGAAACAGCTCTGTTAAAACAGCCAGGTTAAAACAGCTCTGTTAAAACAGCCCTGTTAAAACAGCTCCGTTAATTACATTAAAAGCCCTGTTAAAACAGCTCTGTTATGGGGGTCATGGTCTAAATGAAAAGTGGAGGGGGTTGGCTCATCCGCCTCAATACCTACTAAGTATGTACATTATAGTATCGTTATCTTATCCGCTTTTGGTATTCGTCATCTTATCCGCCTATACTAATATTATTTAAATAATAATAATTATTGTTAAAAAATCTTAATTTGAAACTTAATTTAAGGTATTTAAAATATAATAATGCTAACAGTGTATATAGAAATTTCAGGCCAATACTCACACATAAATTTTTATTCACTAAAGTTGGTACACTCGAAATTTTAACGAAAATAAAAAAAAAATAAAAAAAAATTATATGGCCATAGTCATATATGTATTGTGTTATGCAATAATATGTTAAACCACAATGTGAGATGACAGTGAGTTCTGGAACGTTATCCCCTAAATATTTAAAACGTTTTGAGTAAAACACCTAAAACTAAATATTTGCTTTCATTGTTTATGTATTAGAAAATGTACAAAATTTCTAATATTTAATACAATTTTTTTAAGAAATATTAAGTAAAATGATCGACAACCTACTCTCGTTTCATAATGTGGGTCATCATATTATTGCAAAAAACGGTCCATATGACCGAAATGAGAAACTGCACTACTCAGCCCATAAGTTTCCCCGAATTTTTGAAACACAGTTCCAGACGAGAACTTTGAGTAAGAAACTTTTAATTTACATTATTTAGCTCGAAGCATTTTCCAATAGACAATATTCACTGGGCGCGAAAAGTGTCACCAACCAACAAGTAGTGCTAACTGCTTTGACATGAATGATGTATTTTTAAAGCGTTTTGGATTTGCGTGTTTATTCTTTTATTGTTATTGTTGTGTTTTACGTTAAAAAATTTTAAATCATTAATTTCCTAGTTTATACCTTTAGGGTATATTTTTTTATGGTTGGTAACAATTTTCTCAACCAGTGAAATGCAGTTTGATTGGTTTTACTTAGTTTAAATAATGTGTAAAAAATAAAACATAAAAAGTAATTTCTAACCTTCCTTCTTGGTGGGCCGTCACATTTTCGATTTTATTAACTATTCAATATAATATAAGAAACATTTAACATTTACAATTGATTTTTAAATTTTATGTATCATTCTTAAAAAAAAATAATTAAAATCAATGCACAGAAAAAAGTTAATGAATCGAACTGCTATTGATTTAGGAATATTTTATGTTTTCCAAAAAAAAAAACTTTCACATTGGCATTTATTTTAGGGGTATGCACGACTTCATAACTACTTGTGATATAACTCATGTTATGTAAGACAAAATATATTTTATTACAAAATAGATGAAATAAAAAGTTTGATCATCATCATCATCATAATAAAATAATATTGTTGTGGCAGATTTACTATATTTTAGTAATTTTAGTATTTTATTAAGGGACTTGGGACGAGTATAAAATAGCCTTAACAAAATATAACAAAAAACTAAGAAAGTCTAAGAGGAAATCTTGGAGGAACTTCTGTAAAGGCATAACCGAATTTCCTGCTGCAGCAAGGCTCCAAAAGTATTAGCTAAAGATCGTTCTAATGGCGTCGGCCTGCTTAAGAAGGCCGAAGCAAACTACACTGAAAACACTATGGAGACGACTGAAATTTTGCTTCAGACTCACTTCCCTGTCTCTTCAATCGTAAACAAGCAAAACGATGACACTGAATGGAAAGGAATAAATTTCCCACTCAACAAACAGAATTAAAATTTTCTCGGAAAAAATATTCAGCGGAAATAGGGTAAAATGGGCAATTAACTCATTTAAGCCCTACAAATCCCCAGTATGGGATGGCATCTTCACTGCACTCTTACAAAGAGGAAGTTTTTCCGATCATAACACAGATTTTTTGAGCCAACTATGCACCGGGCGATATCCCAAAACCTTGGAAAGTTAACGTGGCGTTTAAACTAAAAGCAGGGAGGCGAACTAACGAACTGAACAAGTCATATCGTCCGATCAGTATCTACTTTTTTTTTTCTCAAAGCGATGGAAAAAATAATATATCTCCACATAAGAAGTACATACTTAAAGGAAAGGTCACTTCACAGGAGACAATTCGCATATGAGAAGGGAAAATCAACTGAAATAGCCCTACGCACTTTTGTAAATAGTATACAATATCCCCAACAAAGAAAAAATTCTACTCCTACAATTAAATGGATCCGAGCGAAGCTAAATTCTAGGAGAATAAGAGCTGCCAAGGGATGCCCCCAAGGAGGTGTCCCATCTCCATTTCAGTGGTCTCTATTTATAACTTTTTCTAACTAACCTAGGATACGAAGTCCATGGTTATGCAGATGACCTAGTAAGAGTAGTAAGAGGCAAGTACGACATAATCCTGTCCATGCTTACGCAGAGTGCCTTAAACCACATTTATAGCTGGTGCCTATGTGTTAACCCAGGCAAAGCAGTGATAGTACCTTTTACCAAAAGAAAGAAAGCTAAATCTAAAAGATCCAACCCTTGGTGGGACCAAAATTGAGTTCTCCACAGAAGTGAAATATCTGGAAGTAATGCTCTACCAGAATCTCACTTGGACCTCTCACGTCAAAAATAAAGTTACCTGAAAGGCAACGGCATCCTTATGGAACGGTAAACGACTTTTCGGAAAAACATGCGGCCTCAAACCCAAAATGATATACTATTCATAACCTACCCATAATCATGTATGCTTCACTATTCTGGTGGCCAAAAACAAAGGAAAACAATACACAAACAAATATGTGGAAAGTGAAGAGGCTTGCGTCTTTAAGTGTAACAGGGGCAATGCATACATGCACCAATGCTGCACTGGAAGCGCTACTAGATCTCCTCCATTTAAGTGACCTAAGTGGTTACAGTAAAATCCTTAGTGAAATAAATATAGGATATCTGATCACAATCAGCGACTTCATGACCTTACGGTATGAGTTCGATCGCAGGTTTGAAGTGGTAATTACGGACTTCCAAACTTCGATATCAGGACGACCAGAAACGAAAAATGGAATGCTACTATACAAGGCCTAGATGCCAACTATCGATACAAATGAGGAAAACTCTGTCTATTTTTCAGGCGGCGATATAAGCCGTAAACTTTTGTTCTCAAGAATGCCTGAATAAGGGAAAAATATGCATCTTCTCGGACAGACAAAAAGCTTTAAAGGAACTAAGTGTGTATTTGGGTTAATGCTTGCCTTGGAATGCTACGAAACCCTCAAACAAGGTCTCCTTAATGTGGGTGCCAGGATACAAAGGCGTTGAAGGTAATGAGGCCGCAGACTATCTAGCGAGAGAAGGAGCATGCACTCAATTTACTGGCACTAAACCTTTCCGTGGCTTTAACAAAAGCTATCAGATAGACGATATTAAAGAATGGGAAACCAAAATCAAAACTCGATATTGGAAAGACCAAAACTTAATACAGGTCAAAATATTCATAAAATAAGAACCTGAACGAACAAGAAAGATACTCGATCTCAGCAAGCAGGAACTAAAGACTACACAGAGCTCTTAACCGGCCATAAGATATCATCTTAATAAATTAATAGTAAAAAAACATTTTTAAGAACAACCTTTTATTTAAGTGCTCTAAAAAGAAGAAAATAAATTAATAGTAAACAAACATTTTTAAGAACAAGCTTTTATTTAAGTGCAATAAAAAGAAGAAAATAAACTTTCAAGTAAATTAAACCCATCATTTTGTTACATTATACATTTTTATATGATATAAAAGCTTGTCACGAGATTTTTTATAAAAGATGGGTTTAATTTACTTCAAAGTTTATTTTCTACTTTTTAGTGCACATAAATTAAAGCTTGTTCTTAAAAATGTTTTTTTTTAGTATTAATTTATTTTCTTCTTCTTAGAGCACTTAAATAAAAGCTTGTTCTTAAAAATGTTTTTTTACTATTAATTAATTTTTTCTTTTTTTAGTCGTCAAAATTTTGTAGGATAAAAACTTTTTTTCAAATAGGGGCTTCGAACCAGAAGCTTGCTTCATGGCGCCGAAATGCAAAAGCTGGCCCTGTGTATTATTTAATGCATGGTAATCCTTACATGTATATTTGTTTATTATTGACTGACAGAAATTTTGATGACCAAAAAAAAAGGCCTCACATCTAAAAAGATGTGGGTAAAAAGGTTTTTTTTTTAATTTTATGGATGGGGAGGTTGGGTGTAGTAGTAGTAGTAGTAAAAGGTGGGTAGGCTCCGACGCCTGACAAGTAGGCCCAATGGCCCTTTTTGTCTGCCCCAAGATTACCTACCCAACCTGCTGCCTATCCTCCCTCTTCCTGAATCTGCCAGACCTTCTGATGAAGTTCATAACATCTGACCAGGCTAGGAGGCTCATCTCTTCCTTCGCTAGTGTTACCACTCCGAAGACGTCTTGTCTGAGCCTGCCCAGAGCCTCACACTCCCCTATGAAGTGGTAGGGCGTTTCCTCGTCCATCCCACACCCAGGGCAGGTCGGATCGTTTACCGTCCGCATGAGGCTTAGGTGTCGCATAAGCCCACAGTGGCCCGTAAGGACCCCTGTAAGGAGGCTTATGGTTGCTCGGCCCCTTCCTAGTAGCCAGACCGACCTAGCTTTGCTTGGCCTGGTCAGGAATTCCTTTGCCTGCCTGCAACCGCTAAGCTCGGTCCAGTGTTCTTTAAGCTGACTTTCCACCCAAGCGTTGAGGGCAGTCTTCACTTGTTTCCTTGTGATACCGAGAATTGGTTC
This sequence comes from Brachypterus glaber, assembly GCA_958510825.1. Taxonomy (NCBI): domain Eukaryota; kingdom Metazoa; phylum Arthropoda; class Insecta; order Coleoptera; family Kateretidae; genus Brachypterus; species Brachypterus glaber. Next base: position 8,759,665 of record OY294054.1, read on the forward strand.
AGGACCCAGGCAGGGCTTTCCGGCACCCAGTCTGGCGAGTTCATCCGCCCTCTCGTTGCCTGGAATGCCGCAGTGACCTGGTACCCACACAAGGTGAACTCTTTTTGTTCTTGCCAGCTCATCCAGCTCTCCAGCGCACTCCTGCACCAGAGCGGATCTTGTTGCGGGTGCGCTAAGAGCTTTTAAAGCTGCCTGGCTATCCGAGCAGAAGTATACATCTGTCTCGTTGCCTGAACGTACTGCCTCACACCTTGCCGCCTCCTGTATAGCGAAGACCTCCGCTTGGAAGACTGTGGGGTACATTCCTAGCGAAAAGCTTTCCTGTACCTCCCTGTCCTCAATGCAGAATCCTGCTCCCGATGTCTGTGTGCTTGCCATACGGGAACCGTCTGTATAGCACACCACGGATGTCGGGGCGAAAGCAACCTGCTTTCTCTCCCACTGTTCCTTACTGGGAATTGTGAGAGTGAATTTCTTGTTATACCTAAGCTGATCTTCAGCCTCAATCACTTTGATACTGCTAATAGGGATTTCCTTTTTAGCGATCTCTGCAATCTTGGTGTGACCATACGTTGCTTCTCCTCCCAGCCAGCATCCAGCGTCTCGCATCCTCAGGTGGCTGGCCATCGCTTCCTTCTTTATCCAAGATGGAAGCGGGGGCAGCCCCAGTAGGGCTTCGAGCGCGGCTGTAGCGGTCGTCCTCATAGCGCCAGTAATCCCTAGACATGCTAGTCTTTGGATTTTACTTAGCGTTCTTGCTACCATGGCTTTGCTGACACTTGGCCACCAGACCACCGAGCCATACTGCACTCTGGGTCTGATAACTGCGGTGTAGATCCAGTGGAGGATCTTTGGGCTCATGCCCCAGCTTTTGCCAACCACCCGGCGCAGATGCCAAAGAGACGCTATCGACTTGTCTACGACTTTGTCGATGTGCGCCTTCCAGGTGAGCTTACTGTCTAGGGTTACCCCTAAGTACTTAACCTCTTGAGCAAGCTCTAGTGGCCTACCGTACATTGTGGGTGCCCTGAATCCCTGTATCTTCCTTTTGTTGGTGAAGAGGATCATCTCTGTCTTTGCTGGGTTGACTGAGAGTCCGTTCTCCTCACACCAACTTTCTATAATCCTGCAGGCGGTTTGCATTCTATCGCAAACAATGCCTAGGAACTTTCCTGTGATCAGTACTGTCCCGTCGTCTGCATATGCCTGCACATACAGCCCCTCAGCGGTCAGTCTCCCAATAAGACCGTCCATTACTAGACACCATAGGTGGGGAGAAAGGCAGCTGCCTTGTGGGCAGCCGCCTCTGACCCCGATGTCCAGTTGGCAGTCTCCTAGGGAGGCCATGACCCTTCTTTCCTCCAGCGCAGACTTTACCCAGCTAATAAGTACTGGTGGGGTGCCTCTGGCTCGTAATGCGCTGCAGATTTTCGACGTTTTTGCCTTATCGAATGCGCCCTCTACATCAAAGAAGAGGGCTAACGCCCACTCTTTCTGATGTAATGCCTTTTCAATCCTTTGTGCTAGGGCGTGAAGAGCCGTTTCAGTCGACCTTCCTCGCCTGTATGCGTGCTGCCTTTTGTGGAATGGGTGCCTTGATAGCACTTCTTCCATTAGGAACCTGTCTACTATCCTTTCCAACGTTTTGTGAAGGAAGGAAGTTAGACTGATGGGTCTGAAAGATTTTGCCTTTGTGTAGTCTTTTTTCCCAGCTTTTGGGATAAAGACTACTCTGGCCCTCCTCCATTCCCTCGGGACATATCCCAGCGCTAGACTGGCTTTGAAGATCCTTTTCACCGCAGGCATAAGGACTTCCAAGCCTTTCTGTAACAGCGCCGGAAATATACCGTCTGGTCCCGCTGCCTTAAATGGTAGGAACTCGTTTACCGCCCATTTGATAGAGCCATCGCTAATCACACCCTTGGCCAGCGTCCAGTCCCCTTGTGGGGGCCGTTGCCTTTCCTCGGGTGCGTTCTGGATGGCTCCCTCTCCTGGGAAGTGAGTCTCCAGCAAAAGCCTTAATGACTCCTCGCTGGAGTTGGTCCATCTACCATCTTGCCTTTGTAGGGATCCTACTGTCTTGTTAGATTCTCCGCTAAGAACCTTCATAAGCCTTGCGGATTCTGCCGTGGACTCCATGTCCTCGCAGTATTTCCTCCAGCTTTGATTCTTGCTTCGTCTGAGTTCTTTTTTAAAAAGCCTTCTAGCCTCTCTAAACTCCTCCCACGAGGTTTCACTTCCAACTCTGATGGCCTGGTTAAGGGCTCGCCTGCACTTCTTTCGAAGCGTATCAAGCTCACCACTCCACCATGGAACCTTTCGGCCCTTTGCCACCTTGAGAGGGCATGCCTCCTCGTAGGCTGAGACTATTGCTCCGTTCAGTGAGGCTACCTCTTCGTCCAACTGCTCCCTGGTGAGTATTTCACCTTCAGCGGCCCAATTGTGGCGACCGAGGCTTGAGAGGTATTTCTCCCAGTCGGTCGCCCGAGGGTTCCGCTTCGGGGTTGGTTCGGGCTTGTCAGACAGTAGCTCAAATCTGATCAACCTATGATCTGACATTGTCAGATCTGACGTGACCCTCCAGTTGGTAACTTCCTCTAGTAGAGGCCTTGATACCAGCGTTATATCAATGACTTCCTTGCGGATTCTGTTGAAAAACGTTGGTTCCACCCCTCTATTTACTATTTCCAAACTAGTTGACGCTATGTACCCCAGCAGACTCTCGCCCCTAGCGTTAGTGTTACTGCTGCCCCAGATCGTGTTATGTGCATTAGCGTCGCAGCCTAAGATAATAGGTAATTGTTGGTTATTCGCGAACTCAACTAGGCGCATCATATCCCCCGTAGGGGGTAAAGGTGCCTCGTAGGGCAAATATACACTTCCTATTACTACCTTATTTCTAATTCCTCTTACCTTATATTCCAGAGTTGCCGCCGTCACGTCCTTTGTTCCCAGCTGTGGCAGTGGTACCACGCTTAGGTCCTTTGACGCCAGGATGCAGGTTCTGGTGCCCTCGTCTTCCTCACCGACTATTATGTTGAAGCCGGCTGCGCCTAACCCCCTGATGTTCTTCCTGAAAATATATGGTTCTTGAACCAAAACGATCTCTCCTGTTTTCCCCGCAAGGGCGCGCACCAGTTCTCCGGTTGCGTCCTTACAGTGGTGCAGGTTGATCTGACTTACCCGCAGTTTGTCCATGGTGGGGTCATGCATGGTGCGGTGTGTCGGCCTACTTGGTTTGCCTAGAGCTTCCGGCTGTAGGAGGCCCGCGTCGGACCGCTCCACTAAAAGAGGTGACTCTCCTTACGGAAAGAGTCACCAACTCGAAGTAGAGCAGCCAACCCGCGCTCTCCAGTCGCCGGATCTCGTCCTGGCTGACCATGTAGGTCAAAAACCAATCTCCTGGCCCTCCCGTGGTGTTCACATGCTTCCACTCCCCTACTTTGAGGGAGCGGTTTTGGAGGGTTAGCATCCTTTTTGTGTAGGCCAAATCGACCTCGGTTTTTGTCCTGAGATAGAAACCGATCTTCTCTGGCCATGGCGCGTCGCTAGCCTTCATGGTATTGAAGGTAACGCCGCCCACATCCTGAGGAGACCAGCCTTCTAAGAGCCAGTTCAACGATGTTTCGTCCTTGGCCGAAATTAGGAACCAGCCTGGATCAACTAGGCCTGAGTTCAGGAAGTGAAGCTCTGGGCCGGCAGGACCTTCTTCAGGGCCCGCCATTGCCTTGAGCATCGTTCCCACCAGGTCTTTCCTTATGATCTCGGCTTCTTCTGCCTCTACTTTGCCGTCCTGCCTATCCGATCTTACCACTGCCCGGAGTCCCTTGTCTTCAGGATCTCTGGCAGCAGCTGGTCTGGCCGGAAGAGTTGCCCTGCGTGGTGGTGGCGCGTCCCCCGTCTTCCTCAGGAGAGGAGAGACGTGCGGACGACTGCCCCCATAAGCGGGCCGTTTCTTCCTGTAGTCAGGAGGGGTGTCTCTCTCCACCCTGGCCCTTTTGCCAGCCGTCGGTTTGGCGGAAGGCCCTGGTAGGGCCTTCGCTGCCTCACCTCCGACTAACGCTGGGGCGGCTGGCAGAGGGACGCTTTTCCGCTCCTGTCTCTTTGCCGACCTTCTGGCCGTTCTGGCCGAAGGCCCTCTCTGGGGGTGTTGGCTAGGTCTTTGCACTTCACTCCTTACCACCAGCTGGCTGCTCATTTCTGAGCATCCGGCCTGCGGCTCGGGTGCCGGGGCAATAGTACCTTGTCCAGTGGGAGCGGCGGCGCCGGTCGGAGGTGGGCCCTCCTTCCGCGTCGCCTGCTCCCTCTTGGCCAACTTATCCCTTTCTTTCTTGGCCTGCCTTTGACGCCTTTTCCTTTCTTTCTGGACTGCTAGCTTTAGCTTCGCAGCCTCGTCCTCCGGTGCGGTGCCTGATGGCTCTGATCCGGTTTTAGGCGGATTATTACCCTCTAGCTCCGACTCGGATGACGCTGTCGGGGTCATAAGCAGTTCGTCTTCCTTTTGTCTGCTTATGTTTGGAGATAGACCGCTTTCGGTCGTCTCCATTTTTGAGTCGAGGGACTCGTTTGGGTTTACTTCTTGCAAGTTAGTTTTCCCTTCTGTTTTTTCCGTCTCCATGTTGGGTAGTTTATTATGTCTAGGTGTGTGTGTAGGTGTTTTTGTGTGTATGTGAGTTTGTGTGGGCATTTAATAGAGACTAGGATATTCAGCTCCCCCTTAGGGAAACCATATTGGCAGATTCCTGGTGGAGGAGGCTGGCGGCCGCTTTTACAAGGTGAAGCCCCCCGAAGCATGCAGCAGGTACCTCGCCCAGGCGCTACCTGGAACTACTGCACACCCCGAGATTATACACCGACTGATGGGGCAGCCCCCCTATGCTAGCTAGGCTAGGGCGGGCCCCTGTACTAATCGGCGGCACAGGTGTGCGACTCCTGCTTTCTTTCACCGCTACCATTCCAGCACGGCCCATTCCAGGGCCGCCAAATCGGCCCCCTTTGGGGGGAGCTTTAGGATCTTCGCTCCCATGCCCACGTGTGTGTGTATGTGTGTGTGTGAGTGTGTGTGTGAGTGTGTATGCGTGTATGTGTGCGTGCGGTTGGCGATCTGCAACAGTCACCAACCCTCCCCCAGGCGGAGTTAGGTTGGGTGTAAATTTTATATAAAATTTTATTGTCATCAGAGATAAGCATGTGTACCGAATTTCAGCTCTCTACATTTATTCTAAGTGGGTGAAACAGAGGGGGGTAAAGTTAGTCTTATACGCGTATGGGGGGTGATGGGGAGATAAGGGGGGATGTAAAATTTATTTTAAAATTTTATTATCACTGAATGAGTATGTAACCTAGTTTTAGTTTTAAATTATCTCAGGTAGGTAAAAAATGGATTTTTTTAAATTCTAGGGGTGGGGAGATTGGGAAGCAATTTTTATACAAAATTAGTTTCTTAACCGAGTTAAGCATGTGTACGAAATTTTAGCTTTAACACATAAATACGGGCCTTGGTAGGATTAGTTGACGTGCAAAACCTCGTTGATATATCTCAAAGGGTTCCTGAGTTATTAAATAAAAACCGATTTTTTTAGCCACTTTCAAACGGGCGTAGCTCCCTTATGACGCATTTTTAGACATATTTATAGGAACTTTTTGTCATATTTTATCATGTAGAATCACCTGTTAAAATTTCCTACGCTATTTCAAATACACCGTGTACTAAAAAACATTGCAAGTTAAATAAAAGCTTCTAAAAAGATGGGCAAGTCTGAAATCGACACCTGCCTTCTATGCTCAGTTGCACTAGAAACGGCCGAATTTATTATCTGCTTCTGCACTGCACTGCACTGTACTGTACTGCACTGCACTGAACTGCACTGAACTGCACTTCACTGCACTGCACTGCACTGCACTGTACTGTACTGTATTGTATTGTATTGTATTGTATCCTGTAGCCTGCATACCATATATCCAGTAGGGTCACGAACCTGAAAATATCGATAAATTTATTTGATATATTTATATAAGTAACGTAAAGAAAATGACAGCAATGTTTAATGCAATAAATTCTCTATTTTAGCTATAAATGCAGGTGTATGTGAATAATTTGTTCTATATCCATTCTGTAGATCACGATATTATTAAGCAACAAGCCGTGGAAATATGTAATGCTACGCATTTCATTATATACCCCTCACAGTGGATGGTATATTACATTTTCCCAAATACTTAAACTCATTTAAAATGCAAAATAAATAAAAAGGTTTAAAAAATTAACAAACAAAAAAGTCGTAGAAGGCGATGGGACTTGAACTCGACACCTTAGGATCTTTAATTTTTGCTACATTGTTTTCTTGTCAAGTTTTTTTTTAAAGCGGTAAGGTTGATCCTTATAATAAGAGTAATTTTTCCTGAAAATAAACGCAAATCGGACTTCCTCTAGCTTTTTTTGATTGGTTTAGCTTTAAGTTTAGACCCCTATAACTTTTTTGTTTTTGGGGGGTTTATTTTCAAAAATAATAGGGATCTTGCCATAATAGAACTGAAATTTCGAGTCGATCGGATAATATGTTGAGTTATCCTGCTTAAGTGACATCGGAAGGACGAAAGGACGGACAGAGAGACATTTTGAAAACTGCTTATTTTTTTATGAAACAAATTTGTATCCAAGAGTTTTTTGCCTGGGACGTTTTTTTGCGATTTTTTGGAAATTCGATACTACCATATTCTAGCGCTTCGTTCTATTTTTTATTACTTTTGTGCTTATGTTTATGAACGGTTTTTTTTAAATTGTTATGAATATTACCAGAGACGAGCCTAAGTGGCATAAGAAGCAGCTAGACCTCCAATAATTTGGCAAATTTAGCGCTTCGAAAATTTGAAACATATATCATCTGGAAATTGTCTAGGATTCCACTTGACAAATTTTGAAGAGAGTGATAAGACTTTTTTTAGTCTTAGTTTTATGGGAGTGAGAAAAAACTGGACAGTTGAAAAAAAAGTGCACCATGGTGTCCTTTTTTTAATTATCAGTTTTATACGAGGAGGAATTTAGGATTTGGGGTTTAGGGTGACAATAATTTTTTTGGAGGGTAAAAGATTTTTTTTTGTGAAAGTTTTCAAATTTTGTAGACGAGTTGGCAAATGAAAAGTTCTTGTATATAAAAAAGTTTGATAATTTTTGACGATTTTGGAAATTTGAAAACCTTCGTATAATACTCTTCCAACTCGATAGCTGTAAAGAGTATAATAAAGCAATTGATTTATTTATATAAGAGCGCACCATAATATTACTTGCACGATCAAGAAGCCGTTTAATATAGAATCCCACTGTTTTATTAATGGTTCGATATGTAGATTCCTCCAATAGCCTTAAACTTGTTATGGCAAACTCAATACAGTCTGTACATAGCCGTCGTTAGTAAGGACATCCAGTTAAAATTAATTTTAGGCCTTAATAAATAATAGATTTAAAAATTAAATTTTTTGAATGTTCTGTCAAATTGGGAAGGAAAGAACAAATAAAGACCACCAGGGGGGCACTGGAGGAGATTTTTTGTTTTTCCCTTCGCTTACTCTATATTTATGCTAAATACGTTTCTATCATACTAGGAAAGAAAAAAACAAATAAAATTCAAAGGGGGCAAGGAGGGGCATCTATTTTTTCTTGATTAAATATCAAATAAATAATGCCTCCATATCCAATGAATATTATCCATGTTTATTCACATCGGGAATCGACAGAAGAGGCTCCCTGGGGTGGGGGGCAATAGGGAAACATATTTTAATAATGCGAAATTTTAATTTTCTATGACAATGAAGGTGACAGAACAAAAAAGTCTCCCGGGGGAAACAAGGGGATTAGATTGTTTTTTATTGACTATACCTACTATCGGTGAAAAATAAACGTGTAATCCAGTCATCAGGTGAAAAAAGCGGCTTTGCCTAAAACTAATTCAGGGAGTTTTGATTTTGGATTTATTTTACCAATTTTTTTTTGTGTGTATTTTTTGTACTTATAACTAATTCACGGCATAGCCTTAAACATTACACTATAGGTTTTAGCGTTTTATTTTCTTTTTGGGAAAAACCAAAAATTTTATTTACATGTCAATAAGGCATGCCTCCTAGCACGTTTTGAGTGAAAATTAAAAAAAATCTATCTGGCGGTTTCTTTTAAATTTTTGTAAAATTTCAAATTTTAAAATAATTTACTCATTTGTGCCTCATTATCTCGAGATTCAGTAAACCGATTTTCGATTGAAAATTATTAGGCATGAAAAACCTTTAAAATGTATTATTTTCTTGGATCCTTAATAATTCCGGCATACATTTTTCGAACTTATACCTTAAAAATGTAAAAATTCGGAAAATCTATGCCGGTATTGTTAAGGAGTTAAAAAATAGGACATGTTGCATGTCATTTTAAAGGTTTTTTCATTCCCAATACAATGGTGATTTTTAATCAAAAATTGGTTTACTGAATGTCGTAAACATTAATTAATTAATTTAAAAAAGAAACCGTCAGATAGATTTTTTTTAATTTTAACTCAAAATGTTCTAGTAGGAATGACTTGTCGACAAATAAAGAAAATTTTTGTTTTTTCCCAAAAAGAAAATATTATAAGTAAAAAAATACAACGACTAAAAATGTTGAAAATTTGATCCTCTTTATTTTCATATAGAACGTTTTTTGTCCTATGATGCACCGATCTTGAGATATTTTATAAAATCCGGTTTTTGTAAAAAATACGTGAAAAAAATGACAGTTCCAAATCGAGTTAAGGTGGCAAAATTGGTTTTTTATTTGCGTATACCCTATAAAATAAACCCAATATCAAAACTCCCTGAATTATGTTTAGGTAAAACTACCTGACCTCTGGAGTAGTGTGTTTGAGGTCTAATTTTTCAAAATATATCTGATCAATTTTAATGAAACTAAATTTAATCGATAGAATATTCATTCTACATAATTTTTTCACAAAAAACCTCCTAGCTTTTTTGGCTTATGAAATATCAATTAATAAACAAAAAGAATACATTTTTTTAGCGATTATATCTGAAACACAAGTGTCAGTTTATTTGTCACCGATAGTATATATCGTCGGCTTACAAGTAAAAGGCACTAAGTCACTTTTTTGCAAAAATGGGATTTTTATGGTACTGTAATTAATTTTTGATGATCTATGTACAGGTAAACCGAACTAACTTCTAGGTGGACTGCCAAGAGAGTTACCCACTATACAAAACGCACCAGTTTGATTTTGAATAAAATTTTATCTGGCAATAGGCACTAAGTCACTTAGTGCACTTAGTGCGTTTTACTTGTAGATTATTTCAAATGTTTCTGGACTAAGCGACTTAGTGTTTGTTTGGCGAAACGTGCATTTTTGTAACAATTATTACAAAAATTAAAAAACAACAGCGAAAGTTAAATTTGTCAATATCTCAAAACCATGTTTTTGGACTTAGTGCTCTTTACTTGTAAGCCGACGATATACTAAGTAAGCCTTAAGTCCCCGGGGGCATGGAGCATTTATAATATTTTGCCTTTATAATACTGCAATTCAATATATTATTGCATAGTAATCGGAGATTAGTATGTGTACCAAATTTAAGCTTTTTAACTTTACCTTAAGTCAACATTTGACAGACAGACAAAGGCGCAGACGGACAGAACCCAATTGAACGTATATAGTTGCGCCTATGTAGGGATTAATAAAAAGTAGTGTTGCCTCTAATTTTTTTTTTGATGGGCCAGAAACAAAATTTTTCAACTTAAGATTGAGATTTTCCCAACTTTTTACTCACGACTGCGATTTTTCCAATTTTTACCCAAGATTAAAAAAGTAATATGACATTGTGCCAAATTTCAAGGATCTAGTTAATCTATCACTTAAAACTTACAAACTAACAATAAATTGAAATAAATAAAAGCGTGTAAAAAGTAGAAGAATTCACTTGTAATATAGGGGAAAGTAGGGTAACGGTGCACAGTGGGTAACCCTGCGGACCACCGAAAATTCATATTACGAGGTATTCTGAGACATCTCTGGCATCCATGCTTGAGGGGCGTGTCTAACAATTCACTAGCACCAAAAACGGCGACTGATAAATTAAATTTGTTCACAATATTTGAATATGTGTAAATTGATGTTTGTTGTTGTTATTTTCCTCGTGTACGAAATAAGACGGTAAGTTCATAATTCTTGACAGAATATTCTAAAATAAATTTATTCTTGAAGGAGGGTTTGGCTTAGATGAAGCCGAATTTGCGTTTTCAGTTAATTAATAATTAAAATTAGGCCAAGGAGACGATCCCTATAAAAACTGGTTCTAAAGTGAGTATAAGCCGGTGGTTTCCTCTACTACTAGCCCACACAAGTCCTGGACTTAGGGGATGCTTAATTAAGTAGAATAGTACGAGGTTACAAACAAACATGTATGATCATTTGCATTTATTCATGCAATTTTGTTAAATTTAATTAAATAGTTTTTGTTATGTAAAGTGATTTATTTTTAAGTTCATGATGGGGTAATGATGCGCATTCCCCTTATTCAATTAAATAGTAATAAAATTAAATAAAAAACAAGTTTTTAAAGTTAAAACCTTTCTAATAATTACATGCTACGTATCACTAAAAAGTAGAAAACTAAATAATTATACAAATGTTCAAAAACTAGATTTTTAAAAGAAGGGTTTTGGAAACGTTTTTTGCCCCTTGGGGTGGGGAATTGTGCCCAAATGCACTTTTGTAGTTCTAAATTTATATTGTGATTATGGTAAAAGCTACCTAAGTTTTGATGATACGTAATGATAGTCTAATAAGTAAGGCTTCTTCTGCCACTTATAAATTTTTTGTAATATTCATAAGGTGCCAAACATATCAAGTTTAGCTTAGGTGCGCACCATTACCCTACTTTCCCCTAATATGCTGCGAGTGAATACTCTTACTTTTTTTCTATGATTACACGATCCTGAATTATTTTAAGACTAAAGTGCCGCATTAAATGTTACATTACCTCCTTCTTTCTGCTATACAAGGTAATTATTTCTTTTCTACCCAACAGCTATTAAACTTACGTATATTTAAATTTAAATTAATAATCATTTTCTACACCATATACTTTGTAAAATGTATCATTATATTTATATGTGAGAAAATATTCCATAGAGAACATGAACTTTTTCTCGATTTGCATTTTCCGTCTAAAGGCCGTTAGAGTCTATCATCTTTGGTCACACAATGGTAGTTATTAATATAATATTGTTTTATTATAAATAAAAGTCGAACTTTACTTGGCGAGTGTGGTTTTGTTGTCAAAATGTACCCAACTGTATAACTTTTGAGTAATCAAATTTTTGGTATAAGAATGAGATTCTACATTAAAAAAAAATGTTTCATTCTATTTAAAGAATTTTAAGAATTATAAAATAAAATAAGAAGAAAAAGTTTATTCAGAAGATATTTGCAAATACTAGCTAAGAGAGCTACATCGCCAATATTTTAACATTGATATAACATTTTTAGAGAAAGAAGTCAATTTCATGTATCGAAAGTAAAAGAAAAAATGTCTCCCTCTCGAAAAAACACTTTCGGTTCATGTATTGGTAGGCAAATTATGCACCTTTTACATTTTTAATGTCGTTAAAAGATAGTAGGGAAAAGTAGGCTAACGGTGCGCAGTGGGTAACAGTGCGTACCACCGAAATATCATATTACAAGATATTCTGAGACATCTCTGGGATACATGCTTGAGGGGCGTGTCTAACAATTCTCTAGCACCAAAAAGGGCAACTGACAAATGAAAGTTGTTCACAATATTTTAATATGTCGTCACCCCAATATTGGTTTGTCGTATCTCCAAAAATCCCATTTTCGGGAAATCGAGTTTTAAAATGTTTTTCTAAATATCTTGTTAATCTTATGTTTCAACTCTTTTTCTTACTATAGTTTAATAAAAATGCTATCCAAAAGTGTCTTTTTTTAATAAATTAAAGGTTCCGTTTATTTTATATAAGAAAAACCAGATTGGAGATACGACAATTTAGGTTTTTTTTTCAGTATTGGTTTGCCGTATCTCCAAAAAGAAACTAAAAACTAACTAAATAGAATCATAATGACATGATTTTATATTTGGAAGAGTGCAGAAGGATTATTAATGTTTGAAAATAAAGAACTTTTAATATTTACTTAAAGAAGTACAGAAATATCGAAAATTAAAAAAAAAAGCTAGGTTAAGATTAGGATTTTTTCTAAATCATTAAAAATCAATATAAAAGTATATTTAAACCAAGTTTACTCACATTTTTGTACAAATTAGTATGATTAACTATTTAATTAGTTTTTTCACTATTTTTGCTCAAAATTTAGATTGAAAATCTGATAAATTGTCGCATCATCTTAAAAAATTCAAAATAATGGCCCAAGTTACACATCAATAATGTGAAAAGATTTTAAAGGTATTTTAGTTTAAATTATTACGCCTTTATTTTTTTATATCGGTTTAATAGTTCTTAAATTATTCGAAAAAAATCGGTACATTCAAAAATACTATTTTTTTGCCTTCGCAACTGCGATTTTAACTACTGTTTTGATTAAAAATGATTGTTAATTTAAACAAAATGACATTAGGTTGAAATTTGACCAAAGTTAGAGAAAGAGTTCTTTTTTGTAAACAAAATACCTAACCGATGTAAGAATTTAGTTTCAGGTAAAATTTTTGTTCAATAGAGCTCTGTACAACTAGAATTATGAAACAGAAGACGTCCCTATCTCTATCTCATTTGTGCACGGCACGCCACTTCCAACTTAAATAAATTAAAAAAATATTGCATTTTTTTCAATTTTTATCAACAATTACCGTTGATTTTTGTAAATAAAGCTAAAGAAATTAATATTTTTTGCTAAGAAATAAAACTGATGATTTAATAGTAAAATAAAGAATGAAATATAAATCCTATTAATTGTTTTAAATATGAAAAGGTAAATATGAATTTATTTAATGTTTATCATATTTATTATTAACTATATATTATTATTATTATATATTTTAATATCGTTACCAGTTTCTACATTTCAAGAAATTAATTATATGACGAGCGTTATTTCTGTTATAGCTACCAAAATGTCAAGATGTTTTTACAAGGGTTGCAAAAGTCCAAACGAATTTCGCCTAGGCTTTAAATCTAAGGTATAAAGAAAGAACTTACCTTTGGTAAACAATATTTAAATATCTAAACTCGTAAAAGTACTATAATAGGCAATAAAGACACAATATTTAGTAAAACACACAAAAAACTGAAATTAAAACAATATCAGACGCAGCTCACACAATGACAGTGGCTAAGGAAAATGGCGTTACTGACAGTGCAGCCAACATAAAATCTAGGAGATTTTTTTTCTTTATGTTGGTGATATTACTTCTATCCTTTTTGGGTAGAACTTTTGTCCCTGTCTATTCTAAATGAAGAAATCTCCATTAACCTATTTTCACACTATTATTATAATAATAACAACTATAATAGTTAAATTAAATTATTTTTTTTTATTTAAGATAATATTTTTGATTAAATGCTATCTTTATCTTTTAAAAATGGAGACACTACAAAACAATATTGGAGTTTTAAAATATTTTGTGGAGATATGACAATTTATTTTAGAAAATAAAGCATATATTGATGAAATGTTTGTTGGACACTAAAGAACTCGCTTGTAGATAAACAAATAGGTATGTAAAAATCTCAAAATATCCTAAAATGGAGATAAGACAAACCAATACTGGGGTGACGATGTGTGAATTGATATTTGTTGTTAATATTTTGCACGTGTACGAAATAGGACGGTAAGTTCATAATTGTTGACCGATTATTCTAAAATAAATTTATACTTGAAGGATATGATCATTTGCATTTATCCATGCAATTTTGTTAAATTTAATTAAATAGTTTTTGTTATGTAAAGTGATTTATTTTTAATGAAATTTTAGTAAAATTAAATAAAAAAAAGTTTTTAAAGATAAAACCTTTCTAATAATTACATGTTACGTATGACTAAAAAGTAGAAAACAAAATAATTATTAAATGTTCAAAAACAATATTTTTAAAAAAAGAGTTTCGGAAACGTTCTTTAAACGATAAAAAATTCCAAAACCTTTCTTTTAAAAATTAAGTTTTTAAAAATCTGTGTACATATCTTGTGTTTTAGAAATATTTTTGAATAATTTTCTGTTTTTATATTTTGTGCATAATTCCCCAACAGGTGCGCAACGTTGCCCCTTGGGGTGGGGAATTGTGCCCAAATGCACTTTTGTAGTTCTACATTTATATTGTGATTATGGTAAAAGCTATCTAAGTTTTGATGATACGTAATGGTTCTTCTGCCACTTATAACTTTTTTGTAATATTCATAAGGTACCAATCATATCAAGTTTCGCTGAGGTGCGCACCGTTACCCTACTTTGCCCTAATATGCTGCGAGTGAATACTCTTACTTTTTTTCTATGACTACACGATCCTCACTTATTTTAAGGCTAAAGTGCAGCATTAAATGTTACATTACCTCCTTCTTTCTGCTATACAAGGTAATTATTTCATTTCTACCCAACAGCTATTAAACTTATATTTAAATTTAAATTAATAATCATTTTCTACACCATATACTTTGTAAAATGTATCATTATATTTATATGTGAGAAAATATTCCATAGAGAACATGAGCTTTTTCTCTATTTGCATTTTCCGTCTAAAGGCCGTTTGGACCCCCCCCCCCCCCCCAGGACAACTTCCTGGATCAGCCACTGATACTGGTGTTGAGACCGACCTATGTATTTTGGTATTCTGAACACGAATCTGTCATAAAAAAGACACTGCTGGCTCATTTTTTTGCTACACTGAAAAATCTTTCTAAATTGGTAAAAATCTCATATTATTTCAGTGTAGCAAAGAAGTCTTTTTAGTGACGGGAAAGAATATGTGGCGCTACCTATAGCATGACGCCAATAAAATCGACGCACGAAAATATGTAATAAATGTAAATTTATTTTAATGTGTTTCTATTATTGCCAAAAAAAGTCCAAACGAAAATATTCCATAGAGAACATGAACTTTTTCTCGATTTGCATTTTCCGTCTAAAGGCCGTTTGGATCCCCCCCCCCCCCAGGACAACTTCCTGGATCAGCCACTGATACTGGTGTTGAGACCGACCTATGTATTTTGGTATTCTGAACACGAATCTGTCATAAAAAAGACACTGCTGGCTCATTTTTTTGCTACACTGAAAAATCTTTCTAAAATGGTAAAAATCTCATATTATTTCAGTGTAGCAAAGAAGTCTTTTTAGTGACGGGAAAGAATATGTGGCGCTACCTATAGCATGACGCCAATAAAATCGACGCACGAAAATATGTAATAAATGTAAATTTATTTTAATGTGTTTCTATTATTGCCAAAAAATACAATAAGTTGTTATTGTTGTTAATGTTGTTATTAACAACATTTTTATTTATACAAATACAACATTGCGTTAATGTTTTATAAAAGTAATAAATCAATGTATATTTAATATATCTTATTTAGGTGCAATATTTATATAATATTTTTTAAATGTAACAAATCTATGTTTATGGCTTATTTAAATGCAATATTTATAAAATGTTTTTTATTTTTTTAATGTAACACTCTCATGAAACCCTTAATTTAACGGTCCCAGAATAGATTTTTCCAATTTTTGTGATAGTATTTTTGTTCACCTATAATAGTTAAATGTATAATTGGTTTTGTGTTTCTCTCGAAGACATTTGTCTGGTTTAATGTTTTTTCGGGGAGGAACAAACAGTCAGATCAGTAATGGTGTTTTTGTTTAAAGCCCATAAAGCTGCTGTAACAATGCCTCGTTCAAAATACATCAGGGCCACGATAATAAATGCTTTTATTTATACTCTTTGTAGCCCTACAGCTAGAAAAGTATTATAAATACAAAAAAAAATGCTTTTGTCAAAAAGATTTTTTTTTATTTGTGCAATAAAAAAAAAACAAGGAAAAATAGAAAAATTAAATTTCAAAGAAAAATATTAAAAAAATAATTATCGAAAAATAAAGTAAAAAAAAAAAGCAGTTGTCGAAAAATTTTCGACAAAGAATTCTTTTTCAATAGAAAAAATTAGCATACGATGCATATTACAGGTAAAAAATATATTTTTTTACTTTTATTAGAAAACCTATGTTTCCAAATCTGTCATTATCTTGAAACATTTTAGAGTTTTCGTGGTCACTATGTTTCGCAAACATACTGCTAAATCAGATGTTTTGCAGATACAACATCGTGATACGCGACTTTGTTGTTTAGGACCAAGTCAAAACAAAAACTAACCAAACAGATACATTTTTGGCATTTTTGAAAGGTTTCATCGACATGGAATGGAATGTACCAAAAGGTCAAGCTAAATTGTTTATTTAAAACGTATGTATTTAAATGTGTTTGACTGACTTCTTAAACAGGGTTAAAAAAAACTTTTGCTACCTGTATGGGAAGCATATTTGTATGCATATTTCCCTAAAAAATACAGTGGATTTCATACCAAATTTCCTTCTATAAAAATCATAAATTTTCTATAAGAATATGTAGGTTTTCGAAGAAATTTGCAAGCTCAAAATTTTAAGCAAGCAGTGGTTTCTGAAGTATTGGAGTGAACCGTTTTGAAAAATAAATAATTGGGCGCCGGTGACGGTTCTCGGGGTGGAAGGTTCGAAAGGAAAAAACTGTCTATAGTCGGTTCTCAGCTTTATTCCTTGACACAAGGTGGCCAACAACTCCAGCACTTCGGAAATGAATGGTGAATGAATGAACGAATCTCAAAATTCTAACACCAGGATAGCTTATATATCATATATAAGTAATTATCCCTGAGGATGATTGAGAAAAATTAAGATTTGTAGAAAGTTAACTAAGTGAAAATGAATGAAATATCTGTTAGTATATTTTAGTAATTTATAAAAATCCCTAGGTCAAGGTCACACTGAAATGCTGAAGTTTTGACATATAGTAAACAAAAGACATAACCTTTAAACGCAATAAAAATAATATCTAGGTTTTTATATGGTATCACCACAACTACCCCCCCCCAGCTCATTAATGCTTGAAAACAGTGTTGATGAGGTACAACAGTGGTAGCCTCAATAAAACCGAGATAATTAAATTAAATATTAAATATTCATAGGGGAAAGCGCCCCTAGGCACGTTTAAGGATTGTATAACTTCAAGTGGGAGGCATGGAACATGCCTCGTTCTATGTCGGAATTTGGTTGTTTTA
The DNA here is from genome assembly GCA_958510825.1 of Brachypterus glaber. NCBI lineage: Eukaryota > Metazoa > Arthropoda > Insecta > Coleoptera > Kateretidae > Brachypterus > Brachypterus glaber. Next base: position 8,776,967 of record OY294054.1, read on the forward strand.
AAATATAGGTATTCGGCTCTATAAGTTTTTTTATTTCGTAAGGGCCCTCAAAGAGGTACATCCATTTTTTTGTTCTGCCCTCGAAAGCAGATGATATTGGGTTAGCCCGCAATAAAACTACGTCCCCTATTTGATATTTAGGACAAGAGTTACTGGAGCTAGGCGCATTCCTACGAGCGGCTTTAGCTAAAATACTCTCTTTGGCAAAAAACACCTTTACATGGTTTTCGGCATTTTGAAGGTTGTCCGGGAAATCAATAATATTTCGTAGGGGCAACTGTGGAGGTTGTCCGGTTTGTAGTTCCAGAGGAGTATAACCAGTGGAAAGATGGACAACATTATTCAGAAGAGTGGCAACCCTGTCAAGCTCAAATGCCCACTTTTTATGTTTATCCTCACAGTAAGTACGAAAGAGTCTTGAAAGCTCCTTCATAGTACGCTCGGACGGATTGCTCGCCGGATGACGTACGGACGACTTCAGGAGTTTTATGCCTAAAGGTTCAAGGTCGGCAGCCCACGAGTCAGCCGTGAACTGACTACCGTGATCTGTCAGAATTCGCTTGGGAATCGAATGCTTTATGAAATAATCATTTTTTAGCTTTCTTAGAATTGCTTTTGTAGTTGCTTTTTTCAGTGCATAGAGAGTTTGGACAAATTTCGTAAAAACATCGATTACCACGCAGATATATTCTACGGCGCCGCGACTTTTTGGTAATGGGCCATAAAGGTCTAGGGCCACTAGGTCCTTTGGCCCTTCAGGAATGATGGCCGTAAGTGGAGGATTTGGTAACGGACAAGACTTAGTCAATTGACATATTTGACAAGACTTGATCTGTTTTTTAATTTTTCTGGACATATTTTGGAACCAGACTTCCCGTTTTATACCCGCATGGGTTTTAAAGACACCACAATGGCCAAGGCCGGCGTGGTAGGCATTAATAAAATCGGTGACACGATTTTTTGGTACGCATAAGAGGCAGGCATCTCCGTCTGATTCTCTTGAATACAACAAATCGTTGTGAATAACAAATCTAGGATGTGCGTCCGGAAGAAGTTCGACATTTTGTCGGATTGCAGCTAGTTTAGGGTCATTACGTTGGTCTTCTGCCAGGGTGTCTAGGCTGCGACAAAAAACACTGTCGAGTTTTATGGTCTGGTTAAGGATTTTAAAACAGTTGTCAGGCGGAGATGATAGTCTGGTACTGGGGTATCTAGAAAGCGTGTCGCTAACGATGTTGTCTTTACCAGGTACGTATTTTATGGTAAATTCGTATTCTTGTAAAGACAAACACCACCTAGATAATCTGGGGGAGAGCAGGCGACAAGTATTTAAAAAAGTCAATGCCCTGTTATCAGTGAGGCAAAAAAAATGCTTTCCCACCAAATATATTCTCCATTTTTCTAAAGCCCACACTACACTAAGTGCTTCCTTCTCGGTGGCACTGTAGGAGCGTTCCCGGGGTAGGAGCACCCTACTGGCATATGCGACAATTTTCTTCTGGCCGTTCACCATTTGAAAAATTTGGGCACCCAGTCCAAAATCTGAAGAATCGGTTTGGACCCAAAATGGAAGTTCAAATCGAGGATGGTATAATAATACCTCTTTTTTTTATTAATTCTTTGAGCCCAGCAAAAGCATTAGCTTGAGCTAAACCCCAGACCCATTTGGTCTACAATTGCTGAAACCCTAGACGGGTCGCTTTGGATACCATGTTCAGAAAGAACATATCCTAAAAATTGTATTTCTTTCCTAAAAAAATGACATTTATTCAAACGTAGTGTGAACCCAGCTTCTGAAAATCTAGTTAATACACGATCTAGATGACTAAAATGTGAATCTAGATCCGAGGAAATAACCAGGCAATCGTCTATATATATTCGGACGAATTCAGAAAAAGTGGGGCCTAAAATAATGTCCATGGCCCGCGTGAAACTGCTAACGGCGGTCTTTAAACCAAATGGAAGAACAACAAATTGGTAAGAGGTTCCTTTATACAAGAACCCCGTATATTTGCGGTCTTGTGGTCTTAGCTTTATCTGCCAGTAACCGTTAGTCATGTCCAAACTGGTTATGACTCTCGGCTCTGGAGGCAAAGTCTTGAGGAGCTCGTGCACTTTTTGTGGGAGCTCCGTGTCAGGCTCCATGACACTATTGAGCTTACGTGCATCCAGGCATACGCGCACGGCTCCGTTCTTGCGAAGGGCCGTCATGAGGGGACTGCTGTACGCACATGACTGAGTGCGTTCAATGATGCCAAAGTCCAACATGCGTTGGATTTCTTGGTCCACAGCATCCCTATGTGCCACAGGAATGGGGTAAGCTTTGATATTGAAAGGTCGCTCATCGATAAGAGTTATACTGTGTGTGTACTCATTTGTGAGACCTGGTTTTTCTGAAAACACTGATTTGTGTTTTAGAAGTAGGTTTTTAAACCTGGTTTTATAATTGTCAGGAATAGTCGCCTCATGTACAACCCTATCAATATCTTCATTTGTAACGGTGAATGAATCTTGGTCAAAATTGGGAATTGGTGGACTCTTGGAGACAGAACACAATTTTCTAAGGGGTGAAGCCTCAGGTTTCACGAAGTTATGCAACATCTTAGCCTCCGGGATTTGTAAAACTGTGTTATTGTGTTTGAGGAATAAACACTCGTTCTCCAAGCTGATAGTGGCTTTGGTTGCTCTTAAAAAATCGCAACCCAAAATCACTGGGAACACCAAATCTGGGACAAATAAAAACTCAAATTCGAATTCTTGATCAGCCAATGTAAAGGGTACCAGTGCTTGGTGACTAACCTTTCGATTTTTATTCTTAAATGCCCCCGAGACACGTACGCCCGTGACTGGGAACATTGGAACGTTTGCGGCTATAATGCTTGGTTCCACAAACGCGGAAAAAGCGCTGCAATCCGCCCCACTATCTACGAGACACGGAAATTCGACTTTGTTTATTTTTATTTTTATAACAGGAGTGCGGTTATGTTCACTGTTTAAAGGAGCATGCGCATAGTCGCACTTCTGAAGATCGGCTTTCGGGTTATTAATTATTTCCCGCCCCAGGGAGGATAAGCCGTTTTCTACCTGGGGAGGAATTAGTTTTCCGACTGCTCAACGATATTTTCATCTATAGCAACCTGTGAAATGTTTTTCCTAGGAAAATTTTGGGCTTGCGCATTTGAATACCTAGGAGGGTCTCTATTTTGACCGGTAGGGGGCGTCTGCTTGTTTTGAAAATTTTCAGCTGGCCTAGTAGGAAATGAAGAAGAAGAAGAAGAAGCGTTAACAAAGGTATCGGCTAACCTAAGTCTTTCTAGTACTTCGGGTATATCTCTGCTTCCTATAAGGGCGCAGCTTATATTTGGATTAAAGTGACGCGAAACTATAGAGATAAGTTCCTGTTCATTATATTCTGGTGTTAAAAATCTAGCTTTTGACACTTGTGACAAGAAGTAGTTACAATAGGACATTTTAGTAGTTCTATTGTACCGTGCACTATGAAGTTCGATTTTGACAGACGTTTGTTTGTCAAAAGACCAAAAATTTCTCAAAAAAGCTGTTTTAAAGGAATTAAAATTGTTAAACGTACCCAGGAGTGACAAAGCCCAATGTTTAGATGACGATGAAAAAAGGTCTGCTATTTCAGGTACAAAAATATTGAATGGTATATTGTAATTTTGTAAAGTTCGTTCTAACCTGTTAATAAAATCACAGGGGTGAATATTTTCGCTAGATTCGTCGAAAATTGGTAAAATCTTTTTGACATTTGTTATTAATTCTAAATTAACCTAGGGGCCAAGTTTTGAATATAATTTAACTGTGGATAATTGGGGTTCTGTGAAGCAGTGTTGTTAAACTGATTAGTTCGGTGGCTAAAGTGAATTTGTGACACTTCATTATAAGCTGGGGGCGGTTGTGAGTAATTTACAGTTCTGTTTAAATTAAATTCTGGTAAATTAATGTTATTTTTCTGCAATCGCCTCCGTGGAATAGCCCCAGTGTTCACATAAGTTTCAGTTGTGTGCCCCATTGCACTTGTGGTTGTAAAAGGAGGTAAAAGAACATTCCTACCTTGTTCTGTTGTTTCAGTAACCTGTGGAGACAGTCCTGGTGGTCCTGGATCTGGCGTATGCCTTACTGGTCTCCTCAAGGGTTGAGCCATGTCCTCTAGGCCTCCTTCATAACCCTCAGTGTTAACAAGTGGTAGTCCCGAAAGAAATTCTTGCTGCCTAGCATTCTGCCTAGTTGTTCTGCGAAGTGGTGTGTGGTTGACTGCCATTTGTGCTGCTCTAGCCTGTACACTGAATGTAACTACAGCCTCACGATTGGTCGACAAGTTGGAGTGAACCGTTTTGAAAAATAAATAATTGGGCGCCGGTGACGGTTCTCGGGGTGGAAGGTTCGAAAGGAAAAAACTGTCTATAGTCGGTTCTCAGCTTTATTCCTTGACACAAGGTGGCCAACAACTCCAGCACTTCGGAAATGAATGGTGAATGAATGAACGAATCTCAAAATTCTAACACCAGGATAGCTTATATATCATATATAAGTAATTATCCCTGAGGATGATTGAGAAAAATTAAGATTTGTAGAAAGTTAACTAAGCGCAGTGAAAATGAATGAAATATAGGTTAGTATATTTCAGTAATTTATAAAAATCCCTAGGTCAAGGTCACACTGAAATGCTGAAGTTTTGACATATAGTAAACAAAAGTACATAACCTTTAAACGCAATAAAAATAATATCTAGGTTTTTATATGGTATCACCACAGTATATTTATTTTGCTTGAATTTTATTAATTTTATATAAATAAACGCGGAAGAACATTGTTTATTCTTACATAAATCTATTAAAAAAATCCTCCAAAAGCTCACAAAAATTCCAACGTACCGTAATGGTTTTGAATTGATTTCTATTTGAAATATTTTTTAGGGATAAAAAAATAAAAAAAATTTATTGTTGTTTAAGTCTAATTGAACAGTTTTCTCGACACAGGGACTGGACGAGGAGGTCAAAAGCTAAATTGTTTTATACAAAACTGGAGAAATGAAATTCAGGTTTTCAAAAAAAAATCAAACTTAAATTTTGCTGGATACTTCTTTAAAGGCATGCACTACATTGGTTTCTGAAGAAGATTTATTTTGTTTCCAATTCAATACTAAAATTTTGTAGATATAATTTTGGTATTTTTGACACAAGGTTAAAACCGAGGGGCTGACCTCGAGGAAATCTTTTGTACAAGCCAAAGGAACTCAGGAGGAACTCTGGAGGAACTCCGACGAACTCTGGAGGAACTCCGAGGAACTCTTAGGAACTCTGGAGGAACTCCGAGGAACTCCTAAGGAACTCAGAGGAACTCTGAGGATCTTTTTGCAAAAGGAACTCTTTTGTATAAATTTCAGACGCGGTTAGAAAGAATTATTATTTATTACCCATGTTGTGGATTAATGTTTTTATTAGATGAGCCGTTACAAACACCTTATCAAAACATCCTACCTTTGGGCTCCAATTTCCTTTTGAAGGGGAGCCAAGTTTGGTAGAAACCGTCAGAAAAGCTTTTTTTCCTGAAGGTATTTTTTTGGGGAGCCAATTTTTGTTTTGAAAGGGCGCCAAGTTTGGTCGAAACCGTCAGGGACAAAGCTTTTTTTTTTTGAGGGTGCCTTATTGGCAGTAGTGCTTGCACAGCGGTAATTTCTACGGCTTATTTGCCAAAAATTACCCCTTCCAGAGAGGAACTCTTAAGGAACACAGGAGGAACTCCCAAGGAACTCTGGAGGAACTCCTAGGAACTCCGAGGAACTCCGAAGGAACTCTGAGGAACTATTTGCAAAAAGGAACTCTTTTGTACAAATTTCAGACGCGGTCAGCCTCTCGGTTAAAACCTAAATTGTTTTATATAAAGAATTGGAATTTTTAAATGCGTTTGACTGACTTTCTAAACAGGGTACTTTTGTTTAAAGTATAAGAAACATACTTTTGTTAAAGGTATGGGAAACATATTTAGATGGATACTTCCTTAAAAATACAGTTATTTCTACAAAAATCGAAGGTTCTCTATAAGAACATCCATGTTAAAAAGAATCAATCCCTAATATTAATAATAATAATTTCTTAACCCTTACGCTCCGGGTTTGAATTTCGAAAACTTTTTTTTGTGTGTATAAAATAAAATGCTATCAAAAGAACGAAACAAGTGAAATATTTTTTTTAATGTTCTTTTACAAAATATAAGTGGGATACATTTGTTCCAATATAACATAATATGTGACTCTGTGAAACCCAGTTAGTGTGTCAAATTAAAACAAAAATAATGTCTGGTTTCTTACTTAAAAAAGTTTTTACAAAAAAATAAGTAAGTAAATTTAACACACTAACTGGGTTTATTTGTACAGGGTCACATACATATAGTTTTTACATATAGTATAGTTTTTTAAAGCTGGACAAATATATCCCATTAGTAAATTATAGCTAAATATTAATATAATTTGATAACAAGTTTGGACTATAAAATACTAAAAAGTCCCAGTTCTGTGCAAACCTTCTTTTTGGCTATAGAATTTTTTAAACATCTGCTAGGACATATATGTCCCTACAGTAGCAAAAGGGATTTTTGAACATCTGGAACGAAAGGGTTAAAGAGTGCAGTGGTTTCTGAAGATTTCCTTTTATGTCCAATTCAAAACTAAAACTTTGCAGATAAACTTTTGGCATTTTTAAAAGGTTTTCTTGACGAAGAGGTCAAAAGCTAAATTGTTTTATACAAACGTCAAGAATTGGAATTTTCAAATGCGTTTGACTGACTTCCTAATCAGGGTTTAAAATACTTTTGCTACCAGTATGGGAAACATATTCGTAATTGCATATGCTCAAACAGTCATAAAAAGATTATAGTATGATACAAACAAGTAAAACAAGTCGTGAAGATGTGCAATGCTTAGTATCTTTTAGTGTATACTATTCAGTTTTTTTCCAGAAGCTTCAAAAATGATTATCTTGAACAGTGCATGCAAATTTTTGCAATACACTGAGAATTTGTTACCGTAGTAAATACTAAAGGTTTGTTGAACCTCAGACAACAGTCGTTATTAATAATAAGTTGTTACAGTAAAAAATAACAGACTGTTCTGTTGTTCAACGTGAGGTTTTACTGTAACAACTGTTGCCTGGGGTTCCAAATAGGCAAACACTTTCAGTATTTACTACTGTAACGAATTCTCAGTGTATGTGTTTTAAATAAATCAATATTGGTTAAAATAATTAGAACAACTGTCAATAACATTTATTAGTGGTTATAGTTTATTGTGAGTTTTTTTTCCGAAACGGAAGGAAATAAAATTAACAAAAAAAGTGTAAATTTAAAAATAATAGAGAGCTTTCAAATGATAATTCTTCAACCCAAATTCCCACTTAAAGGAGGGTATCGCATTTTGGGCTAAATCGCCTGTAACGATAAGACTTTACATGCTTATAAATACATAAAAAATAAATACTTAGCCAAAATTTCAGCCCTTTTTACATCCCGGAACATACTTTTATTAATTATTTTAATTAAGAATTTTGACATATTTCAATGTACGATTTGGCAACATTGCATGAAACTTCAAGTGTCAAATGTCATCTCGTCAAAATAAAAATAACTTTACACATTAACTACTACAGTGGGGCCAAAGTGGGTCTGTGTTGTGTTCACTGCTCTTGACTATAATATTAAAATATTTGGTTGTGTTTTATTAGTTTTCACGGATTTAATATACTGTAATTCAATGTGTAATTAGGCTGGACTTATGTGACTAGTTTCTTAAGTTTCAGTACGATTATGGACTTATTTTTGAGGTATTTATACTATAATAACATTGTAAGCAAACCATTAGCTTCAACGATAACCCAAAGCATCTAGTTCCATGGGACAGTGTTACCCAAGACAAGTAATTTAATCTGGCTTTCAACATGTTAAATTAGTTTATTTCCATGATATGATTTAAAACTAGATTATGAAAAAGTTACACAGACTTTTAACTTATAATATTAATTAAATATATTTATTTAAAAATAAATATATTTAATTAATATTGAATAGTGTTTTTATTATACATTCTAAAAGTCCAAACATATTTATGTTGGTTTTGTAAATAAACAAAAAATATTGCTTTTTTTCAGTATGATAGTCACATTTAGCGCAAGAATAATGCGATGTTGTCGGGTTTACGATATCAAATAATTCCTTAGTTTTTATTTTTTTTTTCATTTTGTTCTTTATTAAAAAATAACACAGTTTTTTATCATTTCTTTTTATCAGTTTTCAATTTTTTAAACAAAAACATATTTTTCTTATCTAGCCCAAAACTCCTATTTAAAACGATGCCCTTCTTTATTTAAGGAAAGGGATGGCTTATATTATTTTGAGCTTTATGATCACCTTTTATTTTCGCAAATATTTTCTAAATAAATAAATAATTGGTTATTCAGCTAAATAACTATTTACATATTTGCAATAAATTTAAATATTCATATACATTTAAAGTTGTAATAATATTATGTTTTCATAGAGTTTGGTTTTAAAATTACAATGTTCACTACAATATTTAACATTATAATGACAAAAAATTCTTGGATATAAATTTGTTTCATGAAAAAATAAGCAACTTTTTTTTTAAATGTCTGTCTGTCCGTCCGTCTGATGTCAAGTTTTTGTTAACTCAAGAACAAATAATCCGATCGACTTAAAGTTTTCAGGAAACATCAAGTGCTATGAGGGGAAGATCCCTATTGTTTTTGAAAGCAATCTCCCCAAATACAAAAAAGTTATGGGGGTTGACTTAAAAAAAATCGGAAAAGGCTGAAATAAAATTCCTATTAACGTAATTTTTTCAGGAAAAATTAATTTTATTATAAGGATTAATTCTACAAAAAAAAATAAATAAAAAAAAATTGAAAAAAAAGTTTTTTTTATTTATTTTTTTTTTATTTTTCGTCTTTTGCAAAAAGAAATTTTTATAAAAAAAAAATTGAAAATTTTTATTAAAATGGGAAATGAAATTTTTTAAATGTAATTTTTGTTGCTATTTTTTTTTTTTTTTGAAAATTATTATTATTTAAGTATTTCGGAAATGCAATATACCATTTACTGTGAATAATAATATATAATGGAATGCATAGCATTACATATCTTCAAGGCTTGTTTTTAGTATTACGTGAATAAACTTCGTTAATAAACTGATTTTTATCTTTTAAAGATCCAGGTGCCAAATGGTTTATTTTTATTTCTATATAAAATTTATAGTTTTAAAATTAATTATTTTCGTTTTTCGAAAAAAGAAATATTTTTGATTTTTTTTTTAATTTGTTGAATTTTTTTTTTATTTTTAATTTTTCATTTCATGAAAAATAAAATTCTTTTCTTCGTCACAAAAACTTTTTTTAAAAAGAATTTTTTTTGAAAAAAAAATGTAATTTTTTTTATTTTCTTTTTTACTTATTTGTGAAAACGCAATACCACTGTGAATATTGTATAATGGAATGCGTAGGATGTTTGCCATGCTCATTTTTTATTCAGTGGCAAAATATTGCTAAATGTCCAACAGAAATTAAGCAATGTAAATAAGCAATGTCATGGCTTTGTAATTCTAGGAAAATCAAGTGACAGTTATTAATTGTTTATAAAGTTAACTCCTACTAGGAGAGAAAAGTGATTATTGCTCTAGGTGCAGAGATTTAATTTATCTGATTAAATATATGATAAACAAGCCGTGAAGATATGTAATATGTAATATGCATTCCTTTATATATATATTATTCACAGTAAATGGTATATTGCATTTCCCAAATACTTAAATAATAATAATTAAAAAAATAGCAATAAAAATTAAGATTTTTTTTGAAAAAAGAAAAATTACACAAAAAAAATAAATGTGCGGAGCCAAAAAAGCTACCTGTATAGCAATAGCATTGTACTATAATACTATAGCTGGATCAATAGCTATTGATCCAGCATTGATTAGAATTTTCTGCTTCCAGTTTTTTTTTATTCAAGTTTCTCTCAAATTTTTCAAGTAGGCCACCAAAAATCGAATCGTTTTTTTTATGGCTCTTATGTTTAAAAAGATTTTCCCAAGTTTTGGTTGAAAAAAATTTTTTTTGCAAAAGTTATTAACAATGAAAGTTAAATATGACGGATTTTCACGATTCTTACCTTAAAATTTTTGTTTAAATAGGTACCTACACTCAAGAAATCTTTCTTCAGAATATAAAAAAAATAAACTTATTTAAAAAAATATTTATTTTTTTTTTTTTTGATCATGTAACATTAAACTGGTAAGCAGAAAATTCCAATCAATGCAGATTTCGACTGGATCAATACTACAATGCTATATAGGTCTCTTTTTTGGCTCAGCAGGTTTATTTTTTTTGTGTGCCTGTAATTATTAAAAAAATACACTGCCCAGTAAAAGAACTTTCCCATTTTTCACCTTCGAGTATGAAATGGATTTTTTATCATCAGATTCCCTTTCAGCAACCTCAAAATCACAATATTGCAATTTTCACGATAACTACCCCCCGTCCCTCAGGGGTTGGAGTTATAATTTTTTTATTATCAGATTCACTTTCAGCAACCTCAAAAACCACAATATACCAATTTTCACGAAAACTATCCCCGACCCTCAGGGGGTCGAATCTGAAAAAAAAAATATTATTAGATTCAGATTCGTCCACCCCAAAAACACCTATATGCCAATTTTGACGAAAATATTGAAAATATTTAAAAATATTTACCCCCGCGGGGTAGCAAAATTAAAATCCCCTATATATTAATTTTCAAATTTTTGTAAAAAAAAATGTATTTTTCCCTTGCTGCACACCAATGCTCACCAATCCCAAGCGAGAACTTAAAGTGTTCTTAAGTTATCGTGCTTGCAAAATTTCCCGGACAAAACGATAGACCGACCGATCGACCGATAGACCGAGCCTCCGATCGACCGACCGACATTATATTTTTTTGCTCGAAATTGATTTATATCGAGATTAAACGTCATAAAACGCAAAAATAGGCCAAAAAAAAATTTTTTTTTCACTAATACAAGGCTTTCCCGAAATTCTGAAAATTTTCAAGATGGGAAAGCAATTAAAAAAAAAAGATATCAAAAAACGAAAAATTAAAAAAATATATTTTTTCAAAAAAAAAAAAAAATAAAAAAAATCAAAATTTTTAATTTTTTTTTTATAGAATTTATCTTTTTAATAAAAGTAATTTTTCCTGAAAAAAAGTAATTATCTCTCCTATAGAGTTGTGAAGAGTATAATAATATGAAGCCTAGAGTAGTTGTCGCAAAGTAACATCAAGTTGATATTAAACCCAGTGGGTGTCTTACAGTTTATAGTTTTATGATAAGTGCTAGTTTTAACCTTCAACAAAACTTCTCAAAGATCTGCTGTCCTGCAGTCATAAGCTTAAAATCCCAAAGTTAGGAAATATGAATTGGAATTAGAATAGGGATTTTGGCACTGTTAAGAATGGTTTTTCCTGTAAATGGGAGGCATAGCGTAGTGGCTAGCGCGTATGTATAGCAAGTCTACTATCGTGAGTTCGATTCTCACTGGCGCCGATTTGCTTTTTTCAGTTAATTAATAATTGAAATATGGCGAAGGCGATAAGTGAAACGGACACTCCCTAGAAACTGGTTCGAAAGTCAGTATAAGCCGGTGGTTCCCTCTACTACTAGCCCACACAAGTCCTGGACTTAGGGGATGCTTAATTAAGTAGAATAGTACGAGGTTAAACAAACATGTAATGTAATGTCTCCTGCAATAACAAAATCAATTTTAATCCTATACGCAGAAAAATAATGTCCCTGAAATAAGTAGCAGTCAAACCAAACCAAATAATTTAACATTACTATTTAGCAACAAATAGAAAACTGTTTAGCAATTAAAAGATTTTAGCAGTTAGTTAACACATGCAATTTTTTAATATTTATTTTTATACAGTGCTGTCCAAAAGTCACCCCTTTCCTCCTAACTTTTAAACAAGTTAAAATACTTATTGCCTATATTTGATATTTTCAACTCTTTAAATGGTTTGGACTTAAATTCCTATATATTTAGAAATATAAACCGAAAAGTAGCAAGTTTCAAGCACTGCTAAACTATTTTTTTGGTTGTTATTATTATTACCTTATTATTATTATTATTATTATTATTATTATTATTATTATTATTATTATTATTCCCTACTCTGCTGAAAATTTATAAAATAGGTAAAATGGGTGCATAAAGGCAGATAAGCTTTTTTTTTAACAATTAATTATTAAACTCATATGCACTATTTTACCTGTTTTGCATTTTTAGTATGCTATGCGATAAAAAATCAGCCAAAAGAGTCTTCTAAATTAGAAAAATTCTATAAGATGATTTGCCCAAGTGGAGTTAGGTTTTTGAAGCTTTTGGCGGTAATGTTCGCATTTCAAAAGCAGGAAGTGTCATCAAGTCAATTAATTAACCGTGTCCACTGTAACAGACCGTATGTAATGCATTATACATTTACGTATTACGGTCGACTTTCACAAAGAAGCGAATTAAAATTATTTCTTTTATTAATTATTAATTAAAATGAAATCTAGTCAGTTTAAAATTTACTGTTAACCTGACAAATCTACATTGAAAATATAAAATAAATAATGCATATTCTTAAAAATGCCTATTTTTCCATGTTATGGATTTTTATATCTACAAATATCGATTAAACAGGACTAGGGATTGCAATCCGGAAAGCCGGATCTGGTAATCCGGCGGATCGGTATCATTAAACGTCTGCCGGATCCGGGATGAGTCTGCCAGATGCGATCACCGAATCCGTTAAATTAAAATATTAAATATTAAAAATAATAATAAGTTTTCTAGTTTCTCTCTAAAACACATTTTTGCAAAACATTGCAAAAAGGGGTATATATTAACAATTTCATGGGTCAAATATTAACAAATATTTGCATGCAAGTTATACAAGTGGTTGATTCAGGCATAATTATCACTAACTAAACTAAGCAATTCTGTCATTTTTGTTGGCCAGATGAAAAGCCATCTTTCTTTTTGGCCAATCAAAAGGACATAACGGCTTAGTTTAGTTAGTGATAATTATGCCTGAATCAGCCTAAAGCAGAGTATTTTATGAATTTTAATAAATTTTTGTTTGTTTTAATCGAAATTTATTTATTTTTATATATAAGGTATTTAATTTTTTTTAAAGAATACTATTCAGTTTTTTATGTGTTTTTAAAATGTTAATCGTTTTTTTATTTTTTTCTTAAAGTAAATTTTTAAACTTTTTCTGTTCTCTTTGATAAACTTTATTATATTATTTAGAGTTTTGTTTTAAATTAATTGTTTTTAAATAAAAAATATTAAATAACTCTTTATTTTTCCATATAAAAAGAAATTAAAAAAAAATATTAATATTTTAATACCCTTATTAAATTTTAATAAATCGGGTTTATCGACCATTTGAATAGATATATTATAGCAGAGGACAGTTAGTTAGTTCTCTATTTCTTTATAAAAAAAAGAATTTTGAGGGTCAAGATTTTTTTTTATTGTCATATTCATTTACAGCGTCACTAAAAAGCATCAAGTTCACTATTGCGGTATACTTCAAAACAATAAGGAAGTCCCCTCGCCCGTCGCCCATCGCGCGTGGCCTGTCGCCCGTGGCCCGTCTCAAGTCACCTACTAGTAGTAGTAGGCTACTACTTGTAGGTATTGAGTCGAATGAGCCAACCCCCTCCACTTTTCATTAAGGCCACGCCCCCTACTTTAATAGCCCCCTTTTTAATAACAGAGCTGTTTTAACAGGGCTGTTAATGTAATTAACAGAGCTGTTTTAACAGGGCTGTTAATTACATTAACAGAGCTGTTTTAACAGAGCTGTTTCTAATTCAGTTTATATCAGATCAGTTTAGATTGGATCAGATCTGATATAAACTGAATTAGAAACAGCCCTATTAAAACAGCTCTGTTAAAGTTTATATTAGATCAGTTTAGATTGGATCAGATCTGATATAAACTAAATTGGAAACAGCCCTGTTAAAACAGCTCTGTTAATTACATTAACAGCCCTGTTAAAACAGCTCTGTTATGGGGGCTATTAAAAAAGGGGCTATTAAAGTAGGGGGCTTGGCCTGAATGAAGTGGAGGGGGTTGGCTCATCCGACGAAATACCTACTAGGGCTGGGCGTTGATTCTGTCAGTCGATCAGTCAGGACAAAGCCGCTTATACATATACATACATACATACATACATACATACATACATACATACATACATACATACATCCATCCATCCATCCATGCATGCATGCATGCATGCATGCATGCATGCATACATACATACATACATACATACATACATACATACATACATACATACATACATACATACATACATACATACATACATACATACATACATACATACATACATACATACATACATACATACATACATACATACATACATACATACATACATACATACATACATACATACATACATACATACATACATACATACATACATACATACATACATACATACATACATACATACATACATACATACATACATACATACATACATACATACATACATACATACATACATACATACATACATACATACATACATACATACATACATACATACATACATACATACATACATACATACATACATACATACATACATACATACATACATACATACATACATACATACATACATACATACATACATACATACATACATACATACATACATACATACATACATACATACATACATACATACATACATACATACATACATACATACATACATACATACATACATACATACATACATACATACATACATACATACATACATACATACATACATACATACATACATACATACATACATACATACATACATACATACATACATACATACATACATACATACATACATACATACATACATACATACATACATACATACATACATACATACATACATACATACATACATACATACATACATACATACATACATACATACATACATACATACATACATACATACATACATACATACATACATACATACATACATACATACATACATACATACATACATACATACATACATACATACATACATACATACATACATACATACATACATACATACATACATACATACATACATACATACATACATACATACATACATACATACATACATACATACATACATACATACATACATACATACATACATACATACATACATACATACATACATACATACATACATACATACATACATACATACATACATACATACATACATACATACATACATACATACATACATACATACATACATACATACATACATACATACATACATACATACATACATACATACATACATACATACATACATACATACATACATACATACATACATACATACATACATACATACATACATACATACATACATACATACATACATACATACATACATACATACATACATACATACATACATACATACATACATACATACATACATACATACATACATACATACATACATACATACATACATACATACATACATACATACATACATACATACATACATACATACATACATACATACATACATACATACATACATACATACATACATACATACATACATACATACATACATACATACATACATACATACATACATACATACATACATACATACATACATACATACATACATACATACATACATACATACATACATACATACATACATACATACATACATACATACATACATACATACATACATACATACATACATACATACATACATACATACATACATACATACATACATACATACATACATACATACATACATACATACATACATACATACATACATACATACATACATACATACATACATACATACATACATACATACATACATACATACATACATACATACATACATACATACATACATACATACATACATACATACATACATACATACATACATACATACATACATACATACATACATACATACATACATACATACATATACATATATATATACATAAATAATAGAGATTACATCATAAAAGGAACAAACTGTCCAAATTTCAAGTTTCTAGGTCAAGGGGTTTAGGCTGGGCGTTGATTCTGTCAGTTATTCAGTCAGACTTATATACATATCTGTATTATTTATATTTGGCTGTATCTGTATTATTTATATAAAATTTTCAATGCAGCTTCGGAAAAACACGAAAAAAGTGCCATTTTTGGATTTTGTGATCCTGTAAAAAAACAAGCCGTCGAGATATGTAATGCTACGCATTTCATTACATATTATTATATATTATATAATATTGCATTTCCCCAAAGACTTAAAAAAAAGATTTTCAAAAAAAAATAAAATAAATTACATTTTTTTTTCAAAAGATCTTTTTTTTTTTGAAAAACGAAAAATTAAAAAAAAAATCGAAAAAAAATTCAAAATTTTTCAATTTTTTTCATTTTCTTTTTGTAAAAAACGAAAAATTAAAAAAAAATTCAAAAAAAAATTCAAAATTTTTAATTTTTTTTTATTTTCTTTTCTCGAAAAACCAAAAAATTTTGAAATTTTTTTTATCGAAAATGATACTTTATTTTTTTAAAAAGTTTAACCCCCTATAACTTTTTTGTTTTTGGGGGCATTACTTTGAAAAACAATAGGGATCTTGTCCTCATGAAACTTGATTTTTCCTGAAAATTTGAAAAAAATGCGACATCAGACAGGCGGACATTTTCAAAGTTTCTTATTTGTTCAAGAAACACATTTGTATCCAAGAATTTTTTGTCTAGGACGTTTTTTGGTGATTTTGAAACTGCTTTAGAATATTATTCTAGCGCAGGCGCTGTGAATTATATAATAACTAGGGTAGATATTTAAAATCTGCAATTTAGCAATATTTCCAATTTTTTTTTTTTAATATTGCGGATTAATTTTTTTTTGCCTCGAATGCATACAAAAAGTCCAAACCCATTGTGCCCTATATCTCAAAATTTTGAGGGTCAAGAATTATTTTCATTGCCATATTCGTTTTCAGCACCCAAAAATATGTAAAAAAATATAGTTTTTGAAAAACTAACTTTTTTTTGTGGTCCTATGTTATCAAAATTATCATCTTTAAAACTTTTGGGTTGAAATATTTTAATAATCTGAAGGTACAGAGAACATTAGATAACCTATTGAACAATTAAGCTGTATTTTTCACACAACTATTGCAACATAATCCGGAAAACAAAAAGAAAATATAAGAATTATATTAATTTTAATTGCTTTATTATATTTTGGGTTAATCTTTTAAATTTGGGTTACAAATGTGCAAAAGAATTGCTTCAAGTACAGTTTCTAAATATTCATCTCAATTTAGCCTGTATTCTCCCGAAAAAATATCTTGTAGGAATAAGTTATTAATAAAAGTCTGGGCCCATAACCCTACCACTTGTCTGTTCTTGAACGTGGAATGTAGATGCATACTTTGATAAAGTGTACCTAATGTAATTTAGGGTCAGAGAAAGGGTGGGCAATTTGACATAGTCTTGTTACGAAATGATATCAAATGAGTGACACCTGAGGTCAAAATGGGATGGTTGATTAGCTCGTATACCATAATAAATAGATGTGAATTGTAGTGTAGTGTATAAGCATGTAGGTTTTGGCAAGGGTGGATGGACAGCTTTTCTGAGTTGTCTACGTGATGGACATACTGACATGCGACATAGGACTTGCGCGTTTCGCGAATATATCCGAATATTGAAGACTAAGAACGGAGGAAACTATTGATTTTTTTTACTTTCAGTGAATAAGGACGAACAAATGCAACTGTGAAAGATGTAACATCAGTCTAGGCGAAATTATCTTTAGCATCGCCTTATTTATGTGAAAATGTGTTTGTTAGGAAAATACTAATACATCTAAAACCGTTAAACTTTTGAGATTGATTTATTAATTGAAATTTAATGTTTGTAATGTACTTTAGTGGATTATAAGAGCCTTTTTTAAGGAAATCTACCAAAAACTACATAACTCTTAAATAATTTAATATAGAAAAACATTTGCGTACAATTAGATTATATAATAATGTACTTATTCCAAATTTGAAGAGATTATCTTTATTTGATATAACTTTTTAACAAAGAAAGATAATCTCCTCAAATTTGAAAAAGAAGAAGAATAAGAAGAAGAAGAAGAATAAGAAGAAGAAGAAGAATAAGAAGAAGAAGAAGTAGAAGAAGAAGAAGAAGAAGAAGAAGAAGAAGAAAAATAAGAAGAAGAAGAAGAATAAGAAGAAGAAGAAAAATAAGAAGAAGAAGAAGAAGAAAAAGAAGAAGAAGAAAAAGAAGGAGAAGAAGAAGAACAAATATTGACTTTTTTATACTAAATTTTTGGCCGAACAGCCAATAGTAAGCCAGTTATTCATTCATTCATCAAAAATATATGTTTTTACTCTGATTGCTCTCCTGATTTTCAGGGCCGTTCAGAAAAAATCTAGGGGGGGCTCAGCCCCCAGGGTGGTACGGAATCAGCGCCTTCGCCATTTTTTTTAAATTTTCCATATTTTAATGTTTTATAAATTTTAAGTCTATTTCTTTAGTTTTATTTTTTTCCAAATGTTTTGAATTTGGTATATACATTTATCTTTTTCTCCATGCCTTTATGAGGTCTAAATATTATTTATTTTGCATTTTTCAGATATCTACAAATTTGCATACAAATTATCTAAAATCTATTAATTTATGTTGTGACACATTATTGGCAATCAAGTTTAGCGCTGCAGGCGAAAAAATTAAAAACTTTCATGGTCAGGCATTTTACAAACACCTCAGAATTAACAAAAAAACATATTGTATACAAACTTAACTAGCTAGAGAAAACTCTTAAAATTTGACGTATCAAAACCGCAGACGATTTTTTTAAAAGTCTAAAGGTTTCACATTTTTCAGACACATGTATGCAAATCATTTTACCTATTAATTAAAAATGTAATATCATTGGAAAACGAGTTTATCACCGCAGAAGAATTTTTTTAGAATTTTCCAGGACACTCCGCTGGCATTCCCACTAGATTTTTTTGTATACGTATAAGGTTAAAAGTCTATAGGTAGGTAGCTTAAAACACGCAAGGGGGGGTTCAACCAAAACGCTAGGGGGGGTTCAAAAAGTCCAAACCAATGCCGGGGGGCTAGCTACATTTTTTTAATTTTTGTTCTCTCATGAGAAAAAATTGTAACTCATGATTTTTTTCTGTAATAGAAATCTTCATATTTTAAATTAAGGATCTATATTTTTTGGCAATAATTGCACCAACAATTTTAATTGACAAAAATTGCCAGTGATCATGCTTTGTTGTTGGTAACCATTATTGGACCAACATTATCTCACTGCTTAATTTAAAAATGTTAATCATCAGATCAAAAAATATAACAAGCATAATTTTGTTTTAAACTAATTTTTGGTTTTAGAAAAATATATAAAGCTCGGCGAGACTCGATTTCGGTCTTGACCTACACCAAAACCACACGCTTCTTCTTGATTTTAAAATGGGTTTCTATAACAAAAAAAAAATAAATACAAAGACCAATAATAACACCATTGGGGTTACACAAATACTTAAGTATTGTACATTTCTTTTGTTAAGTTGAACAAAAACCAATAATAAAACTTGAGAGATATCATATCTTTCGGTTTGGACTTTTTTTGTTAAGTTGAACAAAAACCAATAATAAAACTTGAGAGATATCATATCTTTCGGTTTGGACTTTTTTTTGTTAAGTTGAACAAAAACCAATAATAAAACTTGAGAGATATCATATCTTTCGGTTTCTTTCTTAGTCTCCGCCTAAAACCTTATCATCAATTCACCAAACCTCCCCTTCACACTTAATTGATTCCATACATCTCTAAGATTTAACTCCTATGTCATTTTATATATTGATATCATTTTCTGACTTATTTCTCGAGATAACTTCCACCGCATATTTTATTTATTAAACCGCACTATCAGATTTATTCTCCCTTTACATCATATTTTCACATTTGACCGATCTGCAAAACAAAACTCGAGAGAATATACGGCCCTTCTAATACGAAAATGATTAAAGACCATGAGCGACATTAATAATAAAAACGTTTAAACCTATGTTTTTTATATAGTAATCATTATTATATACCAAGGTAGAAAAGTAATTTTGATTCGATTGATTTGAAAAGCTACACTTTTTTTTCATGTTTAGCGGGCGAAGAGTAAGACTTTGTGGGCAATTTTTCTTTTGTCCGGCTTACTAAAACTTGTTGTTTTTAAGCTTTTTTAAATAAGATCCTTTGCCTTTATATTAACATTTATAAAGAAAAATACTCCTCATATAGGACACTCTTCTTCTTTAAAAGTTTATTGATCTTGGACTAATACTTTTTACTCAAATTTTTTTTTGTTAGATTTCATAGCAATTTGTCATGGATAACCAGATAGGTAATAAGGCAGTAAAAAGAATTGTTTATTTGCAATTTAGAATTAAATATATTTTAATAATTTATTATAATTAGTAAAAATCGAACAAAAATATTGTATAATACACGGGCGAAAAGTTAAATTTTGATTTGGTAGGTTTTTATTATAAATAATTATTTTAGAGCTGAGCGTATTATATTCCGAGATGCGTAGCCGCCCAGTGATTCAATTTTGCCTTAGTTGGCAACATTTAAATTTAAATTTTATTTATTTATATTTATACTCATTATAGGGACCCACGTCATGGGTATTTTACAAATCAGAGTGCTTAATAATATTTTTCTATTTTGCGACTCTTATAAGCTCATTTGGACTTTTTCACAAGCATTTTTCGTGTTCTTATAGGCCCATAAGAGGTCTGATTTTTTTTTTTTTGGGTTGGCAACAGACAAAAGCCTATCGCATGAGGTTTTCCGTGCAAATGTCGACGTCGCTTTAAAGTTTAATTTTCTACAAAGTTTTATGTTTAGGTTATTTTTTACCGTGTTAAAATTGTGGCTTAGTTACTTGCAGAAAAATAGAAGAGATGACTATAAAATATATTATATATATATCAAAATATCATTTGTTCTTAGAATTTTAAATATGGTCTTAACTGTAATGCCAACCCAAAACAAAAATCCCTAAATGAGTCATCAATTTAAAAATTTTAGAGCAAAATAGAAAAAATTGTATAAAGTACTCGTTTCATAACACGTACTTGTACTCGTCCTCTAAAAACGTATGTTTCATAAACTAGTACTTTAATATACTATTATTAATTTATAATACTGCACACCATACAATACAATACAATATAAAGTACACACCATATTTAGTAATATTTTCCTAATATATTTTTTTACCATTTTTTCCAGTGATGATCACATCAGATTACAAAAATATATTTAAAAATGTCTGAAACGTAAAATCGTTTGAAAACTTTTATATTTTCCAAGAGCAGAATAGTGGAAATGAAATAAACCACGATTTTTGCCACACTTCGTTTACCTTTTTCTACCTTTAGCAACTCTTCATACAGAGCACTTCTACGCATTCGTATAAGTATGTTCTACCAAACATATCTGCACATAGGTATATTTGTATAATATATATTAGGTTTGAAGAATACTTTTGCTCATTCGTACGTATTATTAAACACTTCTGCACATAAATATGTTCTACCAAACTTTTCTGCGCATGGTATATTTGTATATGTTTGCCAGAACACTTTTGCGCATTTGTTTGTATTATTAAACATTTCTGCGCATAAATATGTTTCACTAAACCCTACTGCTTATGGTATATTTGTATACGTTTGCCAAAACTCTTTTGTGCATTCGTATGTATTATTAAACACTTCCTCGCATATATTCTAACAAAACCTACTGCGCATGGTATATTTGTATATGTTTGCCAAAATACTTTTGTGCATTCGGTTTATATTTTTATTTGGATATATTCCATCAGGAAATTGGATTTATCTTTTTTTTTTTTTTTTATATATTTAAATTTATTTAGGGACTTTTTGGACTTTTTGGACTTTTTGGATGGCCATGTAGTTGATCTACATTTGGTCTATGGAAATTTATTATGTCTCCGCATTTATATGTTCTACCAAACCCTTCTGCGCATGCTATATTTGTATTAGTTTGCCAAAACACTTTTGCCCATTTTTTTGTATTATTAAAAACTTCTGCGCATAAATATGTTCTACTATACCCTACTGCATATAGTATATTTGTATATGTTTGCCAGAACACTTTTGTGCATTCGTATGTATTATTAAATACTTCCGCACATAAATATATTCTACCAAAATCCTACTGCGCATGGTATATTTGTATATGTTTGCCAGAACACTTTTGTGCCTTCGTTTTATATTTATATTTGGATATATTCCATCAGGAAATTGGACTTTATCTTTTTTAATTCTTATTTATATATTTGAATTTATTTAGGGACCCTTTCTGGATGGTCAAGTCGTTGATCTACATTTGGTCTATGGAAATTTATTAGGTCCTCTAATTTATTTGGTGTTTAGCCAGCATTGATTCCTTCTGCGGAACTATGTGTGGTTTAATGGAGACCCAGTCTCCCTGCTTTTATGCATGTAAATTGGTATCGTTTTAAACTTTAGCTACTTTTTCTGTGGCATCATTTATTTGTATAGATTGTACATTTTGGCAATAATTTGGTCCCCTAATATTCATTTGGTTGAATTATATATTTGCACTTGCAATTAGTTTTAGTTTGCTCGTGAGATTTTTTTTGTGTAGTGCGATTTAATCCGATGCTTGTTTAAAGACTTTAGACCGCCTTATCTCGAAATATATACGCCCTAGCAGAAAAATTACTTCTTATGTTTTTGTATAAAATTAAAAACCGGTAAAGTAAGCGAGTTGCGTAGTTACGTCCTTTTCAGTTAGCTCGATTTTGCCCATCTTCGAAATTATTCGAGCTATGACGGCAATACACCTGCATACCAAATTTCAAGTTCCTAGCTCAAAACGTACTCGAGACAGACAGACAGACAGACAGACAGACAGACAGACCGACAGACTTTTTTTTAACATGGTCTCAAAAGTCTTAAAAACTTCGGAAAAGTCGAGAAAAGTAAAAAAATAAAAAAATAAAAAAAAATGTGTTTTTCAATACTTTTATATACTGAAAATATAAAAGTAAAAAAAGCTTCAGGGTTAAATGGATTAATTTAAAATGAAATGTCCACTCTGTATATTATTTTGTAGACAAAACATAGAATTTCTTTATTTTATATAATGAGAAATGTTATATTTTGCCTGAAGTATATCGTGCAACGCAGTTTTGTTTTAATGAATATATATACAATTTTTATTTTAATAAGCTGTGAAGATATATAGATAATGCTTCGTTTTTCACAATGTATACTGATCGCAAAAAATTTAATTAATTTTTCATGATTTTTTTAAAAGTTAGTGACCCCTATAATTTTTGTTAAAGAGATTTTTATTTTTATTTGTATTTTTTCTTATAATCTGCAAGAAAATTTAAATAAATAAAAAAACATCAAGCCTGTAAATTTTTTTAATTAATTATTTACAAAAATAAATTTAAAAAAAATAAAAATACATAAGTAATTGAATAGAAATTTTTAAGAGCCACTTCTTCAAAAAAAAAAAAAAACTCTAATATCTCTTGATAGAATGGGGATATTTAATTTATTTTAACTTTTCCCTTTGATATATTTCATTGACCTCTCTGCAAAAGATTTTTTATGTAGTAGAAAAAAATTGTTTCAAATTTCATGTCCCTGTGTCAAAGCGTTCTTAAAATATCGTAGTGTAGTTGTTTTGAAAGCCACTTGAATTGAGCTGAGGTGCGGTAAAATTAATATGCAACATAAGCAAGCTACTATTTTTTTATTTTTCTATAAACTTTTAGACCATTTAGACCAGAGGCGTCTTTTGATATTTTTTAGAAAAACATGTGGATTTGTCCACTTTTGATATTTTGCCATGCCAAATCAAATGGATCTGCTCAGTTTAGGTCTATGTTACCCGATACAGTCATTTTTCACAAAAACTGGATATGTCTAGATTTGCAGTTCAACTCCTCAATTTTGATGATTTTATCCTGTTCGCAATAATCATAAATTTTTATAATTTTTTTTACACAAAAATGTAAATTTCACCACAAACTTTATTTGAAAAAAAAATATTAATACACATGTTTTAAAAAGGATTTCTAAGCCTTTTAAATTTTTAAATTTATTTATTTTAATAATCAGAATTTTGATATTTTTTCTTTTTCGCGAGATATTTATTGAGAAAGTTGACATTTTTACATTTTAAGGGGGAGGGGAATTTTTAAATTTAATGTTTGCTTTAAAAACGCATTTAAATCGGTTGCCTAACTCAGTTTAGAGATATTAGGGTACGCACTAAAAAAATAAAGACAAAATTGCCACTCATCTGTGCAGGAAATCTGATTTTAACTATATTCACTGTAAAAAGTAAACTGAATATTCAGTTAAAAATGTTTAGGAATTCGGAAATAATTATCCAATACAAATGTACCTACTAACTTTAATTTTTGCTAAAAGCACGCAACGGGGCCGGTGAACTTACCGGCCACACGAATTCTCAATTTTTTTTTAAACCAAAAAAAAGTACTTACCTTAAATAGTATTTTTGCAAAAAAAAAATGCGGATTACTCACAAATTAGCGAGAAATTAATTTAAAAAAGTACGAATTTTGTGCATTTTTAAGTACATTTCTCTTCTTCTTCTGCTTCTCTACTTCAATTTAGTACCCTGCTAAGATGATAAATAAACAGCGTTGTCAGATTGTGCATATATAAAAGACCAGAGTCTTCTCGACTGAGCTACCACCGCGTACTTTAATATCACTGGTCGACAAAAAAAAATAGAATATCTTAAAACAAGATCAAAGCGCCTAGAATTATTTTTTTTTTCTTCTTAAAATTGTTTATTATCCAGTTTACCTGATATACTATAACATAACGTTATGTTAAAATAAAAGTTTTATTTCTAATTGCTTTGTTAAAAATCACCAAAAAAGCGCGTCTTTCGAACTTTAAAAACAAAGGTGTGGTTTTTTACTTATATCTCGGGGCAAAAATGCTTAAAGTTAAATCTGTTTTCACAGAATGAGTATTAAAAAATTTGGGCTATTAAACAAATTAAAAGCTTTAGTAATAACTGAGAAATAGGCATTAAAAAAATGTTTAACTTTTCTTAAGTTTTTTGAACTTTTCTCGAAAACCGTTAAAGATATGTAAAAAAACAAAATATTTTTAAAATCTGCATAAAATACTGCTCTTATAGATGTATTATGTCCCTGGAAATTTTTGTTTTAGGGCTAAAAACAACCTTTTTTTTCAAAAAAGCAGTAGCATTTATCTCAGAATCCTGTACCAAGGTCAACAAACTTTTTAAGTTGGTATTGGAATTTTACCTGTATCAATGCCGGGATTTTCCTATATTTAGTAAAATTCTGGTTAAAATGACTGGAAATTTTGTTCTACGATGTACGTAAGAACAAACAAACAAACAAAACCAAGACCAAGTGCAGGTGAAAAGCATAACCATCCGTTTTTGATCAAGGGTTGAAAACTAACCTCTCTAAAGATTTTGAAGACCGCCCTTTTTAACTTTTTTGTTTTTGACTTATTTTAAAAATCGAATTGTTAAAACTTTTAGGAGTATATGGAACCAACTGATTTTTAAAATAAGTCAAAAACAAAATTAATTTTTTCAAAATTATTGAGAAATGTTTAACATAATTTTACCTATAAATTTTTAATTCTTGGGACGTTTAGTTTTAAGGAAACGTTGACATCAGGCGGACAGACGAACTGAAGGACAGACGGACGGAAGGCAGGACGAATGTTTTTTTAAGTTATTTAGAATTTTTAAATAATTTAAAAAAAAAAACACTTTTTTGTTTTTATTTTTTTTTTTAATCAGTTGGCTTCATAAATCTATTTCTTAATAATAATTCTTAAACAATTTAATGGACACTTTGAATTATTTCTTCCAAAATAATTAAGAAAATATAATTTGCCTAAAAATTGTATAATTCCTAGGACTTTTAGTCTTAAGGAAACTTTTACATAGGACGGTGAGACGAACGGACAGGCAAACTGAAGGACAAACGGACGGACGGCATGACGAATGTTTTTTAAAGTTATTTAGAATTTGATTACGAGAAAATTTGGTGTAATAATTTTTGGTTTCGAGATATTTTAAGGGTTTTTGAAATATAAAAACTCAAAATTCAAATTCAAGTTGACAAAACTAAACCTATTACACTAGGCAACACGGTTTCTTGCCCTGATTGGAGCCATTCGTCTTTTAACTAATTTTGAGTCGCTGAGACCGAATCTGGCCTCAGAATATTTCTATTACCTAAGGTTTCTGAGAAAAATGAGATAAAAGTGGTAAAAAACCATTATTTTAGCCCTCTTTAGTTCTAAAATCATGGGAGGTAAATATATTTTGAGGACAAATTTAGATTCGGCTACTCAATATTAGTTAAAAAATACCCAACTTAGAATATGGAAACTTTAAATTCATAGGTAGAATAAATAAGGATAATATGGAAAAAAAAATGGATCCTTTGACGAAATTAAGTAGGGGTGGCGGGTAAGGAGAGGGGTGCATAAGGAGACAAGCTTATCGCCACCTAATCATTCTAAAAATCGTCAAAAATCATCACTAGGGGGTCAAAAATGAACTAAAAATATGTTACGTTTTACGGTTCTTATGTAATACATTAACATTTTTATGATGTAGAACCATTAAAAAAACGACAAAAAATAAGCAATATTTTTTGTTATAAATTATTTTTAAATTGCCTGTATTTAAATTTAAAAAATAAGACGTGCTGGATTTTTTTAAGGTCAAATTCGGATTCTGCGCCCTTAAATTGATAAGAAAAATATACTTTTTGGGCTCGGGAAAAAAGTTTACACTGTGAGCTTTAATTTTATTTATTTTTAAATTATTTACTTTTTATAAATAAACTAAGCGAAATAAAAAATATTTGTATTAATATTTGTGTAGAGAATTTTATAATCTACAAATAAAGTCCTATAAAATTTTTAGACATATTTGATAGTTTTGCCACAAATTAGCAATTAAGTAAACTCTGCACTTTCATTTTAAGCTGTTTATTTATTTTAGCGTATTTACTGTGACAATAGGCCTTGGCATATAGATATTTTAATTCCTTGTATTTTTTTTTTAATATACCCTAAAATTTTTAAAATCCTACCTGTTTTAAAGATTTTGAAAAAAACGTCATTATTTCCTGGACTTATATCTCAAAAATTTTAGGTGCTGGAATTTTTCTAATATCAGATTCGGATTCTACGCCCTCGAATTACTAAGAAAAATTTACTTTCCGATCGGGGCAAAAAAAAAAGTTGGGATTTGTTGCCTAGTGTTATAGGTCCTGTATGTCTGCCAAGAGTATAATAATGTACAAGGAAGAACTTGAAGTTAATACGCCGCTGGAATTAAATTACAAATTTTTCTGATTTAAATCTGTGATTGTTCCTTGGCTTTAAGTAATTTTATTCTAAATGTTATAATCTCTATCCTTAAGATATTATTGTCATACTTTTCATTACGTTACATCAAAAGAAGATGGAATGTTGTTTCTTTTTTTAATGTTCCTGTAATCATTCAAAATACTGGTTGGGCAATAAAATATAGAATATATTTTATTATTTTAATCACAACTCTATAAGTAATACATACATACATACAAACATACATAGATACATATTGTCGGCTCTAGTTTACCTGCTAACTCCACTTTTGGAAGAATTGTCGTTTTTAATACCGTTCAAAAGAGGCCACTTAGTAACACCATCAGGCAACTCTAAAATTTTCCCAACTAAAGACTTACCTCAAAGAAACAAATAGAGAAGCTATTACTAAAAGTATTGACATTAAAAATTATTAGAATACTCACCATTTCTTTATTAATTTATTTATTTATTAATCTATTTATTTGTTTGTTCGTTTTTGTTTAGTTTTTGTTTATTTTTTCTTAGGGAACGTTCAAGTATTACGTAACGCTCCTAGGGGGGGGGATCATTTTGGAGTGTTACGCCCATGTTAATGGTATAGGAAAATAGCCTTACGGGGGGGGGGGTTGGGGGTCCAAAATTATTAAAATTTGCGTTACGTAATACTTGAACGCTCCCTTATTTAATTGTGTTTTTATTTAATTGGTCCTAAATATTTTATTTCATGTATTTTTAATATAACCAGTCCTTGTTCTTTTACATACATGTATATGTTATTTGTATTTGTACATCTTAACCAGTGCTTGTCTTTTACATATATGTTTTTTAACTAAAATTTTAACCAGTCCTTGTCTTTTTATATACCTATTTTATCTATACATACATTTTAACTAGCTTGTCCTTTTATGTCATTTTAATTATACAATTATTTTAGCCAGAGTACACGTCCTTCATAAAGTTAGTTTTTTTTTGTTTGTTTTTTTGTTTTTTCTATTTGTTTGTATATTTAATCATTTATTTTATTCTATTTATATTCTAGTTATTATTATTATTTTTTTTATTTATTTATTTATTTATTTTAAATTATTAAAAATATGATATCGGGGGCAAGTTTTTCAAAGAATTTCGCAATTTTTTTACTATTATTAAAAATTTTACTGTATTGCATTTTCAGTTTTACCACCAAGTTATCGTATATTATTATATTTCATAAGTTTTAGTTTTAATTATTCTAATATTATTATGTATTTTTTTACCTAGCACGTACAAATGTTTATACATTTCTGTGTTTCTAGCATATTTATTGCACCTTATACTTGTAAAGTAGTTGTAATTTTTTTTTGTTTGACAATAAATATTATTATTATTATTATAACTTTTTGCATAATGCTAGTCGAAAGCTGCTAACTGCCATCTCCTTTTTAATTCAATAATAATCAAGCCCAAATTATTTTTTTTGTAGTTAAAACCTCCAAAACACGCTAATAAAGAAACGAGATTTTTCATTTTGTTATACAATAATTATAGAAATAATTATAAGGTTTTTCTCGTCTCCTGTAAAGTTTGGTCAAAAGGAGTTAGCGGGTTAACACTCTAAGCCGAAGATATATTACATTTACTTATAAAATTTGGGAAGTACATTATTTCTAATCTCACGGTATCGAAAAATGGACTGGACCTGGTAATACTTAGTTTGGTTCCTATTTAAATCGTTAATTTACCCCTAGATGGCGAAATGTTATATATTATATTTAACGATTGAAATATCGTCGAACCTATTTCCTTTAATATTTAATATTTTACTTTTTTTAATATTTTTGATAAGAAATCAATGTAGAAATCTAAAAATTTGATTAAGGGTCATAAGGGGGATGTGACACATAAATCTGGCATTTCATTGGTCCAATTCTCAGTTACTTTACTGGTAATTATTGGCTAAACCAACCTATTATTGGCTTTTTAAAATTATTTAAATATATTTATATAAGATAATTTTATATTTGCAACAAGTATTACAAGTACAACAAATACTTCATATTAAGTAAATTTTCTTTCTCTGTGTGTATTTTGCGAGTGATTAACAGTGTAAATTTTACAAATTTAAAAAATAATTTAAGGAACTATAGTTTAAATTTGATATTGCTGATTGGCAAATGTTTTGAAACTGTGTTGTTAACGCTGGGAAAATATATATTTGACTTAGTTTTAATAGTTTGGGCCACCCGCATAGGAAATCTATTCTTGCTAGTATTGTGTTCTTTACAATGTAAAACTAGCAGTGAAGATATGTAATGCTTCGCATTCCATATTTTATACTCTTCGCAGTGGATAGCATACTGTGTTTTCCCACGACCACCTATGTAAACGTCAAATTTCACACGATTTAGAGACTAAGAAAGTGCCAAATTACATAAGCGTGCGAAATAATATCATACATGAGTGGAAAAGCAAAGCTATCATTTTTTTTTAATATTTAACATTTTTTAGACTTTTTCTTTTACATTTTTATGTATCTGGATATACCGGGTGAGTTTCATTTATGTCTACACCCAAAGTTAAGAGTTATCTTCATTCGATAAAACCGAAACATGGGTGATTTATATAATTTTACATCGTGTATAAAATGGCGGATTTAATTGTTTTGTTTCACATCCGGTTTCGCCGGAAGTGGAATAAATATGTTTTTTTTAATGGAACACCCTGTATTGTTTTACATTTTTGAATTCAGCCGATAATTCTTTATGTAAAAAACTTTTTTCATTTTCATTTTTATCGTATAAAAAACGAAATACACATATCTTGTTTTTACTTACTAAAGCTTAAAAAATATATAAAACTAATATTAAAATAAAAATTTGATCGTTGACAGCGTATTAAACCTAAAAAAAAGGTTTTTTGTCCAAACTCCTATTTTTTATGTCCTTGTTTGTAGAGTATTTCTCCGCTCTTTTTCTTATACCAGATTTATGATTTTAAAGATTAAGTAAGTAAAAAAAAGGTAAATTATGTGTATCTCTTTTTTTTTTGGGATAAAAACAAAAAGGAAAAAAAAGTAAAAAAACAATCATTTTTTTATACATAGAATTTTCGGCTGAATTAAAAAATGTAAAAAAATGTAAATATTTAAGCACTTTCGGCGAAACCGGAAGTGAAACAAAAAATAAATCCGCCAGTGTAAAATTATATAAATCACCCAGGTTTCGTTATCCAAATTTTGGGGATGGACATAAATAAAACTCGGTATATTTTTCAACTTTTTTATTATTAACCTTACTATAATTCTGAATCATAAATCGTTTTAATTTTGATGAGATTACAAAAATTTGAATGAAGAAACCATAACTAATTTTAACCGTCAAAGTAAGTAAGAAAACAAACGAAATCTAGAAGAGACCAAGTGTTGATTTTAACGGTTCTAGTTTGAATTTCGCGCTCTTCTACGCAGGTTGTATTATCGACTGCATTGCGCAGAATCGATGAAATTCAATTTTGACAGCACGGCGTGCTGTTAGAATCAGCAGTTACTTCGCAAACGGAACATTAGTTAGTTTTCGAAGTAGTTTAGTAACATTTAATAGCATTTCAATGGGAACATTAGTAGTTAATAGTTTAAATCGATAATTAGCTTCAATCCTAGTCCTTTCCTAAATTCCTAGCTAAACAGTGACGTGCAACAAACACTTCATCTTGGGGCCCCAACCAGCCAGAGGAGAACTTCGCGCCAAACGACTTATTTTGACACAAAATGTTTTAATTTTTGGACATTATTAAAATTAAAAAAAAAACCTATAGTAATCTTCTAGCTCAAGGCTGCGAATAGTAAAATAATGTGTCAACATAGTTTTATTTAGAGCTTTCAAGAGATTTAAATTTCCCTCTAGGCGCCATTGTTAAAGTTTATCATAAATGTTATGAAAATATGCATTATTACATTTGAAGTATCGCATAGAAATTGTGGTTTTATTTTTAAACTTTTAGTTTATTTTCTTTTATGCGAACATAGGCCTAAGTTTAAGTTTAATAACACTGCTCTGCACGTTTCTAATTTAATTTACAGACCTTCTTTATCAACTGCATAAAAAATTTTTCGTTAAAGGGATTTTTTGCAAAAGAAATATTCAAGCAATATGAGTCAAGCTTAATATTAAATTAATAATATAACAACAGTGTCAAAATCTAGCCCACTACATTACTTGAAATTAAAACGTGAATGTTCTAAGGTTTTTGTCTATGTAGATTCCAAGCTATTTTTACTTTTAGACATTTGTGGAGCAAACATGCAAAAACCGATAAATCCACTTTTCGCGATTCTGACTAATTTTGTAGCGCTTTCTTGATATAGCCCATCATATACAAGCAAAAGCCGATAATTATATGAGCCATGAAAAGTTTTCGCCAGTTTTAAGATTTTTTAAAGTTAATATCTTAAAATTGGATAACATGGATTTATCGGATTTTGTGGCTAAATTAGTAGATTAAAATTGTTTGTGAATCATTATCTCAATTTTAACTAAGAAATAGTAAAATTTAAGCTTTCAATATATAACTATAGTTGATGCACTATAAATATATCTAACTATTTATTGCTTTTCTCGAGTATCATCGCCAATGGGTTAAAACTAAAATATTTTAACGATATTTCAACATTTTAAATCAGGTTGCTGCAGAAATGCCACTTAAAATTTAACGATATTTTATGTTTGATTTGAAGATGATAAAAACATGCATGAGACGTGTTTGGGCAACAGTTGCAATAATTATAATATTTTATCGATTAATTTCCACAAGTCAGCGCAATATTGTTTGCTAACGATAGCTTACCCATTGAGTAAATTGGTTTGGCATGACTTGGGTCTTTTTCACAAATAGCATATGAAGGGTACGAGCAAAGAAGGAGGCAACACCAAATTTTCAGTTTGGGAAAAATACTGGTCACTTCTCAAGCACGTCTGAAACAGACATGCAGCTTGTATATACTTGTGAAAGACAACTGAACCACCACTGGATAGAAAAAACATGGAATTCTTTAGCTTTTGCACCCTGAATTTAGCTTCAGTATAATGAGTATTTTGATAGTTCTTCAGTTCTAGCGGTTTTTTTTTCAGAATTTTTTTAGCATTAAGGGTCCTTGACTAAAAAAAACTCTACAAAGTTTTTCTTGTCCTTGAGGGAAAGAAAAATAAAATATATATGTGTAAGTGAGTTACACCCGATTTGGATTGGCTAAAATGCAATTATTGGATTTTCTCGGTTATTAATTAAGATATCGATATGGGGTTTTTATCATTGTTTATTTAAAGAGTTGCTTGAGTGCCTAACGTCGCCCTTTTTACGATTTTTTGATTTTAATATGATATATTTCCTTAAAGCAAAAAAATAAGAAAAAGACGCACTTGACCACTCAAGCAACTCTTTAACTGTACAATAAAAAAAAAAAACATCTTTATATATTTAATTAAAACTGAGAATTTTCGGCCCAAAAAGTGGCCTGAAAAGGCGAAATAGGTAAGTCATAATATAACTTAGGAAAACCCCTTTGGCGAGATATTTTTAGTTAAAATTGATGAAAAAAACATAATTTTTAAATAAATCCAGGCAACGTAATCTATGTAAACTCAGGGAGGCCCCGTCCAAGTTTTAATAAACGACTAGGAATAAGAGTGACGCATAATCTTAAACAGTTTGTAATATATCCATTAATCCCAAATCAATTTATTTAAAAACTAGCCAAAAAGGCAATATCTACACCAAAAACTCTACAGGCGAATGAATGTAAACGTAAAAAATACCACTTTGACAAATTTTATATCCAATAAATCAAATACACTGCAAAAAATATATTGAGTGAAACCACTCAGTAAATGTCTTAGTTTCTGTTCGTACCAATTCAAGAAATAATCATAATAAATAATTATAATTTTCGCTTTGAAAGTATAACACAACCTCAACAGTTTAATTTTTGTTCTGTCAGAACTAAGAAATTGATACTAAAATTCACTATATTTTACAGTGACTTAAAATAAATTTAAGACCTATTTTATCTAAATAAAAAAAGGTGTTTGGTTTCTTTTGGATAAAGAAGGTCCAACTAAGGCAACGTATTTTTGGTAAAATAAAGCACATTGCCCTTTTTGCTTGTACCCTTCATATTTCTCTCTCTCTCCCAATACCAAAATGTGTTTATGATTGCATCCCCATTGTTTTCCGCAAAAATACTCGTGCCCAGTGAAATGCGGTGACAACTTTTCTTTCAACAACATTTTTGATTGATATTTTTCGCTTCAGTTTCAGATATTGGATGATATTTCCTTTTTTTGCTCTGATTTTACGATTAATCATAATTTAGTTCCCACATTCACACTGAACATTTTTCAATGAATATTTAGGTGAAATTTTTACCCATGTTTTATAACAGCAACGTTAAAGAACAATGTTAAAAATAGTCCGTTTTTGGCCCATTTGTGCAAAGTATGAAACATACCAATTCCTACAGATTTGGACTTGCTGAAAACCATACCGACTTTCAAAATTACAGGAACCGTGTGGAAGACTGTTTTTTTTTTTTTCGTAAAAAGGTAAAAAAAAGATTGATTTTGAGCTATTAATGTGAGGTGGAAAAAAATATATTATTTATAGATTTGGGCACGCTGAACACGATTCCGTTCTCAAAAGTGACAGAAACGGCGTGGAAGACTGTTTTCTCTCTTCATAATTAGGTTAAAATAGGCCAATTGTGAGCTAACGATTCCAGTAAAAATAGTATATTATTCAACGATCGTATAATAACAGCTATTAATCGACGAGGGTGAATTTTGCCACACGAGCCGATAGTCGGCTTGTGTCGCAAAAAATTCACCCTCATTAATTAATAGCAAGTATTATACGCTTGTTAAATAATATACTATATTTACTGGCATCGTTGGCTCAGAATTGACCTATTTTAACTTTTTACGAAAAAAAAAAAACAGTCTTTCTTTCACTTTTAAGAACGGAATCGTGTTCAGCGTGCCCAAATCTATAAAGAAAATATTTTTTTCCACCTGGCATTAATAGCTCAAAATAAACCTTCTTTTACCTTTTTACGAAAAAAAAAATCTTCCACACGGTTTCTGTAATTTTGAAGGTCGGCATTGTGTTCAGCATGTCCAAATCTATAGGAATTGTTATGTTTCAGACGTTGATGGGGCCAAAACGGCCTATTTTTAATATTGTTCTTTTGCCATCTTCAGGTTTTATTATTTATATCACATGACAATTATGATGTACTTATACAGTGCTGTCCAAAAGTTATCGCACTTAACTTTTAGACGAGTTGAGGTATCACGTTGAAATTCGGAACACTTAAATAAGACAAGTTATCTTTTGGCATATAAGTATTTGATATTTTTTGCTTATTAATGGAAAGGGGATCATGTGATATACCATTTTAAGTTACATAAAATTGTCTATTCAAGCAATTATTTTTTTATTTAAAAAAAGGGTTAAATTTTAATTTTTTTTTTGGTATAATTTACGTATATCATGAAATTAATCATTTATCAAAAATTGTTAATTTTTTTTTTATTTTGAAAATTCCCATTTTCAACGCTATTATGACTTTTTATACTTTTCGTACATCTATCATTTAAGAGTTTTAAATATCCCTACACATAAGTAATGAAAGCAAATAATAATTGTCAATGATACCAACCTGTGGGGATGTTTGGGTGCTTGTCAATCAACCCTACAGTAGATCGAGAGTATTGAAAATCAAGAATCTAGCAAGACGAGACAAAAAGTTAATCGTCTAGACTCTCGCTAGACGAGACAAGAAGTTAATTGTAGAGACTTCTTATCTTGAAATATGAGACTCTCGATAATAGACTCGAGTCGAGATGTTTTTTGACTCCTAAAACCCTAATAAAGTCTTTTTCATGATTTCGGATTTTTTTACAACCATCCCGCAAAGTGGGATCCAGCGCCATTTTTTTAATCGGCAAAACTACGGGAGTGACATGCAATTACAAAAAATTTATTTATTTTCTTTAATAATAGTAAAGTATGGTATAATAATTATAATTATTATATTATACATATTATGTGAGATTTCAATTTTGTTTTGTTTTGAGAATTTAATTTAATTTAATTTTTATACATAATATAGTGTATAGAATATTTTTTCTTTCAGCTTTTTTCGATTTTTTTAAAAGTTTAACCCCCCATAACTTTTTTGTTCTTGGGGGAATTACTTTCAAAAACAATAGGGATCTTTCCCTCGTAAAACTTGATTTTTCCTAAAAAATTTCAAGTCGATCGGATTATTCGTTTTTGAGTTATCGTGTTCACAAAAATCGTGACATTCATGAAACGAATTTATATCCAAGAATTTTTTGTTTAGGAAAATTTTGGATTTTTTTTGAAAATTCGAAACTACCGTATAATATTCTAGCTCAGGCAAGTAAAACAAAAAATATATATCGCTAAGTAAAAATCACAATCCCGCATGCTTCAATCCCGCGGGATACCGCAGGATTAAAGCCAATCCCGTAAAAATCCCGCTGGTTTCAAACTCGTGCGGGATTGCAATCCGTACAACCATCGTATAAGATATTTTTTAATCCCAGTACATATATCAGAAATGATACCAGAAAATGTTAATACTCTATTAAAGTGCCATAGGTAAATAATTATTATAATTTATTATTATAAAAACAAGTCTTGAAGATAAATAATGCTTCGCAGTTTGTAGTATACTCCTCGCAGTTGGATGTAGTTTTTTCCTGGTGAAGGTAATTTTTCCTGAAGAAATTACATTTCTTCCATTTTTTCGAATTTCTGGTAAAGTTTTAAGCGAGGGGTGTTTCACCGCCAAAATTTTGTACATGTATTGTCAAAAATGCCAAATATTGTCAGTAATGTCAAGTAATGTCAAGTAATGTCGAGTAATGTCAAGTAATGTCAGGTAATGTCACGTAATGTCAAGTAATGTCACGTAATGTCAAGTAATGTCGAGTAATGTCGAGTAATGTCAAGTGATTTCGAGTAATGTCAAGTAATGTCTGGTAATGTCGAGTATAATCAAGTATTTTAGGTATTATTTATAAATTTTTATACCGAGCACATTACTTTTGAAGTTAGTTTTTTTTTACTGAACGTTACTTTTGTACGAGCTTTTGTAATTCGTAATGGCAAAAAGTGTCATAGTGACCTAGAGGTCTGGCTTACAGCCTCCACACCCTTAAACTTTTTAGTTAGCTAATTATAATTATAATTATAATTATTATAATAATTATTGTTTGTTAGTTTGCCGTATAGGTACTATAGTAAATTCAAGTCCAAGGTGAAGTGGAAGTAAACAAAAGAATCGCGCAGGCGGTAGCGGGCGCGTTTTGTTTTTTTGTTTGTTTGTTTAACCTCGTACTATTTTACTTAATAAGGCATCCCCTAAGTCCAGGACTTGTGTGGGCTAGTAGTAGAGGGAACCACCGGCTTATACTGACTTTCGAACCAGTTTCTAGGGAGTGTCTGTGATTTTATTGGTTAAAACACTCGAATGTTGCGAGAGTAGGGATGTAGAAAATTAAACAAGTCAGTACGTGAGCACTTGCGGTGAAGCGTACAATGCATTGCAATGGACTTTTCATATAGAAATATTTTGTTAGGAGTCCTACCCTGTCACTAAATCCGTTGTAATTACGTACGTTTGTTTATTACTACTGCATCTTGAAGTACAATATACTATATAGTTTGCTGTGATTTAAAATCCAAAGTAATAAATTAGGACTATAAATAAAACTATAATAATAGAGATATTTCGGTTATTTTTTTGTAAAAAACAGCTTTTTTTTCAAAAAACCTCGTTTGTCTTAAGAAGTCCGAAAAAATTTCCGCTAATTAGAAACTATCCTTAAAATGTCCGAAAAAAATGAAGATCCGCTAAAAATGCTCATAAAAGTTTCCGAAAATCAGACTATTATAATCCTGCAGTGTTGTCGATTGGTGAATAATTATTCACTAATCGGCAACACTGCAGGATACAGAAAAATCTGATCACAGAGGGAGAAAGCAGATTGCACCACCTGTAATTTCACAGGGTTGAAATGGCTTGATTTGAATATTTTGCACTACGAAATTAAGAACTAAAGGGTTTAAAAGAATAGCAAAATTTCGGTGACATATTTGTAAAACAGCGTCCCAATTATTAACTCTTTATTATGGTATCCAATAGTAAATAATTATTTGGATATTTTCAAGTGACGTTGTTTATGGATTTATTTAATGACAATACCGTACGTACTGTCCAAAAGTCACCTCCCTCTTAACTTTTAAACGAGTTAAGGTATCGACTTAAAATTTGGAACTCAGCAATAAGACAACTTAAACTATCTTTTTGCATATATTTGATATTTTTAGCTCTTAAAATTTGGGCAGGGGGGCGTAGGGAACAATTTTTTTTTAAAATAGAGGAGGTCGTGTGATACATCATTTTAAGCTTAAAGCTTATTATAGTCTTATCTATAATGTTAGAAAAACAATTATTTTTAAAGTTTGAAGGTAGAAAGTTATTCTTACCTTAGTATTTTGCGAATTTTACAATGTAAGCACTACACTACACATTCGCCGCTATGCACTCAATATAATATTTTCGCGCGATATTTTCACGCACGTAATGTCTACGCGCAAGCGTAAATAGTAAGTACTGTCTATGCACATGCGTATTAGGAGATAATGTCTGTACTGTCGAGTAATGTCAAGTAATGTCAAGTAATGTCATGTAATGTCAAGTAATGTCATGTAATGTCAAGTAATGTCACGTAATGTCAGGTAATGTCGAAGTAATGTCAGCCAAAGCGTACATGTATTGTCTATGGTGAGACACCCCTCGGTTTTAAGTTT
Source organism: Brachypterus glaber (assembly GCA_958510825.1). Taxonomy (NCBI): domain Eukaryota; kingdom Metazoa; phylum Arthropoda; class Insecta; order Coleoptera; family Kateretidae; genus Brachypterus; species Brachypterus glaber. The sequence continues at coordinate 8,815,501 of OY294054.1, forward strand.
CTGTTGGTAGCAAGGAAAACAGATGACGTCCCCGACGTAAAATCTACGTCAGTTTTAGGTCATATCCGTGACGTCATACATACGTAGCATATCAAACGTTGACAAGAAGTCAGTTTTTGGTCATATTGGTCCCCGACGTTCTATCGACATCAGTTTTAGGTCATATTTGTGACATCATACACACTACGCATATCAGACGTCGACAAGATGTCAGTTTTGCTTTTGGTCAAATCTTGACGTCATCAAAATTATACGTCGCTAGGACGTCAATTTAATGCTGAGGCTATAGGTTGCGCCACATATTGTTTTCTACCACTAAAAAAAGTTTTAGTATGTATCTCTATGCCTGTGGAAAATTCCTTTCACTGGACAAGAGCAGATATGTGGAGGGAGTAATGGGAAAAAATATTCTATGAAATCCTGTCATACACTGTAAAAAAAATGTGTAAATTTACATGCTAAATCAGAGGTAATATGTTGCCAAGCAAGTGCACGTAAAATTTACGAGATCTAACTTGTAATTTTTTGGTTTGGTACAAATTATTTATTTAATGAAAGTAATTTTTCCTGAAAAAAATAAGTTGACTTTTTCTTCCACTATTTTAAGTTTTTAAAAAGTAGCCCCAAAACTCTCTTATTTTTGGGGGAATTCTTTTCAATTTCAATAGGCTTCGAGTACTAAGCACCGTTACCAAGATTGATGTTTCCTAAAAAATAGAAATCGATCGAATTTTTTTTCTGGAGTTTTCACGCGGACAAGAAAACTTGAAATACTTATAAACGGATAGGCAGACAGACGTTCAGTCGGACGGAAATTTTTAACGTTTCTTAAGAATTGTATAAAATGCACATTGATTCAAAACATTTTGATTTTGTATTTTATTTTATTTTCAGGGTCCGAAGAAACGTATATGCTGTGAAGCTACGAGGAGTATTATAACATGTAATAATAAACTAATAATAAACAGGTGTGGAATCAAATTATTTTGTCAAATTGTACTATCGTACCTAATAATCACTGTTTAGTTGATTCAGTGTGACAAACAAAGATAAGCAGCATTATTGCTATATAATAAACAGGGATTTTAATAATGGATTTTATAAAACCAAAATTTATTACATTTTTGATACACTAAAAAAATTAATACATGCGAGAAAAACTGCTGATAAAAGTTATTTAGTAAAGATAATATTTTCTATCAGCATGCGTCTGACGTATGCGACAGACTCGAGGTACTGCTTCAAAGCTCATTACATAGATCTAATTTCCTATGCCCGCGTCTGACGCATACGTTTAAACCATAGACAAAGAATTATTATTATTTTGCATAGAAAATTTGATGTATGTGATTGGATTTGAAACAGCACCTCGCGTCTGTCGTATTCGTCAGAGCATGCGTTTCGAAGCTGATAGAAAATTCTAACTTAACAGTTTATAAATACCCTTGCATATTAGAAATAAGGTACCTAAGGGGAAAATTTCTTTGCTAGTAGCAGCATTTGTTATAAAGTAAAAATAAATAAATTAATTTCGCAAACTTTTAGCTTTCAAAACCTTTAATTCGCATAATCTTTGTTGGCAAAGAAATTATTTCGCTTAGTCAAAAAGTTCGCGAATGAATTCTTTGAGTTTAAAGCTTTATTTATTAAAATTGACCATTTATAAATTGCAGCGGCATTATTGCTTAAACTTTAAAATAAATATAAATAATATGAAAATTAGAAAAATGGTTATATTCATTTATTAATAATATTTTAATTAATTTACAATAAGAAAATATATATATATATATATATATATATATATATATATATATATATATATATATATATATATATATATATTTTCTACATAATATTGTAACAAAAAAAAAATGAACCAATACCAGCACAATATAAAAATCATTTTACATCACGCAAAACAAAACATAAACCAAATTGGCTTACCCAAACCCAAACCAAAACGAAACTAAAATTAAAGTGACTCAAAAATATATGTTTATGTAATATGTAATATTAACTACAAAATTAATAACAAAAAAAAGTAATACAAATTATAGCAAATACCTCATAAATATTTTATTGTGTTTTTTTGTCATATATAACGACTTCTTTAAATCTTTTTGCATTTGTTTTAAAATTTTTTTTTTGTGAAATTATACCGCACAGACCTTATGGCTTTATTTATGTACTCAAATTGTATTTATTAAAATTAACTTAAAACGTACGTACCTATCTCAATACAAAAAAGGGTTCAATAAAGAAATATCTTCATTGACTTTCATTAAAACAATTTTTGCAAACAAAAACCTTGCCAACCTAATTTTATGCGATATTATTTATTGCGAACTAATTGGGTGCGAAATAATTTCCATGCGACTTTTATTTTTCGCGAACTTATTTTTGCGAACTTTTTGGGCTAACAAATATTTTGCGAACTTTTTTTTTGGAACTAACGACCGGATGCCGCTTCCACCCCCCTCTCCTCAAAAGTTGAAAATTTGTATTTTATTTAGGTGGTACATTATTGTCTAAGGTTGAGAAATTTTCGTCCAGTTGGGAAAATATTTTCCAGTTGGGTAATTTTTTATCCAAGTTGGGAAATAGTTTGGTTAGTTCGAAAATTTTCACCATGGATAAAGCTTTTTTTAGTGGTCAAAATCGGTCAGTGGTGTAAAGTTTTTTTTAGAGGTCAGGACAAAGGTAATCTCTTTTTCAGTTTATAAATATAAATATATTAGTTGATAAATTTTGCTAGTCTTTCCCTCAACGAAGATCCTCAGGCAGATTCCTGAAGGAATAGACTAACATTGTGAGAGGGAAATATTAGTTTATCATGAATAATGATTTGTCTCTATTCAACTTACAAAAATAATATATTTTCTTCTCACTCCAAACAATAATATTTATGCTTTACGTACTCAAATGTTAAGGCCTATCCAGAAGCTTGCATAAGAACATAAAACATAAGAATGCGGTGCCGTGATTGGCTTACAAGATACATGGCGGCACATGAAGCCAATCACGCCATCGCATTGTTATGTATTACGTTCTTATGCGAGCCTGTGAATAGGCACTTATATGGCACACTAGCTATGTTACACTTAAATAAACTCTGCATACTAGTACAGCCATAAAAAGTCTATTAATCCTTGTTTTGTCTAAGGATGCAACATTTTTTTTAACAATTTAGTGGCTGACTCCTCCCCTGTAAAATAAAAAGGTTATCTCAATAAGTTAAAATTTTACAGTCTTTTATGTTATTTTTCTGCTAATTAAATTATACCTTGTAAAATGTGGTAGGTCAAGACATGCTCTCCCTGTTTTGTGTATTTTAAAATTAGAAAATTCTTCAAATTTATATTAAAATTCCTGGGCAAAAGTTAATTGTAAGTTAAATCATTATTTCTTTTTTGTCCTGAGTAATGAAATTTAATTTAAGGATGTTAAAATATGTGATGTGTCACGAGGAAAGGTCCCACTTGTCTGATATAGGGTTACGAATCGGTCTCTGGTATATTTATTTATTTATTTATACTCTTTAGGGACCCAATTAATTAGGTGTTTTCTACCATGGACTGCTCTCATTTACAATAAATTTTTAGTGCTTCACATTTTTTTAGCCAATGTTTTATACCTCTTCCTGCACATTATTCATAAAAGCCATAAAAATAAACGCAATAAATTACTAATAATAATACTCTAATCCATAATTTAAATAAATAATAATTTTGAGCAAATATTAATTTGGACATATTACGATATCATTATCAAAAATAACGTCAAGTCAAATTTGATAATTTTTGACTATACAATCTAAACTGGTTTGATAGCCCAAGTAGCTAAAACCAAACACAATGGAGAAAATTAAGCAGAATTATAGTTATACCGGGTGAGTATGTGCACCCCTAAAATTAAGAGAAACTTTGGGGATTTATATAATTTTACGTTGGCTATTAAAAATTATTTGCCTAGTTTTGAAGAGCTTCAAATTGGTTTATAATTAAATAATACATTTTTTCATATTTTTTCTAAGAAAACTACTAATCCAAGAATAATTTTGCATGCCTATTTCAAAGATTTAAAATAAAAAATAAAAAATTACATGTTCTGTCGAAAAATTACAAGTGATACATAGTTGTACTCAGCAGTTAATTCTGAATCAAAATATGTAATAATGTATAGGGTGAACTACAGAAATAAATGTTTGTAAGCAATAATATCATAATGATATTAATGATTTTATTGACAATGAGTAAAATCAATCATGGGATTACAAAATGAGGGATGCCAATTCATAAAATAGAACTTAAGAGCTAATTAAGAACGTTTTTCGATGATTTTTTCGTATATTTAATGTAGAATCGCCTTCTTTACATTTTATGAGCTATTTCCAAATTATGCTTTGAAGATTATAATCTCAGAAACTCTGAAAAGAGGGACTTTTTCTTGTGAGAGCACAGATATTTGAAACAATGTCAACGGATGTCCTATCCAATAAAATAATCAGCAAATGAAGCCTCGTCACAAAGCAAACACGCCTTTGAACTTAATCCCAATCTAAACTTTTCCCTCCGAGCGACTGGCGAATTTAGAATAAACGTTCAAAGACTAAACATAATGTCACCCCATTTATTTGACAAGTAACCACCCTTCAAAAAGTATCATTTGAATAAGAACAGTTTGTATTAGCAAGCAATTTTAATATTTGCCTTTCGGTTAGGTTTAAAGGTATTAAACTCTTTTTTATATCTGGCATGTTCAATTAAAATGCTCCAAATCTATAGATTCTATAGAATCCAGAAAAAAATAAAAAAATAAATAATATTTATTTTCTTTCACAGGAATTAATTTTTGGTACCATTTTTAATTGTTTAGAATAATTATAATAATTAATAATTATAAGGGACAAATTCGTTCAAATAAATCTTAAAAAACATCTAAAGGATGTTTTAAAAACGGTTTGCAAATTAATGTTTTGTCTAATTTTTTATCAAATTTAAAATATCTACTTGTACCAGTACATGATGATTCAGGGTACATACTTTTGGGGGACAATTCTACAGAAGATTATCTGTACTTTAGTTCTAATGTAATCCGTTTAGAACTAGGTACCGATAGAAAATATCTTTGAAACATAAGTATCTTTAAAAACAGGGAATAACGCATATATGCTTATGCATATTTGCTTATGCAGTTGAAAATATTAAAACTTCTTACAGACATCCTTTGAGTTATACCAGAAGGTCCCAAAGAAGCCATATGAAAAAGTCCAAACCATTTTGGGACCAATGTAACTTTTTGTGAAGAATTTCCATCTAATAAAGGGTACTACTTTACCAAAACATAGCAAAGTTTACCAAAAGTAACCTTTCGCAGAGAAAAATGCGAAATTGATGGGTTTTATATAGTTGTTTTTCTCTGGGTACCAGTATTGAAGAAAAAATCTTGGCCTGAAAGAGGAAAAACAAGCGCCATAAATTTTCGGACGGGTCTGCTCAAAATTAACTTCACAAAAAGGGTTATTACTTTGTTTTCTCCTGTTTTTGGGGTTTCTCTACAGTTAATACTTGCTCCAAATTTTTTGAGTGGCTGCCAGGTTCGTACGAGACTTCCTATCAGGAAATTCCCCCTTTGCTGCGGGCCTGGTCTTATTTCCTCGATAATTCTCATTAGTACCACAAATTCCCTGTGTATACCATAGTGTCACTGTTTATTCTTATATTGAGATCTGAATAGAAACTCGTTGTATAGCAAAATACCGTTCCATGTAATATTTCATTTGGACTCTCTGTCAACTCTGGCTACCCGTAGCGTACATCTTTTTTTGCCTTTTCTCTTGCTCGTTCTCATATGTCACAATGTACTGTACCTACGCTGCGCAGTGGACTGGAGGACCCTTAGTCATGGCCAAAGTCTGTCTATGGTAGTACTTTCACGAAAATTGCTATTTGGGTGTTTTGAGAACGCTAGAACCGAATCTGATTATACACTGTTACTCAGAAATAAGTTCGAGAAATTTAAAAATTTAAAAAATATGAAAAAAAGTTCCTATAAAGGTTGGTCCGGAAATGAGCTTAATGAGAACATAACCCTGTATATAGATTTTTTTTTAATTTTGCCTTGAAAAATGTTACTGAAGAGTTTTATTATCTCTAATCCAAATCTACAAAGTTTGGATTTTTTTTATTTATTAAAATTGGTACAGGGTCATCTAACTTTGAGTACACAAGCTAATATCTCAGTAACGGCTGAAGAAATTTCAATTTTTTTTGACTTGTGTCTTCTTGTATGTTCTTAAGTGTTGTTTATAATATTCTTTTTTTATTTTGCGACTCTTATAAGATCATAATCACACGCATTTTGTGTGTTATTATAGGCCCATAAGAGGTGTATGCTTTTTTCTTTTGGGTTGGCAGCAGACAAAAGCCTTTCGCTTGACGTTTTCCGTGCAAATTTCAGTGTCGCTTTAAAGTTTAATTTTCTACAAAATTTTGTGTTTACGTTATTTTTTACCGTGTTAAAATTGTGGCTTGGTTACTTGCAGTGAAAAAGAACATAACTATAAAATATATCAAAATATCATTTGTTCTTAGAATTTTACACATGGCCAAAACTGTAACGCCAGCCAGAAACAAAAATCCCCTAAATCAGTCATCAATTTAAATGTAAGTTTTTTTTTAATTTTAGAGCAAAATAGAAAAAATTGCATAAAGCACTCCTTTCATAACACTAGTAGAGCACTAGTACTTTAGAAAACTCACAGCAAGCGGCTGGTTTTCTAAACTTGTACTCGTGCGCTAAAAACGTATGTTATGAAACTAGTAATTTAATATACTATAATATTATTAACAAGGAAGGTTAATATACTATAATATTATTAACAAGGAAGGTGCAGTGAGAACTATTGGATTATTTTTCTTAGAATGACCCAATTTTTTTTTTAATTATACGGTCCCAATATTTAAGTTATTAGCAACCTTAAATGGTATTTTAAGTAGGTTATAATTTACATTCAAGGTAAATTGTCAAAAATAGAAAATATAAACAGTTGACAATTTACCTTGAATATAAATACCTTAAGGTAACTTTAAACTCTTAAATTAATAACTTTATATTAACATAGTAAAATTGCAAAAAGAAAAGGTAAGGAGATAAAAGTAAAAAAAAATAATTTTTGAAATTGCATTAGCCGTTACTGGGATATTGGATTGCCCACTTTTGACCATGAAAGTCCATAGTGCGCTGTTTGTTCACTTTTTAAATTTCGTTATCGCTTCATCTCCAAATGACACATTATTCATTGTATGACATAAGCTATGTGACCACATTCTTATCAGTACTCGAATATGAACATCTCGCAATATCTTTTATCTAATATCTGTCAATATCCAAAAAATGCGCTACACGGAGAAAAAATATGGAATTTAATAAAAATTGTCATTGATAAAGTGATGTCATATTCAAATGGGAAATCGAGAATTCTTTGCTTTACTATTTTTTTTTTAATTTACTATTATTATTATTTTGGGTTATTTCGTCTTAATAAATCTCTAAAATAAATTAAAAAAAGTTATTACATTTTTAAATTAATTAATTATTGGGCGCAAAAAATGCATACCGCACTGATTAATAATAATAATAATAATAATAATAATAATAAAGGTCTTTATTAAAATAAGTACAAAAGTTACAAGATTATTTTAACTATTGGGCGAGGTTTAGTTCGGCCGATAGATTTCTTGCTTATTTATTATGGACTGAGAATTCGTTATCCTAGTAAATACTAATTTTTTTTCCTATTTGGAACTCCCCGCAACATTTGTTATTAATTACAAGTTGTTACAGTAAAACATAACAGAACAACGTTTTTTTTTACTGTAACAACTTGTAATTAATAACAAATGTTGCCTGGGGTTCCAAACAGGCAAACACGTTCAGTATTTACTATGGTAACGAATTATCAGTGTTGTGAAAGAAAATCTCATGTTGACAGCCACTTGACATTAGTCTGTTGCTTTGGGATGCAGAGTAAAAACTGCAGATAACGTCTAGCTTTTTGGCGCGAACTGAAAAATAACCATTTTAAACCGATTTTAAATGAGTAAAAAGTGTTGGTATTTAATTTTTCAAGGTTTTAGGATTATGATTAGCATAAAATCTATACGATTTCGCGATTTCGTAATAATCCCAAACCGTCCACATCGTGCATTAGAAAACACAATTTTCCAGATATTTTTGAGTTCAGTGGGAAATTTCCATCTTCACTTAAAAATATAATAATTCAAGATTATTTTAGTTTTAAATGTAATATTCTGAAAGTCACCAACTCTCATGACCCAGTCTGTATAATTTCGAAGCCTTTATATAAATAAATAAACAATTTAGGTTGCAATTGGGTGTAATTGTTTAGAAAATGTTGAGTACCCATCGATTTAATAAAACCGCATAGATTTAGATATTCTATGAGAATTAGAAAATAAAATCGTGCACTAAGTGTGGGTGTTGTAATTTGTACAGCATGACTGGGGAAAATGTTTGTTATTTATCAATCTATATTTCATTTGTTAATAACTACCTGTTTAGTTGTCGTGCTTACTTTTGAATAATTTGCACTTCAAAATTCAATTATTTACTGCAGGATAATTTCGAAAAATATTATAAAATATTAGCGTATTCGTCACACCTTTGTAATTTGTATTTAGACAATCTGAACTAGAACAACAAATAATTTAATTCATGTCTGTAATAAATTGTTTAACCGCAATTTTATATTCAATTGTTTTTATACTTTTTTTTATTTATAAATATTTTTTTTTAAGATCGTTATGGCTTTAAACATATAGTTACCCAAACCAAAGTAAAACGTATAAAAAATAAGTATCTAACAGTATTTACAGATTTTTCCAAAGCGTTCGACAAGGTGAATCATAAAATTTTACTTAAAACAGGTTCTTATCTGAAATTACATTTTTTTTAATGGATTAATTTACGACCAAGGTAGGTGAATTGGAAAATTCGATGTCCTCCCACCCCATACAGCTACCCTCCTGACGTGCCTGTGAGAATATGTGTATATCGCCAAGTTAATGTAATTATCTAGAATTAAGGATATCTGCTTTATATGTAACTGGTTCCTTAAGTACAAATTTAAATAATACATTGAACTTGACAGTAAAAAAGCTCACTTATCCTATATTTTTTGAAAAAACGGCAATAAAGAATATTATACAAGCTAGCTTGAGGTCTTCAAAATTCTCTAGCACCTAAACTATTGATTTTTGAAAGTTGTTCCTTTAGAAAGTTTTGATTAGAATGTCGAGAACTAAAACTTATCAAAAATTCAGCCAAATCTGACCAAACCAAACCACTTTTCCAGAAGAAGGGAGTCAGGTACTTTGGGGGTTAGCGATTTTTATTGTTAAATTTCAGCGCCCAAAAATATGTAAGAAAAATATAGTCTGGTTAAGAGTAATAAAACTTTTTTTTGTGTGCCTGTGTTATAGATAAAATAATATGTAAGAATAACATCCAAAATATATGCATATACAGGGTTATTCAGAAATAAGTTCGAGAAATTTAAGAGGTGATTCTACGTTAAAAAATATTTTAAAAAGTACCCATAAAGGTTGGTCCGGAAATGAGCCCTAAGGGAGCTGCTGCCCTTCGAAGATAAACATATTGAATGGGGAACAAAAAAAGCACCAATAAAATTTTAATGCAGCAGGGCGATTTTTCATTTAAAACTAAGCAAAAAAGTATTCTTCACAAAAACACCTAAATTTAATATTAAAAGAGTTTGGACTTTTTAAAAAGTAACAGTTTTAGTGGCACAAAATGTTACTTCCTCTTAATTGCATTTTCTTTTAAAACGGTTGCTCCTACAGTGTTACACTATATGACATTTTTATGTGTTTTTACTCAAGGAATCTATATTTTTTACCAAAAATCCAAAAAAAAAATATACATAAAAAGTTTTGGGGCAAAAATGTGTTAAGCCTCACATATTTTGTCCGTCTAGGCATGCCTCTGGATAAATTCAAAAAAATAAATTAACATAAACTTATTAATACTAGTATACATGCAAAAGCTCTTCGCTCTAGCTTAAAGGATATAAAAGTAGTTAATTAAAAACATTATTTTTATTGCAATTTTAAAGAGCCGTAGCTCCCTTAGGACTCATTTCCGGACCAACCTTTATAGGAACTTTTTTTCATATTTTTTAACGTAAAATCACCTCTTAAATTTCCCGAACTTATTTCTGAATAACCCTGTATATGGATATTGAAATATTAGATATTTAATCGTAGGACAGAAAAAAAGTGATTAGTGCCAAAACAAAAAACTTTTATGGAATCAACAACAGCAACTGGCCAATTTAGTAAACTTTAAAAGTTGGTACACATACATAGGACAAATAGGGATAAAATTTTAAGCGAAGATGTAAAACGTTGAGCGAGCGCTTTTCTAATGATTTCAAAATATAGAAGAGTTGGTTTTCCACGTTAAATGTTTGTTATCATCCTCATTTTTTAATGACTGAAGTCTTAAACAAATATTTAGTTTGTTCGGTAGTAACTGAGTTTTGATCCTTAAAAAATATTTTCATTGAAACAATTCTTTATTTACATTGAATTTAGTTTTTTGTTTGAATAATATTTAACTTTTGTTTTATAAGGGCTGATCCAAAAATTGATAATGAAGTATAATTTTGAAGGTAAAAAAAAATAAGCTTGTTCTATTACTTAATGAGATACTTATGACACCTTAATAGGGTGGGAGCCTTATTGAGACAGCGTTAAAGGTTTATTTTGTGTTCATAAATTGGCAAGAAATAAAAAGAAATTATTTAGGTTAAAAAAAACAAAATAAAATTTAAAAAATATATATTTGTTTCTTTGTAAATTTTATTGAAATACTTTTGATTTTAAAATTCTAAAATATAAAAATAAAGAGTAGTTTTTACCATTTTTGACTCCTTGCTACGATTTTTTCCAAAAACAATAAGGAATCTATGGTACTTTGATGCCTTTACTTATCTTAAAGCATTCCTGTGTTGCCGTGGTCACACAGTTCCAAGTTCCATGACAGACAAATAGACCGACAGACAGACAATAGAAAGAGCAACAGAGAAATATTTTTGTCACGGAAATAAACAATAAATTTTTTTTTTTACTAAGGCAAGACTTTCCTAGGGGAAAGAAATCAATTAATCCGAGACTTAATTATATTTTTGAATAATATAGGAGCTTTCTTCGTCAGATCAACACGGCGCCCGACCATCATCTCTCCGATTTTGCTCAAATTGGCACAGCCTAGTGGTGGAGTATGCCTATAAAATATTAGAAAAAGTATTTGAAATTTTTAGAAGTTAGAGTATAAAATGTCAATAGTCAACACCGAAACTACTTTTTTTATCCTTGAATTTAATACTTTTATACGTAATGTGTATGTGCCAAAATGTTTCAATAATTTAACAAAGCTCTTTCCAACCCCCACCCAATAAAATAACCCCCAAATGTATTAAATTGCGTCCCAGAATGTTTCCAAAATCTCTTAGGGGTGATTAGATTTCGTCAAAATATGCCACAAGTTCATATACTCTGAGATATTTGCCTCCCAAGATGAAATAGAAAAAAATTTTTTTTTGATAACTTTTTTACTTTTTAATATATTTTAACAATTTTTTCAGCATTGTTCAAAAAAATTAATGCGCGTCGAATGATTTTAACAGAAGTTTTGAAGGTTATCAGAAAAATCAGGAGCGGACTTCCGTTATGGTTCCAAACCCGTAAGTTTTTTAGGGTTACAAATTTTAGACTTTTGATTACAATTCTAAATTCTTTGAGCAATTTTGATCAAAAAAGTACTCTAGGCAAAATTTGATAAAATAAAGCATTTCCAAGAAAAATGCACTTTTTTAATCCTAAGGCAGGAGGACCGTAAAAATATTTTTATATTATTTCAGGTCCATTGTGTTTCCGCGTTAACATCATTTGATATAATAGCAGATGTCGTTATAGTTCCAATAAATTACTAATCACATAAAAAACCTGTCTATAAAATCATTAAAAAGGGAATTAAGATCATTTCTTATTCAAATATCCTTTTACATTTTGCCTGAATTTTAAACTTTCGCAAAATCCAATAAATAATATAGGTATTCATATATATATTTTTTTATGTTTTATTTATTATCCTAAAATATTGTATGTTTTTATGTATTTTTTATATAAACTTCTAGTGTAGTATTAACAGTGTCTATCTGTATTTTATATAAGCCAAAGACAATAAAAGATACTCTTCTATTATATTCTGTTCTGTTCTGTTCTGTTCTGTTCTGTTCTGTTCTGTTCTGTTCTGTTCTGTTCTGTTCTGTTCTGTTCTGTTCTGTTCTGTTCTGTTCTGTTCTGTTCTGTTCTGTTCTGTTCTGTTCTGTTCTGTTCTGTTCTGTTCTGTTCTGTTCTGTTCTGTATTATATTCTATTCTATTATATGCTATGCTATCCTGTCCTGTCCTGTCCTGTCTAGTCCTGTCCTGTCTAGTCCTGTCCTGTCTAGTCCTGTCCTGTCTAGTCCTGTCCTGTCTAGTCCTGTCCTGTCTAGTCCTGTCCTGTCTAGTCCTGTCCTGTCTAGTCCTGTCCTGTCCTGTCCTGTCCTGTCCTGTCCTGTCCTGTCCTGTCCTGTCCTGTCCTGTCCTGTCCTGTCCTGTCCTGTCCTGTCCTGACCTGCCCTGCCCTGCCCTGCCCTGCCCTGCCCTGCCCTGCCCTGCCCTGCCCTGCCCTGCCCTGCCCTGCCCTGCCCTGCCCTGCCCTGCCCTGCCCTGCCCTGCCCTGCTCTGCCCTGCCCTGCCCTGCCCTGCCCTGCCCTGCCCTGCCCTGCCCTGCCCTGTCCTGTCCTGTCCTGTCCTGTCCTGCCCTGTCCTGTCCTGTCCTGTCCTGTCCTGCCCTGCCCTGCCCTGCCCTGCCCTGCCCTGTCCTGCCCTGTCCTGTCCTGTCCTGTCCTGTCCTGTCCTGTTCGATTCTTTTCTATTCTATTCTATTCCAAACGAAATGCAGAACCGAAATCTTTAGAATCTGTTCTTGTGGAAAGTTTTGCAACAGATAAATCTTGGTGTTCCTAAACGGATGACACATAGGCAGTAAATGAAAAGTCGTACCTTCGTTTCTTGTACAGTTTTTGAAAGTGAGCTGATACATCAGTACTTGGTACGTTACAGATATTCGACCTCAAAAAGCTCACTGAGCTATGTTTGATGTAGTCGGCTTTTGACCAGTAAACCTTCTTATACCTGCATCTAAGCTAAAAATTCTGGCTAGTAGCAGCTGACTCCTCTTGGTCTGCAGTTTCTACTGCTAAACTAACCAGTTCTTCAGCCAGGCGCGGCTAAACCAAATGCATAAAGGAATCAAAATACCAGTCAAAGTCCTTAAGATAAAAAAAAATGATGATTAATTTTTTGATTTATTCTACAAAAATTATGAAATTTTGAATCGTCTTATAATAAATTCCATAATTTAAACCAATATATGATAGTTATTCTTTCTCTATGTGAAGTTTCCCGATTTTTTTTTTAAATAGATGATACACCCTGTATGTATTGCCTTCGTGTTACGTAGAGCAGCATGCACTAACAACTTTGTAATATGTGTAAGTAAATTAAATCCTACTGTAGAGGTCAATTTAATTCCCGAGTTAATTTTAAATTGACTACATCTATAGGTTCACATTTAACGATAATTTTCACTATGTCTACCGTTAGATACCGTAATTTGTCGACCTTAACAGCCCTACCATCTTGTTTCGAACGACCATAGCGTAATTATCAATTATCCTTAATTATAAAGCATTCCACACTGTACTGCTTCTTGGATCTACCTGCTACACCCATATTTATCCAATATTCTCACTTTCATTCGTACACCGAAAGAAAATATAATTGAATTGATTGATTCAATCATATTTGTGTATGATATAGTGTCATTTTCATCTTGGATTAATATCAATAACTGATTTGATAGATTTAATCTTAACCCTTAGAGCACCAGACCATCAAATTTTTATAAAACACCATTATTTCCTTGGTTTTTAGATCAAAGTATTAAAGGTTTTTCATGATTTATTAAACTTTTTTAAAAAAGGGGGTGAAATGGTGAGCCTTAAACGTCTCGTCAGTACTTAGGCTCCATTGGGAAAATTCACTGTCAAAGTGGGAAATAGTTGGGAAAATTGTGCGACAGAGTTGAGAAATTGGTAGAGGCGAAGACTTTTTCTTGATCTATTGGTCAGTAAATTTATTGCCAAGGACCTTTTTTTATTGGTCATCAAATTTTTTTGCCAGAGGTAAAGCTTTCTTAACTTTCAGTTGGGAATTATTTGTCCTGCCGCCCCAAAAAAATTGAGGCATCCCTATTCACATCTATCTGTGTAAAAAAATTAAGAAGATTTACAAAAAATGCCACCCAGTAAAAGCATTAATTTAAATTAAAATAAAATAGTCTACTTTTTATTCTTATTCTGATATAAAATATTGGAGGCAAAACGCGTGAAACCTGCCACCTTTCTGCCTCGATGTCACCGATTTTGACCAAACTTGAAATAGTTGTACAACTATAAGTTGTGTACCCTAATGCAATATTTTTCAAATTGTGTCATGCGTTCCATATATACAGGGTGTTCAAGTGGCCGGGTCACTGATTGTAGGTGTTTAGTTATCAGCTTATATCTCCTACAAATATTAACGGATTAGAATAAACGTTATGCGTTTTTTAGTCGAATTTTTCCGCTCTATATGATGGCCTACTTTTTTTTTCTACTCGGAAAACATAACCTCAATTTTTCAGTAAAATCTAATTTTTAATATAGCTACAACTTAAGAGCGCGTTATAGCACGCAGTTCGCTCATCGAGTTATCATTGGTCAGGGGATATTTATACTAAATTTTTCATTACTTTTATCCATTTATTTATTTAAATTAACATTATTTAAAAAAATTAAAACAAAAAAATTATATAGTACAGTAGAGTACCAAAGGCGAAAAAAACTAAGAAATAATTCCTCCCTCGGTAAACTTTGCCTTATTTTACTAATTTTGGGGCGGGAAATAAGATAAAAAAAGTTTACAGCCCTAGGGGATGTGCAAATTTTTTTAGGGGCACCTAAAACCCCTAAAATAGGGTTTTTAGGGAATATCTTAAAAACTATTAATCACACTAAATGAAAGTGATTATAAATGATGGAGCACTAATAAATACACAAGATAGTATACTTAAGACCCTCCATCTAACTGCATTTACTTAAGTAGTAGCTCTAAATTTTCAATAGTTATTTTCTTTAAAATTTCTAAAATTTTGGTTTTCATGAATAACATCTAGACTATTAACTCTAGTTTTAAATGAATGAGCAACAAAAAAATAAATAAAAAATGCAGATATCACCTTGTACCTAAGTGCCAATAATTTTGAGTAATACATTTTCTAAAATTGTGCTATCTAAATTAACCTCTAAAATAAATATATTCTGAAATTTTTTAGCATTTAACTAATTAAACAAGGTGCTATTTGCATTTTCTCATGTATTTAAAAAGTCCAAATGTTTATTTTAAATAAATTTTATTTGCATAGGATTATTAGTTTGGGAGTTATTCACCAAAAATCCCATTTTAAGGTCTTATAAAAATAGTTAATTTAAAAAAAAAATAATTGTTTTCTAAATTTGTTCTATGAATTTTAAATATGGTAAAATTGCAATGCCAACCCAAAACAAAAATCCTAAAATCGGTCATCAATTTAAATGTAAGTTTTTTTTTTTAATTTTAGAGCAAAATAGAAAAAATAGTATAAAATACTCGTTTCATAACACGTTTTTAGCGCACCAGTACTTTAGAAAACTTGTGCGCTAAAAACGGGTTATATGAAACTAGTACTTTAATATAGGTACTATTAAATGCCGCTAAACTTGATTCTGTGGACTTGTAATATTAAAATACCAAGAGAAAATGATAAAATTTGTGATTATAACATAAGGTATTATTTGATTATTACCTAACGCTTAAAGTTTACCAAATATTTTCTTTAGTATTTCGTTTAAAATAAGTAATAAAATATTACTAAATTAATTTTTTAGAAATTTATCTTAGTGCGCTGTGGCGTCAGCAGCTTGACTAGGTGGAAAGACAACTATAACTTAGCTTAGATGACGTTACAAATCTACAAGTTCCTTGTCTTTAAAAGGTAAAAAATAAAAACTTTTAACAAAAAAAAAATGAAACGACTTCTATGTCTCTAAAAAGTAAAAAATAAAAAGTAGGTCCGTGCCAATTGCACAGCAACAATTTAACAACAAAAATAATTTTTAGTATATAATTTAGGGAATGGTAAAATTGGCATTAACTTATTTTTGATTTTTTACTTTTTAGAGACAGTAGAAGTCGGTTAATTTTTTTTTGTTAACAGTTTTTTTCCAGATTAAAAACTGCAAAAGTTGTTTACCTAATAATTTAAAAGAGTTATTTAAAATATTAGTTAAATTCGATTTAAATAAGTTGTTTTTCAAAGAATTAGAAAGTAATGAATTTATCTAATTATATCGTCGCCTTTCTTACAAAGGGGCTGGGTGGCATTAAAACAGTAACCTGCAGCTACCCTGATAATAATATCAAAAATCACAAAAAATGAGATAAGCCTCTTTGCAAGGGAAGCGACGATATGGTTGACCATTTAAAAACAAACCCTAATAATTTTATAATTAAATTTTATAATTATTAAAGTTAAGTTTATAAATTGGCATACCTACATTCATTCGATATACCCAATTTAAATAATTATTTACTGTCAAATTGCTCTTCCTTCTATAATTGTACAGAGTGTCGCAACATACACGGTGTATTTGAAATAAGGTCCGAAATTTTAAGGGGTACATCAGAAAATATCATAATAAGGTCTAAAAATGCTTCGTAAGGGAGTTTATTGTCCCAAACTTTTTTCTGTGTAACTATTTTGTTATTTTATTTTTGGTACATGATTCCTAGGTCAAAATATATAAAAAAAGGTACTTCTGTTGTAATAATAAAATTTCACGGTATGAGGACCAAAAATTAAATACTAAAATGTTGAACACCGAAATTCTAATG
Organism: Brachypterus glaber; assembly: GCA_958510825.1. Classification (NCBI taxonomy): domain Eukaryota; kingdom Metazoa; phylum Arthropoda; class Insecta; order Coleoptera; family Kateretidae; genus Brachypterus; species Brachypterus glaber. Next base: position 8,832,631 of record OY294054.1, read on the forward strand.
ATTCAGGGTAAATGTACATCCAAAATTAAGAAAAAAACCTTATTTACGGGTACTTCCAAAAATCAATCCTAAGGGAGCTATGGTCTTGTAAAAATGCACCATTTTTAAAGGGCTATAGTAGTTTTAAAAGCGATTTTTCTACATACATGTATAAAAACTTTTTTTCTTAGTTTTCGCTATAGAATACCTCTGCATCCTTAAAATTTTGGTTTTCAACATTTTATTATTTAATTTTTCGTTTGGACTTACCGTGAAATTTCACCTTAAAATTAATTTTTCTAGAAAACGGTTAGTTCTACAGTATTACGGTACCTTTTTTATGTATTTTGACCTGAGGATTCATATACCGAAAATAAAATCAAAAAAAAGTTACACAGAAAAAAGTTTAAGACAAAAAACTATGTGATTTAATGGTACTACGGTACCATTTAAAAAAAATTGAGTTTTATTGAAAAAAATGATTTGGCTACTTTTAAAGAGCTCCAAATTGGCTAATAATTAAATAAAACGTTGATTTATATTTTTTCTAAAATCACTAAGGCTAATTTTTAATATTTCAAAGCTAACTATATTTAAAATTAAAATTAAATAAATAAATTACATGTTCTGTCAAAAATTGACAAATTATACAGGTTGTACTCAGAATTCAATTTTGAATGAAAATATGTAAAAATATACAGGGTGGTTACATTTAAAAATCAAAAGTTGAGGTAATTTTCGAAGAAACCGGCAGTGACAGAATATTTTTTGTAATGTCAAAAAATGCAGTGGGGGCGTGAGTGCGTGCCTGGCTTTTAGACAATATATTATTTTGCTTTGTTTTTAACAATTCTAAAGTGTATGGTCCTTGATTTCTCCAGATTTCTAAAAAAATTTTCATGAAGCGCTGAAAATGGTTACAAACCGCAAATCCATGAGAAACTTATATTTAAAACATATTTTATTTAATAAATAATTAAATTTTGATTTGAAAACTAATTTATAAAAGTTTTTGCCTGCGTAACCATGATATGAATACCAAGCCGAGTTCGAGTGCCGGCCATACATTTTATAAAATTTATAAAATGGATGTTTTTTAAAGTCTAAGTTGTTTAGAAAATGCGTGTCATTAAAAATCCTGAAATATTTCGCCCGGGGGTTAAACTGTTTAACAATAAGGTGTTTAATAATTTGCTGTTGTTAGGTAAATACGTAAACTTTTTAAAATTAAAAAAAATCGCCTGCGGCGCTTAACCTATTAAGGACTACTAAATATTCATACGGATTTAAGAAATTTTGTAGAGTAGTTTCCAATTTTTTTATTTATGGCTTAGCATATACAAAAATTATGGTTTTTTATTTCTATCGAGTAAATTGTTCACATTTTGCTACTCATCTCGTTTAAGAAGAGAAAACTTCGAAAAATTTTTGAATTTTTTTTATTAAAAATGACTTATTTGGACTAATAATATCTAATAAATATTTCATATATTATTCAATAAATTCATGGGTCAGTCCTTAATGTTTTGACTTGATTTTACTTGATATCACAATATTTTAATTTTACTAAATAATTGCATATTTTGCAAATTTTGGAAAATACGATACCTTAAGATTTCTACAAATTTACGCCTGCGGCGCTAAATATTGTGTGTTGAGCATTCAAAAAAACCGTGATACCACTTAATCTGTTAAATATTGGCACGTTTTGGCAATTTAGCAAAAAAAAATATTATAATGTTGTTAAGCCGAATAGGCTTGTCCCCCTTACCATCAAAAATCCTGGTGGCGCCCCTGCCCTTATTTTAACGTTCCTTTCTCTGTCTATTCTTGTTATTCCTTTTACTGCTCTTAAATACCTCATTTCTGTTTCTGTACTTTTTGTTGTCGAATTTAATACCCAACTCTCACTATGTATAGGTCTATAAATTGTTTTATATACTGTCATTTTTATGCTTGTGGAAATTTCTCTGTTTCTTATAAAATTTTTATTCATTAGGTTGTATAATCTTGCCGTTTTTTCAATTCTTTCTCCAAAGTCTACGTCTTGTTTTCCTTTATTTTGAATTGTTACTCCTAAATATTTAAAATCTGAGACTTGCTTAATTACTTCATCTTGAATTTTAAGGTTTAATACTTGTGGTTATTTTGTTATAGCCATAACTTTCGTCTTGCCGATGTTTATTTTTATTCCAAATTCTTGTAGAGCTTCGTTCCAAACATTGAGGTTATTCTGTAGGCCTGCTTCACTGCCAGATTTATCATAAATAAAAATAAAAGATATAGTTAGATTCCTTAATGATTCTACTTTTTAATGGTGCGAATGTACCAATATGGTGCCATTTAAAAAAAGTTTTTGAGCAAAAACCATTTTCGAAATCTTTAAAATCGTTATAAATTGAATTTTCAGCGTAAATGCATTTTTCCAGGGTTACTTCGAGCAATTTTAAGTAATCATGGCCTACCTATGACAAAAACTAAAAATTAAATTTAAAAAACTTTGAAATTTAAAATATCACATTTTGGTGTCATTTTACTCAGAATGAAGCATAAAATTGAAATACTTATGTAAAAATATATAGGGTGTCCCATTTAAAAATCGAAAGTTGGTGTCATTTCCGGCTAAACCGGAAGTGACTTATATGTACTTTTTATGTTTGAGTTTTCATGGCAAGGAGACATGTTCCAAAATTGAAAGCCTTTTAAAATTAACTTTTAAAATAAAGAAAAAAGGGTGTATCTTGGTTTTGTCTTGGTATTGGTATATGTATAAATTTTATAATCAATTTAAAAATAATTTAAAATTATTAAGTCTTTTTTAACCAATTAAAAACTAGGGATCGACCGATATCCATATCGGCAAAAATTCGCTATTTCGGTTATCGGTCGATATGAAAGTCCATATCGGCATATCGGCAAATGGAAATTAATAAGTAGTACTGTAAAAAAAAAGTCAAAATGTGTAAATTTACATGCTAAATCAGAGGTAATATGTTGCCAAGCAGGTGCACGTAAAGTTTACGAGATTTAACTTGTAATTTTACATTTTTTTAGGAATATTACGTACATGAACATGTAATATTCCTAAAAAATTGTAAAATTTCAAGGTAAATCTCGTAAATTTTAGGTGCACTTGCTTGTAAATTTAAGCCGATTTAAACTTTTTTTTTGTAGTGTACATAATATATATATATAATATAATTATATTATATTAATATATTATACATATTATGTACTACTTTTGCCGTCCAAAAGTCAACCCCCCCCCCGCCCCCCTCTTAACTTTTGAACGAATTTTGATATCGTCTTCAAATTTGGAGCAACCAATAAGACAACTCAAAATCTCTTTTGGCATTTATTCGGTATATTTATATTTTAAAATGTGGTCAGGGGTGTATAGGAAGGATTTTTTAATAGAAAGGGGGGTCGTGTGATACATCACATCACATTTTTTTTAAACATTTTTTTATCTTTTAGTTTTTTAATTTTGTTTGTTAAAGAATACAATTTTTTAAAGATTTTTTTGTAAAATATTATTTATATTATTTAAAATTGGTTTAAAAGTATTATTAACCATTTTTCAAAAATTGATTGATTTTCGAAAGATCATGAAATTCCCCTTTTTAACCCTATTTGAAACCCCCAAAAAATAAAAAAATTTGTTATCGAATAGAAAATTTTATAAGCTTTAAAATGATTTACCACACGATCCCCCTTTTAATTTAAAAAATGCCCCTTATGCTCCCATGCCCACATTTTAAAATCTGAAAATATCAAATATATCCAAAAGGATAGTTTGAGTTGTTTTATTTAAATGCTTTAAATTTGAAACAGATATCTCCACTCGTTCAATAGTTAGAGAGGGTGACTTTTGGACCGCTCTGTATATTATATTGCCTGGTCTTAATATATGTATTTTACTTTTTATTATATCTCATTTTTGAAAATTTACATTTACTTGTAGTTATTGTATCTAACCAACATTTTTTTATTCACTATTTTATTCATATTTAATATGCCGATATATATTGGCATATCGGCATATAGGCAACGTCCATATCGGTATCGGCCGATTATCGGTATGGGCAAAAAAATCCGTATGGTCGATCCCTATTTACGACAAATAAAAAATATTTACTATTATATTATTTTATTTAAAATAAAAATTCATGAGTGTTAAATACTATGTTTCTCGAAAATAATAGCATACTTCTAGTTTGTGGGGTCTATTTTAACTGGTATAAATTTTATTTTAATACTATCGTTAAAAAACGAGCAATTTGTTCTAGACGAAGAATTAATTCTTTTAAAATAACAATAACAATAACAAGATGTAAGGAAAATATTATTTTGTCCTTCCTGTTTTTTTTTGACTTGAGATTTCAGTTCTATATTACCCCGCTTTATCTTCCTTTATGAAAATAAAAGTGAATGGTTAAAATTAAGTTAAAACAATTAACAAAATTAATTGAAGGCTTATAAAAATGTAAAGTGAAAAAAATGCAACATTAGTTTAATAAAAAATGCTAGAAAATAAATGAGTTACTCTCTATCGAAAAGGGTCGTTGTGTCAGTTTCATTAGGCCATTTAGGCCCAGAACCTCCGACAATTAAATCATTAAAGTAATTAAAAAATATCTTATTTTAAGAAATAAGGAAAAAATAAATACTATTTTTTGTTGAACTACGCCTAAAGTAAAATTTACTGTAGTCTTTTATGTCGTAGTTGTTTTTAAAAAAGTATTTTCACTAAAACCGGGTGGATTTTCTCTTTTTTATCTAAAACTTTTTTTCTGTTTAATTTTTTGATTTTTTCTTATTTTATTATACTTTTTTATGTAAAAATCCACAAAGCAGTATATGGTATAACATCGCAGGATTAACCGTTTTTGAAGATAAATGCATTTAAAGTAATTTTTTACGCATCAAGAACCAAAAATAAAAAAATATAAAGCCAAAAACAAAGATGGTTATTTAACATTTAAAACTGAGTAAAAAAATATATGCACCTTGGTCAAAAAATCATTCCTAAAAGAGCTAGACATTCTTAAAATACACCATGCCTTT
>OY294054.1:8837876-8866252 GCA_958510825.1 Brachypterus glaber
GAAAATGTTAAACCGCTCCTGGTAAACTTCTGTATTTATGATTCGACTGTATTTAATTTGAGGTCAACATTCTGCATAGCTTATTATAGGGAAAGGTATGTAATTTTGTTATAAGGACTTTTGGCAGATTTTAGTAGGTATATGTAAATAGGTATATCCAATATAAAATATTGATGGGCCATTTTGCTCCACTCTATGATTAGATATTCAAATGTAGTTATGCCAAAAATGCAGTAAGCTATGACGTTTAATTTCGGTTTTGAAAACTACCATAAAGACATATATTATGAGAATTTTGTTGTTTATCATTACATATATGCAAATTATATGTCCAAAAATATCAATTTAATTCCATACTATAAAGTTGAATACACTGCTCCACAAAAATTCAAAGGTTTACCCCAAGACTTACGTATTTAGCAAAGAGATAGTTTTTCCCGAGTAGTGGTCTACTCTCGAAACAGTCATACAAGATTGTTCGAAGTAGAGGAATAGGAAGAGGAAGAAGAGGAGGAGAAGGAGGAAGAGGAGAACTAGGAGTAGTAGTAGTAGCGAGGAGGAGGAGGAGGAGGAGGGGGAGGAGGAGGAGGAGGAGGAGTTTATTTTGAATATTAAACTGTCCCCTATTTTGATATAGGAGGGAAGGAGGATGATGAGGAGGGGGAGGAGGATGAGGAGGAGGGGGAGGAGGATGAGGAAGAGGAGGACGAGGAGGAGGAGGAGGAGGAGGAGGAGTTTATTCTGAATATTAAACTATCCCCTATTTTGATATATTAAAATTATATAGCACTATGAATGCAATGAAAATAACTCAAAAAAACTGTGGTATGGTTTGTTTTGTACCTCTGTACTTTTGAATGATAACATATCCCTATGAAAAATGACCAATAGAAATCAAATACAAACCAATAGAAATTTGTATTGGTTTTTATTGGTCTCTATTGGTTTTATTGGTCTTTATTGGTATTAAAATTAAACTCTATTGGTTTATATTGGTCTGTGTTGGAAAAAATTTTTACTGGTTATTACCAATACAAAACGTATTGGTCTGTATTGGTTCTTTTCCAAAATATATGTTATTTTATTGGTATGTATTGGTTTAAATTGGATATTATATTTATTGGTAAATACCAATACAAAACTTATTGGTCCGTATTGGTTTATTTAAATATTTTTTTTAATATATATTGGTATCTAATGGTTTATATTGGACTTTATATTTATTGGTAAGTACCAATACAAAAACCTTATTTTTGTATTGGTTTGTATTGGTTTATATTTGACCAAATATCGATATTATATTTATTGGTAAATTCCAATACAAAAACTTATTGGTCTGTATTGGTCTTTTTTAAATATTTTTTTTTATATTGGTATCTAATGGTTTATATTGGATATTATATTTATTGGTAAATACCAGTACAAAAACCTTCTTTTTTGTATTGGTTTATATTTGACGAAATATCGATATTATATTTATTGGTAAATACCAATACAAAAACTTATTGGTCTGTATTGGTCTTTTTCAAATATTTTTTTTATATTGGTATCTAATGGTTTATATTGGATATTATATTTATTGGTAAATACCAGTACAAAAACCTTCTTTTTTGTATTGGTTCATATTTGTCGAAATATCTATATTATATTTATTGGCACATACCAATACAAACACTTATTGGTCTGTACAGACCAATACGTATTGTTCTTTTTCAAATATTTTTTTTTATATTATAATATTAATACCAATTGGTATCTAATGGTTTGTATTGGATATTATATTTATTGGTAAATACCAATAAAAAAAACTTTTTTTTTTCTATTGGTTTGTATTGTTTTATATTTGATATTATATTTATTGGTAAGTACCAATAAAAAAAAATATTTTTTCTATTGGTTTATATTTTATATTATATTTATTGGCAAATACCAATATAAAAACTTTTAATATTATTTATGTTTGAAACTGCCCCTTGTCTGGGTTGAATCTGCCTCGCTCTGGGGCTGATTCAGCCATTTTGCAGCCTGTGATTTAAACAGCAAAAAAAAATATTAAATATTTATTTTATAAAATTTTTAACTACAGCTATTTATAGACAAAGGTTTGAAGTTTACGACAATGGAAAAATTATTTTGAAATATTTATATTTTACAAAGTCGTTGAACCTTCCCCTACAATTTTTTATTGCAATTTCCTAACTTTATGAAGGCAACATTTTCCAACTTTGATAAAAATTACTAAAGTTTAAGTTAAACCATTATTTTTGAATTATTCAAATTGAATGAATATAAAAACAATGGTTTTTTGTTCGCGGTTTCGTTTAAAAAGCCGGCGTCTATGGTTTGGTTATTTCCAATAAGATACATTTTATCTTTATTGGTCCGTATTGGTACATTATTGTACCGGTAAAATCCAATATAAACCAATATACCAACTTCTACAAATTATATTGGTAATTTCCAATAAGATACATTGTATGCCTCTCTATTGGTCTGTATTGGTCTCTATCGGTTATTTTATTGGGAAGCCCATTATAAACCAATAGAAAACGACTTACACAAGATTGTATTGGTAATTTCCAATAATACGTTTTTCGAGTCTCTATTGGTTTTTTTTCGCTTTGTATTCGGTTATTGTACTGGTCTATATTGGAGTTTACCAATAGAAACCGACTTACGTAAGTCGTTTTCTATTGGTCTGTATTGGTATATACCAGTTCAATAACCGAGTACAAACCTCAAAAAAACCAATAGAAAATTTCTTCTGTTCTCTATTGGTCATTTTTCATAGGGATACAAACTCCAATATATTACTGTAATATAAAGTAACTTATAAAGTCCAAACCTAGCGAGGAGGAGGAGGAGGAGTTTATTCTGAATATTAAACTTGGTTTGTTTTGTACCTCTGTACTTTTGAATGATAACATATACAAACTCCAATATATTACTGTAATATAAAGTAACTTATAAAGTCCAAACCTAGCAAGGAGGAGGAGGAGGAGGAGGAGGAGGAGGAGGAGAAGGAGGAGGAGGAGGAGGAGGAGGAGGAGGAGGAGGAGGAGGAGGAGGAGGAGGAGGAGGAGGGGGGGGGGGAGGATGAGGAGGAGGAGGAGGAGGAGGAGGGGGAGGAGGAGGAGGAGGAGGAGGAGGAGTTTATTCTGAATATTAAACTATCCCCTATTTTGATATATTAAAATTATATAGCACTATGAATGCAATGAAAATAACTCAAAAAAAACTGTGGTATGGTTTGTTTTGTACCTCTGTACTTTTGAATGATAACATATACAAACTCCAATATATTACTGTAATATAAAGTAACTTATAAAATAATTGGAATAGTTAATTGGAGTTTGTATATGTTATCATTCATCAAGTACGGAGGTACAAAACAAACCATACCACTTTTTTTTGAGTTATGGTGGTCTTGCATTCATAGTGCGATATTTGCCACAAATGTATTTTTGTCGGTGTTGAATTATGACCGTTTTTTCTTTTTAAAAGCTTGTCGGACAGTATAATTTTAATACGTGATATTAAAAGTAATTTTTGCAAAATGGACCATGCCAATAATTATCGATAAATTAACGATAAAATATTATCGAAAAAGTATAGACTATGGAGATAAATTTAACATTGGATCACGCGATATACTACCTTATATTACAACAGGTATATCGTACAATGTAGGGTATTTATGGTACTTATTTTAATATGGCACGGATCACCTCATCTGGGCCCTTATTGCCTTCATTTATTTCAAGTCATTAACCTGGCAGGTTTTTTTTTCTAAAAATTACACCTATATATTGGATATGTAACACAGTGGCGGACTGGCCAAGTCGGCAGAATGCCGACCGGGCCTCTTGAAGGAATGATCGTACAGTTTTATAAACAAAGATTATTGTCCTAAATTTCGAGCCACTGTATTTTGAAATTAATTTTATAGACTGGGCCCTATGCCCAAATTTATTTAAAAGAATTTTGCTTCTTGACGGATCCCTCAAAATCATACCTTATTTTTTTACTATATTTCTATATATGATTATCATGATATCCATGATTTTTAGTTTCTCAAAAATCTACATACCTACTCACCTTTACTAGTTTTTTGGGTTGTCATTTTTTCAGAAAATTTAATTTTCAAAACAAGTTAATTGAAAGATTAACTATATTAAAACAAGCCATAAAGTGAAATTCTTAAAAAAATTAAAAAAAAACTTTACAAAATAACAATTAAAAAAAAGATAGTTTTTGAAAAAGGAAAATTTTTGAAAAAAATATAATTTAAATTTTTTTTTCAAAAAGAACTTTTTCAAAAAAAACATTTTTTTTATTTTCTTTTTGGGAAAAACGAAAAAAAAATAATATTTTATTTTTTTTTAAGTTTAACCCCTCATAACTTTTTTTGGGGGGAGTATTTTCAAAAACAATAGGGATCTTTTCTTCATAGAACTTGATTTTTCCTGAAAATTTTAAGTCTGTCGGATAAATCGTTCTTGAGTTATCGTGTCCACAAAAATCGTAAAATCGAACGGAAGGACGAACGGACAGACGGACGGACGGACATTCCAGTCCAAACGTTACTTTTTTTTTCATGAAAGAAATTTTTATCCAAGAATTTTTTGTCTAGGACAGTTTTGGCTATTTTGGGTAACTCGAAACTACCGTATAATATTATTCTAGCGCATATAAAATTCCTAAAAAATTGTAAAATTACAAGTTAAATCTCGTAAATTTTACGTCCACATATTACCTCTGATATAGCATCTAAATTTACACATTTTTTTGTAGTGTATAATAATAAAATACACTACAAAAAAATGTGTAAATTTACATGCTAAATCAGAGGTAATACGTTGCCAAGCAGGTGTAAAATTTAAGAGATTTAACTTGTAAATTTTACATGTACCTGCTTGGCAACATATTACCTCTGATTTAGCATGTAAATTTACACATTTTTTTTACAGTGTACCTGCTAATATTAAAAAGGAAAAAGTTGATATACCATTTGAAAATATTTGTAATTTTCCAAACGATTTAACAGCACATGACCCCAAAGCTCAAATATCTGATATATAACCCTTGTTTCTTGTTTTAGGGGACAATCGAATGTCGGTTGTCCTTTCATCCTTACTTCCCCAGTCGTTTCCTTTTGCTATTGCCTGCTTGCTTGCTTGCTTATTTTGTGGGATTATACTACAGGCAATAATTATACTCTTAGCAGTACTATAGCTTAAAGAGTAATATAGATTCACTCTAAATTTTCCAAAATTTGGAAATTTTTAAAAGATTTTCGTATTTAGTCAAGTGATCTTATAAACCGGTGGTTTTTTGCAAATTTTAACTTTTTGTTTCCGACCCCTGATTTTTTTCATAAATCGTTTAAACACACCATAAGAAGTAATTTAGGCAAATATAAAAAAAATCGTAGGGGCCGATCGTTTTTTATTTACATTTTTTCTCATTAATTATAATATGTACAATGTATATTGTACAATGTATATATTACTTACTTAAACATCAATATACAGGGTTATTCAGAAATAAGTTCGATAAATTTAAGGTTGGTCCGGAAATGAGCCCTAAGGAGCTGCGGTCCTTCGAAGATGGACATATTGAATGGGGAACAAAAAAAGCAACAATAAAATTTTAATGCTTTAAGGCAATTTTTCACTTAAAACTAAGCAAAAAAGTATTCTTCACCACTATTTAAAAAGTAACATTTGTAGTGGCACAAAATGTTACTTCCTCTTAATTGCATTTTTTTTTTTGAAAACGGTTGCTCCTACAGTGTTACACTATATGACATTTTTTATGTATTTTTCTTAAAGAATTCTATATTTATTACAAAAAATCTAAAAAAAAAAATACAAATAAAAAAGTTTGGGGCAAAAATGTGTTAAGCCTCACATATTTTGTCAGTTAGGCACGCCTCTGGATAAATTCAAAAAAATAAAATAACATAAACTTATCGCCCTTAATAATACTAGTATACATGCAAAAGCTCGCCGCTCTAGCTTAAAGGGTACAAGAGTTATTAATTAAAGACTTTATTTTTATTACAATTTTAAAGAGCCGTAGCTCCCTTAGGACTCATTTGCGGACTTTTTTTATAGCAACTGTTTTTATATTTTTTAAAGTAAAATCACCTCTTAAATTTTTCTAACTTATTTCTGAATAACCCTGTATATTTTAGATATAATAATAAAATTATTATTTATAATTACTAAATTATAAAAATGTTTATCTCCAACGCCAAGGGGTGTATCTTTTTTTTTCAGCGCATTATTGTTTTATGGGCGTAGTCGACCGAAAAATAAAAATTTTTTTTTTGCATATTCGGACTTAAAATTCCCTGAAATGTCGAGAAAATGTGAAAATGTGACGTCAAATATGGTTGACATTGGAGAGCAGCAAGGGGGGAAAAGGAGTAAAAAACTATTATTTTTGGCGATAACTAGCTTTATATTGGTCGAAAGATAACAATTCTTATCCTACAACAAAATTAATTAAAATTTTAGTAGAAATTAAAAAAAAACAATTTTTAACGATACAATAAATTTTATTCTACGATCAATAATAAGCGAGTTAAGGCAAAAAATATTAATTTTTGCCCCCTTTGCCCCCTTGCCTGATCTCAATGTTAACCATATTTGACGTAAAACAAACTACGAAGGTCCTGAATCGGTGAAAGATTTTTTTTAAATCGGACCTTTCGTTTAGAAGTTGTAAGGTTTATGACAGAAGAGAGACAGACCGATATTTTGCTAACACCCACTTTTTTCACATTTTCTCGACGTTTTATGGCATTTTAAGTATGAATATGCAACAAAAAAAAATTTTTCGGTCTAAATAACAGGCCAACAAGGATTTTGTGATCCTATGTTTCTTTTTCTGGCTTAGTTAAGACCCACTGACTGTCAAACAAGCATTTTTTTGTTTCATCACGAATAATTGTTTTCAGCTATAAACCATGCCAAAAATCTCATTCTTTAACATAAGGTATAGAATTTTTAAGTTATGGACCTTTTTCTACATCAACATAATCAAAAGAAACCATTTGACACATTTTTAGAAAGATCGAAACAAAAATAAAATTTTGGACCACCCTAATGGCACGATTTTTTTTAATTTTTCCTTATTTTATCCAAAATCAGCGGTATCAAAAATAGTCGTATGCAAAGATTCAGAATTTTGTTCCTTTTTTTTTCCTGGCCCACTGTGCAGTTGTTCACAATATTGACAAAAACTAAAGTTATATTCGAAATCAACATAACTAAATTACCAAAAATCAGCTGTCAGATTCAAATCAACATCCAAAAGCTGAAAATTTGTTGGCCTGTGTAATCATATTATTATTATATCTAAAATATATATTGAGGTTCAAATAGGTACGTAATATGTACATATTATAATAAATTGGACAAAACGTAAAAAAAAAAACGATTGGTCGGAAACAAAAAGTTAAAATTTTCAAAAAGCCACCGTGTAGGTATACTTAAGATAAAAATCTGTTAACAATATGTTAGTTTTTTATTATTATTTTTACTCTATTTTGTTAAGGTAATTCATATTTTAGAAAAGTCCAACACGCCAAAGGTAGAATTTAACACGGTTGCATGTGGACCACTTTATTTTAAGCTAAGGTTTCCTCCAAAATTCGCAGTCGCTGACGACTGCGACCGGGTAGCGGCAACCAAGTCGTCACGACCCTACATGTTTTCCTCGGTCTCGCCAGTCGCCATTCTGTTAGCTGGCCATTTTATAAACAGCTGTTGTTTTGTTTGCGAGATTATGCCTTGCAATCATTATGAATAGCTCTAATTATACTTTTAAACTAATTTTCATTAATATAAATAAAAAGTTTCAAAAAAAAAACCTGATAAAATCGCATTTGTAAGCACACAAATATTAAAAATCAAAACCTTAAAAAAATTGTTTAAAAAATTAAAAAATATATAGTCGAATAGAGAATTTTATTTTCTTTAAAATGATGTATAACACGACCTTCCTTTCATTAAAAAAAAACTTCCTCCCTGCCCCCCTGCCTACATTTTGAGATCTGAAACTAATTAATATAAGCTAAAAGATAGCTTAAGTTGTCTTATTTAACATTTCTAAATTTGAAGTCGATATCTCAACTCGTTTAAAAGTTAAGAAGGGGGGAGTGAGTTTTGAACCGCACTGTATACAAATTTACAACCAATGGATAACCAGATCCTGCCACAATGGATTACCAAGCACAGGTCCTGGCAGCCAGGATTGTGACTTTTATCTGAGTCAAACCAAATAAAATAAAATAATATAAATATACGAATTGTACTAATTTGACAACTAAAAAAAAGTTTATTATTTAATAACATTTTTTGTTGATCATTGGCTACGAAAAATAATAAAAAAAAAAGAATAAAAAAAAACAAAAAAAACCGTTTTAAAATGTTTTTAAACAACGCATTAAAAAAAAACAGTTTTTAACATCCCTACAAGTACAAATTATTACATAGCTGCCATAACTATTTCTACTCTGCTGTGGAATGAAAAAAATAAACACTTGTCACAGCGCACACCTATTCAAATTCGTGACGAATTGGTCGTGCCTCTGCTTCCGGAGCGGTCAAGCGACCGGCGTCCAAACGAACGGCGACCAGTAACTAGTAGTAACGACTGGGTAGCAGCTAGAAAAACAGGGACATTTAAAATGCATTGGAGATTTCTTAACGACTCGGTCTCGGCTACCCGGTCGCAGTCGTCAGCGACTGCGAATTTTGGAGGAAACTGTAGCTTTAGGAACGATATCTACTGCGACGAGTATTCACTGTGGAATACGAAGCATTAAATATTCAAGGCTTATTAAATATTAAAACAGATTTGTAAATAAGGCATGATTTTGTAATTGATAAATTACTTGCCATAGGAATTAACAGTATAATTAGACCCTAAATTACATCCAACGCTAACAGATATCCAGATTAAAATATTAAGATATGGTTTCGACAAGTTTGTTTTCGCTTTTTTTAAGAAGACAGACACAATATTTTTTTATTTGAAAAAAAATCTTTTTAGATAAAAGGAAACGTATTACGTAACGCAAATTGTACCAAAATTCATACACTTCATACCCCGGTTCCCGCGTTATTATAGATTATAGAGATTTCATATTTTGGCTACCCCCCTAATAGGAGGTGTGTTAGAGGGGGGTAGGCAAAGTATGAAATCTCTACATCCTTGAATAACGCGAGAACCGAGGTATGAATTTTGGTACATACGTTACGTAATACTTGAACGTTCCCAAAGAATAAAAAACAAAGACATCTTCTTCCAGCAAAAATACTTTTGTTTTATCCATATTGGTAATTTCAAGTACAATCAGTGCTCTAGAACAAGACACTTTTTTCAGAAAAGTCCGGGATACTTGTCTTTTTCTTCGACACGTGTCTTTTTCTGGAAAAGCCTGTCTTTTTCTGACTTTGAACTTTCTTTTTTTTTTAATTTCGAGCGTTAAAGGACTACGCACAAACCTTATGGGTTCTGGCCCCCGGTTAAATTTGATACAATTTTAATATGTGCACAAAGCTCATAGATTTTCCGCTCCAGGCCTGTAAAGTTGGCAATAATTGGATCTATTTTGTTATTTATTTATTTATTTATTTACGGATATCCCTTTTACAAAAAATTATGTACAATAGAATTAAACATATGCTATATGGTAACTATAAAACAACTGGGCACTTATAATTAATATAATACTTTTTTAAATTTATTTAAAGTTAAATAAAATATATCACAGTTATTGATTGTGTTTAGTAAATTGGTTATTCTATATAAAGGAGAGTGCATTTCATAGTTTGTTTGGTGAAATGGAACAAAAAATAAATTATTAAAACTTTGTAAATAAAAATAATGTCGTAGTATGAACGACGTTTCTCCAATAAAGGCAAATTAAAATAAGTTAACAACTCTTTATTGTTGCTATTGGTATAATCAATGTTATTTTTAAAACACAACAATCTAATAATTTTTTTTTATAATTTCTAAAGTAAAATATGGGTTGTATAACTTGGCAACCAAATCAACGACCCGTATTGTAGTCCTACCCAACAAAACTAGTGTACAAAACAATTAGACATCGTGTATCAGTAAATGTAGTAGTATATCGTTTAATAAATCCTAAATTTTTATTTGCCTTAGTAACTATCTTATCTATATGATCAGTAAAATTCAATTTGGTATCAAGGTAATTACCTAAATATTTAAAAACTTCAACTCTATCGATTGGGACATTATCTATCAATATACACCGTAAGTGGGCCTTAATTTCCTAGTGAAGGTAATTGATTCCCCTCAGGGGCTTGTTAGGAACAAGTATGGGTGTGGCAATCCCGAGGTACCTCAGCCCCAAGTCAAGGTAAACTTGAGCCAAAGACTGCGTGGCACTAGGGATGTAGTGTCTAATTCGTTGCCTTTGGGAAATTGGCGAACTCCCAGAGTAATAAGCTATACAACGAGTTCTGCTTCAGGGACTAGATCAAGCTTTGGCAAACTTTTATTTATTTAGGGACTTGCAGACTTAGGCTGGTATTTCGATTCCTTTATGAATAACGGCTGGGACTACTTATTTTCAGTAGGGCCAGAGAACTGGTCAAAATAGTGGCAGGGACTGCAGGTCAAAGATGTGGGCTTAGCTGCTACTTGCCAGAGTCATTGGCCTTAATAGGGGAATAAGGAGACTTTGCTGGTCAAAATCCGACAGTGCCGACTACATCGGACGTGGCTTAGTTAGCTTTTTACGGCAGGAACGAATATCTGTCACGAAGGTCTACTAGGCTCCGATGTTTCACTTGTAAGAAGGCGAAAACGACAACTCTTCATTTACCTTCAAGTGGAAACATTAAGATTTAAATGTTTTGGTATGCAATACGTTTTGCCCCCAGAACTCATCCAACTTCCACTGGATTCCTTTTTGACTTTTGCCAAAAGCATTTTATATGTTGGAAAAATGTATCAACCTCTTATACCCGGGTTTCATCGAGGTTTTCATCTGCTTGTACCTCAACTTTTAACATTTCTTCTATAACAGAAACTGACATAGGGTAATTCCAGCTTTGCTTACGTTACATTTTTACTTATATTTTAACTTTTAAATGTATAAATTTATCAATTATATTAAAACACATAATATTTAAATACAATATTAATTTTTAGTATAACTCAAATTTAATTTTTTTCGTGGAATCTGCCACTGATTCTTGAGCTATATCTAAAATTCTTTGTATTTGGCCTATAGCTGCATCCCTAAGGGCCACTTGCACCAATGATGGTTTAACTTTAAACTTGGATTAAATTGACGGTTAACCAATCAGAATGCAGCATTTTTAACTTAAACTTGGTTTAGTTGAGATAATCCAAGATCAAAAGTTGGTGCAAGTGGCCCTAAGTATAGCAGCCCGATCAATTTTGGTTTACGAGAAATAAAATGAACTAGTGCGTTTGAATAAACTAAGACAAAAACGGTTAGGTTAAAATCACGAAAATAGCTAAAAATTTAAAACTAAATAATGAATCCGACTAGAAGTGGCCAAAAATGAATAAGTGGGAGCAAAGGTTATTTTAGCGGACTGTTAGAACGAGAAATTCCTACCTTGTTGAATGCTTCTTTGATTTTTACCGCCGGCGGTGATTCCTTGCTATGAGGCCCTGGGTGGAAGATCTCTGAAGCATATTTGATAGGATTGACACTTATTCATAAGAGTTTGGCACCTTAAAGCGACTAAATGTTCTTTTTGACACAATAAACTGATAATATGGCGTATTACGAGCTCCAGAGTCAATTTTGTAACTGCGTGTTACCAACTTTTTAGCAAGAAAAATAACTAAAAATAATGATTCAAATTTTTCCCGTTAAATTACCTAAAAATAATTAACTAAACTAATTTTTATATACAAGAGAATTATACAATCAATTAAATTTTATCGGAGCAAAAATTCGATTATTTTTAACATTTCAAACTCGATTTCAAAAATGTTTCCAATTGTTTACCGCTAAAAGCACATCCAGATGCTCGCATAAGAAGCATAATACATAACATACGATGCCGTGATTGGCTTGATTGATTATAACGTTCTCATAAGATCCTGTGGATATATAAGTATTTTTTACAGTTATTTTGGGACCAAAATAACTATTTTATACCATCAATTAACTTTTAACGGAGGGGCAAAAATTTCATCATTTTTAACATTGTTCTTTATTAAATTATTGTAATGATTTAAAAACTATTAACTCTTGCCCCTAGGAGTAGATTTACAATAATTTGTGTCTTTTGTCCTTTTGTTGTCGTGGGTTGGAGAATTTATATTAAAGGATTATTTTTCAGCGACTCCAGAAAACCTAATTATAAATTTAGATAAAAATTTGTATAACATATAGGTAATTTAGACTTTGTATATTGAGTTTAACCATTATGTCTTTAATTAACAACTTATAAATTTGAGAAGAATCGAAGAGAAGGCCATTTGGTTAGTTTTCGAATGGGAGTCTTGGTAGCTCTGTTGGTAGAGCTTCGTGGGGACTCTGCTTTGAATCCAGACTTGAATTTTTTTCTAATTTTCTCTTCTGTTCGATTTTCCACTAATAATTTTATTTACAACATTTAAATTAATTTTTTTCAATGTGTCCTTTTCTGGATTTTCTGTTTTTCCATGTTTTTTAACAATTTTTTTTTCTGCCTCATCTTAAAAACATTATATTTATCAAAATTTAATGGCGAAGGTCATCATCAGTAGTTTGTTTGGTATATTTAGGAGAGCCTGTGACTATGGTTCATTTGTCTCAATGGGAATTAGTTTTTTAAATTAAATTATTAATTTTAGTGATAATCGAGGTGATAATGTTAGTGATAATTATAATGAAGGGATAAATTAACCTTAAACCATGTAATTTTATTTAAACCTGATTAAATTTTATGTAAAAATAATTATACATGAAAATTTCTGCGGAAAAAAATGGAAAATTTGTTTGATAACAGATACCATGTGTGTATGAGAACTTGATACTCTTCGCAGACCCATTGTTAGAAGAGAGTGTGTACCCCAAGAAAAACATAATTTTACAATAAAATATTTAGGTTTTCTACTTGATTAATTTTCATTCGATAAAAACGAAACTTTGGTGATTTATATAGGTAATTTTAAATTGGCTATAAAATGGAGGATTTATTTTTTTTGTTTCACTTCGGCTTTCGCCGGAAATAACTTCAAATTTTAAATGGAATACCCTGTATATTTTTAAGTATTTTAATTCTGAATTACATTCTGAGTACAACCATATATCATTTGTCATTTTTTTTCGGTATATTTCATATACCGTCATCCACTTACGGAATGTGTTATATACCGTAAGAATTTTTTGTGCGATTTGACAGACGTAAAAAAAGTTTATTATCTTATAAAATTTATTGCATTTTCATAATTTATAAAGGAAATGATAAGCATTTTCAAAATGAATTAAACCGTTTTTTATATAATTTTTTAGAAAAAAAAGGTACATTATTATTCACTGCGAGGATTATACACTTTGCAGTGCGGAGCTTTATATATCTTCACGGCCCGTATTTGGTAATAAATTCAGTAAAAAAGCTGAAATTAGAACGAAGAACAAAGTGAATAAATAAAAAGTATATTTAGGAGACGGCAGAATTTAAAATTAAATAAAAAAGAATTACGGAATGTGCAACATAAATAATAAATTTAACAAATGTGATTAAACAGCATACTAGTAGTGACATCTAAAGTATACACAGAGAAAAAAATAATGGAATTAAGAATATATTTTTTTAGAGTACACACAGGATTCACAGTTTTTAAAATCAATTACAGTACTGTCGCGATAATCCGAATCTTTGATATCACAAGTCAAAAAAAAAAAACTTGTGTCCGGGTTTATTTTATGATTTTTTTATTTGTTTCAAAATAATGGAAAAATACCCACATCCTCTTTAAATTTTGCTTTTGTAGAATTGGTAGTAATTTCAAATCGATCAGTGATTGCGACTTTTTTTTAGATTTTTTTGAATTTTGGATATGATATATTACTATACCCCAATATAATGCAGTTTAAAGATTTTTTTTAAATTTAGAAAATTTTGAAAAATAGGACCCTTCAAAATTTTGCTTTTTGAATTTTCGATAAATATTCAAAAATTCATAGCTTAGGTAAGACATGGGACAATATATTTTTTTATTTTATACAAAAGTCTGTATTATTAAAAAAAATATTTTGAAAAAATATACCGGGTGGGACAAAATAGGGGTACACCCCTATAACTTTTTTGTTCATTAACTTATCAAATTGAAATTTAGAGGATGTAAATAATTGATAAACTGCATTTTTTGACATTATGAAAAATATTGTGTCACTTCCGGTTTTGCCGGAAATTACCTCAACTTTTGATTTTTAAATAGAACACCCTGTATATTTTTACATATTTTGATTTAAAATTGATTTCTGAGTACAACCATGTATAATTTGTCAGAACATCTCATTTTTTAATTTAATTTTAATTTTAAATATACTTGGCGTAATTTTATTAGGAAAAATATAAAACAAAGTTTTATTTAATTATTAAAGTCCAAACCAATTTGGAGCAAAACTAACCAAATAATTTTTTTGAATAAAACTCTTTTTTTTTAATGGGAAGCTACTGGTACTATTAAATCACATATTTTTTTCTTAAAAGATTGATCATTGTGTTTTAATCAAAATTTATGGGCCGAAAAGCTAACTAGATTTAAAATTAAAATTAAATTAAAAAATTACATTTTTTGTCAAAAATTGACATATTATCCAAAACCACCCTTATTTATTTTTTTTAATAGAGGATTATCCTTAAAATATGTATTTATGACTTCAGCAGTCAAATCGATGGAGACTTAAAGCGTTTTAGAGAAAAAATTAATATTGCTATTAAAAAACGATGAAAATCTGCTATTCATTTTTTTTGTAAAAAAGTTATTTCCCACACACCGTGGTTTCCTATCATATTATTTTTTTTCCAAAACGCTAAAGTCTCCATCGATTTGACTGAAGTTATTAAATAAATATACAAATATATTTGTTTTGTTTTTTAACTAATGTATGATTAAAGTCATAGATTTTCTTAAATTTTGAAATAATGTTTTCCTGGTTACAAAAGAAAACTTTTTCATGAAATTGTTTTTTTTTTTCGGATGATCATCACTAAAGACATAGTAATTACGTACACTAATCTCAGGAGCAAAATTCATGTTGACTTGTGTGATCCGAATGATGCAGTAATCCGAACATCATTCGGATTATCTTAATAAAACATATTTACAGTAAATTTTGTGAAAAAGTACACTCCAAAGTAATTTACAAAAATGACAATAGTATATTATATACTGAGGTGTAAAACGTTTCATTTCCTAAGGGAAGGTTAGCTGACCAAGAGGCGTTAGCTAGTTGCAGTTAATAATAATTCATTTTCCAACTTTTATGTATATATGTAATTAGTCAATTACTAAATGGTTGTGAATAAAAATGTATAACTACATTTTTTTCAAAAAAAAAATCGCCTAGGGGTCATACTTAGAATACTTAAAAAGGCACTTAAGCGGGAGGGGGATAGTGCTTAGCATTACGTTGCGTTACGAGGATGCAGCGTTACGTAAAGCTCTTTATATTTCTAAGTAAATAAGTTTACTTGAATTAAGAATTTACTTTTCTGCGTGTACCATAAATAATAAATTTGGCAAATGTGATTAAAAAGCATACTAGTAGTGACATCTACTGTATAGCAGCTTTTGTTTTTCTATCTGTATCTCCCAAAGGAAATTATAAAATACCTTTGTATCTCTTTCACTTCATTCGAAACGGGAAACCTCACTACAACATAGACACCAAAATAAAATTACAAATATTCTTTATGTGTGTTTGCTTTAAATTAAATTGCACCCATAATTTTACATCCTAACATCTCCAAAATACACCGGTAAGATAAAAAGAGCTTTCCCCGTCTAAAATGATTAGGCTTTCACCATATTCAAGAAACGGACTTCTCGTCTCGACTTTCGAGATAAGAAATAAATTGATTTTATCTTGACCATTCCTCTACTATTAACTTACTGTAGCGTCTAGCGAGATTCTCAAAGATTAATTGCTTGTCTCGTCTCGCGAGAGTCTTGATTTTTCATTCTATTCTGAAAGGTTTAAAAAATAATACTTTATTTACATAAATTGTGCATAGAGAATATACTTGTCTTGTCTTGATTTTTTAAACTACGCTCTTATTTTTTTTTAAATCGAGACAAGACAAGATATATCTCGAATAATCTAGATTTCTTGATACTCGTAAAACTATAAGTTCAGTTTCTTGTTTGTAAGTTTAATATAAGTCAAATATTTTTCTAAATTACCACCCACTTCCGCTATGACTAGAACATTGCAGTAGGGCAGGAGACTCATCAGGAGAACAATTCATATTTCGCAACCGTTACAGAACAGTTGTTATAACACAAAATTTTGAAAAATGTGTTTTTAGTGTAATTACCGCTCTTATTAGGATCTACCGATTTGTACGCCAGTTATACAGATCGGTAGATCTAAATAAGAGCAGTAATACACTATAAACCTATTTTTCAAAATTTTGTGTTATGACACTGTTCTGTAACTGGTGCAATTTGTTGTTTTAAAGTTGGTATACATGCATACATTTGTTTAGGTGAGTGAAGAATTGATAACAGGTTACTCTGAACATCGTTGCTTTTCACCCTTGAAAGAAGCAATATGTACTTTTGGCAAGAATTATGTAATCAGTTAATCGCGTTCAATTTTTAGCATCAGGTGTTTTAGTATAGTTATTTATTTATTTGCTATCTTAGATATGCCCTGGATTTGATTTTATATATTTTATAGTGATTGTATGGATGATGTGCAGTAAAATGACGAACATGTGATTATATTGGAGTAAGAAGGGAATTTTATGTTTTTTAATCATTTATAATGCTGATAAGTTTTGATTTGGAATCAACTAACACGTGAAGAGGTTTTTATAAGTACAGAATTTTTTTATATACTAGGGCATGCGCAAATATAATTAAAAATTAGAAAAAACAACGTTGTCAACAAGGTCTTACAGAAGACTGCAAATTTTCTATGATTAAAACGGGAGTGGGCATGGTGCCAAGCCAGACAAGAACCACTCTTGGTGAATTGAGTAACTAAGAGGAATCTGGCTAATTATCTCACTGAGAAAAGGCCAAAACAAAGGAAGAATGAAGAAGAAGAAGGTTACTCTGAAATTTAACGATTCACTCACCGCAGTAATGAGGAGAATCCAGCGCATGCGCACTGATTATCTTATTTTTGTTTTAACGTATGCCAAAAATTATTTTAAGCTTATGTAACATTCTTTTGCAGAATTAGCTAAAGCTAAATTATTTAGCCTAAATATCCTATTAGATTCCTAAAATTATTAACGTAAACCAACGCCTTCCATTAAAAAAAAAAAACACCAAACCAGCAAACTACCAAACCAAACCATTGTTAACGTAAACCAACTCCTCCCATTAAAAAAAACACACCAAACCAGCAAACTACCAAACCATCATCATCCATCATCATCAATAGTTTGTTTGGGTCTTTAAGAGACAGGCGCAGCCTATGGCTCATTTATCTAAAAAAAATATTTAATCTGAATTGAAAGTTGGGGCAGTGAGTCTATGCTCACTGATGCGAGTTGCATCTGTCATAATTTGGGGGGAGTGAGTCTCTGCTAACTGATGCGAGTTGCATCTGTCATAATTTGGCTACCAAACCAAACCATTGTTAACGTAAACCAACGCCTCCCATTAAAAAAAAAGAAAACACCAAACCAGCAAACGACCAAACTAATACTACCAGTACACTAGTTTTTTTGTTAGAATATATAGCAAAATATTGTTAAAATACTCAAGAATTTCTGTTTGATTTTTTTAATGGGGGCATTGGTTTGCGTTAATAATGATTTGGTTTGGTTTGGTAGTTTGCTGGTTTGGTGTTTTTTTTTTAATGGGAGGCATTTTTCAGATACGGTATTTCAGAATTTAGAAGGCGATATATTTTAAGAATCAAATAGGATTATATCTAGGCTAAATAATTTAGCTTTAGCTAATTAAAAAATAAATGCTTGCCTGGTGTAACAATATGCATAAAAAAAGTAGATATTTTTGTAAAATTCTGCAAAAGAATGTTTCATAACCTTAAAATAATTTTAGGCATACGTCAAAACAGAATCAGTGCGCATGCGCTGGATTCTCCTCATTACTGCGGTGAGTGAATCGTGAAATTTAATTTTGAGATTAAATATGTTGACAGTTACAATTGTCAATAGATATAACCTATAAAACCAAATTAATTATAATTAATAATTATTTAACATCAAACAAAACCGTTACTTTATTATACACAGTTAAAATTAGCAAAACAAATATGCCACTACAAAAAGTGCATTTGAATTACCTTAAAGGGGAAAAGTAAGTTAAATCAGAAGAAGTGAAATGATAAAGAATAAAAAGTTCCAACACCATTTCCAGGGGGGAGGGTTATCGTGTTTATGATTTTACTTCAATATAGTCCAAAAAAAATGTTTTATTTCTAAAGTTTGTTTATTTAGTGATGACTGTCACTTTTAGAGACCTAACACTGCCTTGCTATAAAGAAAATATGTAAAAAGAAAATAACTAAAAATGTTTGTCATAAAACTTGTGACCGTAAATTCTCATTTAATTTCATTTTGTCATATTGGCGCAGTCCTTATTTAAAGTGACTTAAATTGATTATAAGGAAGTTTATTTTTCATTATAAGCATGTCACATCTATTTTATCCAAGTTATAGTCTAATAGAGCTATCGTATTATTTAATCCATTGTCATCAGAGTAACGTCTGCTAGGGGAGATGTAGTCAAACATTCTAAATCTCGTAACGTTTCTCTTTTTAATTTCACTGCGCTACGTATCTCTGTCTCTTACATCTAATAAATAATTTAAATTTAATCGGGTGCCTTTGTAACCAAATCCAATTACAACGAGAATTTCATTTTTATTTTTGTTTCAAGGCATTTAATGAAATTAAGTTGTCTTAGAATATATTACTCTTTTTAGTGTTGACAATTTATAATTTGGTCTCAATTATAATTGGCATAAATATTGATGTTTAAAACTTTTCACTTTGAACAAAAAATCCAACTATAACACTTTCATTATAAACAATAACTGTAGTTTCAAAATAATTCCCTATTGAAAATGACGGGCTGACTCGGGTAATAGTAATTTTTTTGTCCCAAAGCTAAGGTTCATTAATTTGATAGAAATAAATCTCGAATAACTCGAGAACCGCTGATCCAATTCTCAAAAACAATTAACTGTTGAAACCAGAATCAAATCATATTTTAAAAGTGCCTGTTGGCATACAAAGTTTCAAGTTTGTAGTACTCCTTTTGATTTATTTTGAATTAGCGGTGTTCCAAATCATAAACAATGTAACAGTTTAATTTCGGTATATTGCACTAAAAAAATGTTTTTTAACCTGTGAATAATCATTTTTTGTTTAACAATATGATCTAGAAGATTAAGTCTGTAAGTTAGAGATCCAGATCAACAACTATCCGAAGGTGGGACTAGCCTAGACTATTAAAAATGTTACTGAACAACCCTTAAAGTCGAACACACAGTGTTTCTAGTGTGGAGTCAGAATTTTTTATGTCAAGTTTGGACGAACGAACTATAGCAAAAGTTTTTTTTTGTCATCCACTTTTTGGTCGAGGGTATAATAGTTGTAATTTTAGACTAAGAAAGGTTTTGATTTTAGACATTCAAATTAAATCTTCTTCGCTACGACCCTGGACATATGTTTCATTTATTTAAACCTTTGGCCTTTTGAACCTTAAAAATAAATATCGTTCCATTCGATGATTTTTTCTAATAAATATTATTTTCACAGTTATCGAATTTATAGTTTTGAAAATTCAACAAAACCCAAAAAAATAATACGAAATTTTAGCGCCCGGAATAGCCAAAATAAAACCGTGGACAAATGCGTTTTTATGTTTGTCTATAACGCTAAAACTTCAACAATTATTTTCCTAATTTTATTTTTGGGTATAATTTTTTGGGCGTTTTTTTTGCCAATAAATAGTGGTTTTTGAGGTAGGTAGGAGATCGCTGAAAATGAATCTGATTTTTTTCTCTAGCAAATTTTTTTTAACGTCTATAATTTAGCCCAAATGATAATTTTTATTAAATAAATCTATTTATATTGTATATAAATATTAAAAAAAAATGACGCCAATGGTCGCTACGGTCGTTGTCTTTTTGCCGGAAGTACTGCCTCTTTGACGGCCAGGACTTGAACTAATGAGTGTAAAAAAGATCCATATATTAAGATAACCTATGATATCAACAACAAATCACAATATTATGTAAAAGATATTATTTTTTTAAGTGGCAATACTTGACGATTATGTTTAAATATACCTTACCTACCTACATTATTCTCTTATTCAGGGGCGTACAGATAGTCCATTGGGGGCTAGGGATGAAAACTAAGGATTCCTATCCCGAAATTCGGGATTCCAAAGATTTTTTCATCTGGTTCTCCCGAAAAATCCTAAAAACCCAAAAGGGATCCCAAAAAATACTGATTTAGTTCGTTAGTAGTACTTGGCTCGTACACTGATAAAACAGTTTATTTGTGTGTACAAAATATTTGATGGATATGGCCAATTGAATTATTTAGTTGTGACAAATAAATGTTATCTCTGTCAAATAAACTGTTTTGTTCCCATTAATAAATGGTTTTGAAATTAAAATATTTATTTACGTGAACTAAATATTTATTTGACTCAAATAAAATTTACTACTCACAACCAAATAATTTAATTGGACATATCCAAATAAATCTAAATTATCATTTTTATCAGTTTAGGCTCTAGGCCTAAGAACTAGTCTCCATGGCCCTTTTGTCTACCCCGAGCCACCTAACCATGTTGACTACTCTCTTTACTGTCAAGTCTGCTTCATTTCCTGATGAAGACTAGGACATCTTGCCATACAAAAGCGTGCGGCTTATAATATATTCAGTTTACCTACACGGATAAAACAGTTTATTTGTGTGTACAAAATATTTGGTATGGTATAGCCGTTTGAATTATTTAGTTGTGACCAATAAATTTTATTTCTGTCAAATAAACTATTTTATTCCCATTAATAAATGATTTTGAAATTAAAATATTTATTTACATGAACTAAATTTGACTCAAATAACATTTATTACTCACAACCAAATAATTTAATTAACCATATACAAATAAATCAATTATCTTTTTTATCAGTATACGTAATTTTTTTTTAAATTCGTAAATTTGACGCTTTTCTGCTTGAGCTATCAAACCCTTGCAGTTTTAAGAGCATATTTTTTTTTTATAAGTGTTAAGGTTTTTTATTTTATAATGTATGCTTTGAAAAAAAATGTTTTGTTGTGTTTAAAAATCTCGAACATTCTTTTACATGTTTATTTTTCAAATAAATAAAAAATATTTTTTTTGGTAATTTATAATAGAGTATTGCTTAATAGTTATTAATATTATTAATTATTAATATGTATTATTGAATCCTTAGTAAAAACATATTTTGGGTTATTATTATACCATTTAAAGGGTGTAAGCGCTAGAATAGTATTATACAACTAGCGTAAAAAAGTCCAATTTCCCAAAATCGAGAAAAAAAACGTAGTATACAAAAAATTCTTAAAATGTGTGTTTATGAAAAAATAAGAATCTTAGAAAATATCCATCTGTCTGTCTGTCTGTCCGATGTCGCGTATTTGTGGACACGATAACTCAAGAACGAATAATCCGATTGACCCGTTATTTTTAGGTAAAATTAAGTTCTGTATTGTTTTTGAAAGTAATTCCCCCGAAAACAAAAAAGTTAAAAGTTAAACGTTAAACTTAAAAAAAAACTATGTTATTTGATATTTTTGTTTTCAGAATTTTTTCTTTTTTTGAAAAAATAAAAAATTTTAAATTTTTTTATTTTTTTTTTTTAAGAAAATATTAGTGGCATATCGGACAGAAGAGATAATTAGAAAAAAATAAATTCTTTCATAATGTATTATGGACATCAAAAATACTTCTTATATATTTTTTTTAATTTTTTTTTTTTGCAATTTTTTATTAATTTTTTTCGTTTTTCGAAAAAATAATGTAAAATTTTTAATTTATTTTTAATTTTTTCGTTTTTCGAATTTTATGTTTTATTTTTCTTTTTTAGAAAAAAAAAACAGTTTTTTAATTTTTTTTCTTTCAAATGAAACCATTTTTTATAACTTTTTTATGTGGTTAAAAAAAACAAATTTTAAATTTGTTGTTTTAATGAACATAGGCCTATTGTAGGCCGCCTACAGCAATATTTTAATTTTCAATATACCATCCACTGTGAAAAGTATATAATGGAATGCGTAGCATTACATATCTTCACGGCTTGTTAGGTTATTATTTTGTATATTATTTCCTTCATTATAGAATTTATTCATTTTAAAAATATAGTGGAAAAGACAATAGCAATACTAAAATGTGTGCAATGTTTTTTTTAAATAGCAATTTATTTCATTCAATTTGCTGCGGTTTTATTAATGTAACAAAAACGTTGTAATAAATCTGTGAGATATACACAATATATGAAAATATCTTCTTTATGTCGTAGCACCTAGTTTCAAAAACATTAGACATAAAACATGAGGGAGATCTGACTTGTTTATGACACCGCTTTAAAAACAGTAATTTTGTGGAAAAACTTTATACAGATATTTCATATACTCCTCGACAAAATTCTGAAAATAGGAGCAGTGGCGTAGCTACAAATTGGAGGCCCGTGTGCGAAAATTGCGCGGCGGCCTTTCCTAGCCAGTAAACAATAAGTTCAAAAAACCTTTAAAAGCAGAATTTTATAAAAGGCGAGAAATTTTGGAAACATTTGCAGAATTTTAAAAGCAAATTAATTTTTAAAACTTAAATAAAATTTTCCTATGTGATTACTAATATTGCCAGTTAGTTCGGCAACGCAGGCGAGTTTTTTTAGAATTTTAGAATTTTGCAAATACATCAGAATCAAAAAAGCAAATTCATTTATAATAAAAATTAATAACAAGTATTAATATTTATTTCAGCACCGCAGGCTACTTTTTTTATTTTTAAGGTCATGAGTTTTCCATAAAGCTCCGGAGCTATTATACCTTAAAAACGCTATGGGGAGATAATTGTCTGATCGTTACGCCACTAAATAACAGATATTCTAATTATTTGTCTTATTTTTCGCTTCTCGTTTAAACAATTTGAAATATTATGGGAAGGCCTTATATTTGTGCAAAAGTTTTCATTTTTTTTTTGGTTACTCAGAAAAACGATAACCTAATAGCTATTTATTATTATACTATTCACAGCGCCTGCTCTAGAATAGTATAATACGGTAGTTTCGAATTTCCCAAAATCGCTAAAAAATGTGCTAGACAAAAAATTCTTGGATACAAATGTGTT
Organism: Brachypterus glaber; assembly: GCA_958510825.1. Classification (NCBI taxonomy): domain Eukaryota; kingdom Metazoa; phylum Arthropoda; class Insecta; order Coleoptera; family Kateretidae; genus Brachypterus; species Brachypterus glaber. The sequence goes on from OY294054.1 coordinate 8,861,466, forward strand.
TTATGAAAAAATAAGAAACTTTAAAAATGTCCGTCTGTCGGTCTGTCCGTCTGTCCGTCTTTTTTTTTAAGTTAAAAAAATAAAAATTTCCTTTTATTTTACTCTTTGGGAAAATATACCATATACTGTTAATAGTATATAATGGAATGAACGAGGGACTGACCGCATCTGAAATTTGTACAAAAGACTTCCTTTTTGCAAAGAGTTCCTCAGAGTTCCTCAGAGTTCCTCTGTGTTCCTCTGAGTTCCTTCGGAGTTCCTCCGGAGTTCCTCAGGAGTTCCTCGGAGTTCCTCCAGAGTTCCTCCGAGTTCTTCGGAGTTCCTCCGAGTTCCTTGGGAGTTCCTCCGAGATTTTCCTGTGTTCCTTAAGAGTTCCTCTCTGGAAGGGGTAATTTTTGGCAAATAAGCCATAGAAATTACCGTTATACAAGCACTACTGCCAATAAAATAGTGGTTTCCAAAAGAGCCTTTTATTTGTGCAAAAAATTTCAATTTTTTTTGCGTATTTTTGTGTTTTTTTATGTCAATATAAATCAATTTTGAGCAAAAAAAAAAATGTCGGTCTATCGGTCGGTTGATCTGTCGGTCGTTCTGCCAGGAAAATCGTTAGGCATAGGGCCGTAACCAGAAAACGGTTTTAACCAAAACTTGGCGCCCCTACAAAAAAAAATAATTGCCTCCCAAAAAAATACCTTCATGAAAAAAAGCTTTGTCACGGGACGGTTACTACCAAACTTCAAAAAAAAATTGGCGCCCCAAAATTACCTCAAGAAAAAAAGCTTTGTCCCTGGCGGTTTCTACCAAACTTGGAGCCCCTTCAAAAAAAAATTGACGCCCCAAAATTTACTTTAAGAAAACAGCTTTGTCCCTGATGGTTTCTACAAAACATGGCGCCCCTGCAAAAAAAAATTGGCGCCCAAAGGTAGGTGACTTTAAAAAATACCAGGGGGGGGGGCTCACCCGAGCTATATGCCAATATTTATAATGTGGATGTTTTGATAAGGTGTTTGTAACGGCTCATCTAATTTGAAAAAACGTTAATGCGCATAGGTAATAAATAATAATTGTTTCTGACTTCTTAAGAGTTCATTCGGAGTTCCTCCGAAGTTCCTCGGAGTTCCTCAGAGTTCCTCGAAGCTCCTCGGAGTTCCTCCAGAGTACCTCCTGAGTTCCTTTGGCTTGTACAAAAGATTTCCTCGCGGTCAGTCTCTCGGGAATGAATGTGTACCGAAAATCGAGACTTTCAACAATCGAGGTGAAACCTTACACCTTACTCCATGAAAAGTACATCCAACTCAAAATTATTTTATCTATTTGAGTTTCATAATTACGTTTTTGTAGTTTTGATTTCCGTGTGTGTTATAAAACAGTTTTCGTAACATTTTTATCAATTTTAAAACAATTTTGGGGATTTTTTTTGTTCATAAGTTGGTAACAAAATAAATTAAAATTGACATGACATTTCTAAAAATGTTGGTATTCTGTATTGACAGTATCTAAAGAACTAAAAACAGGTTAAATTCTTATAAGATATTAGAATAGAATAGATATTCTATTCTATAAGATATTAATAAATATGTATGTTTTATGTTGTTTTGTGTGTCATTTTGGTCTGTGTTTGATTTTGTGTCAGTTAAGTTCCAGTTATTTTCAGAAAAGTCACAAAATTGAGGTGCACGGCAGGCAGAATAAAAGCATTTGAGACACCTCTGTACACTGGAGTACTTGTTAACTCTTTCTCATCCATTTTTATTCAAAATAACTATAAAAATACACTTAAAACTTGAAAAGTTTTATCAATTTGTAATAAAATAAAACAAATGAAAATTTTTAAATTTTGAGTGTCATTGTTACCAATATTAAAATACTGAAATTATTAAAAACTAAAGTACTTTTAAAGTACTACTTTGTAAGCAAAATAAAAAGCAGGAATAGATAAAATAGTATAAAGTACTCTTTCCATAAGAAATAATAATAATAATAATAATAATAATAATAAAAAGACTTTATTTATAAAAAAAATACACAACAAGCGGCGAAGTCTAGCTAGGCTACTCTTACTCAACCACAAGATATGTTTTACTACATTTTAAATATAGGATTGATTTTTATTTGAAACTAATACTAACTTACACCTAAGCATGGCGCAAAAATACTTTAACTTAAAATAAAATTAAATGATAATTATAATTATTAACCACAAATACACACACTCCTGCAACACACTTAAAAGACTATTGATTGTAGAAATTTAAAAATACAAAATACCTTATTGATTTTCAAAAAGAATTTGCTGAACTTTTGTTTTAAATGGGTTAATTTTAAGCAACTTAAATGACTCAGGCAACTTATTATATTCATTTATAGAATTATAACTGAAAGATCGTTTAAAAAAACTTTTACTGAAAGTAGGCATATTAAGTTTTACATTATTTCTTGTATTAATGGAATGAATTTGATTTCTAGTAACATATTTATTAGCAATAATTTGTACTGGGTTCGTTTGTAAGGATTTGTGAGTAAATACTAAAAGATGTAACTTACGCCTCTGTTCCATTTTTAGCCATTTTAACTGTGTTATTATAGGGGACATACGGTTGTACCTGTTGACCCCCTTGATAAACCTACAACAACTATTTTGCACTTTTTGAATTTTAAATTTACTGTTTTCATCAAGACAAGGACCATAAATAAAATCGCAATAATTGAAATGGGAAAGTACAAGAGATTCTGAAAGACTTTTCTTTAGATGTTCGGTAAGAATGTGTCTGTTGGAATAGAGCAGTTTTAAACTTGACATTGATTTTTTTATTAAACTATTAACGTAATCTACAAATCTTAATTCATTATCCACGAATAACCCTAAATTTTTTGCGACATTGGTTGAAGGCAGTCTAACACCATCGATCTCAATACTCATGTTATTCTCAAGAAATTTTATTGATTGCTTGTTACCAAAAAAAATAACATTACTTTTGGCTGCGTTTAATTTTAAATTATGATCCTTTGAAAGTTGAAATATTGTATTAAGATCGGAATTAATAAGACGAGTTGCTTCAATATATTCATTTTTTTTAAATTTTAAATATAGTTGAGTATCATCCGCAAAAATCACCGACAAGCAGTTTTTTACAGATGTAATTAAATCTGCCGTATATATACAAAAAAGAAGCGGTCCAAGGATACTTCCTTGCGGAACGCCTGAAAAGATATCTGTGAAGGAAGAAGAAGTATTATTAAATACAATTTTTTGTTTTCGATCTGAAAAATATGATTTAACTAATTCTAAAGACTCGTTGTCAAAACCGATGTATTCTAATTTGGCCAACAGAAGACCAGGATCGATGGTGTCAAATGCCTTACTGAAGTCAAGTAGAATCAATGCAGTAATAAACTCTTTATCACAGTTATTTATAATATCATCAGTTACAGATACAAGCGCAGTTGATGTGCTGTAACCTTTCCTAAAACCACATTGGTTAGGGGGAATGACATTGTGTAAATTGCAATGATTCAGTATTTGCTCAAAAATAATTTTTTCGAAGATCTTGGACATTGTAGGTAAAATACTTATTATTCGCAGTTCAGAAAAATTTTCAGGGTTAGTTTTTTTTGCCAAAGGTTTACCTATAGCACATTTCCACATTTTTGGAAAATAACGTCTTTCAATACAAGTGTTTATGATGTGTAAAATGTACTTATCAATAAACGGCGAACAAATTTTTAACATTTTTGCATTAATGCCATCAATCCCCACAGCATGAGTTTTAATATCGTTTAAATAACTATTTACCTTCTCCTCTGTACTTAAATTGAAATTAACATTACAATTGTTGTTAAGTTTTTTATTTTTATAATATTTAATTTTATTTTGGCAATTAGGTTTTTGTTGAAGAATTTGTGAAAAAAAATTATTTATTTCATTTACATTTGAGAGATGAAAAGGTATATCGTTATTTTTGGTACTTTTTACCCTTAAATTTTGTAAAGCAGACCAAGTTTTTTTAGAATCATTATTAGACGCAGTTTGTTGTAAATGATTCTTTTTTTCTATTCTAACTAAACTAACACATTGATTTCGTAAACCTTTGTAATTATTCCAGTCTACGTCAGACTTGCTTACTTTAAAAGTTTGCAAAGCATGATCACGGCGTTTCATAAATGCTTTAAGTTCAGGTGTTAACCATGGGGCTTTGGGCTTTGTAACTCGAATTGTTTTTAAAGGCGCATGAGTGTCAAATAAGATAGTAATAATTTCGTTAAACTTTTCAACTTTTTGGTCGATATCATGAATATACACAATGTCATTCCACGGCAAAGCATGTAAATCCCCTAAAAATAAATCAGAATTAAAATTTTTAAAACATCTGTAGGTTATAGATTTAGGTTTAGGCTTTTTACACTTAAAGTTTAGATTACAATAAACTAGTCTATGATCACTGATATTGTGCATAGGAATTGTGCCGCAAGATTTTACAATATCCGCATTTGAAATAAAAATAGGATCTATAAGCCTCTGAGTCTTACTGGTAATTCTGGTTGGTTCATTAAGTAATTGTTTAAAATTATATGATTCAAAACATTCTTCAACTAAGTTGTCTATCTCAAGAAAATTTGTGTTTAAATCACCTAAGCATATGACTTCATCAGCCTTATGGCTAAGATTAGATAACACACTTTCATAATCAGCAATAGCTGCCGCTTCCTTAACTTTGTGAGGCTTATAAAATGACAGAACCATTAACGACTTGTTTTTCAATTTAATTTTAAAAAATAAATGCTCAATA
>OY294054.1:8866452-9182004 GCA_958510825.1 Brachypterus glaber
TCTCGAAATCAAGAGAGTTTTTGCCTATTTGGAAGCAGATGCAATATTTGTTATTAATTACAAGTTGTTACAGCAAAAAATAACAGGACAACGTTATGTTTTACTATAACAACTTGTAAATAATAACAAATGTTGCTTGGGGTTCCAAATAGGCAAAAACGTTCACTATTTACTACGGTAACGAATTATCAGTGTAGTACAAAAATGTAATCAAAAGTCGGTAAGTTTGTCTAGTTTTAATTTTCTTGTTTTGATTTTTTCTCAAAATCGAGAGAGTTTTTGCCTATTTGGAACCCCAGGCAATATTTGTTATTAAAAACAAGTTGTTACAGCAAAAAATAACAAAACAACGTTATGTTTTACTGTAACAACTTGTAAATAATAACAAATGTTGCTTGGGGTTCCAAATAGGCAAAAACGTTCACTATTTACTACGGTAACGAATTATCAGTGTAGTACAAAAATGTAATCAAAAGTTGGTAAGTTTGTCTAGTTTTAATTTTCTTGTTTTGATTTTTTCTCAAAATCGAGAGAGTTTTTGCCTATTTGGAACCCAGGCAATATTTGTTATTAATTACAAGTTGTTACAGCAAAAAATAACAGAACAACGTTATGGTTTACTGTAACAACTTGTAAATAATAACAAATGTTGCTTGAGGTTCCAAATAGGCAAAAACGTTCACTATTTACTACGGTAACGAATTATCAGTGTAGTATAAAAATGTAATCAAAAGTCGGTAAGTTTGTCTAGTTTTAATTTTCTTGTTTTGATTTTTTCTCGAAATCGAGAGAAGTTGAGGTCTTGTTTTTTTTTGTGGAACCCTAAATAAGATATCAAATTTTTATTTATCTATTTGTAATATTTTTTATGTTATAGACAACGGTGCGTTATGGGTCAAGAAAATATGGATTTATCGCCTTTTGAAGCTAGAAGATGCACTTCTTGAGTAGCATATTTGTCCATGAAATATTTCCCAGAAATGTCACTGACGTATTACGATATAACTGGACAGAAGAAACAGTGCATACTTTGGTGGCATAGTTTAATTTGCAAGCCAGTAGCTTCGCGCCGACAAAGAACTAAGAAGCATTCTAAGGTAATTAATTACAACCATTACCTTAGTAGTCACCTTTCCCTTTTTATCGTTCATGAACTGTACGTATGGTTAGGTGAACAATACTGTTTTATTCTATGGTTAATTTAACCATTTGTCCTATAAAGGAGTTAGGCTTGGAAGACGGAGGGTCTCTCTTAAGGGATCATTCTGGTTTATAATTTTCAAAAAATCGATTTTTTTACATTTTCAGCTCCTTAGACCTTCAAAATAGCCTCCTAAAATATTTTTGAGAAATTCGAGAGTTATAACGGTATATAACAACTTTTAGTGAGCGCGCGCGTATTGGCTCCAAGCAGATGTAAAAACTTTAAACGCGTTTTTCTCAAACAACGTTTTTTCGGTCAGCGGCGGTGATTTCTCCGTACCGATCCTTATAAAATTTTAACCACATATTCTACACATAAATAGCTTCAGCGTATTCTATAATAATCCTTTATTCCTTTATTCCAGCCCAGAGGGCCATATACAAAAAATACAAAAAATACAAAACATACAAAATATCTACAAGAAAATTAATAATTAGCCAATATATAAAAGTTCAAAAGAGCTACCGTCCCCCCATTAAAACTCTACTCCAGGTATGCCATAGATTGGAACGCCATATAATGTCACTCCTTAGCAGAGCCACAATAAAGAGGTTGGAAGATTTATACAGCCGATCGCGGAACCCAAAAGCCCGAAATCTACGAATAGCTAGGAAGTCATTAACACGAGCCGTAGCAAACATTTCACTAGCACTAGAAAATCTCGGTATGTTATTTAAGAGTCTAAACGCATTATTATAGCACACCCGCATCTTATTCCACCATCACAGTGTATAATTGCACCAAAGTTCGGACATGTAGATCCCTGAGCAATATGTTTGAAATAACAGTTTTTTAATGTCAGAGTTACACTTGGAGAAACGACGGGTTAACATATTAGCACGGACAAACCGTATTAAAATTGTAATTTTTACTATTTATTTTTTGCCAATACTTAAGGTAAAGTTTACACTAATATTAAAATTTACCCTAACAGAGTAAAATCAGTAAAATTTACACGAAGGGAGTAAAATATGCACTAATAGAGTACATGTTACTATCATTACAATTTACTCTAATATATAACTTATAGAATAAAAGTTACACTATTAGAGTAAAATAAAAAATTATTATATTTAAATGTTTATAATATTACTTTATTTCTGTATTTATAAACGCTCGGTGTAGAAAAAAAAGTCGCGCTAATCTTAATTTTATTCTGTTTTTGAAAAATTGAATTATCAAACATAAAACGGTTGTCTCTTAAATTTTTCATAAATATTATGTAAAAGGGCTTTGATCTACTTTACATATAAGAGTACAGTTTGTTTTAATTAAAAGTTGGTGGAAAACGTATACAGCACCAGCCGGAGGCTTGGAATTCATAATTGAAGACTCCAGAGAAAAAACGTACTAAGTCCACCTTTTTTTCAAAAATTAATTATTCACACGATTATACAAAGCGTGTCTAAAATCCTTCCTCTCCCATTTTAACTTTTGAACTGGTTAAACTTAAAATTTGGACTTATATAAAAAAGTGGATCGTGTGACACATCATTTTAAAGATCATAATATTCTCAATTGACAATATGTGATCCTGCACAAAGAGTGTGTCAAACCTACTTATTTCACTTTTATTCGGATTCTTATTAAAGAAATACGTAAATTTGAAACACTAGCCGGGTTTTTTTGTACAGGGTCGCATTTAAGATGAAGACACCCCCATATTTTCGCTATTTAAAAGAACACAGAATTGAATTTTTACACAGTCATACAGGTTGATGGGTCACATTTTTTAAGATACTCAACTAAAATCTGAACTTTAACTCAGCCTACTACGACATATACAGACTTTTATAGCAAAATTCGCATTTTTAATTTTTTCATTATTTTGGTCTATACACAAAATTATTACAAGTTTATTTTTAATTTTATCATTAGTGTGTCATGGAAAGTAAAAACATGACACATTGTCAACCTAATAATGTCCTGTATTCAAATATTTCAGTAAAATAAATAGCACTTACAAAGGAATATTTTTTTATTCTTATTGGATTTTTTTTGTAATTGATTAAATTTAGGAAAAAGTATACAACAATAATTTTCATAATACATATAATTAACTATCAAATGTGATCTCTCTAAACTGGTCCTCAATCTATTCGAATCTACTGTCAAAATATTACTTCCCATGCACTAATGATCAAATTAAATAATAATTTTGTGTATAGACCAAAATAATGAAAAAATTAAAAATGCGAATTTTGTCATGAAACTCGATATAAGGGGTTAAAATAATATTCTGAACAACTTTTTCTTATAATTTTTTTCGATAACTCTAAGGAGAAGCAAGATATCGAGAATTGACCCTGTTTGTGGATTCATAGTAGTTTAAAGTTCAGATCTTAGCTGAGTATCTTAAAAAATGTAACCCATCAACCTGTATGACTGTGCAAAAATTCAAATCTGTATTTGTTCAAATAACGAAAATATGGGGGTGTCTTCATCTTAAATGAGACACTGTATATGTTTTATTTTTTAAACATTTTTTGAGGGGGTTTAAAAAGCGTTGAAAATGGAAATTTTCATCAAAATATTTAAAAAAAGAAACAAGTTTGATTTAATGATTTAATTCATGAAAAAATAAACGTAAATTATACTTTTAAACTAATTTTAAATGATATTGAAATTAAAAAAAAAATAAGAAATTCGTATTTTTAGCAAAATTATGAGAATTTAATAAGCTTTAAAATCATGTATCACAATGCTATAATATAAGTCATCAACATTTAAATTCCTGAGCATGTTTCTCTGAGCGTTTTTCCCTTGTAATTCATAATTATATCGTCTTTGAAAGTATTCTTTATGCGCGAAGAGTGCTGTAAAATATTACCACAAAGAAAAACAAAGATTACTTTTTTTTATTATGTAGTATAAAAAACTAATTCAACAATCAAATACAAATAAAAAGCTTTCCCTTTTGTTCACCTATAGGTTTATACAAATAGGTAATAATAAGTTTATTCACAACCATTTAGTAATTGGCTACATATATACATAAAAGTTGGAAAATGAATTATTTATTATTAACTGCAAAAAGTTAGAAACACCAAAAAGTTAGAAACACCTCATTTCCCTCGGTCGGGAAGACTCTTGTAGCTAACTTCACGTATGCCACTTGTCAAAAGCTTGAATTTATCGACCTAATTTTACGACAAAACAGTTTATTTATTCATTTATTCATAATTTATTTTTACAAAATAACATCACATAAAAATTTAAGTTGTGGTTTTTTTGGCATTTATGAAAAATAAACAGTAACTACTTTCAACTTTATAGGTTATTATTATATTGCTATTTTTTGGTTTAGTTAAACGTGATAAACTTTAGTTAGGGCCACTTGCACCAATGATGGTTTAACTTTAAACTTGGATTAAATTGACGGCCGACCAATCAGAACGCAGCATTTTTAACTTAAACTTGGTTTAGCTGAGATAATCCCAGACCAAAAGTTGGTGCAAGTGACCCTTAGAAAGAAAAATGCATTACAGTATAAGGTAACTAACTTGATATAAGTTATATATCAGTTATATATATCATATAACAAATAACCAAAAATAGTTTTAAAGTAAGATAAATTCAAGAAAAGTATTTACCTTGGTGGCCAATCATTTGTCATATTTCTTTGGCGTATCCCTACTATAATCAACAACATTAGGCTTTAGTTAATGTATAAATTTAAATTTTCTGTTTTTCTTCGTATTTTACACGGAAAACTATAAATAAATAGTTTATTTATTAACCTAATCATGTCTCAATAAAACTCTGCTGTCACAAAACAAAACAAAACAAACACACTCAAAAACAAAAACAGCTGCTGCATGCCCTCTATCTCTAAAATAACGAAGTAAAGTAGGCATTTCTACTAGTTTTAAAAAAAAAAACATTTAAATGTATTACTTAACTTATTTATATTGTATGTATTTAAATATGTTTTAAGATTGTTAATTAACAAAAAAACAATGTTTATTTTATTGATTTCTATTTATTATTCCATATTCTAGAAGCAAAATTTGTAACAAACTTCACTGCAAATAAACTTTTCAATATGGCGAAATTCAAACATTTTTTGTAGTTGGAAACAAGGCAAATAATTGTAAATAAAACAGGTATGGTTGTGAATAAAATAGTATACAAACCTCGGCTAAAAATTTCATTTTTCCTTCGGGAATTTGCTGACCGCTGAGCTTACGCCCCTTGGTCAGCTAACCTTCCCTTAGGAAATTACACTTTTTTCACCTTAGTATGTAATATACTATTATTTGCAAATGTTAGAAATTTTCCTCATATTTTAAAAAAAATTGGCATATACGTACTCATGATGAACCAATGAACCATGAACCATGAACCAATTTGGCATATACTTACTCGTGAACCAATGAGTACGTATAGTTCAGGCTCTTTAGTTCGAAACAAAAAGTTCGCAGCAAAGAGTTCGCAAAAATTTCTTCGCAAAATTTTAGTTCAAAAACTTTTAGTTCTCAAAACCTTTAATTCGCAAGAACTTAATTCTCATGATTTTTATTCGCAAAAACATAAGTTCGCTTAGTCCAAAAGTTCGCGAATGTATTTTTACAGTTTCTTTTGGTAGTTTTGTTAAAAATCGACCATTTATAAATTGCACATTATTGCTTTAACTTTGAAATAAATAAACATAAAAATTAGAAAAATATTTATATTCATTTATTAATAATATTTTAATTAATTTATAATAAGAAAAGTATATATAATATTCTCGACATAATAATATTATTACAATTAAATTAAACAAATACCAGCACAATATCCAAATCATTTTAATCGGAACCAAAAGAAAACATAAACCAAATCGGCTTACCCAAACCCAAACCAAAACGAAAAATAAATCTAAAACCAACCCAAAACTAAAATTAAAGTGACTCAAAAATAGGTGTTTATGTAATAATATTACTAATATGTAATACTAACTACGAAATTAAAATAAATAAAAGTCTTTTTTGCACGACCAAGACTAAAACCTAATTTTACGCTTTTATTTTCGGGACTAAACTTGCCGTTTTTCTCCCTAGGAAATAAAAATCACGGCAACCTTGATAATATTTAAATATTATACTTACTATGTGCTTTGCTGGTTCAAAAATTAGGTTTGGTGGTGTTTTGTAATAAATTAGCCATTCAAACCAATTTATTTGATTTTAACAAAGAAAACCTTTAAAAATAACATTGTTATAACATTATACATAACTTAAAATTTATCATCTTCATTCATTTTTTTGACGTTTGTGTCAACCATATTAAAAAAAAATTGAAATCGCGATAGCCATGAAACTGACTTTTCGCAATTTACAGGCATCTTGATTAAATTACGAAAATAAAACAACCGATTTTAGACCCGTGGTTTTTAATTTTAATTTTATCTACCTACCTAAATTATGTTTGGTCCTGCAAAAAATAGTGTATATAACTCAGGACTAAACTTGGCAGCGGGACTAAAACAGCCAGTTTAGTCCCTTGGTATATAAATAACTATTTGCATTTTCTTTATGAAATTACATCGCCTCGGATATGCTGTTCCATTTTAATTTTGGTGATTGTTTGTTGTTTCTTAAAACCGTCTATAACTTTATTTATTAAAATTAACTTAAAACTTATCTCAATACAAACCAGCCGTGTCTAATGAGCGAGAATACTTTCTCATAAAAAAAATGTCCAGAAACAATTTATTACATTTTGTTACATTTTAGAAGATGGGGGGTCATGAAAAAAACTATATAATAACATTTTTTGTGTAATTTCATTTTACCTTTTAGGTGGTTTTTAAATTTTTCTGTTATTGTAAATACTAAAATAGTTATGTCCAGAAACAATTTATTACATTTTGGGGGGGTCATGGAAAAAAATGATAAGTATATTTTTTGTGTAATTTTATTTAACCTTTCAGATGGGTTTTAAATTTTTCTTCTATTGTGAATACTAAAATAGTTATGCCCAGAAACAATTTATTACATTTTGGGGAGAAGGGAGGGGGTCATACAAAAAAATGATAATTACATTTTTTGTGTAATTTTATTTTACCTTTTAGGTGGTTTTTAAATTTGGACTTCAAGCCAAATCTGATGGAAATTACTTTTACATAAGAAGAGAGAGAGGCACTTTACTCGAAATCTACGCTGTAGAAAAAATTTTAAATTGAAAATTCGGTTTCAGCACACAAAAATACATAAGACATGATTTAGTTTAGGTTTAGTCCTTGGATAAGAATTTTTATTTTATTTTTTGTAGACCTGTGTTACTACAGTATGCACAGCGCAAGCTCTAGAATAGTATTATACCGTAGTTTCGAATAAACCAAAATCGCCAAAAAACCTTATAAACAATACTAATGTGTTTCATGATAAAATAATAAACTTTGAAAATGTCCGTCTGTCCATCTGATTTTTGTGTACACGTGAACTCAAGAACGAATTATCCGATGGACTCGAAATTTTCAGATAAAATCATGTTCGATGAGGGGAAGATCCATATTTTTTTTGAAAATAATTCCCCCAAAAAAAAAAGTTATTTGGGGTAAACGTTTTCAAAAACTTTAAAAAAAGTAAGGTTTTTTTCAATTTTTTTTGTTTTTGGTATTTTTTTTTTATTTTTTTTTTTTTTGAGTTTTTTTTAAATCTTTTCGTTTTTTTTTAATTATTAATTTTTTTTTATTGAAGTATTTGTGAAAATGCAATATTCCATTTACTCTGGATAGTATATAACGGAATGCGTAGCATTACATATCTTCAAGGCGTAGCATTACATTCACGGCTTGTTATGACTATATAGTTGAAATAATTAAAAAGAATTATATATACATAGTAATATATTTCCAAAAAAAAAATCTTTGCAATCTAGCAATCTGTTCCGGAGTTATTGAACCTCAGTTTATGTTTAAAAATTTTCATAATCTACATTGTTAAACAAAAATTGTTAAAAGTAGTAAGTAAAATCTGCGGATAAAAACAAAAGTTAACAGTTAAGGTATGTCAAAAATTAAAAGTTGATTAACGTTTGAAGTTAACTAATTACCTTTTGGCTTTAAAGTTTTAATGAAAGCCCCTTTGCTCAATGACTGCGTCCCATTTTTCTATGCATATTTTACTATAAAAAAGAACATAACAAGATGTAAGTAGGTATTTTCTTTCCTTGCAAAAAATTTTCCATCCGATCAGATTTAAAACTAAAAATTATTTTTTTAATCGGTCAATTTTTTTTCCTGAAAACAAAGATTACATTTCTGTTAACTAACGTAAACCCTGTATAAAAAAAATGTAGTTTCACAACCAGGACGTAGTCAAGTAAAGTACCTGCCGCCAAAGTAGTGGCGACTTGTCTCATTTTAAGACACGGTTAATGGCTGCTTTAATAGCAGGGCTCGTGGGTGGAGGATGATTTCCAACAAGTCATTGAGAACGCCTTTACATGAGTATGTTCCCTATTGTAATTTATGTATGCAATACTTATGTACTTACTATCTCACTGGCAAAATAACCTAAGTGGCTTTTGTCATTTTATTTTTAATGCTAATCCTGCAAGTTCCTCATTATATTCAAAATAGCATTACACTATTTTGCTTTATTAGGGAAGCCTTAGAGTGGTAAAAAACAGCTTTGTTTTTTTGTTTCATACAGAAACAAAAATTATCCTTAGATAGTACAGAAACCCAAGGGGAAAACTTGCAATTGCTTCCTGAGGTAATCCTGTCATCTTGGAAAAATAACCCTATTGTCATTTATATATTAAGTACTTATGAATATTATGTACCAATGACCTAAGTTTCATTTAATTTTTTTTGCACGGAAAAAAATTAGCCATATAATACAGAAAATAAAGAGGAAAACTCACAATATATGAGTAAAAATAGAAATTTGTCCGATTTTTGGTAGTGATATTCTGGAAGGGACATGAACAAGAACTTGACTTGACAACTTGAGTGTTACGCATTCCCTTTTAGCAATGGAGTACAAAATATTTTTAATATTTATGTTTTTATTTCAGATTCATGAAGGAACCGAAATAAGGTTAAGGCTTGTGCTAGATGATCTTCATTAATTTTGATAACAAGGAAGATGTAGTTAACCAAAGTTACCGCTTTGCCCAGTCCTGTTGGTTCATTCTTTTTTGCGTTAAAACCATTTAATGCAAGAGCAGGTGTCGTTATTTTCAATAAATTGTAGTAGTAGTAGTAGTAAAAGGTGGGTAGGCTCCAACGCCTGACAAGTAGACCCAATGGGTACTTTTAACAAAAGCCAAAATCGAATTACTTTATTTTGGTTAAGTTCTTGGAGCAAAAAGAATTACCAATTAAAATAGTTAATTCTCAATTTTTCTGACAGACGATAGTTACACGGTGAGTGAAAAGTTGTATGAAATAAAAAAATAAGTATTTTTCAAAAAGATCACCTTAAACGATTGCTACTAATGAAAGATTTAAACTTCTGGTTTAAATCTGTTTTAAATTTAGAAATCTATAGAAATGAAAAGGTTTTCTAGTTAAAAAGCACATTTATCCTTAATAATGATGCACTATATTTTTCACGGAAGAAGTTAATAAATTTATAATGAATATAATGAAGTTCTAAAACAGAGGTATCTACAAATATAAACTCAGAAATGATGAAACGTGGCCATACCACGTAGCGGGTTTTTAAACCATTTTTATTTGTAGATAGGTCTATTTTCCTTATTATGGCAGAAATGGCAGAATAGTAAAATTCAGAAGAGAATCTGAAACCAGAAAGCTATGGTGGGACTTAATGACCTTGAAGACAACACGTATATGTAACAATGATGATAAAGGAAATAAAAAAGAGCATTGAAAATATATGTAAATAGAGTTAGGGAAAAGTGTTTGAAAGAGTTTCACGACATAAATGTTGAATGAAAATATGTTGATCTGCTAATCTTTATTGGCTCCTCACGGTTGTATTGTGTCATTAGTACATTGTCACGGAAATATGTGTACTTCCACCTCTAGAGGTTCCATATCGGTTTCTGATATATTACAAATTTTCTAAGCCATAGCTAGACATAGTGAACATTTCACATTTTTATATGCTTTTCTTTAGTTTACGATGGCAATACATATTGTAAAATTAACCCCCTGTCAACCCCATACTGTTTTTATGCAAAGCTCCATATTTATAAAAGCCGTTAAGCGTGTTTTTCAACAGTAAAGCTCATACTTAAGCCCTTAAATTTTTCAATGGTGGCGCTTTCGCCAATTTTGTAAATTATTTTTAAAAATCTTTTTGTCTCACGGACCCCCTTAAAAAAATTGTGGTTTTAGACTTTTCTCAACAGCATATCTAGTATTCTGACGTTCAGGTCCAGTTTCAGATTTCTACCTGTTTGGGAAGTATGAAAAATATCTGAAAGGACAGATAGACATGCAGACAGATGGACACCACATCAATTTTATTATACAGGGTTATTCAGAAATAAGTTCAAGAAATTTAAGGGGTGATTCTACGTTAAAAAATATGAAAAAAAGTTTCTATAAAGGTTGGTCCGGAAGAACCCTAAGGGGCCTGCGGTCCTTCGAAGATGGACATATTGAATCGGGAACAAAAAAAGCACCAATAAAATTTTAATGCTGCAGGACGATTCTTCATTTAAAATAATACTAAGCAAAATAGTATTCTTCACTAAAACACCTAAACTTAATATTAAAGAAGATATAGCCTGTTAAAAAGTAAAATTTTTACTGAAAACATCTATACAACAAATCCAAAAAAAATATACATAAAAAAGTTTGGGGCAAAAATGTGTTAAGCCTCACATATTTTGTCCGTCTAGGCACGCCTCTGATAGTTTTCTAAAACCTTTTAAATGGAGTCGTGTTTTCAATAAAATTATATTATATTTATGCTGTGATGTTAAATTAAAAAATGTCCAGTTTGTTGTTACCATTAAGGTCAAACAAAAAAAGCCTTGCATTAAAAAGTAAAAAAGTCAACTACCCTAATATCAGGATACTGCAGTAAAACAAAACAAGCCTCGCATTAAAATCGCATTTGATGCAAGCCTTATTTTGTTTTTCTTAGTACCGACAAGTTGAAACCTCTTTCGGTATAAGTACACATCTCCTCTATAACACGATCTAACCTATTTAACATGTATCAGGATAAAAAACATCCTTAATTACTATTACTTCAAGCGTTTTAACTATTTAGCATTACATACTGTGTTTACTAGATTACATTTTATTGTTCTTATGCTAAAACAAACTGTACTTTTTTACTTCCCTGATTGATCAAACCATTTAGGTACCCTTTGTCTAATGGGTACTACATTTTGGAATTATATCTAAAATTTTTACCATAATTCCATCATCACCACTAAAGAAAATGATATAACTGTATGGTATGATAGATCACTTTCTCTAAGGCCTAAGACTAGTATAAACAGTAAACTAAACTAAACTATACTAGCTTTTGTGGACCACCGGCTTATAGTGACTTCCAAGCCACTTTTTGTAAGGCACATATACAAAGTTTGTCGAAATGTGGTTTATATTCAAGTTCTTCTGAGGTTTTCTGTGGAAGGAAAATGAGAAAACTAAGTATTATTTCTGCTACCTAAATTTAGGGCAAATGGATTAAAATTGATCATTTTATGATATTGTTGCAAGAAAGGTGCCCTATTATAGAGTGTTCATGATGTCACATTTCGTCAAATGAAAAATTATCTTCCAGTCGAACCACCCTTAAGATTGCATTTTGCCGTTAGTTTGCGCACAAAAAATTATGTTTATGCATTTGCGTTTCATAATTACGTTTTTGTAGTTTTGGTTGAGTGTTAGAATAAGCTAGATTGTAAAACAGTTTTAATATTTTTTTTATTAATTGTAAAACAGTTTTGAGTATTTTTTTTTTGTTCATAAGTTGTTAACAAAAAAAATTAAAAAAAATTAGAAATTTCTAAAAATACTGGTTTCTGTATTCAACAGTATCTAATGATCTAAAATACATTATTAAAATATATAAATAAATATGTATGTTTTGTGTTGTTTTGTGTGTGATTTTGGGCTGTGATGTTGTGTCAGTTAAGTGCAAGTTATTTACAGGTAAGTCCCAAACACTAAAAGTAAAGTTGCTCGGCTGGCAGGTTGAAAGCATTTGAGATAATTTTATACATTGGAGCAAACGTTAATTTTTTCTCGTCCATTTTTATTCAAATTAACTATAAAAATAAACTTAAAACTTAAAAAGTTTGTATTTTCTAATGAAAAAACAAAACAAATGAAAAATTTTAAATTGTCAGTGTCATTGTTACCAATATAAATACATTAAATTCCCAAATCAGTCATATTGAAATTATTGAAAACTAAAGTAAACATAATAAAACTCGAAAATGGATAAGATCTTGATATGAAACGGTTTTTTCATATAAAATATTATTCCATCACTAATGTGACGAAGTGGTAATTTATCAGTGAAAACGTTATGTTAAATTATCAGCCTAACGGTGATTATAATAAGTTACTCAGTTAGGTTAGCCATCCAATTTTCTATCGTATAGTTAAAGTATAGCAGAGCGGGGAATATACTTAACCACCAGTTACCACTTTATTAGGAAGCCGTAAGTTCTAGTGAGACGGTGCCTTGGAAACAAATTAAAACAATAGCTTCTTAATTTAAGATAAATATATTAAACAAACGTCATTAAAACAATAGCTTCTTAAGATAAATATATTAAACAAACGTGATTTAAATTTTTCAAGAACATGAAAAATCAATTCTACTTCTAAGTTCTACTTCCATGCAAAGCTTTTAAATTCTATTTTCCATTATATTATAGAGTTAGTAGTTTGCCATTAAATACTAATACACAAGTTTTACGTAATGAAAATTGCACCAAAATTCAAACATTTCAAACCCCGGTTCCAGCGTTATTAAAGGCTGTAGAGATTTTTTTATTTTGGCTACCCCCCCCCCCCCTAGCACACCACCTATTTGGGGAGGTAGCCAAAAGATAAAATCTCTACGCCTTTAATAACGCGAGAAACAGGGTTTGAATTGTATGAATTTTGGTACAATTTGCGTTACGTAAAACTTGAACTTTCCCTTAGCTTATAGTCTATGTATATTTAAATAAAATTATTTTTAAAACATTTTACACAATATGAATATTTTACGCATCATAACAAACTCTTTCCATAAGACACAATCGTCCGTTGGAAATCTCCCTGCTTCAAGGCTCGTTTTCCAAACATGGACGCATGCTCCAAAATAGTGTCTTATGTAACTTGTCCTTTAATATACTTTTAACTCAATATAGAACTCTGGATCACCCTGTAATAAATAATATGTATAGTAAAATATACATTTTACATATAGCCATGTATAAAATGAATGTCTCGTGATTAAATTAATGAGTGACGTTTGTCGTTAGGGCCTATATAGATAAAAAAATATATTCCTGCTCTTATCGATAAAATTATGTCTATTATTTGCAATAAGTTGTCGTCAAACACTTGCTCGTAGTTAACAGATAAGAAAACACATATGTGCGCACTAATAAATATTAACTTAACGACCAGTTCACAGTATAATGTCCTGAAACTGTGATTTGACAACGGTCATCTTATAAATAAAAGGTCACTCGAACGCAAACACCGCAACAATATACATACGTAGATCTACATTACACTAAAGGTGAACTTACCCAGTTTTCTTTTAAGTTTTATCTTTTAAGGTATTCATTTTTCAGTCAAGTAACATAACTCATGTTTCAGTGTTTAGGAAGTCCACCAATTACGTAAAAAGTTTGGACTTTTTACCTAAACTATAAATTGACGTTTATTAAAAATTATTTTGGATTATTATTTCGAAAATCTTGTCTGTAATTACAGACAATAATAATTGGAGGATTTCCTAAAAAATAAAACTTGATTGGTAAATAAAAAAGAAGGTTAACGGTTTATTCTGCTTCTCAAAAAATGACTTCTAAACAAAACCATGTGTTGTAACTCTTTTCGCCTCATGTGTCTGCTTTGTCCAAATAGGAATTATTTAATTTTTGCTCACCTTAAATTTTTATTTAGGGCCCCTTATAAATATTCATACCTTTTATTTATTTAGAGCCCTATAGGGCTATAGAATCCCCCTACTTATGTGTAATTGTTTTTTCATTTACTGTTAAAATTAAATCATTAATGAAAATTATAAAATGAAGGAGACCAAGTACGTATCCTTGGGGCACCCCTCTTAACATAATTATCAAATCCTTTTTGTGGTGTTCGCAACAACTGCGGTAAACCAACCTGATTCACTCAAACAAGGTTAACAGTTTATTCTGTTTTACCCCCAAGTTAGCCTGGTTTTAAAAAAGTGTCTTCTAAATTAAAAAAGCTTATTTCCTTGAGTTACTTTAATCCCAACGAACATTTTTGTTCACCTACTGCGTCTGTTTGCTCCAAATAATACTTATTAAGTTTTCTGCCCCCTTCGAGCCTTGTATCCACTGGCTTCTAGAAGCCGTAGAACCTCCACTTAAGAGGACATGAACCTAACCAACTTTTCCGCATCCAATATTAATTTTAAATCATTAATTAAAATTGTGAAAAAAAGAGGACCAAGTACGGATGCTTGAGTCACTCCACATAAATTTTAATTAACAAATCTGACTTATTAAAAAAGATAATTATTTCTCAGCTGTATTTCTGTATTTAGGTAAAACATTCTCAATCTAAATTGGATTGTCGTTGAGATATACCATAGTCCACAAGCGATATAATAGTGCTCTAATACTTTTATCAGTGTAAGATGACGATATGAATAATTCTTGGTTAAATTTTGATGGTGTTGAAAAGATATCACAAATTTAATGGTAATGGACATTTCATTTAATAATTTTTAATGGTAATATAAGGGAATCTTCCGAGAAAAAAAAACAAAATGTAAGGTATAAAAAAGCGTAAACGAGCGGCAACGAAAATTAAAATTTATGATGGTCTTTAAGCTAATATGAAATCAGTGTAAGTTTGCGAATCACAGAGTCGTAAAAAACTTTAAAAACACGCCGACGTCGCGACGCGTCGGTTAATATAATATGCAAGGGACCAGGCGTGGTGTCATTATTACCTCGTCTTCTTCTATAAAAGCTGCAGGGGTGTAGCTTACGCTACTGCCATATATCCTATTCACATGAGTAGCAAGCCTAAATTAGAAAGTTGCGTACTTTTTATCGCGGGAAGAAGTTTATTAAAAAAGTAGTTTCATGGGCCTTGATTTTATAAAGCCTTTTGAGCTTTTTATACTATTTTTTCTATTTACCTATGCATCTTTGATCTCTTAAATTAAAAAAAACCTTCGTAGTTGAAGATTTAGGGAATTTTTTTTTCATGTGCTGTTTAAGTATTAACAAACAAGTTTGTCTGGTAGATTGTATTAATAAAGCTCGTTGTGAAAACAATTTAGGTGTCAAAATGGCTAAATTTTGAATCGCAAAATGTAAAATATTAATATAATATTCGCAGCTTAACAGCTAGAAATTTATTTTAGGTTTATTTTAGAATTTTTAAAACCTTTAATATTAGTTTGAGACCTAGTCTAAGGCCAATGAATTAATTCTGAACAAAATCTATCAATATCTAAAGATATTTTGATACGGAAAAAAAATTCAAACTGGTCACAATTTTATGTTTGAAAAAATGTTGGTAACAATCATAATTCAAAAAGTTGATAATTTTGCCGTTAAAGTAGTTGAGTTTTTTTAGGAGCTAATGTTTTTTTATACTTTTGCTCCACTGAACTGATGATCTTTTTTCTTGTCCAGCATTCCCAGCTGTGGTTGTTTTTGTTAAAGTTAGTGGGGTAAACCGTAAAAAAGAATAAAATCCTTTACCATTTTTACAATTTGTTTTAATTATTATTCCTACGAAAAAAATTGTCTATGATTTGTATTGCACATTTTGTTACATTTCATATTGTAATTTTTTATTTACCGAAAGTGTTATACAATATAATAATACTCCGGGCAATGCCGGACCAGGTATCTAAAGGTCGAAGCGTTAGATAAAACAACAAGATAAACTTTTATCTGATCAAGTACTGTCAAATTATTTGTCCAATGACAAAACAATAGTACGAAAGACATAGGTATAATTAATTTTATTACGGTATGGTGATTTTACATAATAGTACGGTACCAGATGCTGTCAGGGCAAGGCAGTAACCAAGACTAAAGCAAGATGTACCCATCGGACAGTATACACCTTGTAGAATGTGCTTGCTTACCTTTCACCCACATACAAGTTTGCATTTGCCATCACATGTCATACTTTTGTATGTATGTGCGTACACAGACAAAACTTTTATAGCAGGTATCCCCAATAATTATTCAGCGGGGATTTTCGATTAAACTTGCTTGCTTGTAAAAAACTTTACACCACGATATTTAAAGAACGCTTTGACACAGAGAAATCTAAAAAAAAAAAGATTTTCTAAGTAGTAAAAAAAAATTGTCCAAATTTTAAGTCTCTATGTCAAAGCGTTCTTGAAATATCGTAGCGTTAAATTGTTTATTACGACTATATACTTACTTTGGTTGTTTCCCGTAGCAAAGAGTTAACTTCTACGTTGGGCAAAGATCACAGTAGACTGTGACTCATGAATCCCAAATCGACTACGTGTGCACTAGGAACAGTTACTGTTAAATTTAAGAAGAAACTTGGGATTAGGTTACCCATAGTATGGCATACTTATTGCTGTAAATAAACCCAAAATGTTGTAAAATTATTACAATATGTTTTATTTGCAATTTTGCAACTGATTTGTTTTAGTCTAAGAATGATTCAGATTCAAAACTAAAGACTAAAGCCGAAGACTAAATATATCACATACTTAAATAATATTTATTGTAAAACCTATACAGTCGAAGATGGTATAAACTACCTGTTGGCTCAGGTTCTAGAAAGTAGTTTCGAGTCCATCGGATAATTCGTTCTTGAGTTATCTGACCACAAAAAAAAAACGTGACAAAACAAGTAAATAAATAAATGATTCAGATTAAAAACTAAAGACTAAATCCGAAGACTAAATATATCACATACGTGGTATAAACTAGCTGCTCAGGTTCTAGAAAGTAGTTTCGAGTCGATTATATAATTCGTTTTTGAGTTATCGTGTCTACAAAAAAAACGTGACAAAACAACAAGTAAATAAATGAGATCCAAATGGATAATTATAATTATATATTATAGGTTTTGACTTTTTATTACCTATCTAAATTACCTTGTCCTAAAAATTAACTTTTTTACTGTTTCTGGAATAATAAATAAAGTTGGTATCGCTATGCCATGTTTCCAAAGAAAACGATGCTCTTGCTTTTTCAAGAGTAAGTAAGAAGATTTAAAATTAAAAACAAAATGAAATTGCTCTTACTGTTACTAAGATAGAGCTCTAAATACTCAAGTTTCGATCACCGTGTACATGCGCATGAAACTGATTCCTTTATCTAAAAGAATGAGTAGACAATAAATATACTTTCAATTAAAATCATCTAAATGACACTTTTTGTTCTTGCAGTGAATTTTGTTTTGTGTAGTATAATGTTTTGTACGAACTTCAGGCTAGAAATCTTACACGCATTATGAGAACACTGATCATGATTACCTTAAGGCAACACCATCACTCAGAAATTCAGAGCCATTTAAATGCTTCTTATTATTTTTGTTTCTTAAATCCCACTATGTGATATTTCATTCGAAATCGAATAAAATGTTGGTCTCATTATAAATGCATTTAAGTTTTCTGTCGCCATTTAAAAATTTGCGAATTTAATATTTTAATATAATTTCAGTGAAGATATAAACAAGCTGTGAAGATATATAATGCTACGCATTCCATTATATACTATTCACAGTAAATAGTATATTGAATTTTTCCAAATACTCAAAAAAATTCATTAAAAAAAGAACGAAAAATAAAAAAAAATAAAAAAAAAATCAGAAAATTTCAAAAAAAATCATATTTTTGAAAAAAAAATTGACTTAAGTAACCATTCTTACTAATTTTGTAGCGCTTTCTTAATATAGAGCATCATATACAAGCAAAAGCCAATAATTATAATTATATGACCCATGAACAGTTTCCGCCAGTTTTACGATTTTTTATTTTTTTTTTTTTTTTGAGATTACGCTGTACAAGTTTTCTGCTAATATCTCAAAAATGGAAACATAAATTTATCGGTTTATCGTGTCCACGAATTTTTTGTCTATGACGAACTGTCTGTCGGTTTATTTTGAAGATTTGTCACAAGTGGTTTTTTGAGCTTTGAGCTAAAGACTTTAAACTTGGACCATAGATATAGCCCACCATTGCATAGGTTCCTTATCCAAAGTTTTCCGGTGATATTAATTTTGGTAAAAATCGGGGTGGTGTAATAGGGGTTAGTTTATTATTTTTTTTTTTCAAAAAGAAAATGTTTAGGCCAAAAAATCCTCTTGTCATTTTTTTAAATTTTTTTTTTGTATGAACTATAGGTAAAAGTATTATTTTGTTGGCAGCAGTTTTTTACTACGTAAAGGATTACGTGTGGCAAAATTAAAAAATAAATGTCCCAATCTTAAATTTGAGTTACCTGCACTGCCCGACTAAGCTAGAAAGCAGTAACTCCATAGCGACGTTTTTACGTCAACTTTGATAATATTTTAAAAACGCTGCTGGAGTTATGGAGTTACTGCTTTCTAGCTTATGGAGTTACTGCTTTTTAGCTTAGTCGGGCAGTACAGATTTTCCAATGTTCTCAGCTAGGATTGTTTATGATAAAAATCGGGATGGGCGATAAGGGGTCAAAGGGGGTAAAAACTATTTTTTTTTAAATATTCTTTTTTCAGAAATTTTTCCTTTATCGAAAAAAAAATTGAAAATAATTTTTTTTACAAAAAAAAGAAGAAAACCTAATTTTTGTACTATTCACAGCGCGTAAGGGCTAGAATAGTGTTATACGGTAGTTTAAAATTTCCCAAAATTGCCAAAGAACGCCCTAGACAAAAAATTCTTGGATGTTTCATGAAAAAATAAGAACCTTTGAATATGTCCGTCTCTCCGTCCTTCCGTTCATAGATACATCCGTCTGTCCGTCCGTCCGTCTGGTGGACTTTTTTGTGGACACAATAACTCATGAACAAATTGTCCGATCGACTCGAAATTTTGCTAAAAATTTGAAATATTGTTTTTGTAAAATTAAAAAAATAAATAAAAAACATCATTAAAAAAATTTTTTTTTCGTTTTTAGTCAAAAGGATTGTTTAAAAAAAATGTATTTTTTTGTTTTAATTGTTAATTTTTTTGTAATTCTTTTTAAGTATTTGGAAAAATGCAATATAACATTTACTGTTAATAATATGTAATAGAATGCTTAGCAATACATATCTTCATTTTGTGTGATTTATAGAGTGTATGTAATATTATTTTGTTGTCAACAGAATTTCTATCTGTTTTCTTTATTTTGGCCATGAAACTTTTCAAATTACGATTTCCATCTGATTCTATCCTCCATAGCTATATTAAACCGTGCACTTCATATCTAATTCTTTCAAATGACAAATAAGTCATGGCCATCTAGAATATTATCTATAATTAATGTCCTGTAGAAAAAATTAGATAGGATCTTGGCACTTTTTCTAAAGACTCCTACACGTTGCACGTTGCAATTAATATTGTTTATAACTTATAAATAAAATTCCCATATATATTAGTGTAATCTTTATGTATAATTTAAATATAAAGTAGGATAATAGTTTTTGAAGTATTTCTTGTTTAAACTATTGAAGATAACTATCGAGTTTTCGAGGTGAAACTGTTTCACATAAGGGACCCAATATGTTTTATTGAAATTGGCAACAATTTGATGTAACAATTATTATTATAATTATTAATTATCCAATCAACGCGTTCATTGAAATATCTTGATTGGTGACCTTTTACATTTTGAGTGGCGATATATGTAGATATTTGTAGATATTTTTTATAAGTTGTAGATTCAGGGACGATCCGAGGTTTTGTCGTGGGGGGATGTGAAGGTAAAATTTTCCGACTGGCGAAGGTAAAATTTGCCGAGAAACAGTAAAACCGGTAGGCGATTTTTTTTGTAAATATTCATTAAAATTGGTTAAAATGTGGCACTGCAAATTAGTTTTTTTAATTATTCTTAAAAATTGGTTAGGAGACATCAAATCTGGCGCTACAGCAAAAATGTAGAAAAAAAACAGATTGGTTAAAAAATAGGCAATTTTTTTTGCAAAAATTTTAAAATTGATAAAAAATTCAAGTATGGTGCCGTAGGTAATTTTTTACAATTATTATTATTATTGTTATTAGTTACTCAACAGAAAATCCGGCTCTGCAGGCGAAAATTTGGCCCAACTTTCGTTTGCAGGAAATCTGATATCGTTACAAATTACTCACCATCTACCTAAATTGACCCTCCTGAGTTTAAAAATGACAATCATTTTCTGCTGAAATGCACCATTTTTTTTGCTATGATGATTTTTTATTGTTCTATTGTTTTCGCAAAAAAACCTTATGGAAATCTGATATAATTATTTTGGCTCCCCTGAATCCGAAAATATTAATCGCTCTTTGCGAAAACGCACCGTTTTTTTTCTATGGCGGTTTTTTATATATTTTTTTTTTGTTTTGGCAAAAAAACTTTATGGAAATCTATTTTAGTAATTTTGGTCCACTTGAATCCGAAAATGATACCCATTCTTTGTGGAAATGCCCCATTTTTTTCAGTAGAGTTTTCGAAAATTTTTGTAAATATTTTAAAATTTTTGTTAAAATGCAAATGTGGCGCCGCAGGAAATTTTTATTCAAATTAATAATTAAAGTTAGCTATTATATAAACTTGCAATTATTATTAAAAATTGGTTAGGTAATAGGGAATCCGGCGCCGCAGGCAAAATTTTTTGAAAATATTCTTTAAAATATATAGCGCCGTATACATTTTTTTTTTAATTTTCCTTAAAAATTGTTTAACAAACAGCAAATATA
Organism: Brachypterus glaber; assembly: GCA_958510825.1. Classification (NCBI taxonomy): domain Eukaryota; kingdom Metazoa; phylum Arthropoda; class Insecta; order Coleoptera; family Kateretidae; genus Brachypterus; species Brachypterus glaber. Next base: position 8,887,672 of record OY294054.1, read on the forward strand.
TTATATCAGTTAGTTATTTAACTAAACATTATATTTAAATATAGCAATTGTAAGAATTTAAGCAAAAAAGCAATTTTAAGTAAATGCAAAAATAGTAAGATGTGACGTTGCAAAAGAAAAGTTATGCATTCTCAATTTTTTAAAAATGCACCACAGGCGATTTTTTTTGGAAATGTATTAAATATAACACAGGATTAATAAAACAAAATTTGCAATAATGTAAAATAGTCAAAATTTCCCTGACTTTTTATAAAAATTTGCTATTTTTTCATACTTTTTCGAAAAAATGGCCAAATTTCCTGACCTTTTTTTCTTGACTTCCCTGACTGGTGGGAAATCTGTAAAGCCTCTGAAAAAAACTCATTATAATATGTACAAATTTTGCCGACTCATCTAATGAAATTGCCGACTCGGTCATTTTATGGGGGGATGTGACACCTTACCTCTCGAAATTCCCAACTATACAGAATGTCCAGTAAATAATGTCATTAATTTTAAGGGGTGATTCTACATAGGAAAGTATGAAAAAAAGTTTCTATAAACATGTCTAAAAATGCGTCGTAAGGGAGCTAAGTGGCTAAAAAATTTTGCCGACTCATCTAATGAAATTGCCGACTCGATCATTTTATGGGGGGATGTGACACCTTACCTCTCGAAATTCCCAACTATACAGGATGTCCAGTAAATAATGTCATTAATTTTAAGGGGTGATTCTAAATAGGAAAATATGAAAAAAGTTCCTATAAACATATGTCTAAAAATGCGTCGTTTGAAAGTGGCTAAAAAAATCGGTTTTTATTTAATAACTCAGGAACGCTTTGAGGTACAGCAACAAGGTTTTGAATGTAAACTAACCTTTATAAGGCCTATCTACGTATGCTATGTTCATGTACTTACTTTAAACAGAGATGTGCGAAATTGCGGAGCCTTACTAGTTTTCTGTGTAACTTTTTTGTATTTTATTTTTGGAATATGATTCCTCAGGTCAAAATACATAAAAAAGGTACTCTTCTTCTAATACTGTAGGATTAAGCGTTTTCGAGAAAAAATCACTTGAAGGTGAAATTTCACGGATCGAGGACGAAAAATTAAGTACTAATAAGTTTAAAATCAAAATTTCAATAATGCAGGGTTATTCTATATCAAAAACTAAGAAAAAAAGTTTCTATACATGTAGGTCGAAAAATCGATTTTAAAGCTACTATAGCCCTTTAAATATGGTGCATTTTTAGGAGCCCATAGCTCCCTTAGGATTGATTTTTGGAAGTTACATGTTTGTTTAACCTCGTACTATTCTACTTAATTAAGCATCCCCTAAGTCCAGGACTTGTGTGGGCTAGTAGTAGAGGGAACCACCGGCTTATACTGACTTTCGAACCAGTTTTCATAGGGAGTGTCCGCTTCACTTATCCTTTGCCAAATTTCAATTATTAATTAACTGAAAAAGGCAAATCGGCGCCAGTGAGAATCGAACTCACGCTAGTTGGCTAGTAGACTTGTCATGTACAGACGCGGTAGACCACTACACCAATCCTCCCAAAAGTACTTGTGTATGAGGTTTTTTTCTTAGTTTTTGTATCATTGAAATTTAGGGTTTCATCATTTTAGTATTTAATTTTTCGTCCTCGAACCGTGAAATTTCACCTTCAAATTAATTTTTCTCGAAGACGGTTAATCCTACAGTGTTAGAACAAGAGTACCTTTTTTATGTACTTTGACCTGAGAAATCACATTCCAAAAATAAAATTACAAAAAATTTATACAGAAAAAAGTTTTGGACAAAAAACTAATAAGGCCCACCAGTTTCGCACACTCCTGGTTAAAATAAGTTCATGAAAATAACATACGAAGATGGGCCTTATTAAGGTTAGTTTACATTCAAAACCTTGTTGCTGTATCTCAAAGCGTTCCTCAGTTATTAAATAAAAACCGAATTTCTTAGCCACTTTCAAACGACGCATTTTTAGACATATGTTTATAGGAACTTTTTTCATATTTTCCTATTTAGAATCACCCCTTAAAATTAATGTCATCATTTACTGGACACCCTGTATAGACAAAACTCCCAACTTTTGTCAACTCTGAAAAAAATACTCAGCTTTACTAACCAAGTTCCCAATTGTACCCTTCAATTTTCACCAACTTTCTACCAATCCAGAGTGTCTTTTAGTGAATATGAAATCCCCCATAATTTATGAACGTTTAAATATAAAAGTTTAAACTTTCGTAAAGTATTTATCATTATTTCTATGAAAGTTATTTTAGTTTAAGTGAAAACATATATAAACTAGAAAGAAACTCATAACATTAAAACGATTAAAGTTTAAAATCTAAAATTTACAATGATAGTAAGTATATCACCATCGGTATATCATTACGTAACCCAACTCAGTTGGTTACATAAAGCAACTTAGTTGGGCTTTTTATAAATTAAAGCGTGTAAAGGCTCTTTACTTAAAAACCGTCCTACTTAACATTGCCATAAGGGAACCGTAAAGCCGGCCCTGACGCGGCAGTATGGTCTGTGACAATTTCAAGTTAGATGTTGGTCAGATAGTATTATATTTTGTACGCCTCTGCTCGATTTCACAATCTCCAGCTAGTTGCGATTAGAAATGGTAAAATAGTAAGAAGCCGTGAAGATATATAATGCTTGGCATTCCATAGTATACTCCTCGCTGTTGGAAATATAATTTTTTCCTGGTGAATTAAAATTTTCTTTTAATATAATTTATTTATTTTTAAATGTTTTTTTTTGTACTACTACTACTATTAAATTTTTTGATAAGAGTCTTTTTTTCTGAAAAACAGAAGTTCATCGGAGTAGTTTTTCTTTCACATTTTTCAATTTTTTATATGTTTAGCCCCCCCCCCCTAACCTTTTTAATTTTTAGGGGGATTATTTTAAATTTCAATAGGCTCTGAGCCCTTATTAAGTTTCATGTTTTCTGAAAATCTGGACTATATGCGATTTTTTTTTCTTGAGTTGTCGCGCGGAAAAGAGAACGTGACATACGGAGGGACATACGGACAGACGGACGGACCTACAGACGGACAGACGGACGGACAGAAGAATAGGGCGACAGGCGGACCGATATTTATATAAGTTTTTTAGAATATCCCAAGTGATACTCCTCCTACAGACGGACGGACGGACGGACGGACTGACGGATGGAAGGACGGACGGACGAACGTACAAAAGGACAGGCAGACGGATATTATATAAGTTGTTAAGAATTGTGTATAACGCACATTGGTACAAAATAAAATATAATTTGGACATTTTTTTACTTTTATATTTTATAATTCTAAAATTAAAAGTATTTGATTACACATTTTTTTTTCAGTTTTTTTTCCTTTTTTTTTACTTTTGTTAAAAAAATGTCTATCTGTCTGTCGGTCTGTCTGTCTGTCGGTCTGTGAACACGATAATTCGAGAACAACAAATTTTAGAGATTTTGCGTTTTAGATATTTTATTTTTGGGATCCGAAGTGAACGTATAATGCTCCTCCTACGGACGGACGACAGACTGATGGGCGGAAGAAGGACCCAGGGAAGAACGGACGGACGAACGGACGGATACGTAAAAAAGTTATTATGTATAACGCACATTGGTGAAAAAAGGCTCAAGTTTCGTTTAGAGGAAATCTTCTATCCTTACAAACTCTTTTTTTTAACTATACAAAATGCCCTGAGTTCGAAAATAATATTTGTTTTTTGCTGAAATGCGTAAATTTTTTTTCTATGACCTTAAACGTTTTGTTTTTTAACTGCCCAAATAAAGCTTGGGATATCTGTTATCCGTACAAATAAAAAACTAACTAACTATTGTTTTACTTCTGAGTACTATGGTACCGTTCATTTTGTGCGGAATTAATTAATTTTTTTTCTATGAACTTTTCATCAAAAAGTCCAAACCAGGGAAACCTGTTATCAGTACAAACAACTTTTTGTCTTGACACCCCAAGTATGATAATACTATTCATTTTGTGCAGATATGCACCATTTTTTTGTTGCTCTTTTTAGTAGTAAAATTAAGCTTGGGAAATCTGTTATTAATAAAAATAGTTTTTTTTCTGACTAGTCTTAATTTTCTGAATATAGTGGTAATTTTTTTTGTGCGGAAATGCACCATTTTTTTTTCACGACCTTAAAAATATTTTTTTCACATACTTGTATGAAATGGGGCTCGTTGGTTTACGTTAACGTCGGTTTACGTTGGTTTTGTGCTGGTTTGGTGTTTTTTTTTATGGGGGACGTTCGTTTACGTTAAAGTTGGTTTACACTGGTTTAGGCCTGTTGTTTTTTTTATGAGACGTTGGTTTGGACTGATACAAATTTCTCTGGTGGTATCATAGACATTTTGAAAAAAAAAATGGCTTATTTCCGCACAAAATAAATATTACTATCGTATTCAAGAGCTAGTTAGTGTTTTGTTGGCATAACATCCAGATTAAGCTTAATTTTACTACTAGAAACAGCATTTTTGAAAAAAAAGTCAAGGTCATAGGAAAAAAATGGCTTAATTCCGCACTAAATAAATACTAGTATCGTATTTAGGAGCATAAAAATATCTAGTTAGTGTTTTGTTTTCAGAGATAACAGATTTCCCAAGATTGATTTTACCACTAAAAAGACCAAAAAAATCTTGGGTCAGTCATTTTCGAAATCAGGAGGGTCTAAAGGGCAAAAAAATTTCTTTTTTTAACTGATTTCCTTTAAACGAAACTTGCAAAGAAAAAGATTTTGGATTTTTTTTTGAATCCGAAGTTAACTTATAATACTCCTCTACTGGGGAGCTGCGAGTAGTATAATAAGATGTGGACATAGGATGATCGTGTGAACTGTATAACTTGTAAGTATGTGTGTGCCAATTACTTGACATTTAGAGGGTGGAGCCCATGTAACTGCTATTACGACCCGAGTCTTACTTAAACAGATTACTTACAGAGGCGGCTTGGCCTTTTTGGCGCCTAAGGCTAGATAGTTTTAGCGCCACAATTTTATTTTTTATTTTTGTACACCTTAATTAACTTTGCTTGTACCAAGGGTGTAGCCAGAGTTCTTTTTCTTCTGAGGAGTAGCAGACTGAGCGCCTCCACCATAAATTTGCCTATCGTCGTGTTACTTTTTCAACCTCGTATTTTCAAACAATCGATTTTCGGTTCCTTGCACTAATCAACTCTGTACATGATAACTGGTAACTTATATAAACGTCAATTTTTTACTCGTATACAACTTATAAACGAATTGGATAGTTCATTGGAGTTTGTATGTCACCATTCATCATGTACAGAGCTGATTAGTGCAAGGAACCGAAAATCGATTTTTTGGAGATACGAGCTTTACTTAATCCGGGCCTGTTTAAATTGCTCTTTCGAATGTGAATGGACTTTGATTAATTAACATGTTAATAATAATACGAGAACTATGACATTTTAAAGTATATTTAATTATAGTTATTCGCTTTAGACCATTACAGATGAAATTTCGCTGCTGATTCTGACACATTTTATTGAAAACAATTTTCTTCACTAGGTGTATGTAACAATCCTAGAAACTGCAAAATAATTACTGTAACTAAATTATAAAATATCGTTTTACTTTCCCCTTTATTACATTCTTTTGAACCACTTAAGATACCAACTTAAAATTGGAATTACGTAAATAACATCGTCGGCTTACAAGTAAAGAGCACTAAGTCCAAAAACACGGTTTTGAGATATTGACAAATTTAACTTTCATTGTAGTTTTTTAATTTTTGTAATAATTGTTTTTGGAAAAAAACTACCGCATATTGCAATGACATGTTTGGACATAATAATATCCCATTTGCAGTTAAATAAAGAAAAATTAAAGTGGTTTAATTCAACTAAATTTGAGAAAAGACATGAACTTAGTGCCTTTTACTTGTGACCCACGACGTCGGCTTACAATTAAAGAGCACTGTCAATAAAATAATATAAAAAACAACTATTTAAAATTAAAACCTTTCTATTAATTAAACGTAATGTATAACTATAAAGTAGAAAACAAGATGTTTACATAAATTTTCAAAAACTAGATTTTTAAAAGAAGGGTTTGGACTTTTTGATTGTTTAAAGAACGTTTCCAAAATTAATAATAATAATTAATTATTATTAATTATATGAAACTGCTTACTATGCCAGAACTAAGACAGCTTTCAGAGGCCATCGGCTGTGCCGGCAAAGAAGCATCTCCTAAAGTCAATAATTATAATGAATCATTATTAATGATAAAACACTTCACGGTGCAATTCTAAGGGCTGTTTTCCGAACTTGCCGCGAACTTTAGTTTTTTTTATTTTCTTGTTATTTATATAGTAAGCAAGGATAATTATCTAATAATAAAAAAACCAATGCAAATGATAATTAAATTATTACCTACACATCGAAAGTACACGTAAAAAGCATTGTCATTTTACAGGTAAAGTTCTGTTTCCCTGTTCTGTCTATATTCCATCAACTTTAAAATAGCAACATTTATATGCGTTTGTCAGTACAATAAATAACGCGATATTGTATCATATAAATGATTCAAGCAATCATATTTTTATAAATTAACTCTTTTTAGAAAGTCGCTTAGTACAGAAACATTTGAAATAATCTACAAGTAAAACGCACTAAGTGCACTAAGTGACTTAGTGCCTATTGCCAGATAAAATTTTAATCAAAATCAAATTGGTGCGTTTTGTATAGTGGGTAACTCCCTTGGCAGTCCACCTAGAAGTTAGTTCGGTTTACCTATACATAGATCATCAAAAATTAATTACAGTGCCAATAAAAATCCCATTTTTGCAAAAAAGTGACTTAGTGCCTTTTACTTGTAAGCCGACGACATAACACAAATAATTTTTAGGTATATATCTGATATGTCTAGGGGGCTCAATGGAGGCAGGGGGACAAGAAGGGTATTTTTTTAATGGAAAAAGGTTTCGTGTCTTTTATCCTTCTCCATCAATATAATTATCAGTGATAACTTATCACTCACTAAAATTAATAATTAATTTAATTTAATCTAAAAAGCGATAGTGCTTTTTGAGAAAGGCCTACAACAACAAGTAAGTAAGCCAATTATTGCCATGTTCCTAATATTGCCACCCTCTCTTAAACTTGTTAGTTCGTCCTCTGTTTCATAGATGGCACTGCCATTATATCTGTTATATGCCTGTAAATATGATGTGTCTGTTCGGGTTGCGGGATAGACGAAGAATCGTCCTTCCATTTCCTAGGACAATGCGATCGGTTCGGCAGAATACGACAGGAAATCTTCGGAGTGGCAACTCTCCGAAGAGAGGAGTTGCGTACCCTTGCCTGGACAGATATCTCGACCTTTATAAGGAGGTCCGGCAGGTTTAGCAGGGAGTAGGGTAGATGTGTGGCTGGGACAGCTCGGGGCTGGCAAAAAGGGCCATAATGGCCTAGTTGCCTGGCTTGTAGCCTCCCCACCCTTACTTCTACTACTACTACTACATTATGTATCTGTATCCAGTTGGTAATGACGTACACAAAACGCAGTTCGTGGTTCGTGCTCTTTCACTATAGAATTGTGCTGACTGTCGCAAGCTGCAACATGCACTTTCTTGTGTTTCACTCAATAAAGAAGCAAAATGGCAATTTTTTGGAATTTTGTTTGTTCCTAATATTGCCATGCAAATTAGTTTACAACAAAAAAATGACAAAAATAAAAAACAACAAGAAAAGAAAGTAACGAAGAAATCTGAGAGTTCTGAATCTTGGTTCTGCTTTTTATTTGAAGAGAATCGCCAGGCCGATATGATATAGTAATCGATACGTATGTCAAGAGTGCGTGGGGCTTACTAAAAACGACAAATTTTTATTTAAGTGCCCAATTGTACCTAAAAAAGTTTTTATTGTGCCACAATATTTTCTTATTAGTTTGTTAATTTTTTGTAAGTTTGTTGTTTACTATTATTGCCAGTATTTTGGCTATATTTGGGACATATTGTCAGTATGCGATCATTTTTAAAAAGAAATAATATTTTTTTTGAAGCTCCTGCAGTTAGTTTATTTTTTACACATTAAAATAAAGATATGTTTATTGTTAATGTAGTAGAGTTTCAGGTGATTACAAATAAACTTGAATGCAGTAAAAAAATAAAATGTCTTAACATGGAAATAATTAGATCACCCACCTTATGAACTATGAAGAGACAGTTTTTAACTTTTCTAGCCACAGAAACTGCAAAAGTAGTATCGCGCCAATGAAAAACTAGCTTTAATTTTAGTTAGTTTAGTGTTAGTTATTGGATAAAGTAGCCTTTAGTTGATAACTTACGCCGTTAAAGGTTCTGAACAATTTGAAAAACAAACTTGTAACTCTTTAGCGTACTTCCTTCTTAAATAGCGACTGCTATTTATCAGACTATTCTAAAATATGTCTCTGATGCAAAACAGTCCTGAGATAGTAGGTATTTCTTGTTAAAAGGCCCAAGCGTTTAATTAAAAATTCTTTCTCTTTTACTTCCAGAAGTATGAATGCTAAACAAACGTTTGTGAAAGGAACTTTTTGTTTTTCAGGAAACGAAGTACCATTTTGGTAATGAAAAGAGATATTAACAAAATATAAAAACCCATATAGTTTATTTTTAGTAAAAAAGAAAAAGAAAATAGCAGTAAAAATCAGAAAATAGTTTTACCAAAATCTGTCATACACACATAAAAATTATAATTAAAAACAAGTACGTAATATTGAGATCATATGGTTAAATTTTATTTCCAAGCATTCTCAAGTTATTCTTATTGGTGAAACATTCTTAACTTAAGCATTTAATGCTTGATATAAAAATAATTTAATAATAAAAATAATTTAATAAGAATAATAACAATAATAATAATAATAATAATAATAATAATAATAATAATAATAATAATAATAATAATAATAATAATAATAATAATAATAATAATAATAATAATAATAATAATAATAATAATAATAATAATAATAATAATAATAATAATAATAATAATAATAATAATAATAATAATAATAATAATAATAATAATAATAATAATAATAATAATAATAATAATAATAATAATAATAATAATAATAATAATAATAATATAATAATAATAATAATAATAATAATAATAATATAATAATAATAATAATAATAATAATAATAATAATAATAATAATAATAATAATAATAATAATAATAATAATAATAATAATAATAATAATAATAATAATAATAATAATAATAATAATAATAATAATAATAATAATAATAATAATAATAATAATAATAATAATAATAATAATAATAATAATAATAATAATAATAATAATAATAATAATAATAATAATAATAATAATAATAATAATAATAATAATAATACTCCACTCCACGGACGTGGAGAGCAGTTGCCGCAATTTCCCCGCACGTCGCCTCGATCATCGGAGGACGAGGTGGACCTGTCCGGTTTTATTTCAAATAATAATAATAATAATTATTATTATATGTGAAATCTTCTTAATAGAACAGTATATAGCAAAAATTTAAATTTAAAAAACTATATTTCTTCCAACGTTTCGAGTATTATTGTGTACTCTTCTTCAGGGAGATTAAAAATTACAAAATTATAAATTAAAAATTATAAACATTTGATAAAATATTATGACAATGTCAAAAAAAAGGTATAAAGCTAAAGGTGTGAAAATGTAAAAGATAGTAAGATTTGTATATGTGTATTAAAGAGTGAATTAAAACACAAATAAATATAACAAAAAATGTAATAATTATAAATAAACACTAAAAATACATATGTGCACAAATACATACAATCACATATAACCACATACAATTACATACAACTACATATATACATACATACAAAAAAAAAATCATTCACTAATGTCAACATATACAGAAAATTGTACACATATATACTCACAGTATCATTCAATTATGCTATTGTACACTGAATTTAAATTTTGAGTATCTGTTCGAAAGTTCAAAGCATTTGGAGTAATTTTTATGTGGATCATTTCCAAAATATTTCGTTTTGTCCTAATAATCTCTGTATTCAAAATTTTAATGTTTTTGAAATCGAATGTATGACCTGTATCAAAACGATGTTTCGACAAAGCTGTTTTATTTAAATTTGAAAAATCTTTACAATTGGACTTATGCTGAGATACTCTCGATTTGAGCCATTGTGATGTTTGCCCGACATATACACCATTACAAGTATTACAAGATATTTTATATATTATATTTGATTTTAACTCATGTTTAGTTTTATCTTTCATTTTATCAAATAAACTCTTATTGTTTTATTTTTCTCTCGTTCTTAATATATAAATTATATTAAAAAACAGAAAAATAATAATAATAATAATAATAATAATAATAATAAGTAGGTATGATAATACTATGTTTAACTTTAGGGGAAGACCTTACTTAAATTTCAATTAAATCGAACTAGAAATAAAAGATATGGAGGAAATTCTAATACATGACGTAATCATGTTATGTTATGCCTTATATCTTTTTTTGTGTAATTGTAAAAGTGTACAGGTTGAGGTTTAATGAAGTATATTAGTATGGTAGGTTTTTGATATATTCTCCATGATACAATTTCTTATTTCTGACATTCTAATTAGAAGCCTAGAGATTGATAAATTGGCAATAAATCTATTTAAAACGTTTTGCAAACTTTTTCGTTGCAAGGCAGTTGTGGCGATGTAATTAGTCATTTATGAATCCAGTAATTGCACATAAAAAGATAAATAGACGAAATGGGGAAGTATCAAAATATGGCCCTTGATAGGGTTGCCAGATGGGATGTGCATTTATCTGAATTATGTAAACAATTTTCATCAACGTGTTATGCACTCTATAAACTTAGTCAAATTACTAACAGGAATATTACACTAACTATTTGCTAATTTTTATTCCAGAATTTTTTACAGTATCTTGTTCTGGGATCCATCCGGTTATGCAGGTAAAGTTTTTAAAATCATTTTGAAAACTTTTAATAAAAAGCAAAAAAAAAGAGGAGCGCCCCGCACCGAGCTGACGCATGCGCGTCACGTAACTAATGTTGACAGATTGGGACTTTTATTTATTTTGTCGGAACAATGCTTTCCCTATAGTTATATAAAAAGAATTTTGCAATAAAATTTTATTTTAAATTTTTTTTTTCGAAAAACAAAAAAAAATTAACAAATTTTGTTTTACTTAACCCCTTTGAGTCCCTTACTCCACACAAATGTTCACCAAAAACATCTCAAACCTAGAACTTTGGAAAAAGATATGTTCTAAATGTAAGGTATTTAGCTCAAAGCGTCCTCTAGTTATCGTGGTCACAAATTTTCGCCGACAGACAGGCCGACAGGCATATAAATATCAAGATAAATGAAAAAAAACATTTTTATTTTTTTAACTAACAAGACTTCTCTAGAAAAGTAAAGCAAGCCGTGAAGATATGTAATGCTACGCATTCCATCATATATTATTAAAAAAAAAATAAAAAAAATACATTTAAAAAAAAAGGTCTTTTTTAATAAACGAAAAATAAAAAAATATATATTTTTCAAAAAAAAAAAAAATTCAAAAAAAAAATCAAAAAAAATTCAGAATTTTTGTTAACACTTTAGCTGCCATGTGTATGTCTCCGTACTGGCAGGGACCAAATCGCCACGTGTATATGTCAGTTTACATAAGCAAAATTTTAAAATTTCAAAATTTTTGTTTAACACTTTGGCGGCCATGTGTATCTATCCGTATACCAAATCGCCACGTGTATATGTCAGTTTACATAAGCAAATGTGTGTATGTTTTTAGAGAACGTTCAAGTATTACGTTAAGCAAATTTTGATCATTTGGACCCCTTTATGAGAGAAAAAAAATTTAAAAATTATTGTTTTTTATTTTTTTTAAGTTTAACCCCATAACTTTTTCGTTTTTAATCCTCCCATTACTTTCAAAATTGGTACAATTGATCCTTGTAATAAAAGTAATTTTTCCTGAAAAAGTTACGTTAATCGGAATTTTCTTTCAGATCTTTTCGATTTTTTTTTAATTTAAAAATTTTTGAGCAGTTACAGCTGTAAACTTAACAGTTTGACAAAAAATTAACGGATCGATTTTACTTGATAATTTTTAAAAGGTTATGTGTACCACTTTTTATCGAAATATGTTAATTTTTTAAGAGGTTTAAAAAGGCATAATATGCCTTTAAAAAGAAGTTACAGGTTGAAATTACTCATTTTCGATAGGTTTTGTCTACCTAATTACATTACATGTTTGTTTAACCTCGTACTATTCTACTTAATTAAGCATCCCCTAAGTCCAGGACTTGTGTGGGCTAGTAGTAGAGGGAACCACCGGCTTATACTGACTTTCGAACCAGTTTATTGAGAGTTTCCGTTTCACTTATCGCCTTCGCCAAATTTCAATTATTAATTAACTGAAAAAGGCAAATCGGCGCCAGTGAGAATCGAATCATCAAAATATGTTTTTCGAGCAGTTTACCAGAATTGATTATAAAAAATTTGCATGTTACACTTCTATCGGAAAAAAGTGGGACGTATAAAGAAACCTGTAAGCTGATTTTCAATATTTTCAAAGGTGTAAAGTTTTTATAATGTAGGTTAAAATAATTTGATAAGCTAAGTCACCTTAACTTAGTAAAATGAATAAAATTTGACATAAACATTTAGTTTTAGTTACTCAATTTAAACAACACAATTTTAAGTGTCCCACTTTTTTCCGAAAGAAGTGTACGCAAACTTTCTTGTGCGCTAAAGAGCTTAGCGGAGTAAGATGGAAAAAGTACCCTTGATCGAAAAATAATTAAAATGGACACAAAAGAAATATTTTGGCTTTAGTAACACCCCCCCCCCCCCAATTTTGGCCCCCAACTACCCTTAGGGGCACAATTTACCCCAAAATGTTTAATTTTTTCTTCAGTTCTATTTATCCGATCGATTTGAAATTTGGTACAAGTAATAAGGGTGGTAAGGAGACTGTGAAAAAAAATCACGCATATGCGATCAAGTTATCATTGGAAAAAAGCATTATTTTTTTCTTAACGACAAAGTGGGCCATTTTTGGCCGAACACGCCTACCATTTTTTTATATTTTAAGCCTTAACATACTGTTTAAAACATATCAAAAATTCAATTTTTTTTTTCAGTGTAACAGGTAAAAAAAATAAAACTGCACCAGCTGCACAGTTGTAATCATTTTAACACGTACATACAGAGCGGTCCAAAAGTCACCCCCCCCCCTCTTAACTTTTGAACCAGTTGAGATATCGACTTCAAATTTGGAACTTTTAAATAAGACAACAAACTATCTTTTAGCATATATTTAATACTTTCAGCTCTTAAAATGTGGCCAGGGGGGCATGGGGGCACATTTTTTTAAATGGAAAGGGGGGTCGTGTAATACATCATTTTAAAGCTTATAAAATTCTCCATTTAACTCCATATTTTTAAATTAAAAAAAAAAAAAAACAAAAAATTAATGTCAAAATTCCTTTAAAAAAAACAAATAATTTTTTAAAAATGCCTAATTTCATCATAAAAAATGTTAATTATACTTTTAAATTAATTTTAGTTGACATAAATAAAAATTTATAAAAAAAACTTAAAAAATCGAATGTTTTAGCACAAAAAATTGAAAAATCAAAACCTTAAAAAACATTTTTAAAAAATTTAAAAATGTTATTTTAAATAGAGAATTTTATAAGCTTTAAAATGATGTATCACACGACCCCCCTTTCCATTTAAAAAAATGTCCCACCATACCCCCCTGCCCACATTTTAAGAGCTGAAAATATCAAATATATGCTAAAAGATAGTTTAAGTTAAAAGGGGGGGGGGGTGACTTTTGGACCGCACTGTATAAAAATAATAATATATTAATTTAAGAACGATTCTTCTATAATAGACAGGGTGGATCCCTGAGGGGGGTATTGGAGGTAATTACCTTCTAGGAATCCTACCAGGAATATAAAAAACTATTATTATTTTTTAAATAATTATTTAACTTGTGGTGAAATCGGATATGCGATATATTTATTTAGGATCAATTCATCAGTTATAGACAGGGGAGGATGGGTCATTGGGTTACCTTCTAGGATAATAAAAAAGGTTAAATCATTGTTTTAATATTTGTTTAAATTGCAGTAGAGGCGCAATGCGCATACGCAACATAATAAGAAAGGGCGGATCTCCTTGGGCGACGGGGGGGGGGGGTTACTGAAAGTGATTACAATAAAGTGACTTTTTTAATTAAAATCACAGAATAAAAAAAATTGAGCCTAACAAAATATCTAAGTAGTATACCTTCTCCACTGATAAAACAGTTTATTTGTGTGTACAAATTATTTTGGTTGGATATGACCCATTAAATTATTTGATTAAACACTTAAAAAAATGTCCCCCCATGCCCCCTGCCCACATTTTAAGAGCTGAAAATATCAAATATATGCTAAGTTGTCTTATTTAAGAGTTCTAAATTTGAAGTCGATATCTCAACTCGTTCAAAAGTTAAAAGGGGGAGGGGGTGACTTTTGGACCGCACTGTATTTATAATCCTAGTAGGATTCCTAGAAGGTAATTACCTCCAATACCCTTTTAGGGATCTGCCCTGTCTATTTTAGAAGAATTGTTCTTAAATTAAAATATGAGATGTACATTTAAGTAAATATTGTGTAATACTCGTAGACGTATATATTATGTACTGTTACTGTTACTGTTACAGTGAACGAAAAGAATTGAATTTTTGATATAAACAGTATGTTAAGGCTTAAAATATAAAAAAATGGTCTACTTAGTCATTAAGGAAAAAACAATACTTTTTTTTCAATGATAACTTGATCGCAGAGGTGTGATTTTTTTTCACAAAGTGTCCTTGTACCACCCTTATTAATTATATCAAATTTCAAATCGATGGGATAAATAGAAGTGAAGAAATAAATATAACATTTTGGGGTAAATTAAACCCCCTAAGGGGTAGTTGGGGGCCAAAATTTTAGTGGGATGTTACTCAAGCATACATCTTTTGTGTTCATTTTAATTCTTTTTCGATCAAGGGCACTTTTTCCCATCTTACTCCGCTAAGCTCTTAAAATATATTAATTAA
The DNA here is from genome assembly GCA_958510825.1 of Brachypterus glaber. Lineage (NCBI taxonomy): Eukaryota > Metazoa > Arthropoda > Insecta > Coleoptera > Kateretidae > Brachypterus > Brachypterus glaber. The sequence continues at coordinate 8,902,821 of OY294054.1, forward strand.
TAAAATCATGGTAAAAATTCGTCACTGAAGAAACAACCAAATACAGAAAAGAAACGGGACATCTGGCAACCCTAGTCTATTCTGAGTCCCGTTATTAAGAAAGCTGAAAGTAAGATTTTCCGTCAACATGGTGTGTTTTTGAACAAGGGGCTTTTTAAGGTACTAAATTAGTCAACGGCCTTGCTCTTCGCGCAAATTTAAATGCAAATTAGGATTATATTAATCTTCATTATAAAATTGAAATTTCTTTACACATTAATTTGTGTACTTTTGACATTAATTATTTTTTCAGTAGGTAAATGTCCCTTTTTATTAATAAAATAATACTTTATTTTTTGAGAAAAAGTCTTTGACGAAACAAAACAAGATTGTTTCTTATATCAAAATCAATCAATTACAACAAGAGTACCGGTTTTATCTATTTTTAACAGAGAGCCACTTCTAATAATAAAGTTCAAAAAAGTTAAGCAGATAAAGTTTGGGGCAAAAAAGTCCAAAACCCGTTTTCAAGGCCCTAGTTAAAATAACGATATCAAAATAACAAAATGATAGACTTTATTAAAAATAACTCACATGCAAAAGGGTTCCCGAGTTACTAAATAAAAACCTAATTTTTAGAACCCCGTTTGAAAGGGGGTCGCTCGCTTACGAGTCGTACGTATGTTAATAAGAACTTTGTCTCCTTTTTTATGTAAAATTAACTTTTTAAAATGAGTGTAGCTATTTTAAAATCATCCTGTTTAATTATATAATTTATACAGAGCGGTCCAAAAATTACCGCTCCCCCTCTTAACTCTTGAACCAGTTGATATATCAACTTCAAACTTAGAACAATTAAATAAGACAACTCAAACTATATTTTTAGGTATATTTAATATTTTTAGCTTTTAACATTCGGACAGGGGGGCATAGGGTATTTTTTTTAAATAAAGGAGGGTTGTGTGATATATCTACGACTGTCTCGATATGGGTAAATATGTGGTTGCAATTAGTTTTGATTTAACCAAAGCTTTCGACACCCTTCGTCCAGAGTTTGTTAAGCAAAAGCTCTATAGTTTTGGTATTCGAGGTTGTATAAACGACTGGCTAATATCTTTTTTAAAGAATAGAAAATTTAGAGTCAAAATTAATAAAATTTTATCAGATCTTTTTTCACAAAATAAAGGTACGCCTCAGGGCAGCATACTGGGCCCATTATTATTCCTTTTATTTATTAATGACTTACCTTATATTATTAAAGACGGAAAACTTTTTATGTATGCAGATGATGCTACAATTGTCATTTCAGCCCACGATATACCTACGTTAATAACTAAAATTAATCAAATTCTAAAAGACTTTATTTTATGGTGCCAAAAAAAACAGTTAATCCTAAATGAAAGTAAAACGGTTTTTATGGAATTTGGACATTTTAAGAAAAGCTTTGCAGACCTTTCTTTTAACTTAAATAATCAGAGTTTCAAAAGCTCTAATACTACAAATTTTCTAGGAGTCATTATTGATAAAAATTTAACATGGTCATTTCATATTGAATCAGTCATAAAAAAATTAAATAAACAAGTTTTTCTTTTTAATACATTAAAACAAAATTTAAACACGCAAACATTATTACAAGTATACTATGCTAATGTTCATTCAGTAATTTCGTATAATATAATAGTTTGGGGACAGGCAACTAATGTAGAAGATGTATTAATAATGCAAAAGAGACTTCTCAGAATTATCTTTAGGTTAAAATATAATGAATCCTGTAGAGAAATATTTAAAAAATATCAAATTTTAACTGTGCCGTCCATTTATTTAAATAAATTATTTATGTTTTTAAAAAATAATCCAGATCTGTTTCCAACACACAAAAAACGCCATGCATATCCTACACGACATAATAATCTTTTAGTTATAAATAAATTTCGTTTGACCATGCATAAAAAATCTCCTTTTCATTCTGCGCAATATTTTTACAATCTTCTGCCAAATCACCTAAAAAACATGCCTACAAAAACATTTAAAAGGCAACTTAAATGTTTTCTTATTCAAAAATCCTTTTACAGTTTGTCAGAATTTGAAACTTTCGCAAAATCCGATAAATAATGTATAATATATATTTGGATTATTTTTTTGTTTTTTATATTTACGGATTTACTGTCCTAAAATATTTTAGGTATGTTTTTTCTTCTGTGTCTATATTTAACGCTATACTGTGTTTTCTATTATTTATTAATTTTAGTTTATTTATTTATTTGTTTATTTTTATTTTATGTAAACTTCCACTGTAATTACCTATTGACAATGTCTATCTGTATTTTATATCAGCCAAGGACAATAAACGATATTCTATTCTATTCTATTCTATTATTTTAAAGCTTATAAATTCCTCTATTTGACCACATTTTTTGGGGTTTAAAAAAGGGTTTAAAACTCGGTTTAAAATGAGAATTTTCGTCAAAATTTCTTTAAAAAAATCAAACAATTTTTAAAAAATTGTTAATTTTATTATGAAAATATGTAAATTACAAAAAAAAAATCTTATTTTTTACCAAAAACAACTTGAAAAATGATAACCTTAAATAATATATTTAAAAAATTAAAAAATAAATGGTCAATTAGAGAATTCTCTTTTCTTTAAAATAATGTACCACAAGAACCCCTTTCCATTAAAAAAAATCGCCCCTATGCCCCTTACCACATTTTAAAAGCTACAAGTATCGAATATATGCCAAAAGATCCTAATTGTTTTTTAATTATATTCGCCCACTTTTAGTCGCTTTGAGCCACCTCTAAATGTTGAAATTTTTGGATAAAATTTTACTTAGTTACATTTTACACCAAATAGAGTAATTTGAGCTTTAGGCCCCCAAAAAAATAGCAAAAATAAAAAAAATTGCATCACCCTATTATTGGGTAAACCAACATTTAGGGGAAAAAATTGTCTTATCTTAGCAACAGTTTTTTAGCGCAACGTTTTTGTTGTATAATATTCATTGAATATGCCAACTTTAAGGACGTTAAACTCTCTCTCATTCTGAGACCGTGTAATTAATGCATGAGATCTAATTAAATTTAAATAGTTGTACTTATAAAGTGTCAACCAAGCATTAAGTATTGAATAAAAAGCATGAAAGATTTTAACTTTTACATCTACATTGCTTATGTCAATCAAATCTTTTATGAATTTGTTATGGTATGCCGCAACGCTTATGTCATGTGTCATCTCAGAAATGTGTTCTTATTCTATAGACATTAATTTTATTCAATATATTGATTTGGTTCTTATATAAGTATACTTTAGTTTAACGTTGATTTATTGCATCTTAAATTATATGCATTTAAAAATTTTAGAAAACACATTTAATAAATATTTTTCCTTTTTCCTACTACACTAGTGTTTAGTGCAGGAAGATTTAGAAAAATTTCATCTTGTAAAATCAATAAAAAATTATTTTAATTTAAAAAAATTGCCTTTTAAAATATTAAAAGTAAAAACTTTACGTTTTAGTTATGCATAATATTAATTTAAGTAAAGTATTGTCCCTTACTTTCTTATTTTAATATTTTCTTAATAAAATTATAACATTTCCCTTTATTTTTGTTTAAATATCAATATATTAAAGGAATTCCTTTTAAAATAACCAGATTTCATATTCAAATCATTTATAAGTTTATAAATGATTTAAAAGGTAACAGTTTTCAAATTACAATGAATATTTTTATTTTTACAATGGATTATAAAATTAAAAAATATCTTATTGAATTAACAAAAACACTGTCCAAGCAAAAACATATTGGTTTTCTTTAAAATCATAAGACTTTTGTTTGATTCTTTTAATAAAGGTAATGCTTCCTGAAAAAAATGACGTTTGGACTTTTTACACTTTTCCGTCTATTCTTTTCGATTTCTTTAAGCATTTTGTTTTTGCGGGGATTTTTTTAGAATTTTGTATGATTAATGTTTTAAATAAAACATATTTTCATAAAAAAAAAAAATTAATCGGATATTTTCTTTCACTATTTAAATTTTTTTTAATGTTTAGACCCCCATAACTTTCTTATTTTTGGGGGGATTTTTTTCAACTTCAATGGATTCGTGTCTTTACCAAGATATTTTTTGAAAATTTGAAGTCGATCCGCTTACTCTTTCTTGAGTTAGCGTGCGGACAGAAAAACGTGACAAACGGACAGACGCATGGACATTTTAAAAGTTGTTTTGAATTGGGCAATTAGTAAAAATATTTGATTTTTGGAAAAAAATTAATACTTTAGTAAATTAAGGCAACTCCACAAAAAAAAATGATTTTCGGTAACCAATAAGTTTCTCGACAATTAGCACGGAAAATAACTACTAATAGTATATTGTTTTACTAAGAGGAAAAGTGAAGCTTTTTTTACTAGACGACGCGAAGCTGAGTCCGGAAACTACAGACGAGTAAAAAAAAACACTTTTCCTCTGAGTGAAACATACTACTTTTTCTTCAAGCACCCTATATATATATTTTAAATATTAATTTTTGAATTTAATTTATTCAGTAATAAAGTGTGTTTTTTTTATTAAAATAGGCCAATAAAACCCTTTCAAAATAAACCTTCCTTAGCTCATTTTAAATTTTTTTCGTAGGCTAAATCGTACACTTTTCGCGATTTCGACGGTAACATGTCTAATGTAGCATTGCAATTTCGGAGAGATTTGTAGGTGTATAAACCATAAATTCTTCTTCAATCATTTTTAATCAATTTCACACAAGGTTTTTGCACAATCTCGAGTCATAATAATACATAATAAACAAACAAGTTTGAAGTATGGCTGTCATCAAAGTCAAAGAGTGCTGTCGCCAGTGGTGGTTTTGCCAACTAACTTTTTTTACGACGTACAACAATGAACTCATTTTTTTACTGTAAAAAAATAGATCACTTCTTCTTAGTGTGTTCAGTTTAAAATATGAACATTTTAGTACGCTTGAAGAAAAAGTGTATTTTTTGGTTTTGCCAGAAATGTTTATGTTCCCGTGGAAACTAAGGATCTTGTTTTTTGATTTTTCTTTGTGCAATTTGTGTTAAACGACTGAAAACAAAAATGAAAATTTTTCCGGCCCTACATTGTCCCTATAAAACGGAAACAACGAGAAGTTTAAATATTTGATTTGTATGTCTACTGCAAGAATATCTCCTGCAATAGTCCTGCCCTAGGGCACAAGTTCTCTCCGTGTATTGCAGTTCATAAAATAAGTTAATATGTTAAGACCTAAATTCATTTGATCGAATACAAACAAATCATTAAATATTTCACAATAAAATTAAGTAATAGAAAATTTATATTAAATTGACGTGATATGCCGAATCACCCTGTGGGAGTCCAATTTGGATGATATTTGAAAGTTAAAAATTGTTCTTTATGAAATAAAATTAATGAGACATTGTTTCTAACGTTTAATAATTTTAAATATTTAGTTTATTTGAAGTGAAAGCAATGATCAAAAAGATGCATTCATTTTTTTGACGTCCATCACAAAATTTTTATGTTTAGTGGGAAGATGTTTAATTGATACATATTACCTACTTTCACTGTTAAAAATTATCTAAATTTTGAGGCATAGTCCAGTCAAATAATTGCAATATATGTACACGGGCTGATATTTTAAAGGGTAGTAGTGGAAGGTAACAGAACACTCCTGTTAGTTTTCTACCGTGTGATTTGCCTAAGGGGTGTCCGTTATCTTGAATTTTAGGGGTGAGTTGCCTAATATGCATCTTAGAATAAAAATGCATATAACCAGTTTTGTTAAGGAGGAAATTTCCAACAATTTTTGTGGAGATCATTTTTTTAATATATTAATAACAATGGAGTTAATCTATAAATAGTCATGTTGGAGGTGAAATTGTTTTTTTTTTAATTTTTCAGCCAAATTATTCATCGGACGATAAAATTGGTTATAAGCAAACTTGTAGCTCTTGAAATTCTCTATATACTATAAATTTTCATAGGTACTTTGGTACGGTTACAGAGTTGCGACTCGACTTTCACCGCCCACTGTAACCGTAAAAAAATACTTATGAAAACGAATAAAATTTAAAACTTATAAAGAATTTCAAGAGCTACAAGTTTGCTCATAGTAGATGGCTGGGTTGGGGTTATTTATATTGAACAACATTTTTTTACTAAAACTGCCAATGTTTCTTTGGCCTTATTCTTACTTCTTCAAAAGGCACACTACAAGAAATGTAAACAATTATGTTTTAAAACTTTTAACAATTTAAAGAACCGGAAAGACAACAATATAAATATAAAAATTCGTAAATAAAATAATGAAATATGATTTTTTTTATAATAAAAACATGTTTAAAATTGTTTTGCAGACAAAAAAGGGGGTTGATTAATTATATTAAACTATGCACTAGAATCTAAACATAGAAAGAGATTTTAAAATACGGTTTAATTTAATAACACCTCGTATAACAAAAAATATTTATCTTAGAGGTAGAAATATCAAAAGACTAAGCAATAAAAAGGTAAAAAGATATGGTACTTACAATAAGTTACGTTTCCTTCATTAAAATATAACAATTAAGGGTTGACATTATAAATATATAATACATAATAGGTATTCGAAATACAAGAAATAAACAAACATATGCAGATAAGAAATTTAAAGTCTTGTACCAGTGCTATACAAACGTATACCGAAAATCCGCAATTTCCAATGTATTATATATTTATTATTTCAACCCTTAATTGTTATATTTTAACGAAGGAGACGTAACCATAGACAAGGAAAGACCTCCAAAGCCGTTGCGGAATACTGTGATAAATGTGCCTAGCGCATCTGAGACCAACTTGCACATGCGCACTACTATTGTTGTTATATAAGAATTTTTCGGGATTTTGTACACCTACTTTGAGAACACCATGGATTGACCCTTTGGTCTTCATAAAGCAACAATACAGGTTAGGTTTAAAGTTATAAACAAATGCAACAAAAAAAAAACAATTAAAACACAGTAGAAGTCGAAAAATGAACAGTAACAAACGACCATCTGACAGTACTGACAGTATAAACAAACTACTAATAATTCGTCACCCCAGTATTGGTTTGCCATATCTCTATTTTTGGACTTTTTAAGATTTTTACTAGGGGATTTTTGGAGATAAGACAAATAAATACTGGGGTGATGAATTGTTTTACGACCGCCAGCATTTCACAGCTGATAGAGATGCGTACTGCGCAAGGTCAGATATGTTGCCCTACGTCATTTCGCTGCCCCGTTCTGTCACAAAATAATCTTGCGCAGGCTGGACTAATGGTTCTCTTTCCTTCTTTATGGACGTAACTTACTCTAATTACTATATCTCTTTACCTTTTTATTGCTTAGTCTTTTGATATTTCCACGTCTAAGATAAATATTTTTTCTTATACGAGGTGTTATTAAATTAAACCGTATTTTAAATTTATCTCTTTCTATGTTTAGATTCTAATGCATAGTTTAATATAATTAATCAACCCCCTTTTTTGTCCGCAAAACAATTTTAAACATGTTTTTATTATAAAAAAAATCATATTTCATTATTTTATTTACGAATTTTTATATTTATATCGTTTTCTTTCCGGTTCTTTGAATTGTTAAAAGTTTTAAAACATAATTGTTTACATTTTTTGTAGTGTGCCTTTTGAAGAAGTTAGAATAAATCCAACAAAACGTCTGCAGTTTTAGTAAAAAAAAACGTTTTTCAATATAAATAACCCTAATCCAGCCATCTACTATGTAATTTATTTATTTAGTTACAACACAGACTCATGGGCGCATCAATAAATCCAAAAGCTTGTGCCAAAGGCCTCTACTAATTTTGGATACCATTTTTTAAAATAATTTGACACATGTATGAAAGTACTCCACGAAAAAATATAAATTAAATAAAATGTGTCTAAAGACAAGTATTATCCCTATAATGTTTTTTGTTTATCTGATTATTTGGAAATTTAAGATATAGTATTTATGATTGTTTCCGAAAAATGCACCTTTTTGGAAGCATCAGCTCTATTTTTGGATATACCGCAGGTATTAATGTAAAGAAACCACATTTTCTGTTATATTTTCTGATTTAAATTTTGGTTATTTTCTTTGATTAATTATTAGGTTCATATATTCCAAAAAATGCATCAGCCCTTGTTTTAAAGATACGTTACAGCCACCATTTTAATTCCTGACGTTTTTCATTGCTTACCTAATTAGATTTTATATTCATTAAAATTTAAAGATTTCAAATTGACAAAATTTTATTTGAATCATAAATTTTTTATTGATGCAATAAAAAGATTTTATTTTATATTTCATATATTTACAGATAATTATCAAGGTATATTTTTAATTATATAATAATTTATTGTAAATTTAATAATTGTGGAAGTTTTGGAAACAACACCTTTACATGTAATAAATTTGAAGGGCACTTTTTACTCACTTAAACAGATGATTAGTAATATGGAGTAAGAAGGTCAAGCCTAGTAACTAGACAATTTGGTCCTTTTTGCCTGTCCCTGGAATGCCAAATTACTTTTTTTTCTTAGTATTTATTACTATATTATGTAAAATAGTTTTGGCTATGACTTTGACGTACCATATATACTCTGTTATATCAGAAATGGTTTAATAAATTATCTTATCTTATTTTATGTATATTTTTTTACGAAGCTTTTTGATTTTACCCCGAAACATATTTTTAACGAAGATCTGAACACTGGTCACTAGTTTAGTCAGTTCCCCTACTATTTTATATCCCTCTTCGCAATCACCGCACAGCTGCTTACACTGATTTAGCTGCACTTTCTTACTGCTCAGCTGCATATTTTATCAATGGCCTTTTCAAGTTGTACAGTACAGACTTGATCGAAGATCTTGTGGAGAAAGTGTCATGAAAAAGTCCAAACAAATAAATAAATAAATAAAATACATAAACTTGCATAATTTACTTACATAACATACTTGGTGGCATTACCATGAACTCTTCAACAGAGTAAAAACAGAAGTTCTGCAATATCGAGCCGACCACACCTTTGAATTTTTCAGGTTTAAGTGTTTTTAAATTATCAGGTTATTTGTTATACAATTTTATGTTTACACTATTATTTAGGGATTTTGAATACCTAAATCGAAAAATTTTTATTAAGTGAGGATTTTTTGTAGATCTGGTAGAGTAAGAATTTTTCATATTTCTCAATGTTTTTATGGACTTCTATCAAAGAATATAATATACAAAATACATGGGAGAGGTAGTATACCTAATTATTTTAAAATAGGTTGACAATGGTCACTATACTTTAGATCGCCTATAGCTCTAATGCATCGCTTTTGTAAGATAAAGAATTAGTCCGCATTTTGACTGTTTCCCCATAGAAAAGTTCCCTATGATAAAACAGAGTGTAAGTTGGCAAAGTAAGTGATTAGTAAAACTATAGTGTGAACAATTTTTTTAAGATCTCTAATAAGAAATTTTTTTTTAGAAAGCTTGGGAATCAAATATTCTATATTGCCAGTCCATTTAAAGCGATCGTGAAGAACAATGCCAAGAAGTTAAGCTTGGGTATTATTAGTAAATGCACTGTTTGTAGAAATAATAAATTTTTGTGTTTTCTCTTTATTAAGTTTGAGTTTATTGGAGTTACACCAATCTTACATTTTGTATTCCGAATAATTCATGCACTCTAAAAAAATGTCCAGCAATTATTGTAGGCAATTTATTGCCAGCAATTGTTATAGTAAATTTAAAGCCTAACTGTATTTTTAAATAGCGATTGTAAAAATACCTTAAAGTAAAAAAGTAAAGTAAATTTAAAGCGTTTGACTTTAAGCATTATTACAGTTTTTTGTAAAGTTGAGATAATATAATTCAGTATTTCCTCACAAGGAAAACTGCTTTAAATTTACTATCACTTTTTACAGTGTGGCTACTAAAAGTGAGTGTATAAACCACAGGTTAGGTTGTAATATTCCTTGAAAAATACATTAAGTACTTGTAACAATAGGCCGAATTCACAGTAACATTAAAAAAAACAGAACAACTGTAAAAAGCTGTAAAAATACGACGGTAGTACAGTCAAACGCTTTAAATTTACTTTAAAAAATAAGGTATTTTTACAATCGCTATTTAAAAATACAGTTAGGCTTTAAATTTGCTATAACAATTTCTGGCAATAAATCGCCTACAATAATTGCTGGACATGTTTTTAGAGTGTAAATCAATTTGTTTATATTTATTTTTAAACAAACAAAACAGAGAAATACCGTCATCGAGCAACTTTTGCTTGAAAACTACCCCTCAGCACGATACGAAAATTTTGAAAAAAAAAAAAAAATAGGGAATGGTCTCCCGATAGTACTTTACATAAAAGGGTAAAAATTATTTGGTAGATCAATTTTTTATGTTTATTTTTAAACAAACAAAACAGAGTAATACCGTCATCGAGCATTTGTTGGTTGAAAAGTACCCCTCAGCACGATCCCAAAATTTTGAAAAAATTATGGAAGGGTCTGCCAGTAATACTTAATATAACAACATAAAAATTATTTGGTAGATCAATTTAATTATATTTATTTTTAAACAAACAAAACAGAGAAACACCGTCATCGAGCATTTGTTGGTTGAAAACTACCCTTCAGCACGATCCGATTTTTTTTTAAATAAAACATTTACATAATAGCCTAAAAATTATTTGGTAGATCAATTTTTCATATTTATTTTTAAATAAACAAAAGAGAGAAATACCATCATCGAGCGTTTGTTGGTTGAAAACTACCCCTCAGAACGATCCCAAAATTATAAAAAAAAATGTTTTGTTATTACAGTCTTATATATATAAACCTATTTTAACTCCTTTTAATTAGGAGTTTGGACATTTAAAAAAAAAACTTAAAAATATAAAAAAAAAGAAAAAGCTAAAAATATCCCAAGAAGGAGCAGCTGCGATTTAGGTGACTAGTGGTATGTAATGAGGGGGTTGTCTACTATCAAGAACTAAAAGAAAATTTGTGTGTTAATTCCAAAAAATCTAAACAGAGTCGCACTGTGACGGAGATAGGCATGTTAACTATGTAATAATGTAAATATGTACCCACATTTTGTAGAGAGTCTCAAATAAAAATTAATATTTGAGTCCAAAATTGTTTTAATTGTTGAAACATTCCTAGTCTTATATTCCTATATATAACTTTTACTATGGAGTAAAAAGTGGTGAATATTTCGGTATTCTACGAAAGCATAAGTACATAAAATGCGATAAAAATTATCCTCAAATGAGAATTTAAATTAGGACTGCTACTTTCCAGGCTGTCAAGGCAGCCCAAGGAAAATGATCAGGGACTGATCATCAGTCTCCAAAACAGCCCAAGCCGATGATGCACTCTGTTCAGATTTTGTTTTTGTTTTTTTGAGTTTTTGTGTCCATGCAAATACGTTAAACGCAAAAGTGCACCCGGTTCAATTTTTTTTTTTTTGATTTGGTCATGCAAATAATTAAAAAAAAAGGCACAAGAGAAAACCTAGAATTTTTGCTTCGTTAACTGTAGATCTTGGAATCCATTTATAACAGGGAAAATGCTGATTACAGTAAAAAATTAGTATCATCGAGATACGCAAGAGACCAAAAAGTTTTAGTTGCTTATACAAAAACCATAAGGACTTTTTTGACTTTAGTACACAAAATAATAAGGATTGTTACGGACCTTGGTCAAGTTTACATCTTTGATATGTTTTTCATGTTTCCGAAAGGAGAATATATTATATTTAAGTTTAAATAGTTCTAGATAAGGATCTTATAAACTCGTGGTATGTTTTAAGTAGATTTTTAATTGCAAAACAAGTAGTAAAAATACGTAATGCTCCGTATCCCATATTATATGTATATGCTCTTCGCAGTGGGTAGCAAAGAGTGACTTCGATTAGAACATGTAAGGTATAAGTGCTCAAATTTTTTGTCTGGTCATGAGCTTGCCCAAAAAGCAAGATTCATTGTTGTAGAAGCTAAACATTCCCTTAAACGTAGGGTTAACTACCCCCCTTATTTTTGCATAACTTGCGAGGAAAAGATAACTGATTATTATTTTAGTAGTTAATATTTTTATTTATGTAAATAACATTTATTGATTATTTTCAAGTGATTGTAAAGTCCTAGACAAAACTACCTCTAAAGAAGGGGTTTAATCAACGCCTTTAAAGAGGTTAAAAAAATTAAATATTTCTATCAATTAACAAAACACATTTTTCTGTAATAGAAACATAAAAAACACATAAAGGGGTATTACCCTTATATTTAATGAAAATCCACCCCCACAAATAGGGTTAAACTACCGCCAAGTACCAAAAAGTAGTAAATCATAAAGTATCTCAAGAAAAATCGAGTTAAAGGGAGTCAGCCGGTTTAATAAAATGTGGGAAGGTTTAGTGTAGTTAACCCTTTTTTTAAGAGGATGTATAGCCTCTAGAACAGTAAATCTTGCTTTTTGTACAAGTTCATGGCCAGACAAAAATTTTGAGCACTTATACGTTTCATTTTATCAATTCCAATCGAAGTTACAGGTGTTTGAAAAACAGGCTAAATTTGCGGTCACTCTTTAATCTTTATAAGAGGCTATCCAAAAATTTTGTCATGCTATTTTTGGTATACTTTATTACGCTGATCCTATAAGGACCTAATTCTGGACCTCAGGACCCTCTGTATTTGAAAAACTTGCTAATTTTAGCCTAAAATTTTTATGGTGATTTCTTTACCGGCCCAATCTACCCCTGCAACAAAATTTCACTAATAAAAGTAAAATTTCCAAAAAAAAACAAAAGTAATATTCAGATCAAGTGGCTTAAAATTTTGTATTTTAATAGGAATGTTAAGTACTTAAATGTTTTGCTTAACTAAAGTTAAATACACATCTTAGACCAATAGGTTACCACGTATCACATTAAAATGCTTGGTTTGAATAATAAAGATGTATTGTGTTGAGATTTAAAGAAAAATTAAAGATGATAAGTAGATATTTAAAGTACTAGAAATCGCTACAATTAGTACTTACACTGTAAAAAGTAAAACTGAATATTCAGTTACAAATGGATGGGAAATTATTATCCTATACAATTGTACTTTAATTTATGGTAAAAAGACTCAACATTTTATGTCCGTCACTGAATATTAAAGTATATGACTTTAAAAATTTAGTTCTAAAGTCACGTACTTTAATATTCAGTAACGGACAAAAAATGTTGCGTGTTTTTAACAAAGATAAAAAGTCAAATAATAAATGTAAATTGCAATAAATGTACATGGGCTCATATTTTAAAGGCTAGTAGTGGATGGTAACAGAACACTCCTGTTAGTTTTTCACCGGGTGATTTGCTTAAGGGGTGCCCCGAGGGGTAAATTTTAGGTGTGAGTGCGGTTATCTCGGTAAATTTACATCTTACGATAAAACGACTTTTGTTAAAGAGCATATTTCCAACAATTTTCGTATACATCATTTTTTCATTATAATAATAACTATCAAGTTATATTCAAAAATAGCCATGTTGGAGGTACAATTGGTTTTTTTAATTTTTTAGTCAAATTATTCATCTGAGGATAAAAGTGTTTATGAGTAAAACATGTAGCTCTTAAAATTCTCTATAAGTTTCATATATTATGAATCTTTATAGGTATTTTGTTACAGTTACAGAGGGGGAAACTCGTCCTCTCTAACCGTGCCAAAATACTTGAATGAAAATTCGTAATATATAAAAATAGAAAATTTTGAGAGTTCATCCTCCGATAAATAATTTGGCTAAAAAATCCAAAAAAAAAAAAATTACACCCCCAACATGGAATTTTTTTAATATTTATATTATATATCGATTGTTATTAATTAATTAAAAAAACGATCCAAACAAAAATTATTGGAAATTTACTCAACAAAATTTTTATAACCCCTAAAATTCAAGTATGCGAATCCCGGTAAAAAACTAACAGAAGTGTTCTGTTACCATCCACTACTACCCTTTAAAATATCAGCCCGTGTACATTTATTGCAATTTCAACATAGAAATTCCTCGTTATTTGACTGGACTATTTATTATTAGGCTAGTTTCCTTAAAATCTCTCTTGAGCTTTTCTGTTGTAGAACCAAAAAGACCATATCTGCAATTGACCGTATCATACCGTCCTTAGTTACTACAATTTTATTCTGATTCAAGTTGTAACCTACAACGGACGAATAAACTGATCATCAATACCTGATGGAAAAATTCCTTTGGACATTAAAAGTTTTACATTTTGCAAATAATCTCTAGAAGCATTTTGGTATAAGAATTATTGTTTTATAACACCTACTCTTCTTACTGTGGATCAGCGAAGAATACCTACATAAAGGTATACAAATCTAGCATTTCACGTAGATCGGATGATACAGATGGCAAGCACTTGATATGAAACGGTAAATTTATATGTTGCTCATTATCACACAGTTTATATATATCGAGCGATTAAAGAATTACCTGATTTTGCTTTGTAATATAATAAAGAAGACCACACGCAAAACATTATATTAGCTTTTATTTTTAATACAGATAATAATCATATAAAAAGTATATTATATTCAATTATATTATATATGACAACCGTGCTGCTCTTTTACTAACATAGTTACCCAACTAGCATTTTTGGTTGCCGCTATGTGATAATTATCTCAATTAAAACAAATTAAGTAGCTACGACTAGTTACAAGAACACTATAGTTACGTGGTAATTACGTAGATACTACCAAAATGTGAAAATATAAGGGTAACAATTACGATCTTGCTACGTGTTTGGAACTTAGTTCGGAAAGATCTTGTTACAAAACAGTTACTACCTAGGTACGTAATTGTGTGGTAATTATTGGTTACTGCTACATGTGCATAAACATTTGTCGAAATAGTTTAGCTTTTTTTGTCGAAGGTGCTATATAAATATTAGCTTATTATGCACATCATCCATTTCAGTTAGGAAGTAAAACAATCTTCAGGTATGAAAATAGTAACGACGGAAATTTTTTAGTGAATATTAATAATAATAAGTCTAAAAAACTAATGAGCCAAGAAAATTATGTAGTTTTATTGTTTAAATGAAATGAAATTGAAAATTATTTTAAGGTTAGGAATGCAAAACTAAATATTTTTTAGTAAAATGTGTTATAATGTATTTGTTATCATTTGGGAATAAAACATTGGTCACTATTTACTTCCTTTGTAGTGAAATTATGCTTAATTAAAAAAAATCCAATACTGCGTATTACTCATTAGGGAACGTTCAAGTATTACGTAACGCAATTTTTGATAATTTTGGACTTTGGACTTGGAATAATATCCTGGTTATTTCTATTAAGGAATTAGCGATTTTATATAAAACTGCAGAGCCTAAAAATACAAGTGGACTTTCTGATTTTAAGTACATGGATATCTTGATGTGAGGTAAGGTTTTATATTTTAAGTAGTTCAGTATCTTATTTAAAAATATTATAAAATCAAAGTAAAAAAACGATCCTTATATAAAAGAAGAAGAAACATAGATTAAAGAAATATTTCTCTGTGAATAAGGTAGTAACTTAAAAATTAAAAATATCTCATTATAATTTAGTTAAGTTTAGCTTAAAACTTCACCAGAAAAAAAGTTACTTGCAAGTGCGAGAAGTATACTATGGAATGCGAAGCCTTGTATATCTTCACAGCTTCTTTTGCTGACTTCTAAACAAAATCTAAACGCACATATTTTCACAATTAAACCTTCAAGTACCTATTTGTGTCACATAAAATTATAATCACTTTAATAGTTCTCCTACGACGTAGGACCTACGTTAAAAAAAAAACGATAATAACATATTTGATCGAATCGTGATTTAACATTTTTTTAGTCTGACAATGTTCATGACAAACATTAAAAAGGAGGACATCACATGGGGAGACAAGTTGACATAGAATTTATTCTCAGCCTTGGTTTATCGCATTTTTTACAACATTCGTTTAACTAACCATAAATAAATAAATAAATTAAATTACGTCATTTTATTATAAGTAATGGTTTCGGATCAGACAAATTTTATTAGCCGATTAATTTATAATATTAATTTAAATAATTAAATAATATAATTAATTTTATTACAAACTAATCTAATTTAAAAATACTGCTGCCAATAAAAGAATACTTTCCCATATAGCCCGTACAAAAAAAAAAAAGAAAAAGGAAAAATTCGGAAAAATAAAAAAACGTTTTGGACAGGTATATTTTTCTTAAAAAAAAAATGATTTTCAGCCCCTTTGTCCCCCTTGTCCCACATCCATTTTTACCGAAAACAAGCCCAACCGAGAACTTAGGATAAGGAACGTCCAAATTTGAATT
Source organism: Brachypterus glaber (assembly GCA_958510825.1). Classification (NCBI taxonomy): domain Eukaryota; kingdom Metazoa; phylum Arthropoda; class Insecta; order Coleoptera; family Kateretidae; genus Brachypterus; species Brachypterus glaber. The sequence goes on from OY294054.1 coordinate 8,919,197, forward strand.
ATTTTGCTCAAAGCGTTCTCAAGTTATCGTGGTAACATACTTTCCCGGACAGACCGATAGACGCGTAGGCAGACCGACAGACAGATTTTGCTAAAATTAGCTTTTTACAAATAAAAAGTTGAGATTAATGCAGAACTTTCCTAGGGAAAGGTAAAATTTATACAGGATGTTCCTAAACATTATGTCGCCATTGAAGGAGGTTATTACTTGGCTTATTCTATGACTAAAAATTCACATAAATATGTATCCTAAATTTCTTTATTTTAAAGATACAGTGTATTAAAGTTAAAAAGAAAACAGTTTTTCATTTTATTTGCTAGAAAATGTTTCATTCTAGATTACATATTTTCGCTTAATCCAAATCGGTCTCAGAATATGTTTATATCGTACGCTTTTCAAGACAAGTAAAGCTGAAGTCCAAAAATGGTCAAGAAGAAAATATAGTTACCTTCAAAACAAAAAGTGGAATCTTTGAACGGATACACAATAAAGAAAATGTAAGTTTATATTTAATAAAAATAAATAATACAGCTATTGTTGATTTTGTAATCCAAATAAAATATATAAATTGGAAAACTAGTCAATAAAAATACATTTAGTAACACAAAAATCAATAATGAAATAATTATTACAAATTACAAACTTAGAAATGGAACCTGAATCGATTATATGGAAAGATATATAATGTAAGAAATGTAAGTTTATATTTATTATATTATGATACTGTCATAAAAATAAAATAAAACTATGTATTTATGATTTTGGAATCTATGTTCCCTAAGAAAATATTTTAACTAAAAAAATATTTTATTATGATAAATAAATTGTAAATAATACAATATTTTTATTGTATATTTTGTATCATTTAAATAAAAAACAAAATATAGGGGTCCGAAGATTGTTCCTTGTGGTAGTTCAATTTTACATTTGTTATTAAACGGGACTGCTTGATATATGCGATATTAATTAAATCTTGGGCTTTTAAGTCACGCGAATTACTGGCAGTAGTTAACATTGCAAAATTTTATTTTTGGTCTGGCAACGAAAAATTAATTTTCAACTAATTCTTGTAGTTTTTGGAACGCTGATTTCAAAAATCACTTTCATTTTTTCCATTACAATAGGGTTTCTTGCAAAAGTGACTAAAAACGCATTTACATTGCTTAAGATATTTTTCTTTTATGATTTGCGACTTACCCAATAAAGGGTTTTAGTACTTTTCAAAACTATTTTTGAAATTAGTATACCTAAAAGTACTAAAGTCCATTGTTGAGTAGAACCAGCCAGAGTTTTTTTTTTGTCATAAATCTTGACATGTTCGAATAAAATGATTTTCTAAATCACAATACCAAAAATTATAAGTACTTATAACATGTCAGAATCAGAACAAATTTTAATGAAAATTATTTTACAGGTCTGGGTTATTAGTAATAACTTATACAGTGCGGTCCAAAAGCCACCTCCCCCTTTAAATTTTGAACGGGTTGATATAGACTTTAAATGTGGAATACGTAAATAAGACAACCTAAATTCTCTTTGATATTTTTAACTTTTAATGTGTGGTCAGGGAAACATGGAGGATTTTTTTTTAATGAGAAGGGGTCGTGTGACAAATCTTTTTAAAGCACAAAAATTTTATATTTGAACATATAAATTTTATTTTTTTAACTTTTTTTAAGGTGTTGATTTGTTTTGCTAAAAATACGATTTTTTGAGTTTTTTCCGAAATTTCGTTCAAAAGGTAAAAATATCAAGTTTATGCAAAAAAGATAGCACAGGTTGTCTTTTTAAGTTTTGTAAATTTGAAATCGATATGTCAATTTATTCAAAAGTTATGAGGAGAGTGACTTTTGGATCGCACGGTATAATGTTTTGCCTTAATAATCCTGCAATATTATCTAAACTTGATAATAAAAACCCTTGTAAATTTATCACTAATGGAGATAGGAACATATCTCCAAGGGTAATATGGAAATTCCCACATAGAGTAGAAGGTAATACCTTTAGCAAGCTTGTTAACATACCTATATGTATGAAAACTTTACTTGTTGTACAGTTATCAATATGAAAAGTACCTATTTATTATTTAATATCTATCTGGGTAATACCAATTATCTTTATAATCGGGCGATAGTCCCCTGGACGGTTTAGCATAAATCCTTCTCTCCGGATTCTTTTTAAACTCTTTGACATTAACATCGGCTGAAACTTTCAGAGGATCGTCGTATCTCCTAGGAACTTTCAGGTAATTCGGTCGGTAGTAAAAGTCGGGCTCATATCTGATCATTCTATCATCGTACCTAAAATAGAATCATTTTTATTTCAATAGAAAATAGGCAACTTTCTCCAAAACGTTTTTTGGGCTTTTTTTAAATAAATAAAACTTTTTTAACATCGGTCCAAAAAAAAAGTTCAATTACTAATAACCAAACTATATTTTTCTTACGTGTTTTTAGGCGCTTAAAACTAATTTGATAATGAAAAAGCTTGCTGACTAAGGACCTCGCTCCTTTCTTATGGAGAAATGGTTTTGATTTGGTTGAATGTTGGATGTGGTCTCGAAATTCTGATCAATAATATTCACGGATACAACTTGCAAAAATCAATACTTTAAGTCCTGAAGCACTTTCAAAATCTCGGTTCAATTTTCCTTAAGTTTGGATATATTATATTCTCGACTTTCTGATCAAAAGTGTCTTCGGATGCAACTCCCAAAATAGTGACCGCTAAAAGATGTTTTCTGGCCTCTTTAAGAGTATCTCAAGTATCTCAAGAAAAATCGAGTTAAAGGGATCCAGTCAGTTATGTATAATAAAATGTGAGTAAGTTTGGTATAAAATTCAATTCAAATACCCCTAGTTAACCCTTTGTTTAAGGGAATGTTTAGCTTCTAGAACAATAAATCTTGCTTTTTGCACAAGTTCATGACCAGACAAAAATTATGAGCACTTATACTTTACATTTTCCAGTCGAAGTTACAGATTTTTGAAAAAGAGGCTAATTTTGAGGTCACTCTTTAAAAGTTTAGGTGCTAGAGAACTTTAAAGATCTGGAGCTACCTCGTCCAACATTCTTTTTTGCAGATTTTTAAAAAAGTTTTTAAATCAGCAAGCCTTTTACTATCAAATTCGTTTTCAGCTTTCAAAAATACGTAAGAAGTTAAGAGTAACTGTTTTTTTTTTAATGGGCTTGGGTAATTAATAACTTTTGTATAATGATAGTAAAATTACAAAAAAAAGCTTGTTTCAACATGAATAAAATAAATATTACAGTTTTAACTAATAAAAGTTTTTTAATAAACCATTTTTTTTAAATAAACTAGCAAAAAAAGGACAATAAAGTCTTATGATAATAATCTTTTCTGCGGCATTCTCAAGAATACATTGCCGAGTAAAAGAGCTTTCCCATTTTTCACCTCCGCACGTAAAATGGATTTTTTATTATCAGATTCGCTTTCAGCAACCTCAAAAACCCCAATATACCAATTTTTACGAAAAAATTTTATTATAAGATTCAGATACGCAGACCCCAAAAACCCTTATATACTAATTTTGACTAATATATTGAAAGTATTTAAAAATATTTACCCCTTTATCAGATTTAATTTCAGTAACCTTAAAAACCCCTATACTGGGTGATTCAGAAATAAGGTACAAAATTTTAAGGGGTGATTCTATGTCCAAAAATATGAAAAAAAGTTCCTATAAAGTTGGTCTTAACATCAGCCCTAAGGGAGCTACGAACCTCCTAAGGATACATCTGAAAATTAGTTTTTATTTAATATCTCTGAAACGCTATGTACCACAGTAACGAGTTTTTGCACATGTCTTAACACTGATAAAGGCTATCCTTTTATGTAATTTTTATTTGGTAATTTTAACCAGGGACGTGAAATATGGAGGGCGATGTCACTGTTTTGTCGCATTTTTTTTACATTGATTTTTTCACATTAAGTTTTTTTTTTCATATTTTTAGACCCTTTAAAATGTTGTACCTTATTTCTAAATCACCCTGTATAGCAATTTTCAACTTATGGTAAAAAAATATATTTTTCCCCTTGCCGCATCCCAATGTTCACCAAAAACAATCCCAAGCGAGAGCTTTTGGTAAGATACCTGTATGCCAAATTTCAAGTCTCTAGCTTAAAGCGTTCTTAAGTTATCGTGTTGACAAGATTTCCCGGACAGATCGACCAACCGACCGATCGAGCGACAACTTTTTTGCTTGAAATTGATTTATATCGACATAAAACGTCATAAAACGCAAAAATTAGCAAAAAAAAATGTTGAAAATTTTTGCGTGAATACAAGGCTTTCCTTTTTGAAAATTTTCAAAATGAGAAAGCAATAAGATAAAGACTAATATTAACACCATTTAAAAAACAGGCAAGGAGATTAAACTCAAAAAATGAATTTTTGAAATTGCTTCAACACTATACAAATTTCATTTTTTTATTTATACACAAGTTTTATTGAATAATATTTTATGTTGATTCCAAATCCGCGAAAAAAAATAATCGTATGTTCAGTTTTCGAGATAATTAGGCCCAAAGTTTTTATAAGGAAAAACTTAAGAAACAATATATCGTCGGCTTACAAGTAAAGAGCACTAAGTCCAAAAAAATGGTTTTGAGATATTGACAAATTTAACTTTTATTGTTGTTTTTTAATTTTTGTAATAATTATTTTCGGAAAAAAATTACCGCAAATCGCAATGACATGTTTGGACATAATAATGACCCATTTGCAGTTAAATAAAAAAAAATTGAAGTAGTTTAATTCAACTAAATTTGAAAAAAGACATGGACTTAGTGCCTTTTACTTGTAGGCCCACGACGGCTTACAAGTAAAGAGCACTAAGTCAATAAAATAATATAAAAAACAACCATTTAAAATTAAAACCCTTCTATTAATTAAACGTAATGTAAAACTATAAAGTAGAAAAAAAGATATTTACATAAATTTTCAAAAACTAGATTTTTAAAAGAAGGGGTTGGGCTTTTTGATTGTTTAAAAAACGTTTCCAAAATTAATAATAATAATTAATTAGTATTAATTATATGAAACTACTTTCTATGCACGAACTAAGACAGTTTTCAGAGGCCATCGGCTGTGCCGGCAAAGAATAATAATAATGAATCATTATTAATGATAAAACACTTCACGGTGCATTTCTAAGGGCTGTTTTCCGAACTTGTCGCGAATTTTACTTTTTTTTATGTTCTTGTTATTTCTGTTCTGTCTCTATTCCATCAACTTTAACATAGCAAAATTTGAATGCATTTGTCAGTACAATAAATAACGCGATATTGTATCATATAAATGATTCAATCATATTTTTATAAATTAACTCTTTTTAGAAAGCGCTTAGTGCAGAAACATTTGAAATAATCTACAAGTAAAACGCTCTAAGTGCACTAAGTGACTTAGTGCCTATTGCCAGATAAAATTTTAATCAAAATCGAATTGGTGCGTTTTGTATAGTGGGTAACTCCCTTGGCAGTCCACCTAGAAGTTAGTTCAGTTTACCTATACATAGATCATCAAAAATTAATTACAGTGCCATTAAAATCCCATTTTTGCAAAAAAGTGACTTAGTGCCTTTTACTTGTAAGCCGACGATATTTTCGTTAAATATTTACAAAATTAAAAGTTTTGAGACTCGATAATGGGGTAGAACCATGCCTTTTATATATATTCCCTTTCCCGCAATCTTCAGGGTCGACTATCTAGAAAACTGAACTAACTATTTTTTTTCTTGACCAAATTGGATTTAGCATTAACAAATATGTAAGAAAACATTAAAATAAAGTTGCGTATAGAACCTCTGTAAACAATTGAAATATTTACCTATCTTCATATCGATCTCTATAGTTGTATCTGTCTCTTAAATCGACATTTGGCGGTGTCCTGGACACGTCTGGTAGAGTTGCATAATATATTAACCTTTTCGGTTTGGCGTAGTTGGCGTAGTTGTTGGGTTCGTAGCGATCTCGGTCATCTAAACGCTGATCGTTTCTGAAATAAAATATATTTATTGAAAAATTTTTAAGAAGAAAATTGTATACTACTACAAAAAATAACTTCCCTTTTAGTTTATATTTACAAAAAAAAATACAAAAGAAAAACAAACAAAAATAAAAAAAAATGTACCTAATGTAAAAAAAAAATTAAAAAAATTCAAAATTTATTAACTAAGCTATCAAAAAAATACATTGGATTAGATTACATAGTTTGAACTAACCCGCACTGAAAAAACAGTTTATTTGTGGGTACAAAGTATTTGGTCGAATATGGCCAATTAAATTATTTGGTTGTGAGTAATAAATTTTATTTCTGTCAAATAAACTATTTTGTTCCCATTAATAAATGATTTTGAAATTCAAATATTTATTAACATGAACTAAATGTTTATCTTACTAAAATAAAAATAAATACTTACGACCAAATAATTTAATTGGCCATCTAAAAAATCTTTTTTATTAGTTTCAGGATAAGTGATTGCTAAATTTTTGGTAAAGTTACCTAAACGTAATTTTTTTTTATATAAAAAAATAATTATAAAAAAATACCTATAATATGGTGGATTATTATATTCAATTGATCTTGCTCTTTGGTCCCTATTATCTCTAATATCTCTGTTATCTCTAATATCTCGATTGTCTCTATACCAATCTTGATTTCCATATCTCGGTTCTTCTTTGTCCAAATTTTTTGCTAATCTGGTTCTAGTAGCAGGTGCTGATTGTTTATGGGTTACAAAATGTACCCTAGGGGGACGTACCTAAAGATATAAGCAATAAAAAGTTGTAAAAAAAAACAAAAACAACAAAAAAAAAATATATTTTTTTTAATTAAAAAAAAAAAAACTAAAATAATGTTTCAGGCAAATTATGTTTTATTTTTTTCTCCATATACTTAACTTGCTTAAGATAAAAGTTTTGAATTTTATATTTTATGTAACTTTGGCAGAAAGACCTCGGGTCGTTAGCCTTTTGGTTCTCCAATAAAGATATTTATTATTATTATTATGTTTTTAAAATGAAACAGGATTTCTTTTCAGGGAGGGGTCAAAACATTGTTTCCCTAAAAGAATTAAAATGGGGCCGCAAGCGAATTTTATTTCATATTTTTTTACTTCTGTTAATTTCAGGCCTTTTTTAATTCAATGTAGTAAAACCCAAGTTTTAAAAATTTAAATACAAAAATTAAGATAGCCCTAGCGCCGCAGGTGAAATTTTTTACAACTGTGATGGTCTATTTAAATTTGAAAACAGTGGTATAAGTTCTAGCTCCGCAGGCTAAAATTTTGACAAATTTCAAGCTTAGGTTTTACAAACTCGAATAAAAAAGAAAGTAAAAAACTATAGAATAGCAAGCGATTTTTTTAGAAATTTCATAGTCTATTTTAATTTTAAAAGTGTTGCTATTTAAAGTTTAAATGCAAAAAAACTCTAGCGCCGCAGGGGAAAATTTTTACGAATTTACAGCTATAAAGGTCCACTTGGAAAAGAGCATATTTTCTTCGCTTTGTGCCCTTATCGTTCTGAGGGAGTAAAAATAAAGTATAAAATATTTATTATAAATTAAAAGAAACTATCGTTTGCCACACAAATTCAAATAAAAAAGTTATTAGTGGATCACTAATAAATAACAAGAAAAAAAGACCAAAAAAACAAAATAAAAACAAAAAAAGTTAAAAAGGCAGATACATTATACCTTTATCCAAGGTCCCAAAATGACTATAAACCAATAATTTTATTTTTTAATTTCTTTTAGTTTTTTATTTTTTACTTTTTATTTTTTTACATTTTACTTTTTTTGTTCGTATTTAGTTTTTTACATCACTAGACGTACCGTTTCACTCGAAACAGGAATATTATCATCCTCCTGTATTTCATCGTTTCGTCTTTCCAAATATGGTTGTTTTTGCCAAATGGAACTCACGTCAGTGTATTTTGATTCTGACTGAATTGGTTCAGAATTGGTATGTTCCCGTTTGGATCTGACGCTTTCGGGTGAATCGATTGTAGGGACACTAAAAAATATATAAATCTACATATAAAATATACTGTTTGAAAAATATACATATAAAATACACTGTAAAAAAATAAGAGAGTAACACTAAGATTAAATTTAAAGTTAATATAATTTAAGCCGATTCTTTTACTGTTTTATAGGAAATGTAAATACATATTTAAATTTACCCTTAACCCCTTCCGCTCCATTGTATCCACGTATGGACATTTAACCGATATCTAACCGTTTTCGAGAAAAATTAATTTGAAGGTGAAATTTCACGGTTCATGGACGAAAAATTAAATACTAAAACTTTGAAAATCAAAATTTTTATAATGCTGGGTTATTCTATATCGAAAACTAAGAAAAAACGTATCTATGGCCCTTTAAAAATTGTGCATTTTTACGAGACCATAGCTCCCTTAGGATTGACTTTTGGAAGCACCTGTATATGAGGTTTTTTTCTTACTTTTTAATCTACATTTACCCTCCATCATTGAAATTTCGGTTTTCAACATTTTAGTATTTAATTTTTCGTCCTCGTACCGTAAAATTTCACCTTCAAATTAATTTTTCTCGAAAACGGTTAGTCCTACAGTGTTACATAAAGAGTACCTTTTTTGTGTATTTTGACTTGAGGAAACATATACCAAAAATAAAATTACAAAAAAGTTACACAAAAAAAAGTTTGGGACAAAAAACTGATGAGGCCCTCCCGTTCCGCACACCCCTGGTTAAAATAAGTACATGAATATAACTTATGAAGGCGGCCCTTATTAAGATTAGTTCTCGTGCAAAACCTCGTTGCAAAGGTTCCTGAGTTATTAGATAAAAACCGATTTTTTGAGGCACTTTCAAATGGGCGTAGCTCCCCTACAACGCCTTTTTATTATGTTTATTGATACTTTTTGTCATATTTTCTGATGTAGAATCACCCCTTAAAATTTCGGACCCTATTTCGAATACACCGTGTATATTCAATTTTTCCTGCTGAGAGCATCGCTTCGCCATCTGGCAGGAAGCGCTTGCAGTAATGTTTCAAATAATACATTCAAGCTCCATCTACTAGCATTTGATAATCATTTCTAAATTTCATGTACAGAAAGTATTTTTTTTACTAAAAATAGTAGGAGTCGTTCTGTTAAATCAAATATACAGTATTATCTATTTTACAGCATACTTTACCTATTTTAGGTTTAAATCTAGGTATATAATAAACGAGTTCAACGGCGGCCATATTTAAGTTCATAAAAATTTTACTAGGGGACACTACTGGCAGCGGACTCCGTTCGCTATAGAATTTAATCATTTTCTCTAGTACAGGGATTCTGCTAACTTTTTTTTGCGAACTTTTAAATATGGCCTCTGTTGAACTCTTATATTTGTAAATACTGCAGGATTTTTTAAAAAATTAAATTAAAAGCAATTTTCTTAGATTATACTTTGATAGTTAAAATAGTTAGGTTTTGTTCATTCAAATTGTTGTTATCTCATCAAGACCGTATCCAGGGTTTGTTTTGGTTTTTTGCTGGTTTGGTGTTTTTTGTTTTTAATGGAGGAAGTTGGTGTATGTTAACGTTGGTTTACGTTTGTTTTGAGTCTGTTTGATGTTTTTTATTTAATAATTAATAATATTTTTTCCAAACAAATGTTAAAATTTAATCCCCCTTTTACCCCCCTTTCTCCAAACTGGTTTTGCTCAAATACGAACTTGTTCAAGATAATATAAAAATACATCTGCATACCGAATTTCAAGTCGCTGGATCAAAGCGTTCTTAAGTTGTCGTGGATACAGACAGACAGACAGACAGACAGACAGACAGACAGACAGACAGACAGACAAAAAAAAAGATCTTTTTTTTCGATCAAAATACTTTCTTCTATAAAAAAGTAAAAAAAATCAGAATCAAAAAGAATTCGTAAAAAATATTGGCTGCGGCCCCAGCTTACAAGATTTTCTGTGTTTTTAATTATTTAAGAAAATGTTTGTTTAAGTTCGCCATTTTTACTTGTCTAAAAAAACTATGCAATTTTTTTCGCCCATTTTAATTCTTTTTCAGATTTAGAAAAAAAAATCTGGAAACGCCCTTGTAGCTCATTAAAACGATTTATAATTTAGAATTATCGTAACTAACAAAAAAGTGGAAAAGTGGAAAACAAAATATTTTCCTATAAAAAAGTGCGATACTGCATACATGTGTGAAAAACCAAACCTGTCAAAAATGTTTTTTAAAAATATTATCAGACGTTTTTCCATTACATTTTTATTTATCTGAATATATTATATTTTTCATGCGTTACTATCTATATTAGAATTTTAGCCATGTATGCGTTACTATCTATATTAGAATTTTAGCCATGTATTGTTTTGTTACCAACTTCTTGTTTCATTTCTACATCCAGCAGGATAGCAGAATAAACAGGAGAGCGAGAAATATAGTGCAGTTACACCATCTATTAGGTTAGATATTAAACAGAAGTTTATTTAAACATTAAAGTACAGAAATATTATTTTTAGTTTTAAACATTCTTGTAAAAACCAACAGTTAAATATGCAATACTTTACATTCACAGTAAAGAAATCTAAAATATTACTTCTAAAAATAGCAGACATAATTTTTCAAAATTAAATATGTACTACTACTGCATACACGGTGTATTTGAAATAGCGTAGGCAATTTTAACAGGTGATTCTACATGATAAAATATGACAAAGAGTTCCTATAAACATGTCTAAAAATGCGTCATAAGGGAGCCCCTTTGAAAGTGGCTAAAAAAATCGGTTTTTATTTAATAACTCAGGAACCCTTTGAGATATATCAACGAGGTTTTGCCCGTTAACTAATCGTACCAAGGCCCGTTTTTATGTGTTATTTTCATGTACTTGTTTCAACCAGGGGTGTGCGAAACGGGGGGGGGCTTATCAGTTTTTTGTCCCAAACTTTTTTGCAATTTTATTTTTGAAATATGATTCCTCAGGTCAAAATACATAAAAAAGGTACTCTTGTTGTAATACTGTAGGATTAACCGTTTTCGAGAAAAAATCATTTAAAGGTTTTCACGGTTCGAGGACGAAAAATTAAATACTAAAATGTCGAAAACCAAAATTTTAATGATGCAGGGCAAATGTACATTAAAAACTAAGAAAAAAATCTCATAAACAGGTACTTCCAAAAATGAATCCTAATGGAGCTATGGTCTCCTAAATATGCACCATTTTTAAAGGGCTATGGTAGCTTTAAAAGCGTTTTTTCGACCTACATGTATGGAAACTTTTTTTTTAGTTTTTGATGTAGAATAACATTGCATCATTAAAATTTGGGTTTTCGACATTTTAGTATTTAATTTTTCGTCCTCGAACCGTGAAATTTCACCTTCAAATGAACTTTTCTCGAAAACGGTTAATCCTACAGTATTACAACAAGAGCACCTTTTTATGTATTTTGACCTGAGGAATCGTATTTCAAAAATAAAATTGCAAAAAAGTTACACAGAAAAAAGTTTGGGACAAAAAACTGAAAAGGCCCCCCCGTTTCGCACACCCCTGGTTTAAATAAGTACGTGAAAATGACATACAATGGGCCTTATTAGGATTAATTCACGTGCAAAACCTCGTTAATATATCTCAAAGGGTTCCTGAGTTATTTAATAAAAACCGATTTTTTTAGCCAATTTCAAAGGGGCTTAGCTCCTATATGACGCATTTTTAGACATATGTTTATAGGAACTTTTTGTCATATTTTATCATGTATATTATGTATACTGTATATTATGTAACATTTGCAGAAAGCTTAATTCTTACTTCTAAAAATAACAGAAATCATTTTAATAATATATGTACTTTACAGAAATCATTTTTAAAAATAAAATGTGCTGTATACTGTATCCTAGAAAGAAAGTAAAGAAATCTTATTTTTTACTTCTAAAAATAGTAGAAATCTTTATTAAAAATATTTGCAGTACTAAAAACGTAATCTAAAATTTAAATACTGAAAACGGTGAGCAGCGGTGAGGATGGGAGGCAACCCAAGCAACAACATAAGAACGAAAAACCAGTTTGTTATTACCAAAAATGGCAAAAGAATCCATTTTTCACCAAATTTTTGTCCTTCAAAAATAAAACTCTAAAAATCTGAATACTGGTGAAAAATACCGCCAAATTTTACACTATTTTTTAAAGTGTAGGGTACAAAGTTATTGCATAATTGATACTGTCTACATTATAACATACTTATAACATACTTATACTACAGTTTTATAATCATCACATTGACTATTTTATGGTAGACTTCCCTCTGGAAGGTTTAGATATGAGCAGTTATGCCGCAGAGTCCGACGCACCCTGCAGTTATAACTTGTACGCCATTTCCAATCATAATGGTAACATGTATAGCGGACACTATACCGCCTTTTGTAAGCATCCGTATAGTCACAGGTGGCATATATACGACGACTATAGGGTCTCTTCTGTTTCAAAAAATTCAATCGTAACAGCAGATGCCTACATATTATTTTACGAACATCTTTGAAGAGCCACGGTTTTATTTTGTATTTGCTTTTATTTTATTTTATTTTTAAATGTTATATGTTTATATTTTATGTTATATGTTACTTTTTTTATAATGGTTGTGTACTTTACTAAAAGAAACTTCTAAATTACTGAATTGTTTTGTAAAATAGGGCCCTTTTTGGTTGTATAGACATTATATAGTGGTATTTAACCGCCTTATAAAATTGTCACGTTTCTATGAGATATACTGTATAGCATTTTAAACAGCCTTTATAAAAATTATTTTGCTAGTTGGGTGTGCTAGCCAAGTATTAGACTTTCAGGTATTTGGAAAGTATAAAAAAAAACTCTGGAAGGACTAACTTGTATACTATACAATGTATAGGTTATATACTATACAATGTAAGTCCAAACGAAGGTTATAACGAGGGTTTTAATAAAAACTCGCCAGCTCCGCCTTAATTTTAATTTTTTTTTGTAGTAAAACTTTTACACTAAATGAGGGGGTCATATGTTTTTCCTCACAGTCCGAATTTTCTTTCCCTAACCTTGTTGGTGAATTTGTGCAATGAAACAGGTAAGTCAGTTCAATGAAATCATGCTATTTAATTGCATACCTTTGTGTTTGAGATTCAGCTTCAGGAACCTTAACGGTTTGACGTCTGAACCGTATAAAATCATTTATTAAAACATTATTTTCACCTTCTTTTCCTGAAATTGCCTCAATTACTGGCAAAGCTTTTAAATTTTCCTTTTCAGTAGTACCATCAGTTTCCAAAATTGCCAATTCCAAGGGTTTTCCCAGTTGTTTTTCAATTTCACTGTTCACCCTTGATACTAAACTAGTAGTATTTAACTTAGTGGCAGCTCTTTTACTTCGAGTAGTTCTTATATTTTGATTAATTCTCCTAAAACCTCCAGGCCTAGGAACATTATCATAATAAGTATCGCTATGATAAGAAGGTATATCTAAATGATCAAAATTTAAGGATTTCATGTATCTGAAGAAATGATTTTTTGGATCCTCTTCATCGATATTTGACCGCTGAATCCTTGGCATTAGTTCTAAGTCCATATCATCTTCTTGAAGAGCTAAGGGTTCGTAGTTTTCAATAGGAATATCTTCTATGTAGTAATTTGATTCTCCAACTATATTTCTGGCTTTTATGAGGATGAACATGAGATAGAGTATCTTTAAATCTAAAACGGAGAAAAAATAATTTAAAACTCAGACAAACGAAGCAATTTTAGAGACAATGTCTCCATTGATGAATAATATCAGTCAACGTTTTGATAGTATTTGGCATGTGTTAAAATAAATTAGAGATTAGTTTTACAATAATGATACTATATGCCAGATATGGATTATATATTTATACAAATAATACCTATACATGCGGGGTGATTTTTTTAAATGTCACCTACTTAAAAATAATAATTTATTTGAAGTGATAACATGTGAGCAGAGTTAATTATTGAAACATAATTTACTCACTAAAAAAGTCACATTCAGTTTTTTCAGAAATACTCATTATACATTGTACCTATGATATACCTACAGGGTATATTTTAGTACACTAGTCTATTTCAGGCAAAAGAATTGATTTTTTTGGCATTTTTGCTACGTCAAATGAAATTAATTTTATTAAAAATCCTCGCACTTTGTCCAAAGAAACGATGTTCTTGCCAAGAACTTCTTGATATGAATGCTACATAATATTGCTGGTTGTTTTTTTCGACAAGGAGCTTGAAATTAGAAACAATCTACTTAGTATTTGATCACAACCTAAATTCTCTTCATCAAATATTTATTTTTGTAACTTTTATTTACATAAACTTTGATCCAGAAAAAATAGAGGAACCCTCGAGGGAACCCTTTACGAAGAAATAGCTATATTACTTAAAATTCACCATTCATTCAGCTTAAAAGCATAATTCGTTTCAGTAAATACATATTTATTTAGTTTCTTCTTCTCTTAACTTCTTTTTTCTTCTTATGGGAGCCATTTTGGATTTTTACATTTTTATATATAGCTTTTTTCTAATTACGATCATGTATCACACGAGTTGATCAAGTCTTAGATTTTGAGCGAAATTAAAAAAATCATTTTTTTGCGCTGAGTGCTTTGGAAACAACAAAGCAATTAAATTATTGGAGGTTAGGTTTGAAAGTGTAAATATTGTCAATGTGACATTGGCGCCTACGAGCATGCGGGATCTCGCATTTAGATCTACAATTAGCCGCTCCTCACATTTTGATAATCTAAAAATAATATTTTTTCGCTCAAAAAAATAAAAACGAAACTCAGGATTTTTTATTTTTTTTTTTTTGGAATAATTAATTAATAAAAAAAATATGTCAAATTTTCTTTCAGACTCTTGCGCAACTTTTTTCTAATTTAACCGATCTTGTATCTCTTATAATAACCGAGATACCCATGCTTGAGGTCGAAAAACGGACACTGTATACTCCAATATTTTTTTTTGTGGAATATTAATCAAAATAAGCTTTATATTCCAGGCGCAACGAAACACTCCAAATTTTTTGTTTTAAACCACCCTAATAAGTATGTGGGACACCGGGTGTCTGACACACTGTATATTTTTTCTATGCAATAAGATCTGATATATTTTTTTCTTAGATTAATATGAAATTTTTAAAACCTTGTTTAACAAAAAAAAATAAATCGATGATAGATATATCTATTACTTTTACCATAGTGTTCTTCTAAGTGATGCGACAGAGGCGATGACCTTGTTTAAGATTATGTACAGGGGACAATCAAATCGGCGTTTCCAATTGTTGCATATCTTATCTCATTAGCAGTTTATACTTTCATTACAGACATATAATCTTCCTCGGCATATATATGTATTAAAGAAACTCACCAAAAGTTAAAAATAATTTAAAATTCCTGTTGTCCCACCCTGTTATTGTAATGAAAGTATCAACTCTGGTCATTGGTGTATGGCTGGCCAGGTTCGCTTGCTATCACAGAATACCGATTCTTGTTCGCCGTACCAACACGAATAAGTGCGTATCAGGAAATATTGTCACTCTTAACTATTTTATCGTATAATTTAGCAAACCGAATGTGTGAGGGATATAGACAGTTAAACCACTTAAAAAAACCTTATGCTTTTACTGATCTTTAAATTTTTAGTAAATTTGCTTGGCCATGTGAAATTTTATCAGAAGCAAAATAATTATAATTGAGGGGCAATGATATCTATGAGAACATAATTAAAAGCGTGTATTATTAGCATATAATATTAGCATGCAATGTTCATAGTTTTGTCACTCCGGATATAGTTGAATAAACCGGAAAACTATTGTATTTTATTTATTTTACATTTTACTCGATTTTACTGAATTAACTGAATTGAGAGTATGTTAGGTTTGTAGAGCATGTGTACTTATTTATCTTATTATTTTAGATAAATAATAAATTTAACAATAAAATTGCCTATTATTGTGATAATGGGCAGATTGGGCAAACATTATGTTTGAGTTCATTGCTTTAAAATTCACGTTTAAAAAAAATAGAAATGATCACAATAAGTTTAGCATGCTAAACCCATCTGCAGATGGGTGATACATGCGACTTTTTGTTGTATTTATTCCTAAACCTATAGGAAATGTTTAGGAATTATTGCCATTCAGTTTCTATTAATTACACATTATAGACACTATAGACTATACATTATATGGTCATAAGAGCTTAATCACTAATCTTCTATACGTGTCAAAAGTCCCACCTCCCTTTAACTTTTGGGACGGTTTAGGATATCAACTTAAAATTTGAAACACATAAATAACTTTTCCCAAATAATTTTTTGGTATATACTTAATATGTTTAGGGGACACAAGGGAAGCATGGGGACAAGGTGAGATTTTTTTTATGGGTAGTTTGGCACATAATTTTAAAGCTAATAGAGGGGGTTAGGAAAGTTGAATATGGGCATTTTCGTTAAAATATCTTTAAAAAAATCAAACAATTTTTGTTTAACAACTAATTTTAAGTTATATAAATACAAATTTTAAGAAAAAAATAAAAAAAAATCGCTTTTTACCAAAAAAAAATAACAATTCAACAACTTAAAAACAAAATATTTAAAAATTTCAAAGTATAAGGCTGAAAAGAGAATTTAGTAGACTTTAAAATACGAAACACCCTTTCCATTTATAAAAATGTTACCCTCACCCCCTGCCTCCATGTGCACCATAAACATATCAAATAAATACGAAAAAATTATTTGGGTTATGTTATTTACGTGCTCCAAATTTCAAGTTAATATCTTAAGGGTATATCCACAGGCTCTTATGCGAGCCTAACATAACGTTATAAGCCAGTGCACAAGATACATGACGGCACATCAAGCCAGTCACGGCATCTAGTACAGTCAGTTAAGGTGAAAAAAGGGGTAAACCTCCGAATGAAAAATAACAAGCTATAAACTTGTATAAATCTTTGTTTTGACATTCTATAAGTCAGCTCAAACGTCTCATAGAATCTCGTGTCTGCGTCGCAAGATATTCAAGGTCAAATGGTGCAAAAACCGTATATTTGATAACGCTAGGTCATGTGTGGAATTCAATACATAGTAGAGTTTATAAAGTTAATTATTTACTAACAATATTATATTTATTAGTTATAAACTGTACTATGCATTTGATTCCACAGTTGACCTAGCGTTGAAGCGTTCAAGTCAAGTTGACCTAGCGTTCAATTATCAAAATATAAAATTTTATTTTCTTTAAAATGATGTATCACACGACGCCTTTCCATTTAAAAAAATACCCCCCTTTGCCCCCTGACCACATTTTAAAAATTACAAATATAGAATATATGCCAAAAGCTAGTTTAAGTTGTCTTATTTAAGTGCTTCAAATTTAAAGTCTATATCTCAACTGGTTCAGAAGTTAAGAGGGGTGGGTGGTTGACTTTTTGACAGCACAGTATATGATAACGGTAGGTCAACTGTGGAATCAAATGCATAGCACAGTTTATAACTATAATAACTATAATATTTTTAGTAAATAATTAACTTTATAAACTGTACTATGTATTGAGTTCCACAGTTGACCTAGCGTTATCAAATATACGGATAAGCGCTCTATCTCGAGAAATATACATATATTGCCTTATAGCAATTTGTAGATAATGTTATGCTCTACAACTTCGCTAATAACTCAAAATGTCATTTGAAGCAAAGAAAACAAGATAATTACAAAAAACCTGTTTTTGCGACCTTTGACCTTGAATATTCTATGAGACTTTTGAGCTAACTTATAGAATATCAAAACAAAGATTTATACAAGTTTATAGCTTGTTATCTTTCATTCCGAGGTTGAATCCCTATTTGACTGGACTAATCGTATTTTATATATTATGCGAGCCTCTGGCTAGGCCTTAAGCCGTTCAAAATTCAAAGGAGGGGGCGAACTTTAGGCATGCACTGTGGAATTAAAGTGGGTTTCACCAAGGAGCGATGTTATAGGACCTTATTTTTTATCACGAAGTTTAAAGGCAACATTACACCGCGGTGCACCGGTGGCATATTGATGTTATGCAAATTGCATGCCACAGACGGTTATGCCAATGGTGTAAAGTGGGTTTAAGAAAAGAGATTTAATTTCTGC
Source organism: Brachypterus glaber (assembly GCA_958510825.1). Lineage (NCBI taxonomy): Eukaryota > Metazoa > Arthropoda > Insecta > Coleoptera > Kateretidae > Brachypterus > Brachypterus glaber. The sequence goes on from OY294054.1 coordinate 8,937,369, forward strand.
GAAGGCTGACTGCGGTCGACAGGTTTGGTTTTCATTTGAAAAAATGTAAAAAAAATCGAAAATTTTTAGAGCTTTTTTTAAATATTCTGTATATTTTATTAAAAAATAATTGCCAACTAAAAAATGTTACGTAACATTAACTGTACGAAGTTTGACTACAGACAGACAGACAAACTGACAATCCGAAAGATAGACCGACAGGCACTTTCTTCGAGAGAAGTCTTGGGTCAGTAAAAACAATTTTTTTGTTTTTTTGCATTTTTCTCGGCGTTTTATTGCAAAAAAATATGATTTCAGCAAAAAAATTATGTCTGTTGGTCTGTCCGTTTGCTGCTTGTCGGCCTGTTAGTCTGTCTTTCGGCCTGTCGTTCTGTCTGTCTATCTGCCTGTCGGTCTGTCCGGGAAATTTGTGACCACGAGTCGTGGTTAAACTTGTACAGTTTATACGATAAAAACTCATTTTTCACAATTTTCAGCCTATAATGTCTGAAATATTGTTTTTCTACTACTTAAAAAATAATAAAAATATAATTTTGAAAAAACATACGATTCATGATGAGATGTCACAATATATATATATATATTTGCACTGATACTATTTACATATAGGCAAGTTAATTTTTATGGTACTATCTGGTAGTACCTGTCAGGTACTGCACAAAACTGAAACGAAAAGAGAAAAAATCTAAATAATGTCACGCAAGGGTACCATTAAATTGATTTAAAACGCAAATGTGTAAATGCCAGTCATGTATGACTACAATAACGGGATAGTGTCATACTATACCTATACCTATAGTTAGTACTTAGTTGGTACAGGGTGATCTAAACTTGAGTACACCTGGTGACACAGATCCAATGTACACCCCCTTAACTTCTGTATTTTTAAAGATAAAATTTTGAAATTTGATACCTATAATGGACCTAAGGAACCTCAACTTTTGACATATAAAACGACATTTTCCTACTTTCGGTATTACCGGAAATGCTGTCAACTTTCACATTTTAAGTGAGAAATCTAAACGCCTTACATTTTTGGAATCTGCACACTGTTCTGAAAACATTGATACCACATAAGTGACATTTTGAATGTCAAATTTTATTTGAATTTTGTTTTAATTTTTCTAATTAAATAGGCCATGACATCTTTAATGGATTCTAATGGACACCAGAAATGCTAAAAAAATAAATTTGTCAATGTCAACCTAATTAAAAAAATTAAAACAAAATTCAAATAAAATTTGACATTCAAAATGTCACTTATGTGGTATCAATGTTTTAAGAAAAGTGTGCAGATTGCAAAAATGTAAGGCTTTTAGAATTCGCACTTAAAATGTAAAATAATTCTGACATATGATTGGTCAAATTCTTAGTTAGTTAAGTGTTAATCTATTCTCATGTACCACTGAGATTGAAATTTGTGGCAATATTGACAAAAATTGAAACTTCATGGTATTGTAATTTTTATCAATATTGAATAGAATTTCAATGGTAAATGTGAATAGGCCTAAATGACTGGTTAAACCATCCATTTCTCTTAAAATTTTGAGAAAGCCAGAGCATTGTTTTCTTTAAAAAACATGGTACAGCTATACCAACTTAATTTATTATTCCAGAAACAGTAAAATAAGATTAGTTTATTTTGCGGACTTTTTAAACCAATAGAAAATATAATCGAGGAAGGACAGCTAAGGTGGTTCGGACATATGAAAAGAATGAGCGACGACAAGACAGTTAAAAAAGTGTATGAAGCTAAAACAAGCAAAAAGAGGACAAAAGGAAGACCAAGAAAAACATGGTCACAGGAAGTAAAACAAGCCGCAGAAAAAAGGGAAATAAAATGGGACGAAGTAAACAGCTTGGTTCTGGACAGGACGAACTGGAGAAAATTATGGAAAACGACACCAAAAGAAGTAACATAAAACAATTTGCCTTACACCCGAAAGGGTACAAGAAGGCGTATGGATTAAGTAAGTAAGTAAGTTATTTTGCGGACAAAGTTACTCTAAAAGTAAGTAAAGGACACTTTGTATTAGTAATGTTGTCATCTAAATACAAGAAAGTCTTTTAACTCGAGAGGATAAGGTTACCACAGTAATCCTACAAGGTAGATTAGATAGATAATTATTTAGACTTAAAACATTATTGTCAAATAATGACAATGACAGTATTGCTATGGTAAATTTAATCTCGCGAGTTAATCAAGCTAGTACGAGGGGTAAACGCTCAAAAAATATTTGTACCTTGAATTCCTTCTTAGGGGATAATCCCTTAAGATTTCCTAGGAATTTCCACCAAAATTACCTCGAAAAATCTTGAAAATTGCTTAAGAATTTTGGTAAAGATGAGATTTTCTTTATAAAATTTTACTTTTTCTGGAATAATAAATTAAAGGTCTAGCCAGAGGCTCGCATAACTAGCATAATACCTAACATATGATGCTGTGATTGGCTTGATTTGCCTTCATGTATCTTGTGCGCTGGCTTATAATGTTATGTTGGGATATCATAAGAGCCAGTGTTTTTAAAGAAATTTATGCTCTTTCCTTAAAACATTTCAGGAGTAAGTAAGGAGATTAAAATACATTGCCCAGTAAAAGAGCTTTCCCATTTTTCACCTCCGCGCGTAAAATGGAATTTTTTTATTATCAGATTCACTTTCAGCAACCATATACCAATTTTTACGAAAACTAACCTCTGCCCCTTTGGGGGTGAACTTAGAATTTTGTTATAATCAGATTCCCTTTCAAAAACCTCAAAAACCCCAATATACCAATTTTCACGAAAAATACCCCTCATCCCTCAGGGGGTGGATTTAGAATATTTTTATTATCAGATTTACTTTCAGCAACCTCAAAAACCCCAATACACCAGTTTTCACGAAAACTACCCCCCACCCCTCAGGGGTGAAATTAGAAAAAAAATATTATCAGATATAAATAATATATAATTCGTCGACCACAAAAACCCCTATATACCAATCTTCACGAAAATATTGAAAATATTTAAAAATATTTACCCCCCGACCCCCGTGGGGGTGGAGTTAAAAAAAATTATTATCAGATTCAATTTCAACAACCTTGAAAACCCCCATACATCAATTTTTAAATTTTTGTAAAAAAAATGTATTTTTCCCCATTCGCACACCAATGTTCACCAAAAACAATCCCCAGCGAGAACCTTTGGTAACATACAAAATCTTTTAAAAAATTTGTATTGTTTTATTTAAAAAAAAATGATTTCCGGAATAAAATAAAAAGTACTTATAGCTTACAAGGACCTTTTTTAGTTATGTGCTTTTTAGACAAAAAAAATTAAGAGAAAAATTAGAAAATGATGACTCCCCTTTAAACGTTTGGTGAGCCCCCTTGTTTGTATATTTTTCAATAGACGTTTTAAGTGTTTTGATTAAAAGTCTCTCTCAAATTAAAAACAATATTTAATAGTTTCTGTGAATGATAAATCCATAAATTTTGGTCAAATTGTAGACACGATAGTGAGTAATATCAAAAAAATATTTATTAATTTCTGTGAATGCAAATTAAGATAAATTCATCCCATCATTTTTAGATACATAATTTACTTATACCGGGGAAAAAAATTATCTCTATCTATCTATATAAAATCGTAACTAACTAACTCACTCACTGTAATTTATGACATTTTTATGACATTCTTTCTTTCCTACTATCCTTAGTCCACATGACTTTACTAGCTCTACTCTACATTATATATCCTTCTCACAGGGCCGTAGCGAAGACGATTTTGTGGGGGGTGGGCGAAGAAGGTAAAAAATAGCCATAGCCAATTTCAAATGTTGACGATATTCCTGACTCATTCTTAACCTTTAGTTTTCGTTCAGATATATACGATTTAATCCACTTTAATAAAAAATTTGGTATTTTTAGTTCTCTAAGTTTAGTTATTAGAAAATCTGGCCGTATTGTATCGAACGCTTTACTTAAGTCAAACAACAATGATACTACAAACATACCGTTATCAAGTTCTTTATAAACAAAATTTAACAAATCAAAAGATGCACACTCAGTTGACCTATTCACCCTAAAACCATGTTGGGAGTTATTTATTAAATTGTTATCATCTAAGTAGGTAACTAATCATTTGTAGACAATTTTCTCCAGAACCTTTGAAAATACACTTAGAAGGGAGATTTGTCTATTAATTATCCACACATGTGTGGTCTCCATTTTTATAAACAGGAACTACAAGTGCCGTTTTCAAAACTTCCGGAAAAATACCATGACAAAGACTGTAATTCACTAGGTGAGCAAGAGGTCTTACTATTAATGGAAGTGAATCATTTAAAATAGAGACTGACATTTCATATATTCCAGAAGATGATTTATTTTTAATTTCTTTAAAACCCTTAAAAATTTCTTATTCCACAACTGGTGTATGATTGTATGGTTTCATAATATTATTAAGTGAGAATGTACGAGGTAAGGATATATTTTGTCGAAAGTGATTAAGCAAACAACTTTTAACAGTGCTAGAAAAATGATTGCCAAATAGATTTGCTACATCATATGGATCACTTACAGTTTTATTGTTATTTAGTAGTAGAATGTCTTTATTTTTGGTTGATCTACCTAGTGCACGGTTCACAATTTTTCAGGTTTCCTTTGAGTTATTTTTCGAGTTTTTAATTTTATTTTTGTAGTAATTTTGTTTAGTAATTTTCAATAATTTTGTAGTTTCTTTTCTTTTACTTTTACAGATAACAGATTTATCTGGTGGTATCATGGGCATTTTTGAAAAAAAAAGTTAAGGTCATAGGAAAAAAACGGCTTAATTCAGCACAAAATGAACGGTACTATAGTACTGAGAAGTAAAAAAATAGTTAGTTTTTTATTTGTAGGGATAATAGATTTCCCAAGCTTTATTTGGCCAGTTAAAGGTCATAGAAAACAAAATGACGCATTTCTTCAAAAAATAAATATTTTTTTCGAAGTTGGGGCATTTTGTATAGTTAAAAAAAAAAGAGTTTTTAAGGTAGAAGATTTCCTCTAAACGAAACGAGCCCAATGCGCGACCAAATGAAGTCAAATACACGTGAAATATAAATTGAAAATGTCACCTGACGTGACTTAGAAACGTCGCTAGAAGTATTTAGAGACGTCACTGGAGGTAATTTAGATTAAGGAGGTTCCAAGCAAAACTCCACAAGACACAAAGTTCATAAAGTCGATTTTGCTTGATTAAATCAAACAAACAAAAATAAAATTCAGATTTTGTTTTAATACTTATAAGTATACATACAATTGCATGTCTAATGTTATTAGTTACATTTGCGAGTAGTTTACAGGCCCCACACTCAGAAAATGTCTTTGTATTTTAATACTAAAAGTTATATGTAAATACATATTTTTTATTTATATTGCCACAGGTGGTTCACCATTGGTATTTAATACTTTACTTGTGATAATATAAACTATAATGTATGTATTGTATACAATTAGTTGTCATACTCACACAACAAAATGTGATGGTATATTTGTATTCCCACGCAACGTGTGTTTATTAATACTATAACATTTGGTAAATTATATCACAGTTATAGTACGGTAAACTTTAAGTTGTAGTTAAGTTGTGTTATTGATCTAGTTTAAAATAGGTATGTTACAGTTTTCAGTAAAATAACAATCAGTAAATAATACCAAAATTTTGGTTAGTAATAATACAGAGGAAAGTAAAAAAAGGATCGATTATTTTGTCAGTGTGTAATTGTGTGTGGTTGCAAGCCGTAGCTATGGGGAGAGCCTCTCCCCACCTATCTTGAAATCAAAAAAGTTGCATATTTCATGGATTCAAAATACCAAAAGTTGCATATTTCACAAAAGTGTGGGAAACATTTTTTTAAGACATTAAGAACAAAAGGGTGGGCACTTTTTTTAGACATTAACTTTTAGTAGAAGAAAAAAGTTGCATTTTTAGGCTAAAAAAAGTTGTCATTTTTGACCTTCTCCCCACCCACGAATCTTCTTCACTACGGCCCTGACTGTATCATAGTTTAAACTAATTAGATCAATAATACAACTTAACAACTTAAAGTATACCATAATATAAGTGTTATATACTTTACCAAATGTTACAGTAATTTTAACTACAACATGCTAGTACTAATAAATACATGTTGCTTGGTGTTCCAAAGTCCAAACCAAATCCATTTCGAGCAAAAAAATTGTCGATCGGTGGGTCTATCGTTCTGTCCGGGAAATCTTTTAAGTACGATAACTTGCGAACACTAAAAAGCTAGAGACTTGAAATTTGGCAAACCGGTATTACAAAAAGTTTTCGCTCGGGATTGTTTTTGGTGAACATTGGTGTGCGGCAAGGGGGGCAAATGGGGAAAAATACATTTTTTTACAAAAATTTGAAAATTGCTATACAGGGGTTTTTGAGGTTGCTGAAATTGAATCTGATAATAAAAAATCTAACTACACCCCCGAGGGGGTGAGGGTGTAAATGTTTTTAATATTTTCTAACTTCACCCCCGGGATGAGGGAGTGATTATTTTTAAATATTTACAATATTCTAGTGAAAATTAGTTTATAGAGGTTTTTAAGGTATCTGAATCTGATAAAGAAAAATTCTAATGAGCAAAAGTGTTTTGGCAAACATGTACAACTTTACCGATGCGCAGTAGGGTTTGGTAGAACATATTTAATAATACATACGAATAAGCAAAAGTGTTCTGGCAAACATATACAAATATACTAAGCCCAGAAGAGCATCGCATCCTCATTGTCTTTGTATTTCCGGGTCAGAACACAGTTCTCTTGCCCGGCAATTTATTGTTTGTAGACATCTGTATTATTTTTTTTTGGTGAGTTTGTCCTGTGTAGGACACCATTATGCGATTTAGAAGTTGGTTTCTTTTGTCATCAATATGTTTTTGTTTATAAGCCGTGCCGTGCTTGACATAATCATAAAACGGGTCCCTTTCAGAACCTTTTTTTTTTTTTTTTTTTTTTCTAAAAAAAATAATATAATAAATAATAATAAATTAACATTGATAATGGGAACATACATTTAAAATTTGCTTTAATAAATATTACATAAATAGTTAATATGGGGACGTTACATTTAAAATGGTTGAGAATTAAAATTGAGTAGGTTAAAGAATAAATAAATAAAAGTGGAACATATAAACATATAAAATTGGTGTAAAATAAAATGACAAAAGTGGGGACATGTTAAACATTGGTAACTATGGACATTAAAATTAAAATTAAAATTAAAATAAATTTATAAAATTTATTACCGAGGGCTGTTTCCCCCATGATTGATAAAGCTCGTCCCTTCTGGTTTAGGGTGGATTATATTCAAAATTTGTAATATTTTTCGGCCTATTATACTTGGCTCTCCGGTCAGGGACATAATCGACAGCTTGCTGCACAAGCTCGTTTGGGTGGTTTACGGCCCGTTCATAGTGTCTCTCTGCTAGAACTTTTAAGTGTTCTAGCCCAGAAGTGTTTGGTGGAACATATTTATGCGCAGAAGGGTTTAATAATACATATGAATGCGCAAAAGTCTTCTGGCAAACATATACAAATATACCATGCGCAGATATGTTTGGTAGAACGTATTTATGCGCAGATGTGTTTAATAATATATATGAATGCGCAAACGTGTTTTTAAAACATGTACAAATATTTTTTTCTAATTTCACCCCCTGAGGGGTGGCGGGTAGTTTTTGTGAAAACTGGTACCTATAATGGGGTTTTTGAGGTTGCTGAAAGTGAATCTGATAATAAAAAAATCTAAATCCATCCCCTGAGGGGTGGGGGGTATTTTTCGTGAAAATTGGTATATTGGACTTTTTGAGGTTGCTGAAAGTGAATCTGATTATAAAAAAATTCTAACTCCACCCCCCAAGGAGCGGGGGTAGTTTTCTTGATAATCTGATAATAACATTTTCCTAATTTTGGGGGGTAGTTTATATGAAAATTAGTATATTGAGGTTTTTTCGTGAAAACTGGTATATTTTTAAGTTTGCTAAAAGTGAATCTGATAATAAAAAATCCATTTTAAGAGCGGAGGTAAAAAATGGGAAAGCTCTTTTACTGGGCAGTTTATTTTGTCCAGTAGTGTATATACTATATACTATTTAAACCATATATGGATGTAAATTCAAAAAAAAAATAGTTTACTAAATTTATTTATTTTCAAAATCCCACCCTGTATACAAGTATATCGTTATTTTACGTACATGTCTGGAATAGCACTTATCACCCGTTATCAGCATTTCCTGAGCCTACTATACTGGAAAAATTCATTAAGTGGTCCCAAATATTTTTAAATATTAAAATTATCCCATGCATAATATGCATTGCATAGTGATTCAGAAATAGGTAGGTAGAACCTATTAGGTAGGTCCGTGCCACTATGGGCCAGGAGACCTTCGTTTTTGGCCAAAACTCGGCTGTTAGCAGTAATATCTTAAAACTTAATAACATGGGGTTTTCGAGGATGCTGAAACCGAATCTGTTTATAAAAATTCAAAATGGTGGATCCAATATGGCGGCCAAATCTGTTAGATTTTATTGGATTCTCCTAAAAATTGGTACCTAGGGGTTTTCGAGGATGCTGAAACCGAATGTTTTTAAAAATTCAAAATTTAAAATGGAGGAGCAATATGGCGGCAAAATCTGTAAAATTTCATTGGATTTTGATGAAAATTGTTATTCAAGGGTTTTCGAGGATGCTGTTTTTTTTTTAATTCAAAATTCAATATGGCGGATCCAATATGGCGGCCAAATCTGTTAGATTTTATTGGATTCTGATGAAAATTACTATTCGGGGGTTTTGAACATGCGAAAACCGATTTTTTTTTTAAAATGATTTTGTTACCAATTTACATCATTTCAGTTATCAATTTCAGAATCCTCAAAAACCCTTAAATACCTATTTTCGTCCGAATTCAATAAAATTTAACTAATTTTGCAGCCCTATCCTAGAATGCCAATTTTTATCAGAATCCAATGAAATTTTACAGATTTTGCATCCATATTAGATCCGCCATTTTAAATTTTAAATTATTAAAAACATATTCTGTTTCGGTATCCTCGAAAACCTCTGAATATGAATTTTCATCAGAATCCAATGAAATTTATGAGATTTGGCAGCCATATTGGAGGATTTTAAATTTAAAATTTTTAAAAACAGTTTTCCAGGATGCTATCCTGGAAAACTCCTGAATACCAATTTTCATCAGAATCCAATAAAATCCAACAGATTTAGCCGTCATATTGGATCCTCCATTTTGAATTTTGAAGTTTTAAAAACAGATCCGGTTTCAGCATCCTCGAAAACCCCTTGCTACTAATATTTACTATATTACGACCAAAAGCAGAGTTTGGCCAAAAACGAAGTTTTACTCAAAAAATATACGTAAAACTACACAAAGGTTCAATTTATTTCCTTATGCAAAAGAAACTGGCAAAAACGTGCATCCAGGCAATAAAGTACTTAGGTTACCAAATGACGTATGGTATTTAAAAATCGGTAGCGTTATGCAAATTTATTTTACATTGAAACTGTAAATGTTGCTTAAAATATTAGGTTTCTGCTAATTTAAAAGTACACAAATCATAAGAATTAAAAAGTTTTATTAATTAAATATGATATTTAGTTAGTTTATACCTCTTTTAATTATTTTAATTAAAAACAGAACTTAAATGATTGCTTATTCAAAAGTCTAGTAATAAAAGTATTGAAAAAATTGTATGGGTTTTTCTAGTTTAAACTCTTGTAGAAAAAAAACCCTTAAAAATAATGTAATAAACTTTGAGAATAAATGCCCTAACTATTCCTTATTCGTTTTCCCTATTTATTTTTTTGAAATTCAAAAGTCAAATTTGTCTACTTTTGGCCAAAGACGCAGCTCTCCTGGCTCATAGTGCGTCCGTCTGTCTATCAATGTATATCCGTCCGTCCGACTGTTCACCCGTTTGTCCGTCCGTCCGTTCGTCCGTCCGTCTACAGACGTTTTCTTTTCGGCGTAATAATTCAAGAAAGAAAAATTCGATCGACTTCTATTTTTTAGAAAAATTCAATCTTGGTAAGGACACAAACCCTGTTAAAATTGAAAATAATTTCCTAAAAATTAAAAAAGTTATGAAGAGCTAAACTTTAAAAAAAAATTGAAAATTATTTTACAAAAAAAAAATTGTCGTTCGGTCGGTCGATCGGTCGGTCGATCGTTCTGTCCCGAAAATCTTGTAAGCACGATAACTTAAGAACGCTTTAAGCTAGAGACTTGAAATTTGGCATACAGGTATGTTGCCAAAAGTTATCGCTCGGGATTTTTTTTAGTGAATATTGGGGTGCGGCAAGGGGGTAAAAGGGGAAAAATACATTTTTTTACAAAAATTTGAAAATTGCTGTATAGGGGTTTTTAAGGTTTTCTGAAGTTAAATCTAATAATAAAACCTTTCTAACTTCACCTCCGCAGGGGCGAGGGGGTAAATATTTTTAAATATTTTCAATATTTTCGTCAAAATTGGTATATAGGGGCTTTTGGGGTCGACGAATATGAATCTGATAATATTTTTTTTCTAATTTCACCCCCTGAGGGGTGGGGGTAGTTTTCGAAAATTTGTGTATTGGGATTTTTGAGGTTGCTGAAAATAAATCTGATAATCAAAAAAATTCTAACTCCACACCCTAAGAGGCAGGTGGTAGTTTTCGTGAAAATTGGTATATTTTTAAGGTTGCTAAAAGTGAATCTGATAAAAAAAAAAACATTTTACTCGCGGAGGTGAAAAATGGGAAAGCTCTTTTACTGGGCAGTGTATTTGTTAGATAATAAACAGTTTGGAATCAAAATAAAATACATATTTGAATTGTAATATTGCAATTTTATTCATATTAACTAAAGGCTATAATCACAAACTTAAATTTATTTTATAATAACAAGGTATTTATCTCTTAAAACTCTATATTAAAGTTAAAATAATAGTTATCTAATACTAGTACTAATTTTTATCCTTAAAATAGTATCTAGGTAGATACCTGGGTACCTTTCTCTAAAAGAATAATTAAGCTTTTGGACTAATTTTGTTGCGCAAGTTTTGCATACAAAATTTTCCTTGTACATTCCGTACTTTTCTAAACATGCTTTATGGTTTGGACTTTTTGGTACTTTCTTGTACAATTTTGACATTTTATGCCAATATTAGTCAAGTATATATTAAGTACACAAGTAAAGGGGCATAGCGTAGTGGCTAGCGCGTATGTATAGCAAGTCTACTATCGTGAGCTCGATTCTCACTGGCGCCGATTTGCCTTTTTCAGTTAATTAATAATTGAAATTTGGCGAAGGCGATAAGTGAAACGGACAATCCCTAGAAACTGGTTCGAAAGTCAGTATAAGCCGGTGGTTCCCTCTGCTACTAGCCCACACAAGTCCTGGACTTAGGGGATGCTTAATTAAGTAGAATAGTTCGAGGTTAAACAAAACAAAAAAAAAAAAAAAGCAAAGTACTTTTCTTATTATAATATTATTTTTTGGTAATAATGGGGATTTATTTTCTATTACATTTTGAGAGCTAATTTGGATGAATTGGTAGCTAAAGTCCAAATAATTTTTAGTTGTATTTGTATAATTTTTTTCATTAAATATATTTGTAGAATATTTATTAGGTATTTCTTCTTCGTCTTCAAATAAAGTTTTATGGGCTGCTTTAAAAGTAAATTTATTTTCCTCAACTGGGGGATCTAGAAAAAAGTAATCACTTTCCTTACAATCTGTATTTGTTATTTTTTCGAAAATATAATTCTTTGAAACATTATTAGATTCTTTATCGTTTTTATTAAAATTTATAGTAGAGTTTTACTTTATTTTTTCTCTGATGAGTTATTGCTTTTGATAAAAACTTATCAAGGACTTTTTCTTTAAAGTTATCATTTTTTGCACTTTATTCGTCATTAGAATTTTGTAATATTTAGGTTTACATTTTTTGAAAGATTTTCATCAGCAATATATTTAATTACCATAGGTCATTGTTTGTATCATATTCGTGTCTATCAAATGCTCTTTGTGGAGCTTCTTCTCTATTTCATGTTTCGTTATAATTAAAGGTTAGCTGCGATTCTTCTCTGTATATTTTGGGATTATTATTTACATTACTGGTACCTTTATTAGGATTATAACTTTACTTAAAATTCTTATTGCATTTTCTGAAACGTCGTCACAGTTTAAAATTGTAAGTAGCATTCTATCTATGTATAGATTCTGCTGATATCAAATCAATGTTTTCATCTATAATAATTTCAACGTTATCTGGTGCATTAATTTGAGTTGAGTCCAACATTTCGCTTTTCGCTTCTTCCTTCTCTTGAGTGTTATTTATTGTAATTATTTCCTCTCGGACATTTTCATTCTCCTCTTCTTTATTATGTTTTATATCGGTCTTTTTTTGAGGCATTAAAAATAGCTTTTAAAAAATTAAAGTTTTCACAAGCATCAAATCAAATCAAATCAAATCAAATCATTTATTTCGTTCGTAGAAACAAGTTTTTGAACATGTCAAAGAGAATTACATAAAAATGTTAGATATGTTAAATTACATAATTGTTAACTTACAGATTAAAAGCTTATCATAAGCACAAAAATAGGTACGTCACAGATATAAAATTATAGAATGAGTATATACATGTGTTTATACAGTATACTATCACTCAACCAACGGCCATTTAAAATCATTTACTTTATAGAAACATTCTTTTAATAGAGTTTTCTTTACTGTTTTTCTAAACAGGTGTACGTTTTTAATGTTTTTTATGTCACAGGGTAACAAATTGAATAGTTTTAAGCCAACATGTATGGGAGATTTGTCATAAGTTTTATATAATCTTCGATAATGCATATGAAAGTTATTAGCGTTTCTAGTGAAATAATCATGAACTTGGTTGTTTGTGACATAAGTAGTTTTATTTTTATAGGCATTTGTTAGCAGTTCAAGAATTAGGATACACGGTAGTGAGAGAATGTTCATGTTTAGAAATAGAGGTTTACATGGGTGATCATATGAAGCCCCAGCTAGGCAGCGTAAAACACGTTTTTGTGCCCGGAAAACATATTCAAAGTTTGTTGAGAGACCCCACGTTAAGATCCCATAAGATAACCGTGATTCTATATTGGCGTGGTAAAACATGACTAATTGAGGTCTTGTCAGTATACGCTTTAAGGCTCGTACTTGATAGCAGGTTGTGTTAATTTGTTTGATTAGTTTATCGCATTGGGCGTTCCATGCTAAGGTTTCATCTATTGTTACACCCAGAAAAGGTACTTGATCAACTCTTTCAATGTTTTTGTCATTAATTTCTAAGTTAATATTATTTAGATTCCTCTTTTTATTGGTGTGAAATCTTAGGTATTTTGTTTTAGAAGCATTTAAGTATAACGAGTTGGCATTAAACCATTGCGTTAATTTTTGACAGATTATTGGTAGATGATGTTTCCATTCCTCCTCAGACTTAAACGATAGGAGGATAGAGGCATCGACCCAACCTGATTCGCCCTTAAATAAATCCGATATTTTGCGCCTTCTAATTATCTTTGTAAATGAATTGTTCTGTTCTTGAGTTTTTTTTTTTTGTACATTTTGCTTTCCTAAGAATTTTGTGTAGTCAATAGCATCTGAATTCCAAGTATATATTTCACAAGCCATTAACAATGGTTTTGGGTTTAAGTTGTTTTATGGCCTTTTCTAATATAGGCGCAAAGTGAACTGTTGTTAATAAGCAATAGGGATTAGCACTTCGCCATTCTTCTACGCCCTTTTTCCATAAATTTTTTAAGGTAAAGGTTTAAAATTTGATACGTCTGCAGGCTGTAAAATACGTGTGGAATTTGGATAGAGAGATATTAAAATTATGTCAAGTTTTGTACAAAGTAGGCTTATATCATGTTGTATGGGTTTTATGTCCATCTAAGAATAATATGACAGGAAATTTTACATAATTTGCCTTTAAATTAGGATGCAAAACTTTTTCTATATAATCGAAAAATATTTCTGTTATCATCCACCCATTATCGCTTGTACCCATACCCCAATCTTTGAGAATACTGTCTGCAACGACTTTGTTGACTCTCTTATTGGGATAGATTACCAACGGTGATACAATAGCTCCTGATGCAGAAAAAGAAACATTACCGTTAAATCCTGTTTGGCTTTCCCTAAATCACTTCGTAGTTTCTTCTTAGTACCATTGGGTACAATTACCTTTCCCAACTTGGGACAGAATAGGAAACAAGTCTCATCACCATTGTAAATTCTGGTTGGATCATTTAAAATTTCGTAGTAGTTTTTTCGTTCCAAATAACGTTTAATGTCGTTGAACCAACCTCTGATATCCTTTTCTGAAACATTTGCGGAAGCCACTGTTACTCCCTCAGGAGTTCTTTCAACAAGAAAGGGATCCTGTTTTAAAAATAATTTATACCAATGGTCACCGGGTATGTTATTTGTGAAAGGGGTGTTTCTTTCATTTTTCTTCTAAAAAATCTTTAACTGATATTTGAATATCACGTTTTTTTCTAGGAAATCCTTTTCTGTGGCTTTCCAAAATCCACTGTACCAATTTTTCCTCTTCCTCCTTTGTCAGATAAGTGACCAATTTTTGGGATCAGTTAAATTTGATATTAGCCCCAATTGCAAAGTAGACCTTGGTATATCATATTTTAAAGCCACAGATTTTTTTCTAGCTCTCGCTCAAGACCTTCCTCCGAATATTTTTTCTTATATTTATTCTTATAACTTTCGGCATCTAAAAGTAAATTAATATACAGTAATATACGGGTATTTTAAACCAAACTATTGAATGTTGCAATTCGTATGTGAATCAATGACTGCAGGATGGAAATATGTCCACTATTATGTAAATCAATGACTGCAGAGAGCTAATATGTCCACTTTTTGGCAAAAATGAGTTAGCATGCTATTTTGTTCATTTAAATTTAGGTATTTGGTCCAGCTACAATAGTATTTTGTATCTTCTGTAAAATTTGGTTTTTGGTAGTATCAAGTTGGGACATATTCCTTTTCTGCAATATATTATTTATATTTATTTATGCGTATTCAGCATAAATTATTAAATTTACTGAATTTAATTGTATTAATTTTTTTAGTTTATTTATTCTTTTTTATCTTATTTAGTAATATACCCAAGATGCCAACATTTTTTATAAAATTTTTACTAGATTTTTACCTAAATAAAACAAATTTTACTGTGCATAATATAAAGGAATTCGTAGCATTACATATCTTCACGGCTTGTTATTAATTTGTTGTTATTTATTAGTTTTTTAATATTTATATCCAGGTATGGATATTTTGGTACAGATACTTATATCCAATGGTGGATATTTTGGTAAATATTCTGATAATAATAATATCCATATATGGATATTTTGGTACAGACACATATAAATAGAATAGAATAGAATAGAATAGATTTTATTTATGCTAAATACAAGTTTTTACAAGTTTGCAATCGTCAGGATGGTATTTGAAAATGTAACTAAATAACTAAACATAATAAAATAAATAACAACATAACAAACACAGATATCACAAAAATTAGAATTCGTTTATATTAACATTTCTAAGACAATTAGTGAATTCGTCCGTGGAATAAAATGCATGAACCAAAAGGTAATGTTTCAGCCTTTTTTTGAACGTATTGTCACCCAATTGAGTTATTTCTATGGGTAAACTGTTGTAAAAAGAGGGACCAAAATAATTAAAGCAATGTCTACTAGAATGCAGTCTTAAAAACGGAAGTTTAATTTTATCTCTATTACGTGTAGTAGGGCCGTCATTGGCACGCGTCGTGTAGTGAGAAAGTCTAGCTCTAGTGTCACATATTGACTCATAGACCAGTAAAGAAGGCATCGTTAGTATGTTTAGGGATTTAAATTTGTCCCTAACATCATCACGATACCTGCTTCCAGTTATGATTCTCAATGCACGCCTTTGAAGACCAAAAATAAGACCCGCGTGACAACTAAAGCCCCAAATGGTTAACCCGTACCTTAGGTGAGACATAAACAAAGCGTAGTAAGCACTTAATAAAACCTTAAATGGCACTATATCACGAAGGTATCGTAATAGGAAAAGTGATTTATTTAATTTCGTAGCCAATTGATCGATATGAGGTTCCCAGCTTAACTTCTGATCAAGATACATGCCCAACAGTTTTGGGTTTTCAACGTTTTCGTCAGATATATCTCTATGAGAAAAATAAATTGTTGACGTCTTATTTGCTGAGAACCAATCAAGTAACTTAGCTTCGTTTCTTAGAACCTCTGTCTTTAGGGTGTTTAAATTATTTAATGACTTAAGGAAGGTGGTATCGTCAGCAAATAAAGTAAGATCCTCATTGGGCACAGAGTTTATTAGGTCATTAATGAACAGGAGGAATAGAATGGGACCGAGGACACTACCCTGTGGCCCCACACCAACAAAGCCTTCTCTTGACTGAGAACCATTAATGGTAGTAAACTGACGCCTGTTTTCCAAAAATGACTTCAACAAAGATAAACTCAGTTCATCAAAATTGTAGAATGAACCAAGCTTATTCAGAAGAACGTCATGTGGCACACAGTCAAAGGCCTTCTGCAAGTCATAGAGCCTGGCACAGACAATGTCCCCACTCTCCATTCCATTCACGATGAATTCTAATATGTGTTCCAATGCGTTAACCGTTGTTTTATTTTTTCTGAAACCGTATTGATGCTTGTAAAGAAGATTGTGCTATTCAATATGCTCTAAAATTTGATTTTTCAATACGGTTTCAAAAATTTTAGAGATAACTGGCAAAAGAGCAATAGGTCTAAAATTATTCGGAGAATCAGTGGGACCCTTTTTGTCGATAGGACAAATTTTTGCTATTTTGAGCTCATCTGGGTACACACCATTCCTTAAGCGCTCATTAAATAATTTAGTTAAAGGTATATATAAGCCTTTTTTTACCAACTTGATAAGCTCAGTAGATAATTCGTACGGGTCTCTGGTTTTTTTACTTTTAATGGAGCAAATGGTGTCGCGCATTTTAATAAATGATATTTCATTAAAGCGAAAATTAGGAGACCCGGCACTGTCAGGCAGATACCGATCATAAGTTGAGCTGGACCTTGATATGCCTTTTACTGTTTCATGCGGTACATTGAGAAAAAAATCGTTAAATTCTTGAGCTTCAGTTTTAATAGGTTTGGACATATTTTTCTGCTTTCTATTTCTTTATCTTTATCTTTATCTTTATCTTTATCTATTCAAAACATCCCAGTAAGCTTTGGGGTTATTATTATTATCTTTAATGTATTTTGTGTTAAAGTTTTTTTTACTATTTTTTAGTTTTTGTTTGTAATAAGACTTAAGTAACTTGACATTTGGGCCCAGATTTAAACAGGTAAACTTATTATGAAGCTCTACTAGAGATTTTAAATTATCTCTAATTAACTTTAATTCTGGCGTAAACCAGGAATTTTTGTCTACATGTTTTCTTTTCTTTTGTTCAGGAAAAGAAGATGTAATTCCATTTTTTAAAAGATTATTAAAAATAGAGAACTTTGTATTTATATCGATCTCATTGTTATCTATAAAGTCCCAGTTTAATTCATCACAATATTCATAAAATAATAACTTACCAGCATCAGTAAAAGGCCTATACATAGATTCAGTTTCTTTCGTGCCACGATTATTTTTTTCTAACCTAAGGTGAATGGCCTTGTGATCAGATAAGCCTGGCTCTGAAACAGCACATTCAAAAGTTTTATTGCTGCTAAAGTTAATCAGAAAATTATCTAGGCAATTTATTTTACGTGTTGGCACCTTAATTATCTCAGTGTAGTTAAAAGATTGATAAATATCACGCACATCCTTAAAATCGCTGTCAGCACTATTAAAATATATGTTAAAATCGCCGCATATTACTGGGTGAATGTAACGTTGGCAATATTCAAGTACTGTCTCCAGTAAAGATTTAAACAGGGAAAGATCAGCTTTTGGAGGATGATAAATGCAGACAATTGCCAATTTTTCCAAAGGAATATATGTGGCAGCGATTTCTAAAACACCTTCAACTGAGAGATTATTTAACTCAATGATTGGGGAAGAAATTATACTACTTTTGCACAAAATAAGGGAACCTCCCTTAGTAGTTCTTGAGCGACAAAAGGCTGAACTAACAGAGTAGTTAACAATATTGAAATTTTCTAATTCCCCTGAATTTAAATGATGTTCCGTAATACAGAAAACTTCAAAATTATTACAGGTGTTATTTAAATATGCATCAAGTTCATGCATTTTATTCCGAACAGACTGAGCATTTATATGCGATACATTAAAAAGGTTTGACTTAGTTTCGACTTTGTCTGTCTCGAAAAATAAATTCACTTATGACTAGCCCCTTGGTCCACTTTTTTGAATCTAAAATATTAATTTTTTCGCTGTCAGGTATACCAACTTTAAACGAACAATATGTTATATTGGTGGAATATTTAGGTACTATTTTAGAGCATATTATTTTATTTGTTTTGAAGTTTTTTTTTAATGTATTTTTTAACTGTTTCTTCAGATGTATCAGGTGAAAATCTGGATATGTAATACCAATTAAACTTTTCACGTACTGATCGTTCAACAGCAATAAGGTCCTGATTTTCGGAATTTCCTGTAACTGTAACTGTTTCGTTTTGTTTACGTCGAGTGTTGTTTTCGTTCATCTTTTTTTTTATAACTGACCACCTTGAATTCACCATTTTGATCAATATATATCCATTATTATTTTTCGTATGACATAATTAATAAAATAAAATATAAAAATAGTTAAAAATAATTATAAGACATCGGTGTAACAGTGTAAATCATAAAAAAATGTCTAAACTTCTTATGCATTCCAAAACATTTTCATTAAGGTGAGGCAGATCTTCAGAGTCTCCTTGATAAGCTCTTAGGGGGCAGTTATTTATAATATGGTTAACGCTTTGTGAATCTGCACCACAATTACACCTAGCTGAGTCAATCCAACCGCAGCGGTGCTTATATATAAAAAGTCCGTGTCCTGTTCGGAGTCTATTCAACTGACACCAATCCCGTCGTATTAAATAAAAACCGTCAACCTGTTCCGTTGAATCAAGTTGTTCTCCAAATTTTCCCATTATACTGGTTTTCCAATTTTCTTTCCGGAGTTAGGTGAAATCTACTTGATCATCAAGTAGTTTTTTAGCTGTTTTTAAGGATGGACGTCCAGATTTTAATCTATATAAGGATGAATCTGGAATATATTCGTGAATGGGTAAATTTAGATTATCATTAATTTTCTTATATTCTCGAAGTAACGCTTCCTGTCTTCTTAATTTAAGTGGAGAAATGTAACTAAGTGTTAGTAACTAGTACGTAGGAGTAGACTTTATACAACCAGAAATAGTTCTCATTGTTGAATTCAATACAACATCCAGCTTCTTTGTATGGCAGCTGTTTAACCAAACTAGAGCATAATATACAGCAGCCCTGTTATCAATACCAAGCGCAGAGCAACGAAGGGTCGAAGCTGTTGAACCCCAAGAAGTTCCACATAGTTTTTGTACAATATTATTTCTTGTTCGTACTTTAACAGCTTCTCCAAATGAAGTCGATAAGTGAGTGTCCTATCAAGCGTGACTCCTAAATATTTAGGTGTGGGATTGTACTTAATAAGATTTCCATCAAAATAAACAGAAGGTTGTAAATTTGCTAAATTGTTTTTCAAATAAAAACAAGAGCTCTCTGTTTTCTTAGGGATTGGTGTAAGTCTCCATTTTCTATAATAATCACACAAGGTAGTAAGGTCTTCTGATAAAATTCTTTCAATTTCTTCCATTGAATCACAACTAATAGCAAGTCCCAAATCATCTGCATAAATAAACTTTTTGCTTATAGTTTCTGGCATATCAGCCACATTACATAGAAGTATTGAAGCAAGTACGGAACCCTGAGGTGAGCCGTTCTTGAGAACTCTTTCATTACTCATTTTATCTCCCATTATTACCCAGAAATATCTATCACACAGCATATTATTTAAAAGGCTCCCAAGAGTTTTACATCTAATAATTTTTAAGAATTTATATAAAAGGCCTTCTCTCCAAATAGTGTCATATGCAGGCATCAAATCCACTAGTACCGCAGAAGTTATTTGATTTTTTTTGGAAGCCTCCCTCGATGTAGGTTGTAAAGCTTAACACGATCTGTACAATTACTACCTATTCTAAAACCAGCTTGTTCATTTGGTATATGTTCCATGATTTTATCGCCCACTCTATTTAAAATTAAGCGTTCTAATAACTTACTGCTTTCTGCACTATTTTCTGGTTTACCTGGTTTTAAAATTTCTATAATCTTAGACTCCTTGAATTCTCTTGGTATTTGTCCAGTGGTTAGAATATTGGTGTAAAATTTTGCCAGCCATTGTCTTGTAGTAGTACCACATTTAAGGAGAAATTCGTTATGGATACCACGAAACCAGGTGGTTTATGTGTATATCTATAGCCGAAGAAACTTCATCAGGAATAAATGATCTCGCATAATCTGAACGTTCTGGATAGTTTACTTTAATATTTTTTAGTTTTTTTTAATTTTCTTTGTGTGATTTTTATCCCTTTTTGTTCTTGACAGAGAAACAATTTTATTTGCAACTTCATTGGGAGAAACAGAAGAACTAGTACCAAGTTTTTCAAGTTTAAGTATAGACCAAGCTTTCCTGCTTGAGTGTTTAAAATCTAAATTTTCTGTAGTTTCCAACCATTTTTTTCTTCTAGCTTAATCAAGCGCATTAAGTAGTTCTTCTCCGATTTCTGGGTCACCACTTTGGAGGTATTCTTGATATTTAGCTTCAGTTTCGTTATCCCATCCAGGAATATATTCTTTGCGATATCCCCTAGAGATACACAACTTCGCCGCTGATATTACTGCTCCTATAAATCGTTTGTAGTTAAAGTGAATTGGTGGAATAAACTTAACACGCTTGTCAAGTTCTATAGAAAATGTGTCCCATTTCGCTTTACTGAAATTCCATCTCGGTTTGGGAAAGGATTTCAACATAGGAATTTTGATTCCAAGTTCAAGGAGAACAGAAAACGAATTTGATATTTATAAAAAACAGACTCTAAAAACTGTTTTTCGTCGCTCCTGAAAAATTTGACTTTTTACACTTAGAAGGTATTGCAAGTTCATGGTCGATATAGACTTTAAAACTTTTTTTAGTGGTAGAAAACAATATGTGGCGCCACCTAAAGCTCGAGCATTAAATTGACGTCGCAGCGACGTACAATTTTGATGACGTCAAGATTTGATCAAAAACTGACGTCTGATATGCGTAGTATGTATGACGTCTCAAATATGACTAAAACTGACGTCAATAGTACGTCGGCGACCAATATGACCAAAAACTGACGCCTTGTCGAAGTCTGATATGCTACGTATGTATGACGTCACGAATATGACCCAAAGCTGACGTCGATTTAGCTGTACGTCGGGGACGTCATCTGATTTCCTGGGACCGTTCCAGGGGCGGATTTATTTCACTTTAAGGGGAGGGGGCATCCATAAGGAAAAAAATTGCGATTTCGCCAAACATATAATTTTGAATGTATTTCTATGCTAATATATCTCTCGGGGGGGCATGCCCCCCCACCAAAAAAAATCCGCCTATGGACCGTTCTGGGGGGAGTATAAACAAATAAATTATAAACTTAAGAACTGTCTAGACCGGGCCCCCTCGACCCCTGGCCTCGGGGAAGTTTCTCCCTCTCCCCTGAATCCTGCCCCCTATAAAACCCAAATTAATGCAAAAATTCCTTGATTTTGGATATATATTTTTTAATTTTTGGGGTCTGAAGTAAACGTATAATACACATCTGGTGTGAAGCTGCGAGGAGTATAATTGTAATTAAATTAATTACATAGTTGGTAAAATTTTGCTGATTAAATTATGAATAAAATAAAATAAAATTGTATTTATAAATTTTTGGAATGTACATTGATAACCCTTTTCTGACAAAATAATAAATTAAACTAGTGTAATTCTTGATGATATGGCCGTACGGGAAAAATGGACAACAAAAAAAATCAAATATTAAAATTTGATCTTTCTAAATAAACCAAATGGTAACAGATTTTATTAAAAATAATTAAAAAAATACTGCTTCTACCAAAACAATACTTTACCCTATAAATTGTTTTAACAAAAACCAAAAATATAAATTAATTTTAAGAAATATAAAAAAACAATAAAAAAAATAAAAAAGGTTCCGTAAAGGTATTGCCCAACGCATTTTTTTTAAATTTTTCTATACCATTAATACAGGAGTAACGCTGGTGCAAAGCTTCCCCCCGCAGTATTTAAAAAAAAAATAAAAATTTAAAATTGAAAACGCAATTTTCCTCGTAAAGCTTTTCAAAAACTTTTAACAATTTTTACCCCCAATTTTGGCCAAAAGCAATCCCAGCCCAAAACTTTGGATAAGTAACCTGTGATCCAGCGCTCAAAGCGTTATCAAGTTATTGAAGTCATAAATTTTCCAGACCGATCGATCGGTCGATTGCGATCGAAGGATAGACAATAGATAAACAGATAGAAACCACCAATAGCCTTTTTTAGTTAACGTCCAGCCACTAGGGGGCTATTCGACAATTATGTCACCAGCCCAGGGGGGAGAGGGTCTATCTGAAAGTAAAGGCCCATATAAAATGTTTTAATTATACGTGACGCAAAAATTCGGTGACATAATTGAATTGCAAATTTCGAAACGGGCTCATCTCTGAGTTTTTTCAAAAATTTTCGTTCTTTTTTTATGTACTGATATAGACCGATATTCTATGAGCGAGAACGGCTCATATCTGGTTGTCATAGTGGTGAAATACACGTGATTTTCTGAAATAAATGTCAAAAAGTTCTTATCTCAATGTCTTAAAAATGAACGACCTACAAAAGTTAAGACAATACATACCGGGGAATTTTGAAAACTTCTATGAAGGAATTCTGCGGTGGCCGACAGAAGCGGCATCACAGCTGGACGTCGAAGAAGACTTTTAATAAAAACTTTATTTTTGTATTTTTTTGTATTTTTAACAGTATTTTTGTTATTTTCAATAGTATGCGTTCTTTACTAATGCCGTTTTACTACTAAAACCACCTCCTCAGGTGAAGTTCGAAAATGACTCATCTCGAAAAACTGTATCGATCATTTTCTCCATCAAATTTTTATTTAATAATACCATTTTGCTTTTTCATAACGAATACAGAGGTCGGTAATTTGAGAAAAAAAAACTTTTCAAATAAGTCAAATGGTTCAAAAGAAATTGATTTTTTTGTGTTTCCTGAAAAAATTTAATTTACGAAGATGAGCCCTTTGCAATTCAATTGTAGTTGTCATTTGGGTTTAAGTTGGTAAAAAGTCGCTAAGCTAGCTTTTCCACGGAGCTGGTGACCTCTTATTTTTAAGCAGTCACTTTTATGGGTTAATAATAGAATTTTCACACTTAAAAAGTTAATAATTCTCAAGAAATTTTTGACCCGGAGCTTTTTTCCTTCTACCGCCCCTCTAAGGTCTTACCTCTGAAAAAAAGCATTACCCCCTGGCAGAAATTTTTTACTAAAATGTCTAAAAAAAAGGTACTCACGTCTGGAAAAAAACTTTACACCCTGCGAAAATTTAAAAAAAAACGTCCTTACCTCTGGCAGAAATTTTCAATGACAAAAGAAAGGTCCTTGCAGAAATTTCTGACCTGCCCTCGGTTTGGCCAATTGGTCGCCCCTACCAACGGCCCCGGGCAGGAGCTGGACTTGCCCGGGCTATTTGGTACGGCCCTGTCAGCTCCATCCAAAGATTTTTTCTAAAAGCACCCTGTACAAGCCGTGAAGATAAGTAATGCTACGCATTGTATTATATACTATTCAGAGTAAATGGTATATTGCATTTTCCCAAATACTTAAAAAAAAATAAAATCAAAAAACAAATATTTTTTTTTTTTTTTAAATAAAATCTTTTTACGAAAAAACGAAAAAATGTTGAAAAAAAAACAAAAAAAAATAAAATTTAAATTTTTTGTTTTTAGGGGGATTATTTTCAAAAACAATAGGGATCTTCCCCTTATTAATCTTGATTTTTCTATAAATTTCGAGTCGATCGAATAATTCGTTCTTGAGTTATCCTGTCCACAAAAATCATGAAATCGGACGGGCGGACGGACGGACATTTTCAAAGTTTCTTATTTTTTTCGGAAACAGATTTGTATCCAAAAATGTTTTGTCTTGGACGTTTTTTGTGATTTTGTGAAATTTAAAACTACCGTATATTAGCTAGCGCTGGGCGCTATAAATAGTATAATAAAGACATAACCTTCCTTATCAATTACCTAGACATTTATAACCGTAGACCCCTTACTAGACTCTGTCCGGATACGCTTATTATTTGAGAATTAACTTAAATTAAATAGATATAGTTAGTTGTATGTTTAATTTACTTGAGACAACATTCTTACGTACGATGTTTTCATTTGAAATATGTGTCTGAAGGTGTCCGTATATTATTGACTGAGAACGGCATGGAAACGTTAGGAATTAGTTTAAAGTTGTTAAAAAAGTTTAATTGCCTATAAAAGGTGAGTTTTTGGTTATAAAGATAAGGCTAATTAATTTTACAAAATGGCATTTCTTTTTGATGTTTTGGACATCTTGTTAAAAAATGTAAGAAAAGTTCCACTGCGCGCTCGTTCACGCAGGTATTGATTGACACTCATTATTTATACGTTAAGAGCTAATAAACAGCACGTACGAAAATATTTACTTTAGCCTTTTTAATATAAATATAATATTGTCTCATATTTGGATGAATATGTCGTATGACATACGAATACGCATGAAGCAAAATCGAACTTCTAATTCTGCAATATTCCGCTAGATGGCAGCTATACTTGTATGTTACCAAGATACTCGATAATAAATTTCAATCATTTTTAAGTAAGTGACCGCGATTACTCAAAAACGCTTTGTGCTAAAAACTTTAAATTCAGACTTCAAATGGGATTGTTTGATAAAAACTGAGTTGGCGTAAACTGGGTGAAAATTATTATTTTTGTAATATCGTCAACCGGAATTAATTAAATCCCAACTCTATAAAAAAATTTACCCCTAGCGAAAATAAAAGGTCCTCCTCTGAAAAAAAGCTGAATTTTGATGAATAGGTAAAACCAAAAGGTCTTTGCCTCTACCAATTTCTTCCAAATATTATACCAATTTCCCAACTCTGCGTCAGTTTTCCCAACTATTTCCGGACTCGCCAGCGGATTTTCCCAACTCGACCGTTGTTGGAGGGTTTGGAAAACATATGTATTTGACTTTTTTTGGTTATTAACTTTTTCCGTCTTGTAAAAAGTTGGGTAATTTTTAACTTTGTGTAAAAATTGGGAAAATCGCAGTCTTTACTAAAAAGTTGGAAAAATCTCTATCGTTATTGGAAAAATCTCTATCGTTAGTTGGAAAAATATTCTGCCCCCCCCCCCAAAATCTAGCCACTGGCTGGCAGCAGTATTTAGATATAAATAAATAAAATGTTTGTTGCCACTGTTTCTGAGGATCTTCTCCAACAAAACGATTTTTAATCTCGAGGGATAAAATTGAAACATTATATCAAAGACAAGCGTTTAGTACTAGGCTACAGTTGACACGGATAAATATATTAATTTGAATAAATTTTAAAAATGTCCCCTGAGTATTGTACACATGTTTAATAAATGGCCACTCCATAACATAAACAATAATAATAATTAGGTGCTATATTACATATACTAATGTCGGCTAAATATTTTGACCAGATCAGTTTTGTAGTTTATCAGTGCTATTTGACCAAAACAGTGTTTACAATTAAACTTTATGTGAGTACCTATTTGAATGTATTACATGTGGTTGTGATATTCCAAGCAAAAAGGTGATTTCTAACGAAAGTAGATCGATTAATTGGTACTTTTTGTTTTTATTGCAAAATTATTTAAGCAAAAACTAGATAGAACCAATAGCATTTAATTTTTAGCCAGTAACAGCTTAAAAACTCTTGCCTTCTTGGGTGTTTTTTTTGTATAATAAATAAATGTTATTGGTTGAAATAATTTTATATAAACTAATAAATTTTAAGCATTAATTTATTGAAAGTTTGCTCGAAAGTTTGTGTGTAACAATCAACAACGTTCACCGGCTCAACTTGCCATTTTAATTGATATTACCTTACTTTTGGTTCACTACAGCTACTTTCCAGTTAGCAAAAAGTCCCTATAGGGACTACAAAAAATGGTATACATAAATAACTGTAACCTTTACCGTTCATGGGTTTATTTTTATTTCTGCCATTCATTGGTTGAAATTACGAAAATCCTACTTAATATACAATGTTAAATACTATAAAGTGTCATTTTAAACTTAATTTAGATTAAATAATTAATTAAGGCCATGCCCCCCCTGGACTCATTACAGAGAGTGACGGACCCCCCCCCCCCCTCTGGAAAATTGTCTATACTCATAATAAATCTTAGAATTCATAAAAAATTTCGCCTGTGGCAATAAAATTTTCTTATATTTTTGTAAAGTTCCAAATTATAAAACTGGGTACTTGAACCTCATATTGAAAAAAAAATTCGTCTGCGGCCCTAGAGATTTCTTACATTTTTCTAAAATTTTAACTGTTTTAAAACTAAAATATACCATTAAATTTGTACAATTTCCCACATTGGATTTAATTTAAGGTTCTAAGATTTTTTGATGTACCTATTCGCAAAAAAAAATTGCCTGGGGCGCCAAGCTTTTTTACAAATTTATATATTTAATGTTTTAAACTTAGAACTTATTGATATGGCTGACAGTCAATTTTTTTTAATTTTGGCGGAGGCGCCAGATTTTTAAATTAAGTTTTTTCTGTATTGGATACGCTGTAAACATCTTTAAAAACCCCTGTGATACGTGAATAATCATGATTGAGCTATAGCTCAGTGGTAGTGGTATACCCTGTACAAACATGAATTAAAATTTGCGGTGAATGAGAAACTTTTTCCTCCCCCCCCCCCCCACTCTGATTTCCTGGATCTTTCTCTGTCATATGCAAAAACCCACATATATTTTACAATACAATGTACAATACAAGTGGGATTGTTTCAAATTACTGCGACCAATGAGATCTTTTGTGAATCCCCTACATATATTTTATATATTTTTGTATTACAAAATAATTTTGGCATCTCAAAAAATTCTAAATTTTTATTCTTCACAAATGATTGTGGTTGCCAAAAATAAAACTTAGATCTTAAGGATCTGGTAATAAAAACAATTTGTCTTGTTGCCCTTACCAGTAACCAAAATAATAGTTGATCTGATTAAGGGCCACTTGCACCAACGATGATTTAAGTTTGAACTTGGATTAAATGGATGGTCGACCAATCAGAACACAGAATTTTTAACTTAAACTCAGTTAAGTCGAGATAATCTCGGTTTAAACGTTGGTGCAAGTGGGCCTAATATAATCAGATCTTTTTTCTCAGTGATGCTTTATCAATTAAGTTCTTTTTCGCTTGGACACACATTGAGTGTGTAAATGCACATTGTGCGATATTTTGCATTTTTGCAAACTTGCTAATTATTCATTTTTATTTTTATTTATTAATAATTTTAAGTAAAAAGTAAAATCTTCGTGCAAAAATTTCCAAACATTTTTTTTGCGTATTTTTGCGTTTTATGACGTTTTTTTATGTTTTAAATATTTAAAGCAGATGTATCTAAAATTAAGCAATGGAATGTTAAAACAAGCCGTGAATATATATAATGCTTAGCATTCTATAGTAAGTATTTTTTTCCTGTTGAAGTTAAATTTTATTGGGTAATTTTAATTTTTAAGTGGCGTCCTCTTTAACTTTTTTGTTTAAAATGCATTTTTTTTAATTTGGTACAAATGACTTTTGATTAAGGCAATTTTCCTAAAAAATAACGTCAATAGCACATTTCTTTTTATATTTTTATATATATCTTTTAATTTAGCCCCCTATAACTTTTTTAATTTTAGATAGATTTTTTTTTTAATTTGTTGAAATTGGTGCTTTTATTAAAAGTATTTTTTCCTGAAAAACAATACTTTGTTTTGTTTTTAATAACATCAATTTTTTCCTAAAAAAAAATAAGTTGATCGGGCATTTTCTTTCACTATTTTCCATTAGTTTTTTAAATGTTTAGACCTCCATAACTTTCTTATTAAAAGAAACTATTATTTTTTTGTTTTATTTGAATTTTTTTTTCGCAAAAAAAAAATTAAAATTGTTGATTTTTTATGATTTTTTTTTCTTTGAAAAAAACTTTTTTTTCGCAAAAAAAAAATAAAAATTGTTGATTTTTTATGATTTTTTTTTCTTTGAAAAAAACTTTTTCAAGTATTTGGGAAAATGCAATATACCATTTACTCTGAATAGTAAATAATGAAATTTGTAGCATTACATATCTTCGAGACTTGTTTTAATATAATAATACATGTCTTAAGTACTTCACAAAAAAAGATAAAAACCATTTTAATTAAATTAATTAATAATTATTAAAGATATTTTATTTTGTTTGTATATTTTGTTTATATTTTATTTTTTTATAATATTAATTAGTATTGTTTATGCTGTTTTTATTTTGAAAACATTTAATTTTACGCTGTAAAAAAATTGTACTACCAATTTGATATTACCCACTGGAATTTTTATTTTCTTCATATGATTTATTATAAATTCTGCTCTGCTGTGAAGCAGAGAAGTATAGGTTATAGGTTATATAAATTGGGAACCTCTAAAAAATTTACGTCGAAAGAAAATACGTCGAAAAAATACCTCGAAAAAATTTACCTCGAAAGGACATTACCTCGAAGATATTTACCTCGAAAGGACATTACCTCAGAAAGACGTTACCTCGAAAGTACATTACCTCCAAAGATTTTACATCGAACGGCTTTTAACTCGAAAAGGACATTTTTTATTTTTTTATCTTTTTTTTTCGATTATTATATATTGTAGTTTTTTTGCTCATATTTTATCATTTATTGATTAAATTTTAATATACGGGCAATTATTAGCTTTTAGTTTTAGTAAATATTTTAAAATCAATCGATTAACCTATACAGAGAGTTCGCAAAATAAATTAGCGGTGTATAAAAACTTTATGTATATGTATACAGAGTCAAGTTTTTTTTGGAAATTTGGAAAATATGGTGAAATTGCTTGTAAAGGAAAAACATTTATTGTTAATTATTTATTTATTTTTATAAAAAATGTTGCTGTAGATTTATTGACAGCTTTTTGATTATTTCTTATTTCAAATACTTTCTTTTTGTATAATATATCAATATTATTGCTTTAAATAACTAAGTTTATTTATTTCCCTTCTTTTTCTAAAAAAAAATTTTGGTTTGTTTTTTTTATAATTTTTAAAAAATTATGCATTTTAGAGGTAATTTTTTATGCGAGATAATGTCCGTTCGAGGTATTTTATTTGGAGGTAATGTCCTTTCGAGGTAATTTTTGTGCGAGGTAATGGGCTTTCGAGGTATAATTTTTTTAGGTAACGGTGTTCGAGGTAATTTTGTTCGAGGTAAAAATTTTCGAGGTAATTGCTTGCGAGGTAATTTTTTTCGAGGTAAAGACCCCTACCCATATAAATTCTAAACAACTTTTAAAAATGTCTGTTTGTCTGTTCGTACTGCGTCCGTCCTTTCGTCCGTCCATCCGCATGTCACTTTTTCTTGTCCGCGCGTTAACTCAAGAAAGAAATATTTGATTAACATCAAATTTTCAGAAAAAATCAACCTTGGTAATATGCAATAATTGAAATTAAAAAAAAATCCCCTGAAATTATAAAAAAAGGTATGGGGGGCTAAATATTAAAAAAATAGACAATAGAAAACTCGAAAAAAAATCTCTCGGTCGATCTGTGGGAAAATTTGTGACCAAATAAACTAGAAAGCTTCGAGCTAAAGACTTCAAATTTGGAGCGTAGGTTGAGGTTAAGGATCCTTATTCAAAGATCCCTTCTACAACTGTTTTTGGTAAAATTGGGTTGGGGTAATGGAGCCAAGGGGGTGCAAAAAGTATTTTATTAATTTTTTCGGACAAAATATACTTCTTACGAGGGGTAAACCGCTGACAAAATTTTGTACACCTTAAGATTACCTCCAAAGATTGCCTCGAGTTTCCAAGATTTCCCCCAAAAAGGAGGAAATCTTTAAAGATTTCCTTCAGATTACCTCGTAACCTTCAAAGATTTCCTCCAGATTACCTCCAGTTTGTACATCTGAATTCCTCTGCGGTTTACCCCTCGACTTTTTATGAATAATCTCAAGCAAATTTTTAAAATACCAAAAAAATTCCTGTTGAATAAAAAAATGTATTTTGCAAAAAACTTAGTTTTTATGTATTACTATAGGGGAAAGTATTAGTTTATTGCCACTAGTATTTGTATCGTTATGTAACTAATAGTAGGGGAAAAGTGGGACCCTCCTTACAGTTTTTATATTTTTTATCCTCAAGATATGGTATTGGTTTTGAACAATATTTTTTTGAATAAGTAAATTGCATGTATATTAGGCTATAATAAAATACGATAAAATAAATAATAGTTAACTGTATAAAGGTAGAAAATTTTCATTTCTTAGTACTTGTAAACTGTACGAATCTGCCCCCTATGAGGAGCGGCTACATACATGTCGTGGGGTAGATACATACACAGGTGTAAAAGTTGGATTTATATAAGAAAATAAGATCATTATATTAACTATTTATTAGAATAAAAATAAAATATGTAATGGACAACGCAATCGTGTAAAAAGCATCTAAATAAAAATACATGTATACAAATAGGGTACATTCATTCTCATGGGGCACATTCGTACGATATAGGCGTACAAATGTGCCCCATTCATAAACATGAATGTATTTTCATATGTATGAATGTGCACCTGATGCCTATGTACGAATGTACCCCAAACCACAAAAAAAAAAAAACAAAATAAAAAATTTACAAAAATTACTAAGATAACAGATAATTTTAGACAATATTATATTATATATTTTTAGCGCGCCAAAATACGTTTTAGCCACCACTCTTGAGCGATCTCGGGCGAATAAACACAAACTTCGCTGAGAAATGGTCCTTCACTGGAGTCACATGCACACATATGAGAATGCTCTATATTCGCGCGTATATTTAAAATATTTGCAATGTATATATGTCCGCTGTGTACGGAGGGTCTCACTTTTCCCCTACCTATAAATAGTATTATACTATTTATTATTAATAGTTTATCATATTATAAAAACCGTGCAATAAAAATTAAAAACCCGACTATCCGATAAAGATGAAAATAGGTACCTCCCTGATAGCACAAATATTCTAAGAATATTCTAAGATGTTTCTAAGAATATTCTGATGTTTCCTTCTTAGAATGTTCTAAGAATATTCGTAGAACAAAGTGTGCTATTAGGGCTACTGCTGCACCAACCTAAGGGCACAAAACTGGGTGACCGTTTTTTTGCCATTATCTTGGATTAGGAGTTTATTATACTCTTCACACCTCTCGAGCTGAAAGAGTATCTATACGACCCAGGAAACCATCCAGGAAACCAGATGACGTCCCCGAAGAACTATCGAAGTCAGTTTTATCAGACGTCGACAAGACGTGAAATTTTAAAGTCATCAAAATTGTACGTCGCTGGGATGTCAATTTAATGCTCAGGTTATAGGTGGCGCCACATATTGTTTTCTACCACTAAAAAAAGTTTTAAATTCTATACCGGGTGTCAAAAGAAGTATTGCCTACGAATTATTTCCGTAACTATAAAAGATAACTTTTTAAAATTTAAAGAAAAATACCCCCATTTTCGCATGGACATTGTAAAAAATATAACTTCCGGTGTAAGCGAAAGTGATACCAACTTTTGATTTTTAAATGGAACCCTATATATTTGTTTACATTTTTGGATTCGCCTTTAAATTTTCTTTTCATTGATATATCACAAGTCAATAATTGCATTAAAGATGGCGCCACAGGAGCCGTTTTTCATAAAAACAACATGGCGGTCCTATTGGAATATTTGAAATTTTAAATCTTTTAGTGGGTGTTCCGTGCTTTTAGTAGTAGGCTAAAAATTTACTTTTCATGTGAAACTGATTTTCTTTTGTTTTTATGAAAATGGCGTTGTTTTTAAGTTTTTTTTAAAATCATCAACTTTAACGCCATTTTTTTTGTGTGAATTTACAATAGATCTCATGGATCGCAGTGATTT
Organism: Brachypterus glaber; assembly: GCA_958510825.1. Lineage (NCBI taxonomy): Eukaryota > Metazoa > Arthropoda > Insecta > Coleoptera > Kateretidae > Brachypterus > Brachypterus glaber. The sequence goes on from OY294054.1 coordinate 8,969,719, forward strand.
AAAAGGCAGTACCTTGCCTCACAACCCCACTTATATTGTATTTTAACGCCATTTTGTGCTAAATTTTTTAATAAACGACCTATTTTTTATTTCACTAAATTAAAAACTCAGGTATACTCTACAAGAAAAACGTACAAACACCTTTACAGCTTTGGCCTTTTTCGGGAAAAATGGCCATATACCGTTTGGATTCAATATAGCTCCCAACGGAATATGGCAATTTTCCCCGAAAAGGGCCACCCTATTAGGGTGTTTGTACGTTTTTATTGTAGAGTATACCTGAGCTTTTTATTTAACGAAATCAAAAATAGGTCGTTCCCTTTGAAAATTAAGCACAAAATAGCTTTAAAGTTGATGGTTTAAAAAAAATAAATAAAACGACGCCATTTTTATAAAAACAAAAGGAAATCAGTTTCACTAACAGTAAATTCTTAGCCTACTACTAAAAGATTTGAAATGTCAAGTTTCAGATATATTCCAATGGACGTCATAGGACCGCCATGTTGTTTTCACGACAAACGGCTCCTGTGGCGCCATTTTTAAAGCAATATTTTTTATAATGACCATGCTAAAATGGGGGAATTTAAGGTTCATCCGTAAGTCCGAGTAATCGAATCAACTATCAAAATGACAGTTCAAGGTCATATGTTTATAACTTTTTAATGGCCCGACAGAAAAATATGTAATAAAGAATATGGAATGCAAATTATTATACCTTCACGTTTTGTTTTTAGTCGTTTGCTTGACCAAGGCACGAAATTTGGTCTTTGCCTCCCCTGTTTCAGAACCACCGTCCGGCCCTGCTCATTCATCGATGACGATCGTCGCGTTGCTGTAGTCGGACAACAAGTGCATAAAACAACTTCTAAATTTATATTTTATTAATTTGCAGATTATTCATTTTTATTTTAAATCACAATAATTACGTACCAGTTACCAGTCAGATTAGTTTGAGAGTGAATCATGCAGTTCTTAAATTAATTATAAAAATTATTTTTTTATTATTTTATCAAATATTTATTAACAAATTAATTTTATATAGTTTTGATTACATTGTAGTAATTAATAATATAATAATTTCCTCTATAAAATAAAACTGTCTACAACTTTTGTTTCTTTAACTTTTTAACGAGGTGAGATATCAACTTAAAATATGGGAATTTTAGACTATAAAATTTATTTAAGCTATAATAAAAATCAGTGGCGGATATAGGAAAGTTAAGTGCAAATATCTCGCTTATAATGAGACCCACGCCATATTACTTTGAGTTAATACTGGAATCAAAATAAACATTTCCAATTCATCGAAAAAATTTAAATTTCATTAAAAAATATTGATTTTCGAATGGGCAAAATATATTTTTTTCATTCGAGGTTTTAAATAAATAGGGTTAAGCCTAACAAATCAAAAAGTTATATATTTTTAAATTTCTATAGAAATAATTCTTTTAACTAGAATAACCGTTTATACCAAATTATAACAATTAATTCTATTTTTTTTTTCTAGTTTCCACCATGGACCCATTGGAGAGTTCAACCGAACTGATGTCCTTCTTTGATTTTCTCCCGTTAGATGACATGGACTCCACAGAATGTTTACTTAAAGACGAAGAAAACTACATTGAAAACTACGATACAAAAATAAACAGTGATTTTATAAATGGTGACGACAAATTTCTGGACAACATTATCAAAGGCTTTATCAATACCAGTGAAACTAGCATCAGCAAGGATAAAGAATATTCTCAATTAGTGCAAGATTTCGGTAGTGTTTTTGAACAAGACAGTGTAGATAGTTTATTTAATGTAAATTCAGATTTCGAAAATAGTGTTTCAAATTTAGACTTTACCGAAAATCTATTTAACAATGATTTCGAAAACATTCTCGTAGATGATTTAGAGTTGGATCTTTCCAATAGAGTGAATGAGTTTTTTACAACTTCCCAGTTAGAATTAAGTTATATAACTGATTCTAGTCTTAGTATCAATGCTGATATACTTACCATGTTTCCACATATATACGATGAAAAAAACCGACGCAGAAGGTCCTTGATATACGACCAAAACAAAAAGAATGATAACAACTACAAATGCTTTAGAAAAAATGACGCTTTATTAAACCACGACTACACCCAGAGGAAAAACGACGAAGATAAATATCACCCTTGTCCAATAGAAAACTGTGATAAAGTGTACGCGAAATCAACCCATTTAAAAGCCCATTTGAGAAGACATAGTGGTGAAAAGCCTTTTATTTGCAATTGGGTTAACTGCACGTGGAGGTTTTCGAGGTCGGACGAGTTAGCCAGGCACAAAAGGTCACATTCTGGAGTCAAGCCTTACAAATGTGAGCTGTGCGAGAAGGCGTTTGCTAGGTCTGACCATCTTTCGAAACATAAGAAAGTACATAAGAAAAAAATGGCACTTTGCGGCAGTTATATGATTAAAAAAAGAGGAAGACATAGCTAGCTTTCACCGTTTTACCAACTGAAGATAGTATTTTATAGAGAGCGGTCCAAAAGTCACACCCCCCTCTTAACTTAACTCACTGACACATCTACTTTAAAATTTAAACAAGTAAATAAGACAATTTAAGCTATGTTTTGGTATATATTTAATATTTTCAGCATTTAAAATGAGGACGGGGGGCATAGGGAGTTTTTTTTTATTCAAAGGGGGTTGTTAAATACATAGTTTTAAAGCTATTTAATATCTACTTGACCATATTTTTTAAATTTTTTATACATTTTTTTGAGGGGTTAATAGGGTCGAAAATGGTGATTTTGTTATTTTTTTTTTAATACCTAATTTCATGATGCAAAAACTTAAATAATATTTTTAAACTAATTTTAGGTATAAATAAAAAATTACAAAAAAAATCTTAAAAAAAACTCATTTTTTGCAAAAAAATGTGAAAAATCAAAACCTTAAAAAAATTACCCTACCCACATTTTAAAAGCTAAAAATATCAAAATTGTGTGTCAAAATTTAAGTTGTGTTATTTACGTATTTAAGTTGATATCTTAAGTTCAAAAGTTAAGGGGGGGGGGTTACTTTTGGATCGCTCTGTATGTTCCTTGAGAAACACTTAACATAAAAAGAGATATCTAACAGGGCTAGTCAAAAATCAGGTACAGCATTTAAAGGGGCGATTCTACGTTAAAAAACTACAATAGTGCGCCAAAAATTATCGTTTTATTTAATATCTGATTCTACATCAGAACCTTAGCCATTTGAAGAAAGTTTCCTTATAAGTCATTACCTACTAGCCAGGTTTACAACAGGAAAGCTCTGATTTAAGCCCGGAGATTTTAATGGTTGCGCCTTCGCCAGTTTTGTAAATTATCTGTTTTGACCTACTTCGTGTTTTGCCAGAAGTGGTTTTTTTTTTAATGGAACACCCTGTAATTTTTTATATTTTTAGCGAAAATTCTATGTACAAAAAACTGTTTTTTTTTTTACTTTACGCCATTTACCGTACCATGGGGTGTTAGTAAAAGTGTTTTATAATATTTTTTTAAAAATATTACATTAATCTTTAAAGTAAATGTCATAAACAGACAGACACGTTTCTGATGTAGATTTTATCTTTCTGATTAATTGACCCAACTTGATTTGACGGTTGATTTTTGAGTTATAGGTCAAAAAGTCAAAAACAGTAAAATTTTAATTTAGTTTTTTAAATAAACTAAAATAAAAAACTTTACATCAAGTTTTGTACTTATTGTATATACTCGTAATAAAAAACTAAAATTATATTTTTTTCGTTTAAAATAAAGGTAAAAACTAAAAAAATCTTTGGAAATATGGCGAAGGCGACACTACAGTATGAAAAAAAAAAGAAATAACGGTCAGATTTTCTTGATAATATATAAAATAAAAGAATTTGCATTAAAATGACGTATAAAAATCTAACTTTCAAATACACCATTTACCAGAACATCTCGTGAACGTCCAGTGGCGGACTGCCAATGCATAAGGCAAGGTCGGAAAAGCCGACCAAGACTCATATCTAAACGAACCCTAACGCGGCCGTTTGTTCTGTTTAAGCTCATTGTGGCCCATCCTCCCCTACATCGTAAAATGTTTGACAACTTCCTCCTCCCCTAAAAAATAATTTAAATTACATAAGATGCTTGCAACTTTCTAGTTTACCTTTTATGCTCATGCTTAAAGCCCCCAGTCAAAGTGTTAAGCTCAAACCAATATGATATTCCACACGAAATGGGACCTTGGGATATAAATAATAACAAAACAATACTTAGCCCTTTTCCTAAATTTTACAACAAAAAAAAATATTACCAAAAGCTTTTTTTTTTCGAAAAATAAAAAAAAATCTAAAAAAAATCAAAAACCTAATTAAAAAAAAATCTTTTTCAAAAAATTGTGATTTTTGTTTGTGATTTTTTTTTATTTTTTTGTTTTTTTTAGAAAATTACTTTAATCATCTTTAAGTCCCTTTTCGTGTGGAAGGTCCCTAATACTCACAACTCGATTAGGAATCGCGTTTTCATGTTCTGAAATTCAGGACGATACTTAATTTTATTGAAAGATTTTTATATATTGAAAATAAATGAATATAAATTAAGATTTTAATCGATTTTATTTAATTTACCTAAAACACAATTTCCAAAAATAAATCGTATCTTACGAAACTATTTTGATCTTGTACCGAGGGGCTGACCGCGTCTGAAATTTGTACAAAAGAGTTCCTTTTTGCAAAGAGTTCCTCAGAGTTCCTTCGGAGTTCCTCGGAGTTCCTCCAGAGTTCCTTGGGAGTTCCTCCTGTGTTCCTTAAGAGTTCCTCTCTGGAAGGGGTAATTTTTGGCAAATAAGCCGTAGAAATTACCGCTGTGCAAGCACTACTGCCAATAAGGCACCCTCAAAAAAATGCTTTGTCCCTGACGGTTTCAACCAAACTTGGCGCCCCTACAAAAAAACAAGTTGGCGCCCAAAAAAATACCTTCATAAAAAAAGCTTTGTCCCTGACTCCCTGACGGTTTCTACCAAACTTGGCGACCCCTCAAGACAAAAATTGGTGTCCCAAAATTAACTTCAGGAAAAAAAGCTTTGTCCCTGACGATTTCTACCAAACTTGGCGCCCCTTCAAAACAAAAATTGGCGCCTCAAAATTACCTTCAAGAAAAAGAGCGTTGTCCCTGATGGTTTCTACCAAACTTGGCGCCCCTTCAAAAAAAAATTGGCGCCCAAAGGTAGGATGTTTTGATAAGATGTTTGTAACGGCTCATCTAGTTTGAAAATAAAAACGTTGATCCGCACGGGTAATAAATAATAATTGTTTCTGACCGCGTCTGAAATTTGTACAAAAGAGTTCCTTTTTGCAAAGAGTTCCTCTGACTTCCCTCGGAGTTCCTCCAGAGTTCCTCAGACTTCCCCGGAGTTCCTCGAGAGTTCCTAGGAGTTCCTCCAGAGTTCCTTTGGCTTGTACAAAAGATTTCCTCGCGGTCAGGCCCTCGTCTTGTACAAATTTGCAAGCTTCGTACGATGTCTAATCGAACTTTTTTTTAATACAAATAAGAGATAGAGCGCCACTCAATTGATAAGAAAAAAAATACTGCTGCAAAAAAAGTTCTTAAAAAAACCTTTTTTTTTCAAAAATTTATCAAAACAAAAATATTCAAAACCCTTTACCCCACTCCGATTTTTACCAAAAAAATCCCAGCCTAGAACTTTGGATAAGGAATTTACGTTCTAAATTTAAAGTCTATAGACATTTATAGAATTATTTTTAAGAACTTAATAAGCTATAGCTTATTATACGGGGTTATTCTTTTAAGTGGTACCCCCACCGTAACTTTTGAACGGGATGAGATATAAACTTTATATTTGGAATATGCAATATACTTATTGAAAAAGTAAATGTTATTTCTGCTAGGATACAACGCGGTTGAGTGGAAGTAAAGACAAAACTTCTACAAGAATTGCTGTAGTTACGAATGTTCGCCACGCCAGGAATTCTACATAACGTTATAATACATCTTTTACACTTCGCAAACTACGCGTTTTTTTAAATTTTACTATAGGGATTTATAATACATAAACATGTATATGCATACGCGTGTCGTAGATAAACCTTTTATAAAAGTTTCATGGCAGTTGCGTTGAGAAACCACTAGTAGCCCCTTTTTATACATTGTAACACAGAAAAACGTTTTATAAAAGTTGCATAGTGGTTGTGCTGAAAAGTCACAATGTACCCCTTTTTAAGAATTCTTCAGGATATCTGCAACCTTACGTGTTTACTGGGTAAAAATTTCCTATAAACATGTCTAAAAATGCGTCGTAATTACTCCCTTAGGGGAGCTAAGCCCCTTTAAAATTGCCTAAAAAAACGGTTTTTATTTAATAACTCAGGAACCCTTAAGGACCTAGGTCATTAAAATATTAAAATTTCTAAAGTATCAACAGCGACGTAAAAAAATAAATAATTACACGCCGTTCAATATACACCTGGAAAAAGGTACATTAAGTAGGTATTTAACACGTTCACTACCGCCTATATAAACAGACGCTCATCCCAGATGCCGGACTACTTTTTTGCAATGTTATTTAAGTCTACAGTGAGCCCGACACACACAGGTAAAAAATACCATAAAAACGGAAAAAAATCATGAAGCGTCGAATGTTGAATATTTATAAACCTTATAGTGTCCTCTAAATGATTTGAATATTTTTTTTTGAAAATGTTTGCGGCCTTGCGTAAAAAATTAAAGTGACACACTGCATACCGGGTGGGCCATTTAGTCGATATCTCAGAAACCGTATAAGGTAGGTTTTTGAAATTTGGTACTAAGCTTCAATATCAAGGGGGACACCTTTTTATCAAAGCAGATTTTTTTTCATCCTCACTTAGGCGGGAGAGGGCGTAACTTAAAATTTTTAAATGGAATGGGTTTTTTTATTCAGATTCAAATTCAGTATAAAAAATTACATAATTGACCGAAAAAGTTTATTTTTCAACCTCAAATTAGACTGTTAAAAAAAACTAAAACAAAAAAAACGCCATTTAAAAAAATTGAATATTTTAGTAGTTTTCTATTGTTCAGATTCATTTCATTGTTTTAAACCCAAAAATATACAAAAGAAATCAAATCTGAATTTTTTCCAATTTTTTTTTTTTTACCTGACGCGTCCGGACATGGAGATAATACCTTTCTATGATTTATTACCCCATATTTGTACTATATTTTAAAATTTAAAAAATATAGCCCTAAAAAAATTGAGTGTAAGATATTGTATAGGCAATGTGCCACTTAAATTTAATTTTTTAAGCAAGACCGCAAACATTTTCAAAAAAATGTATTTCCATCATTTAGAGGACACTATAAGGTTTATAAAAATTCAACTTCCGACGCTTCATGATTTTTTCCCGTGTTTTTTTTTTGGATTTTTTTACCTGTGTGCGACAGGTGGGCTCTCGGCATTGAATATGAGTAGGGGACGGACCCGCCGGGCGGGCTGTCGGCAGCGAACGTGTTAAAAGCTTTTTATCAGAATGGAAAGTTTTTTGTTTAATGAAACTAAAAATATATATTTGAGTCTTTATTTGAAAAATTATTTATAATACATAAATATCTTTTAAGTCTGCATAGAAACAATTAATTATATATTTTGTGCGGTATTCTTCTCTTGAATTTATTTAAAAAATACAGGGCGTTTTATTTACTTATCAGTTAATATTTCAGTTACAAAAAGCAGGTTCTATAAATCACACCCTGTATAAAATAATGTCTAAGATATTTACGGTAAATTAAGTACACAGAGTAGAATACCTGCTTTTATTAAATTAAATAAAAAGAAACAAAATATTTACAGTTCATCTACAGGATGTTTTTTTAATGAACCCCTATTATATAGTTGAAGGATAGGCATTAGAGTATTTTAAAAATCACGATTTTTTAAAAATTTTAAGACCCCTACCTCACATGTCTGTGCCCAATTTCAGCTAAAACCAAATAAATTACCATACCATGCAAAATGCATAATTTTAAATCTTTTTGCAAATTTTAACCTAAAAAACCAAATTTGGCATCCACCTGCTCAATTAAAAAAGTTAAAAATCCAATAATTTTATTTTTTTTACAGTTTTTAATAAAGCGGGGGGGGGGTAATTTCATTTCATTGTTTTGAGCTAAAGTTTTGCTACGAATGTTATTTTCGATTAAAAAAAATTATAACCGTTAAATAATTTGTATTTATTTTAAAATGAAGTAGCCGCATGTCGAATTTCGTTTTTTTTTAAGCTGAAATTTGGTACCGATTTAAATTTATAGATTTTGAATCACATGGTAGGTGGGACTTAAAATAAAAAAAAAAACTTTTTTTTTAAATACCCTAGGCATATTGAACAAAGTTTAATTTCAGACCATAATTTACCCAATGAGTCATCAGTGATGATATCAGTCGGGTAAATAATATTCTAAGATAAAATTTTGCTTAAAAAACATATGTATATCACTTCAAATTATTAAGTTAAAAGGGGTAATTAAAACAACATCCTGTATATTTACATTTACAATAGCTTTCCGCGCATCATATACATGTATTAGATATCCATTAGGGTGGGAATCAATTTTACCCCAAGCAATTCATGCAGCGACATTCGTCCCACATGAAATACATCCCAGACCAATTTTATCCCAAAATAGTTTACCGTAAAAAAATTTAATATCTAATACAAAAAATATGCCTTCCCAAATTATTTAACCCCGAGAATATTTTATCCCAAAAATATATTCGGAGAGGGGTTGGGAATAGTAATATATGAGTTAATTAGTTAATACTTTTGAAATAAATTTGTGAACGAATGGAAACGTGGGATGAAAAGTATTTAGGGGCGAAATGACTTTGGAATGAAAGTTTAATGGGGTCAAAAGTCAAAATGTGTGGGACGTGGTCGCTGGATGAAATAGCTTGGGATCAAATTGAATCGACGTTAAATTGACATCCCTAATAGCGGTGATCAAACACTTTTTTCGAAAAGTTGAAATGGACTCCGCTCCGCTTTTTAAATAACTTTCGTAAATCTTGCGAAAATGCCACTTTACCTGAAACGTGTTTACGTGTTCGGTAATAACTAGCACCCTACAACTTCGATAGAAATTAGTTTTAAACAAACAGGGCTCATTTAAATAAACTTTTTGCAAAACTCTAAAAAAAAGTGGTATAGTGGGGTCACACATTTTTTTACCGCGTCAAAATGCAATTGAAAATATCAATTGTGGACAAAAAATAATAACACTGACTTAATTTCTGCAGGTTTTTTTAAGCCTGCACAAATTAAGTATTGCACACATTTTATCCAAAATTGAAATTTTTCATCAGCATACACTGGCAAAAAAAAAATGATCTTGAAAATTATTTTAATAATGGTACCCACATTAATTAAGAAACGCAACACTTTCCATTTTCCGAAAAAAATAAGTTGAAATTCAAACACCTGTATGTGTAGGTTGGAAATTCCAACGGAATATACAATGCCAGAAATAATATAATATGTATATATCGAGGGCTTCATAACATAGGGGCGTATACGCAATTTTTTTGAGATTTTTGTGGTTTTAGGTTTGGTTTATTAAAACAAATTAAAACTATCGAAATCTCAAAAAAAAAAAAATGGCGCCCCTATGTTACGAAAATATTTAGAATTTAAAACTATTGTTTATATATATTGCACTGCAGTGAAAGTTCTGAACAAAATTAAGTATAAAATAATAAAAATTGCTCATAATTTAGTTAACTTACATAACTTAAAAGAAATATACTTGATACAATATAATTATTTGATAAGTAGAAACATTTTTGGCACAGTATATCAAAAATAAGTTTTGTCTAAAACAAAAGAACCATACAAAAACGGAAGTGTAAAAAGTCCCCCATTCCTCTTAAATTTTAAACTGTATAACATTTTATGTTTTAACATGTTAAGATGGGTAGGATGGGCAAAGTTAAGGATGGATGACGGCGTATTTTAGACACGCACTTTAAAATTGTTTCTAGTAAAATAATTCCAAAAATTATTTCCTGCAGATTCTTTGTTATAGACACATGTGAAAAGATTTTTGACATCAGATTTTTAAAGTTAAAGCGTGGCTTTTATAAAACAAAAGGGAAAATTAATTTACAGCAGATAAATACTGTATATTTTATACAGTTTCATGTTTTTGACATCGACTTCAATTATACCAAACATCCATTTAATACCCTAGTAGCATTGCGAAACATTTTTTGCGCTACGATACCTAAGGCCAGAGGTTATTCCTGTCTGGGGCGCATTTTCGTGTGTTTCTGTTAAATCCCGATTAAAAAATAACTTTTAAAAAAATCAAAATTGTAGATCTCTGTTCGCTAAATGATCAAAAATTAACATACTATTGTATTGAAACTGATAGAACCGATAGAAAATCTATAATAATATATAATATCCTACTGAGATAATTGGTTAACTATGTAATAGATATTACTTATAATTAAATATTATATGAATATTAAAATTTGGACTTCTAATGGATATTCGTATGGATGTTTATTAGATGAGTTTTAGAGACAACCGACAGTTTTCCATCAAATAAAATAAATTAAATTATGTAAATTGGCGCAGTCGGTAGTAGGTATGACAATAAATAAACAGGTCTCAACTTTACGGAATGTAAAACAGTGACAGGGAAGATATACTATTATGCCATAACTCTAACTATGATATCTAATGATTATACTGATTATATATAACATTTACGTATAATTAAAAAATCATTTTTATATTGCCCGTCTATCTATATATATATATTTATATATAAATTTTATCACATAGGAAATATAACACACATTTAATAAAAATCTACATGTTTTTAGTATCATTGAACAAAAAAACTTTTATTCTAAAATACTTTCTTCGAGTATTTTAGCTTTTTTAAGTGTTTTTTGCAGCAAAACAATGTTTTTTTAAACTTCGTTTTAACATAATAATATGTGGAAGGAACCGGGCAATATTCAGCATGTGCAAATGAGACCTCCCCATAGGATTATAAAATGAAAAAGTTGCAACTCGCTGCACGCTCTGTTAAACGCGAAACTGAGGCACAGGCACTGATCTATTTGGTTGGCCAGCACCACAGAATACTTTCCACTAAATCTATGCACGCGCTCGACGCGCTGTAGTACACATGACTATGGGGAGCTTTACAAAATAAAACATTTCAAGGTTATGTCAACGGATTAAAAAAAATCCATATTTATGCGCCACCAACTAAGGAAGAAATTAAAACAAAGTTAAAGGAAAATAAGAGCACAGGAGCGGACGGAATACCAGGCTAGATGTTTAAATTGCAATTGATAGATAAAATGGAACTTTTTGTAAGAAAAATATGGGTGAAGGAACAAATGCCGCAGGAATGGAGGGTGGCAATGATATGTCCTATGTATAAAAAAAGCGACAAGAAAAAATTATAGGGGGATAGCAATGCTCAATATAGCGTATAAGATTCTGTCCACTTTTGTTAAAGAATGGAAACTGGTTGGTGAGTACCAATGTGGATTTCGAAAGGGTAGATCAGCAGGCGATCAAATTTTTACACTAAAAGAGCTGCAAGCGGAAAGTTTTGACCATAAGCTTATGAAATTTTTATTATTTGTCGATTTTAAATAAAAACGCATATGATAGAGTTTACAGGAGAGAACTCTACACGGCTTTAAAAGAATTGAGAGTGGAACAAAAACTGATAAGGATAGTTAAAATGACTTTGGGACAGTAAAATAATGCAGTTAAATATAAAGGGGAATTTTAAAAGGAATTCAAGGTAAAACAAAGAGAAAACCCATTTTGTTTAACCAACAAAAATCTCATTATATGACAGAACACGAATTTAATCCAAATAATCAACTAGTCGTAGTGGAGGGTGGAAAAAATCTTGTTATTTGAAGAAGTTGACTCATTTACATATTTATGGTTAGTATTAACAAGACAGCCAGGTGGTAAACAAGAAATAACTGAAAGAATTATGGCTGCCAACAGATGTCTGTATGCATTATATGAAACCTTCAGGAGGAAACTGTTATCTAGAGCGTTAAAAATACGGGTCTATAAGACAGTGGTAAGGCCTTTAGTGACGTATGCATGCGAGGTGTGGGAACGAAAAGTTCTGCGAAAAATATTTGGTGGAAAGAAAGTTAATGAAGCATGGGAAAGAAGAACAAATGAGGAATTAAAAATATTGTACAATGAAGCAGACATTGTAGGTGTGATAAAAGCACAGCGTCTAAGGTAAGGAAGTGGAATTGTAAGGAGAGTAGTACGACCTAGGAATAGGTGGAAGAGGGAAGTAGAAGAGGATATAAGAAAACTCGGAGGTAATGGATGGAAAAAACGTACTAAAAACAAGAAAGAATGGAGAAAAGTGGTTCAAAAAGCCATGCGCCTTCTTGGCCTTTAGTGCGTATCTATATATATATATATATATATATATATATATATATATATATATATATATATATATATATATATAAATCCGACATTTCAAACTTTAATTTTTATCATCATTTTCAGAAATTATGTGTAATTTGTCAAAAATATAATTAATTTGTCTATTTTAACAAGTTTGGGATCAATTATCTCGAAAACGGTGTGTATTAGAAAACGTTTAGTTATCAGGCTAGTAAATAGGCATTAGGTAGAGTCAGAATCCGTTGACAGAACCCAGGCACCTTTCCAGCTGTTGACCTGTGTAATTAAGGCGAATTTATTCTAACACTCACAGATGCTGTATTATATGGTTCTATCCACAGTAATTATGTCATACACACTGTATATTTCAAATGTCGTAATTTTATGATTTTTTTACCAAGGCAACTAACATTCATTCCAACCCAGATAGTCAAAATCGGGTGTTAGTTTTTTTTTTTGTAAAAATTTAATGGTTTTTTAATGTTACCTTAATAAAAAGCTAAGTTACAAATAACAATTAAAATATTTATAGAACTGTTAGTTTCGGGTTTTACCCGTGTTGATGGATTATTACTATCCGACGTTTCGTCTCTTAATACTAGAGACATCTTCAGGGATACTGATGACTCTTGGCTTGCGTATCTCTATTATAAACTGGTGATCCGTTAAGGATCACTAATTTCCACACAACTGATAACTTAAACCCTGCTTCACGATAGATAGTAATAATCCATCAACACGGTTTAAACCCGAAAAAACCAGTTCTATAAATATGTCTAACCGTGAAAACCTTAGATCTAAATTAAAAAATTGAAATAGGTTCGATTTTGATTTCTTGAGTAAGAAAAATTATTAATTTTATAATATAATAGATATATGGCACTACTAAATGAAGAATTAAAAATTTTAGCTATAGAAAACAATTTGTTTTATTATATATTTACTTAATTATCATTAATTTAATTTTTATGATATAAAAATTTCATGAAAAACTCAAAAATAATTTACAGGCTGTTCCAATAAATATTTTTCATAAAAGCCTGTGTAATCTATAAAACACATAAGATACTATTACACTTAATCGGTATAAAACTGTACAATATTTTTGCTATACATATATACAAAAATGGATATTTTTGATCACCATTGATTTCTACTTCTTTTTAATTATATATCATATACATAGTGCACAGTGTTTTTCTGGACAAAATTTTTTTTTTTTTTTTGAAGAAGCAACAAATTTTAACCAATTCTTTCTTAGTCCTACTATTTTAGCAAAAAATAAATAAAAAATCGTTCTGGTACTACGTTTTTTACACGGTGCGGTCCAAAAGTCACCCCTTTTTAACTTTTGAATTAAATGACATAAACTTCATATTTGAAAAACTCAAACAAGCTATTTTTTGGAATATATTTAATATGTTTAAAATGTGGAAAGGGGCATAGGGAAAACTTTTTTAAATGGAAAGGGGGTCGTTTGATACATCAATTTAAAGCAAAATCAAAAACCAAAAATGTGACACGTAGCTCAAGAAATATTTGTTTTGTAATTTTCTGTGGTAGAAAAAAATTGGTTAAAAAAATTGTTCTTCAAAAAAGAATGTTTTTTGTGCCGAAAACGCACCGTGTATTTTGTGAGATCCAAATGTTTTTAAAAATTGCCAAATAAATCTCAAAAAATTAAATTTAGTAATTTATTTTAAATCAATCAATCAACTTATTTTTAAAATATAAGCTCGTATTTAAGTAAATACCGTGTGTCTAATTTAAAACTTAACACCCTTAAATTAAGTAATTACAAAAAATAGTGAGTACTATTTTTGCACAAAACACAGAAATCCTTTACCACTCTCTCTAGGTCGATTTTTTTTAATTAAACGCACATTAACATATTTTTGAAAAAATGTGACTATGAACACTGCCTAAGGGTATCTATACAGGGTTATTCACGTAAGTGGTCTATTAAAAGTTTATGGAGAACCAATAATTTTAAAAATCTGATATTTTGCTTTTTGGGGTTTTTGAATATGGCCAATCGATTAAAAATATTTTTATGCTTGTGCCACTTCCGTACTTGTACCGGAAGTGGCACTTAACTTCGATTTTTTAAATAGAATACCCTATATATTTTTAATTTTTAAAATTCTCATTAAGTTTGCTTTATTTTGATGTGTAATACTTTATGTCTGTCTCTGGTAGTTTTTGAGTTATTCAAGTTTTTAGCAAAAAAATAGCAAACTCAAGCACCCCTTAAAAAAAATAATTTCTCCCTTATTTTTTAAATTAGAGTAAAGTCGTTTCGTAATTTACTCAATAATACTTACCCGAATTATATCAAGCCGAAACAGAACCCAAAAATTTATACAGGTTGTCTCAGAAAGCAGGTCAAATCTAAGAAATTTAAAATGGCCATAACTCTTTTTTTTTAATGGCACCCTATATATTTTTTATTTAGTTAAATAAAGATTTAAATTTGCTTTAAAATAAATATGGGATACCCTATACCTAACATTAACCGTTTTCGAGTTATTTGCAAATTACTGTGAAAAAGTTGTATTTCTATTAAAATTTGTTATACATGTTAATCAAGTAGGCCAGTAAAATGAATCTATTTGTATTTAGGTATTTACCTTAAGGGCCATTAATATTAACCTTAAAAGTAAAGTCCCCTTTGAAATTAACTAAAATATTTTTTAAAATCATCAGGTTTTAAGGCCTGTACTTTTTTCTTTTTGTAATCGTGCATCTTGTGGTTTTTTAAGATTCTTTGCATGCTTGAATAGGAAATTCCCAATCGTAACTAGCTGCAGGAATTTAGCCATGTGGATGAGCATAAAAGTAACCCAAAACATTGACTTAATTATCTTCGTTGCTTCTAATTGGTTTTGTTGAAGATTTCACTGCGTTTTCTTTCCCAAATTGGAAAAAAATTGTGTGAATTCTTCTAAATTTTTTACATGGCAGTCTTCGTAAATCAGGATATTTTGTATTCAATTTTCTGCAGGTTCTACTAAGTATTTAATCGTTTTTACTAAAAATAGCAAATAAATCCAAAATAGGATAGGAATAAGCCTCTGCCATTATTTTACTCTAATTTATCACGATGACATTTAAGGACGAAATTTCATTTACCGGCTTACTTAATTAAATACAACAAATTTACAGAAATACGTTTACAATAATTTGCAAATAACTCGAAAACGGTTAAAGTTAGGTATCCTATATTGGTTTTAAAGGAAAAAAAAAATGAGTTATGGCTATTTTAAATTTGTCAGATTTGACCCGCTTTTTGAGGCACCCTGTATAAACTTTTGGGTTCTGTTTCGGCTTAGGATAATTCGGGTAAGTATTTATGAGTAAACTACAAAACAACCTTTCTCCAATTTGAAAAATAAAGAAGAAATTATTTTTTTTAGGGGTGCTTGAATTTGGTAATTTTTCGCTAAAAACTTGAATAACTCAAAAACTACCAGAGATAGACATAAAGTGTTACACATCAAAATAACGCAAATTTAATGAGAATTTTAAAAATTAAAAAATATATAGGGTGTTCCATTTAAAAAAAAAGTTAAGTGCCCCTTCCGGTACAACCGTGGCACAAGCATAAATATATTTTTAATCGATTGGCCATATTCAAAAACCCCAAAGTAGAAAATATCAAATTTTTAAAATTATTCGTTCTCCATGAACTTTTAATAGACCACTTCCCTGAATAACCCTGTATATTACATACTATCTATGTATTATACACTGTATACTATAGTTGATGTATTACACAGACTGTTAAAAGCATTACACCAGAGTCGTGCAAAATAGGGGTTGTTTTAATTATAAAATATTCGAACTAATCAAAAAAAATATTTCCGTAAAAATAAATTAGCCAAAAAAGAAACTTATAATTTTAAGAGCTTTTAAACGATCATTTGACCCATCTTTTAATTTTTGAGGGGTCGTTCTACGTGAAAGTGGAAAGCTACGAGGGTTCGACGTTTTATGCAAAACTAAGTCTACTATTATGTTTTTAGACTATAAGAATTGATCTGTCTCTGAATTAAATTAAATATCTTATTAATATGTAAAGAATCATTCAGGGTGTTTCGTTTTAAATAAACACCTTTTTATAATTAATTAATAAATATGTTTAATGTACATAAAAGTACATAAGGACTACCTAATTAATTTTTGCCCTTATAAATAATCAAATATTAAAAATACAAACATTATGTACAACTTAAGTCAGACAAATGGATGTCTATATAAACTATAATACAATAATAATAATTAATTAATTAAACTATTTAAAAACACAATAGATTAGGATGAGATTCAATATTTACTGTTTAAATTATTTTATCACACAATAAGAAATTCAAAAATAATAATTTTAAATTCTCATTAAAAATTTAAATAAATATTAATTGGGAAGTTTTATTATTAAAACACAATTTCCGTATGGTTGATTCAACTATAAGTAGTTAGGGATATGTTTGATTTGACCG
The DNA here is from genome assembly GCA_958510825.1 of Brachypterus glaber. Taxonomy (NCBI): domain Eukaryota; kingdom Metazoa; phylum Arthropoda; class Insecta; order Coleoptera; family Kateretidae; genus Brachypterus; species Brachypterus glaber. The sequence goes on from OY294054.1 coordinate 8,986,678, forward strand.
TTGCATAAACTGAACTATAAAGGGTGTTTTAAAAACAGAAAAACTAATGAAAAAGTAATTCCATGATTTTTTGCTCTATTTTTAATAAGACCAATTAGATTTCGCTTAAACTTTTTCTGGTGATACTTGTATATGTCTAGTATATTAAAATTGCCTTAAAAAATTGAACGAAATGGGAACTCAGTATGTGAGGCGCTGCATGCCAAAATTATCATTATTAGACGTTTATTAAAAATTCTGTAACTTTTTTATTTTTTGACTTGGCCAAACAATTTAAACTTATTCTTTTCAAAAAATATATCAAATTTAAAAATTATTTTTATCATATTTATTGGCCCCTAAACTGGTACTTATATATTGTCAAAATTTATAACTTTGATGGTAAATATTTGTGAGTAAAATTGATTTGTGCCCTCTTTTATTTAACATATGTACTATAAAAAATAAAAAATTATAAAAATTATTTTTCAAAAATTAAGCCAATTAACCTAAAAATTTAATCAAAATGTGAAAAATTCTGAATATTTAAATTTTCAGCCTCATTTTTCGGTCGGTGGGGACGAATAAAAAATTCTAAAATTTTTACAGAATAACGACCCATATATGAGGCGTATAGTGCAAGAGTGGCCCATATGTGGTTTTTCGAGATTTGCGTTTTTTTATAAACGTAATAAGGAAATCTATATATTTCATTACAAACCACCCTCATAACAGAGGGTTGTCTACTTGGCACGATACAAGCATTTAAAGCACTATTGCATAATTAAAATTATGGCTTTTATTAGTGCAAGAGTGGCCCACAGGTATAGGCAAAACATATCTTGACACAGTCATAACCTCAAAGTCAAAGAAAACCAGAAAAATTTTAAATAAAATAATGCGTTCTAGATCAAACATTAAAAAATCAGAGAAATTTAAATAGCCATTATCTCAATATTTACATAAAGTGAGATGCCACTCTTGCACTATACGCCTCATATGTACTTAATTACGTATAAAAAAATGTGAATTTTTCTTGTTTAAAAGTTAGGGCGGAGCAAATATTGACTTTTTCTTAATATTTGATGGTAAAATATTATGTGACACTTGTGAGTAAAATTAATTTCTACCCTAAAGTCCAAACCAATAAAAACTCGTAAAAAATATTTTTCAAAAATTAACCAAATTTAATCAAAATCTGAAAAATCCTGACAATTTAATTTTTTTTAGTTATAGTTCATAAATTAAATAAAAGCAGGCGTAAATTAATTTTACTCACAAGTGTCACAAAATATTTATCATCAAAGTAATAAATTTTTACAATATTTAAGTACAAGTTTAGGGGCCAATAAAAATTATTTTTAAAAATATTTTTTAAATTTGATATTTGTTTTTAAAAAGAATAGTATATACTCTATAGACTTTTTTTAAATTGTTTGGTCAAGTCAAAAAATAAAAAAGTTACAGAGGTTTTAATAAACGTCTAATAATGATAATTTTGGCATGCAGCGCCTCACATACTAAGTTCCCATTTCGTTCAATTTTTTAAGGCGATTTTAATATACTAGACATATACAAGTATCATCAGAAAAAGTTTAAGCAAAATCCGAGTGGTCGTGCTTTTGGTTAGAACGATAAATCATGGAGTTACTCTAATGTTAAGTGGTGACACTTCACTAAAAATATAAAAAGAAGTTCCTTAAAGGTTGGTCCAAATGAGACGTTACGGAGCTACGCCCTTCCTAAGGGACCACCTAGAATAGGGTTTTTATTAAATATCTATGGAACCCTACGAGTTTTCGTACATATCCTAACACTGATAAAGGCAATCATACCATGTAAGTGTATTTGTTAACTTTAACCAGGGGCGTGCTGATTTTTGACATTTTCTCGATAAAATATGATTCCTTAGTGAGAAATACATAAAAATGCGCGCTTAATGTAATATCGTATGGCCAATTTTTTTTTTTTTTTTTTTCGAGAAAATTGCAGTTAAAGAGATAGTTTCACGTTCTGAACATCAAAAATAGAAACTAAAATTTTAATACTGCAGGGTTATTCTACATCAAAAACTTGTGGAATCGCCCTTTAAACTCCCTGTAATCAAATCACAGATGCATTATTGTTAAATTAACCATACGTTTTCTTGTGCTTTACATATTAAAGGTGAAATTATACATGATTTTAACATAAGAAATTTACACAGAATCTGGCCAGTTAAATAAAAAGTAATTAAATAATTTATTGGGTAAATTGTAGGGTAAATTTCCTCAAAGTTTTAATCATGTTCAACTTAGTTTTGTGATAAAATAAATAAATGCGCGAATATTTAAGGCTTTTTTGAATTAATGATTCTGGGAAAAAAATCCGAACAATCAATTCGGGCGACCCCAAAATATAGCAACAGTATTACCTAATAACCTTAATAGGCCATTTGCAAAATATATTTAGGCATCTTAAAACCTTACAGAATAAATAAAAAGTCGCCGGAAACTAGTTGAATTACCTTGATGTTGTATCTCTTAGAACTTTATTGTATTGAGTTTTTCTCATTATTACCGAATATTAGCATGTATTACGTAATATTCAAGTAATGGAAAAAGTTATTTTACAGACAATATATAAATATTTGAAATTTACGTTTCGTTTTTTTAGTGTTACAAGGTTTTAAAGAATTCCAAACCAAATAAAATTTTGCAAAAATTTATCGAAAAGTGCAAAAAAATACATAATAAACTCCAATATTTGCTGGAACTTTAGTAAATACGACCTATTAAATTACATAAGATATGTAGAATAAAAGTGATACAAAAACGTAATTTAAGGAAGATTATGTGTAAAAATCCTTAATTTTACTAAGTTTTGTGTACCACATTATCATGTAAAATTACATCACTCAATAGTAAAATATTATCAATAATAAATATATATTTAATTAATTACTTCATAATTTACATCAAATATTTTTTAAAACCGTTGCTATATGTCAATCTTCTATTTTACAATTGATACTATATAAATTAAAATTACTTACTGAAAATTTTAAAGCTAGCGAAAAAATAAAGAAATATGCAGTTTTTGCATAAAAGGTCGTATCCATAACTTTTTAAATACGCCTTTTTGGTACTAACACAGCATAGTAGTTAAAATATTTTTGCCAAAAATTAAAAGAACAATTTTTGATTTTTTAAATATAAACTAGAATCTAGTAATAAGGTTTTGTAGCTTTTAACTGGTCCGGTTAAATCGGTCTAAAATCAAACTGAATAATGTGTGTGAATAAACGTATACAAGTTAAAAGCTTTTCGCATAACAGGGTTTAGTTTATTTGCTTTTCAAAGAAAAATTTTAGTCAAAAACTACTCTATTGAAAATGACGGGTCCGCGCGGGTATAAATGTTGCATAGACCGGACTTGAGCGGGTGAATTTCATCTGCTCAAGTCCGGTTTATACACCATTTATACCCGCCCAGACCCGTCATTTTCAGCAGGGTATACTATTAATTTTATCCGGACTAAAACCTTCAAGTAAGGAACCATCATAAGAGGAATTAAGCTGAAGGCTCAGAAAGTATAACCGGCGCGCCAAAACCTTTTAATGATGTCGACGAACCTTCTAAAGGTTTGCCCGGACTAAAACCTTTTAATAAGGAATCAGTTTAACTGCTTTCAAATAGTTTACCAGAACTAAAACCTTTTATTGCTGAACAGGTTGAACCATCTGAAGGTTTTCCAGCACTTCGCATCTAAAGACTTTGGAGGACTTAAATTTAAACCTGAATCAAGGTTTTTAACCAAACTAAAACCTTTTAAGGGTACAGTTGCTCTACCTAAATCAATACTAGAACTCTCAAAAGTTCTAATGCAGTCTACCCTTGCCTTTTAGGGAGGAACAGCTTGGATACAGCTCTGAAGAATAATATGTTTAGTTAGACTAAAATCTCAAAAGATAAAACCTTGTTAACATCTTGTTTCTAGCTGCTATTTAAGTAAAATTAATAATCACTGGAGCAAGGAATTATTGTCCATTAAAAACTGCGATAAAATAATTTAATAATTGAAATAAAAAGATAATACTTGCTATATAATGCTATATATCGCACTATGAATGAAAGACCACCATAACTCAAAATTTATCGATTTTGTGATTTTTGCTCTATTATATTGTTCTAGATGTTATCTTTGATAATAAAATACCAGCATATCTCTAAATCGAAAGAATGTCCTATAAATAATAGAAGTGTTACTATTGAAAGTTTCCTGAAAATACTTTTTCAACATAACTCAAAATATTTTTTAAAACCCCCATAACTTTTTTGTTTTTGGGGGGATTACTTTTAAAAAAAATAAGGATCTTCCTCTCGTAGGACTTTATTTTTCCTGAAAATTTCAAGTATATCGGATTATTCGTTCTTAAGTTATAGCGTTCATAAAAATCGTGAAATCGGACAGATGGACGTACAGACCGACATTAAAAAAAAAGTTGCTTATTTTATCATGAAACAAATTATTATATCCATGAATTTTCTGTCTAGGGCGATTTTTGAAAAATTTTGAAAATTCGAAACTACCGTATAATATTCTAGCGCAGGCGCTGTAAATAATATAATAATAATAATAATAATAATAATAATAATAGAATATATTCTCGACCAATATGCAAAAAAAAGCATATTTGCACAATTAAATTTATATACATTTTTGTGCAATGGCCGAAAATATAATACTGTAAATAACAGGTGCTAAACGTTTTTCACGAAATCCAAATAAATACAAATTTAACAGATAATAATTAAAAAACTTTAAGCGCCATTTTCTCAGCTCATTTATTTTTGAGTTATGGTGGTCTTGCACTCATAGTGCGATATGCGGATCAAATTTACTATCTATTCATATTCTTTAAAATATAACCTAGAATATCGGTTGATCCGGCTTTATCTAGCTTTAATTTTTTCTCTTTCGGTTTTTATGTGGGTCTATTTTCATAGGACTAAACCCTTTTAAAGGTGAACTAGTTGTACTATCAATTTTAACCGGACTAAAACCTTTAAGCGAGGATATACATTCAGCTGGTCTTAGCAGTGTACCTACTAAAACCTTCTAAAGGTTCACCTGTACTAAAACCTTTTAATGAGGAACTGGTTGAATTGCTTTGAAATGATTTACCTGGACTTAAACCTTTTATAACTGGACTAAAACCCTGAACATGCGGATTCAGTTGTATTGCCTGAATCAATACTAAAACTATCCAATGTTCTGCCTGCAGTCTACACTTACTTTAGAGAGGAACATCTTGGATACATCTCTTAAGAATAAATATGTTTAACCAGACTAAAATCCAAAAGATAAAAACCTTGTTAAAATCTTGTTTCTAGCTGCTATTTAAGTAAAATTAATAATTACTGGAACAAAGAATTAAATAATTATTGTCCAATAAAAACTGCTATATAATAATTTAATAATTGAAATAAAAAATTAATACTTATGCTATATATGCGGATCAAATTTACTATTCATATTCTTTAAAATATCACCTAGAATATCGGTTGATCCGGCTTTATCTGGCTTTAATTTTTTTTCTTTTGGTTTTTTATGTGGGTCTATTTTCATAGGACTAAAACCTTTTAAAGGTGAACTAGTTGTACTATCAATTTTAACTGGACTAAAACCTTTAAGTGAGGATATACCTTCAGCTGGTTTAACCGGCGTATTAAAACCTTTTAATGATGTTGAAGAACCTTCTAAAGGTTTACCCGGACTAAAACCTTTCAATGAGGAACCGGTTGAACTGCTTTCAAATAGTTTACCCGGACTAAAACCTTTTAATGACGAACAGGTTGAACCATCTGAGGGTTTTCCAGGACTCGAGTCACACTTTGCCTCTAAAGGCTTTGGAGGACTTAGATTCAAACCCGAATCAAGGTTTTTAACCGGGCTAAAACCTTTTAATGATGATACAGTTGTATTACCTGAATCGACACTTGAACTACTCAAAGTTTTATCGACAGTCTTTGTACTTTCTGATGGCCGATTTGAGGGTTTCTTATCTCGATGAGATGAGGAAGATTTTGAATGTGATGAAGAATGTTTACTGCTGCTACTACTGCTGCTAGATTTGTGTTTGTGGTCACTTCTGTGATCACTACTATGCGAAGACTTGTATTTGTCTCTATCACGATTATGTCTATGTGATGACGATGAGGAACTGGAAGAATGATGATGTCGACTTTTTTCGTGTTTTCGATCCTTATCATGTCGATCGCTTTTTGAAGATCGCTTATCACGGTCTTTATCACGTTTATCATCTTTACTTCGGTGTTTATCGGCGCGGTGTTTGTCATCTTTGGATTTTTCTTTTTCCTTCTCTTTGTCTTTTTCCTTTTCTTTGTCTTTATCCTTCTCTTTATCTTTTTCCTTTTCTTTATCAAGTTTTTCTTCTTTGGGTTTAAATGTTTTCTCAAAGTCGATTTTGTGTTTAACTTTTTCGACTTTTTCCTGTTTGACTTTTTCTTCGTCTGATGAAGATTTGTGATGTACTTTTGATTTTTCTTTTTGTTTTTCTGCTGGAGTGGCATGTGTCACTTCAGTGTTCATGTACGGCGCCAACTCTTCGGCAGTGTAATATTGTTTTAATCGTACATGCCAAGCTGGAAAATAAGAAATATTTTCCTTAATAAACACTGATTTAATATTTTGGAAAAACAAAACAAAACATTAAATGTTTTATGTTTCAAATGGATAGTGTTATGCAAGAGTATGTCCACCCACATTGACAGTTAGCACCTTTCTGCATTGTTTCTGTAAAAAATATTAAATATAATTTGATTTAAATGAGTTAAATATTGATATAAGTGATAAATCTAAAGGACAATATAATTTTGCTGTAATAATATTTACAGTAATAGTAAAGGTGTCAATGTGGGTCGACATTCTATTGCATAACAGTATTCAAAATAAGGCAAAGAATCTTTAAAAGAAAATGGTGGTATATGTGGAGAAGAAAGATGTAAATTATGTATGGGGAGACATTATATGATATCATAAATGTGTTGGATTGTGTTCGGCCTAAAATTTTGATGAATTAAGTCTTAATCTTATAAAATCTTACCCAAACAATAAATATAAGACGGTTAAAATTAATGGCAATCTACAGCTATAACGACTATGGTACCTCAGGGATCAGTACTTGGCCCACTACTCTTTCTGATTTACATAAATGACCATTCTTTAAATATTGTAAATCAGGTAACTTGTGCTAAATCTTTAGGTGTTTTTTAGACCTAAATATAGAGTATATCGTAAGAGGAGAAGCAAAAAAATAAGGCCAAACGAAAAAAAGTTGTACGCACTAAAAGATAATTTGAGAAGTGTAGAAGTGGAAAAATAGACTAATTTCAAACGGATCAGAAGTTGTGGAAAAAAAACTGTTTTTTTAATACTCACCTACACTTGTAACAGCAGTAACTGTCCTAAACTGATGGATAATTCCTCTAGGCAGAAAATATATGTCATTGTCATACAAATTTATCCTCGCATATTCAATGCCCTCTCTGCGTAACTGATTAAGCTTGGCATCTTCTATCCAAGTAACACACTAAAAAGTAAAACAGGCCGTGAAGATAATATTTTTCCTACGAGCACCTATGAAGATGATAAATTTCACACCTCGTTTCACACGATTTAGAGAGTAAGAAAGTGTAATATTTCATACGCGTGTGAAATATCATACATGTGTAGAAAAGCAAAGCTTTTATAATTTTTCAAAATATTTACCATTTTATTAGAAGTTTTTGCGTTATTATTTTATGTATTTTTTAAATTTTAATGAGATAACAACAAATGAAATGAACAAAACCTAACTAATTTTAACTGTCAAAGTTTATTCTAAGAAAACAAACGAAAGAGACCAAGGTAAACTCGATCTGATTTATCAAGGTTGACGCATACAAATTCTGGTATTTTAGCAAAACTGTGAACTACTGGTGTTTCTATAACATTTTAATCAATCTAATAATTTTAAACAATGAATTTTCCAAAATCGCTAAAAAACGTCTCAAACAAAAAGTTCTTAAATACAAATGTGTTTCATGAAAAAATAAGTAAATTTTCAAATGTCCGTCTGTCTGTTCGATGTCAGGTTTTTTGTGTACACGTTAACTACTTAAAAAAGAATTATCCGATCGACTCATAATTTTTAGGAAAAATAAAGTTCTATGAGAGGAAGATCCCTAATGTTTTTAAAAGTACCAAATACCAACTTTGAAAAAAAAAATAATAATCATAATAAAAGTTATAGGGGGCGCCACTTTGTAAAAAGTCATAAAAACAAAGGAAAACTCCGATAGACACTAAGTTTTTAGAAAAAGTTTCTTTGATTGTTTTATTTGTATTAAAAAAAAACATTTATAACCTTAACGTAAAAAATAAAGTACTTACTAACACGAGAATTTTTCTTCTTTTTTATTTATTTATTTATTTTTTTTTTGAAAATTTGCACTTCCTGTAACTAAGTCCCTACTGAAAAGAAAAACGGTACTTACTTGTGAAATTGGCGGTTCATGAAGATCTAGCTGCAATTTTTCGGCCAAAATGTCAAAAGACTTTGCGGAAAAAGCCACTACGTCTTTGGTGATGCGGTTGATTGGTCCTTCTTGTTTACCACCGTGCATGGCCTTTAAAATACCAACCGCGGCGGTGGTTTTTCGATCTAGGCCCGCACCAACGTGGTCAGCGTGAGCCCGCGTTCGATCTTCAAACAGGTGTTCCCTAGCTTCGGACATTCTTGGTAAATATTGTAGGTTTCTGAGCTCGTTTATACCAGTCCTGCAAAAATAATATTCAAATGCTGTAAAAGTACTGTAATAAGATACTTTCCCCGAGGGAAGCCCGTGTACAAATTTTCGAAAATCTTTGGTAGGAGGCAGAGTAAAAAATCTCAAAAAATATCAACAAGAATGTCAGAAATTTATTCGAAAATGTCGGCAATCATACATACCGGTTGAGTTTTATTTATGACCACCCCTAAAATTAAGAGTAATCTTCATTTGATAAAAACGAAACTTTGGTGATTTATATATTTTACATTGGCTATAAAATGGCGGATTTATTTTTTTTTCACTTTCGGTTTCGCCGGAACTGACATCAATATGTTTTTTTTTAATGGAACACCCTGCAATTTTTTACATTTTTGAACTCGGCCGATAACTCTATGTATAAAAAGCTGATTGTTTTTTTTTTTATTTTTTTTTTTTTCGTTTTTTTTTTTATCGTATAAAAACGAGATACACATAATTTACCTTCTTTTTACTTACTTAAGCTTAAAAAATATAAAACTAATATTAAAATAAAAATTTGATCAGTGACAGCGATTTAGAGCTAAAAAACGGTTTTTTGTCCAAAACTCCAATTTTTTTATGTCCCTGTAAACTTTTTTGTATTTTTACTTTTATATTTTAGAATTCTAAAATTAAAATTATTGAAATACACATTTTTTTTTCAAATTTTTTTTTCCGATTTTTTCACATTTCTCGACGTTTTCGAAGTTTTTAAGACTTTTGAGACCATGTTAAAAAAATGTCTGTCTGTCGGTCTGTCTGTCTGTCTGTCGGTCTGTGAACACAATAACTCGGTATGACAAATTGTAGCGATTTGAAATTTGGAGGGTATATTTGCGTAGTGAATATCTCGGCGGGGATTGAAATTGGGGTATGTGGGTAGGGGAGAAGGGGGTCAAAGGGGCCAAAAAAAGTTAATTTTTGGTATTTTTTTAAAAAATTTTATCGTTCAATTATAATTTTGGCATGTATAGAAAAGTAATAAAATTTACCATAAAAAAGGTAAAAACCATTTTTTTCGTAGCACCAATACTTCTGGAGATATTAGCAAAATAACAAAATACACGCCACTGTGAAATCTTTTTATTAGTTTATAGGCAAAGCCTTGTATTTTGCAAATTTTAATAATGATTTATGTCCATTTCAAGCAAAAAAAATTGTCGGTCACCAGTTACGATGCTTAGACAAACGTAAGTATGCGCAGAAGAGTTTATTAATATATACGAATGCTTAAAAAAGTGTTCTGGCAAAGATATACAAATATAGCATGCGCAGTAAAGATTGGTGGAACATATTTATGCGCAAACGTGTTTAATAATACATACGAATACGTAAAAGTGTTTTGCCAAAGATATACAAATATATCATGCGCAGTAGGGATTGGTAAAACATATCTATGCGCAAAAGTGTTTAATAATACATATGAATACGCAAAAGTGTTCTGGAAAAGATATACAAATATATCATGCGCAGTAAAGATTGGTGGAACATATTTATGCGCAAACGTGTTTAATAATACATACGAATACGTAAAAGTGTTTTGCCAAAGATATACAAATATATCATGCGCAGTAGGAATTGGTAAAACATATCTATGCGCAAAAGTGTTTAATAATACATACGAATACGCAAAAGTGTTTTGGCAAAGATATACAAATATATCATGCGCAGTAAAGATTGGTGGAACATATTTATGGGCAAGCGTGTTTAATAATACATACGAATACGTAAAAGTGTTTTGCCAAAGATATACAAATATATCATGCGCAGTAGTAATTGGTAAAACATATCTATGCGCAAAAGTGTTTAATAATACATACGAATACGCAAGTGTTTTGGCAAAGATATACAAATATATCATGCGCAGTAAAGATTGGTGGAACATATTTATGAGCAAACGTGTTTAATAATACATACGAATACGTAAAAGTGTTTTGCCCAAGATATACAAATATATCATGCGCAGTAGGAATTGGTAAAACATATCTATGCGCAAAAGTGTTTAATAATACGCAAAAGTGTTTAATAATGCGCAAAAGTGTTTAATAATACCAATACGCAAAAGTGTTTTGGCAAAGATATACAAATATATCATGCGCAGTAAAGATTGGTGGAACATATTTATGAGCAAACGTGTTTAATAATACATACGAATACGTAAAAGTGTTTTACCAAAGATATACAAATATATCATGCGCAGTATGAGTTGCTAGAGGTGACGAAAGGCAAAGGAAGTGTGACAAAAAGTGTGTAGACCATTTTCACTATTCTGTTCGTCTAAAATATAAAAGTTTTCAAACGCTTTTGCGTTTCAGATATTTTCTCTATTTTTTATGCCAAATTTACTTTAAATATCAATGTAATATTTTATAAAAAATATTATAAAAGTTTTTATACATAAAATTTTCGGGTGAATTAAAAAATATGAAAAATTACAGGGTTTCATTAAAAAAAAACACATTTATGCCACTTTCGGAACAACAAAAATAAATCCGCCATTTTATAGCCATTGTAGAATTATATAAATCAACAAAGTTTCGTTTTTACCGAATGAAGATAAATCTTAATTTTAGGGGTGGACCTAAATAAAACTCGGCCGGTACACTATGGGCTAGGAGACCTTCGTTTTTGTCCAAAACTCGGCTTTTAGCCGTAATATCGTAAAAATTAGTAACATGAGATTTTCGAGGATGTTGAAACCGAATCTGTTTATAAAAATTCAAAATTTTAAATGACGGATCCAATATGGCGGCCAAATCTGTTAGATTTTATTGGATCCTGCTGAACATGCTAAAATCGAATTTGTTTTTAAAATGATTTTGGTACCAATATATGTATGTAAGATTTTTTGATATGAACACAATAAGATTCACCTAAAAAAGCGTATATAAAAAAATAAAATACATATATCTTCTTAGTTTAAGAAAAGTAGAATGCGATGTTTTCCTTTCCGATTTACTATTAGCTCAAAACGTGGTCTTGTGCACAGACAACTTTGTAGCTCTTACTTAAAGAAATATCATATGACTCAAAATTACGAAAAACAATCTCAAATAACTTTGAGTAAGAAATCTCTTGTCCAAATTTAAAAAGTCTTTATCCCAAAGCGTTCTCGAGTTATCGTGGTCACAAATTTTCCGGACAAACAGTAGTAAAACGTCATAAAACGTAATAAACGCTTTATTTTTTTTTCAAAAAATTATTTTTTTAAAGTTAAATTAATTCTTACCTTCTACGTTTGTTTGGTGTTTTTAGATCGGCCGTTGGTACCAGTTGCTCACCAGGCCGACACCAAATTATAGGTCCGTCATTAGACTCGGTAGGCTTCATTTGATCACAGATTGCTAATTTGCCCCAAGGCATCGTCTAAAAGTTAATTAATTAGTTTACACTACAAAAAGGTAATTGACCAATACGTAGGTCGAAAAAAATCCGGTAATTTCATGGTTTAAGAGAGACATATTTTAACCCTGTACTCCCCAAGATATTGAAAACATGTTTCACCACAATTTTATAGCAAACAATAGTATATTACGCACCGAGTACGCGAACCTAGTTTTAAGTGCACGAGAGTGTTAATTTTTTTACAAGGCGCAGCCGAATAAAAAAGCACTCGAAGTGCTCTGAAGTAGGTTTGCGTCGATGTGCGTATACTGCTTCCTACGACCTAATACCTAAACATCCAAAAACCGCAAAAACTGTCTTAAAATTAATTTTATTAATTCGACGTTTTGTGTTTGACGTTCTCTGACAGCAGATATGTAAAATCAGCTCATTGTCACTTTCCAACCGCTGTCATGGCAACGGGTGGAAAATAAGCACTAACTACTAACTAGGTCGTAGGAAAAAAAAATAACTTACTTTTTCCACTATTACCATGCAAATTTTTAGGCAATGCCTCGGGCAATACTGAAAAAAATATCCAAATGCTTGTATATTTAAAAAAAAATATTTCGTGATCAGGCCAATTATTCGAAAGAAAAAAGGCAATAAATAAAATATAATAATAGTTATTTATAGGCCGAGTGGGTCAATATTCTTGAGTGGACAATATCTATTTACCCACGTGTGCAATACAAAATTTTATTCAATACATTTGTAATCAAAAGAAAATGCGATTTTTAAGAATGCTTTTTCATGTACATACAATGTTTTATTTCATTATGACCGCTGTAATAGAAGGCAGCTACGGTAAAAAAAAACAATTGCAAGTTTGACAGTTTAAAATCAAGATTTATTTTACCGCGTGGCGTCGTTTTCAAATTAAAAATGGACTTTGAAGATGAAGATAGTATTTTCGTCCCTAAGTACATTCTGGAAGAAGCAAAAGTGGCTACTTTTAATACTATACCACCCAAATCAAAAGAAAAATACAAATGCGAGTATAAAATTTTTGAGAAATTTTAATTTTGAGGTTAAGATTGCAATTTTATGGATTTTAAAATGATGAAATTGTTACTGTTAATTTTAGCTGTTTGGCTCGTAAAATCAATTAAATGGGATCCCGGGATAAACCCATACACCCCAGTCCCTAAAAAGTAAGTTTTATGTGAAAAAACTGCCTTTCCTTAAAGAGTGTGGTAAAAATATTACTCACTAGGGGAGACGTGAGACAATTTATAAACAATGAATAAAATGTCAATTTCCTAAGGTAAATTGACGACAGTAAACTAAGTCTTCATATAGATGTATTGGATAAAAATTTAATGCCTGCCTACTAGACTATGCATAAATAATCTGTGACGTTCCAAGCAAAAAATGTAAAGGACAATCTTAAAATTGGTCTAAGTTTTGGAAAAACAATAAAAACCTTTTTGTTGTCCAAAGCATATTTCTCCACAGCCGAATTTGTGGAATGTGATTCCATTATTCAGGTGGTCTAGGATTGTTTGGCTTCGTTTTTTATTTTTTTTTTTACTTTTATATTTTACATTTTATATGTGTTCTTTTACATTTTATATGTGTTCTTTTACATTTTATATGTGTCCCTTTTTGGACTTGTTTTTGTTTAAAACTATTAAGTACCTGACTTGTGTATAGATGTATTTCTTAAATACCAATAAATATGATTGGATTTGATTTGATTTGATCTATGGTCAAATTACATAAAACGCGAATATGGTATAGTAGTCTAAGAGCTGGTGACCATTTTTATTTCATTATTTGCTCCCAGCTGTATTTTATATATGTCTTAAAGTACATTCAAATTAAGCTACTTGCAAATCGCCAGGTCCTGGATCGGGTTCCTTTGGATGCTAGAAGCCTCGAAAAAGTCTCAATAATTTTCATTTAATCAAAATGACATTTCATGAATTCTCATCTCTTTAAAAAATTAAGTAACATATTTTAAAGGCACTTTTTAAAGACTGTTCTTACCCCTTGGCCCCAGAATTATTGTGTATAACTATGAAAATATCTTAATCTAAGGTCTTTACCTCAAAAAAATTTACCTCGAGCAAATACCTCGAAAAAAATACCTCGAAAAAATTTACCTCGAAAGGACATTACCTCGAAAAGACGTTACCTCGAAAAAAATTACCTCGGAAGGACATTACCTCGAAAAGGTGTTACCTCGAAAGTAAATTACCTCGAAAGATTTTACCTCGAACGACTTTTACCTCGAAAAGGACTTTTTTTAATTTGGTATCTGTTTCTTTTTGATTATTTTATATTGTAGTTTTTTTGCTCATATTTTATCATTTATTGATTAAATTTTAATTTACAGGCAATTATTAGCTTTTAGTTTTGGTAAATATTTCACAATAAATCGATTAACTATATCGAGAGTTCGCGAAAGATAAATTAGCGGTGTATAAAAACTTTGTGTATTATAAAGATCGTGTGTTCAAAGACAAGTTTTTTTGGAAATTTGGAAAATATGGTGAAATTGCTTGCAAAGGAAAAACATTTATTGTTAATTATTTATTTATTTTTTATAAAAAATGTTGCTGTAGATTTATTGACAGCTTTTTGATTATTTGTGATTTCAAATACTTTCTTTTTGTATAATATATCAATATTATTGCTTTTAATAACTAAGTTTATTGATGTTAAATTTCCCTTCTTTTTGTAAAAAAAAATTATTTGGTTTGGTTTTTTATAATTTTTAAAAAATTATGTATTTTAGAGGTAATTTTGTATGCGAGGTAATGTCCGTTCGAGGTATTTTCTTTCGAGGTAATGTCCTTTCGAAGTAATTTTCCTGCGAGGTAATGGGCATTCGAGGTAAATTTTTTCGAGGAAACGGTGTTCGAGGTAATTTTTTTCGAGGTAAAAATTTTCTAGGTAATTGCTTGCGAGGTAAATTTTTTCGAGGAAAAGACCCCTACCCTAATCTAAATGTATTAAATGAAATGTATATGACTCGGCAACTTAAAAATAGATTTTTTGGTACCTCACTGCCATAGCTTTTGGAGCTTCTAGCACCCAAAGGAACCGGTTAAATAGCTTAATTTGAATGTACTTTAAAACATATATAAAATATAGCCAGGAGCAAATAATGAAATAAAAATGGTCACCGATCTCCGACTATAGATATTGTTACATAAAAAGCACATTTTTCTATTTTTTTTTTGTTGAATACAATAAAAGAATTATTTTATTTTGAATCTTGGCATATAAAATAAAATACACAAAGTTTTTAAAAAATATTAAAAATTAAGCCGTTGACAGCACATTTTTTCTATTTTTTGTTTTTTTTTTTAATACATTATATTTTGACTTTTTATATAAAAGTACAATATCTCAAGAAGTTGTAAAAAAAAATTCATCCAAAAATATTAAAAATTAAGCCGTTTGGACAGCTGGTTTTCGGAGACCACCTCGAAAAAAAGTGTTCCCGCGGTAGGCAGGATATCTCGCGATTTATTTATCTGAAATCAAAATACAAAAAAATTTGTGTTAGTATAGGATTATAGCTCGTGATTAAACGAACGGTTAAAAAAAATGAAATGGAAATTTTTGACAGAGTTTGAAGGTCGATGATATGATTTCCGGTAAAATTTGGCCATTTTTCGGTCATGTACTGGCTTGTAAAAACATAGTTTTGAGAAAAAACGCTGCAAACGGCTTATTTTAAATATTTTTTGATGATTTTTTTTACAACTTCTGAGATATGTACTTTTATATGTCAAGATTCAAAATATAATAATTCTTTTATTGTATTCAAAAGTAAAATAGAAAAAAATGTGCTATTCTAAGTACGAAATGCCTGTAATTTTAATTAAAACTCGTGAAAACAACTGTACAGTTTTGATTGTCAAAACTAACAAGTCTCGTCATAATATTTTTTTTTTGTAATATTATTTTTATGCTTTTTATCCTAGGGCCCCTTTCACATGGAATATGAAATTTGTACAGTATTTTGACTTACCAGCTCCAAGAATTGATTATCTTCAAGTAAACCCAACAAATCGGGAAAATAACCTCCAACCTCCTCGTGAGCAGTCCCAACAATACTGATTTGATGTAAAGGTCCATATCTGACAGTACCACTGTCATAATTTTTACAAACATTTTCGTTATACGCAGAAAGTGTCGTTGTCTCTATATCCGAACTCTTACTCAGTAAACCATTTTTGACGGTTAAATTCGGGTAATTTTCGGCCATATACTGCAAAATATCCGGCAAATATGATGCCGAACCGTGTATAACCGCGGTCACGAAAACTGCGTGACCATTTTTGTCTTCGGAAAATGCTAATTCGAAAAATTCTAATGCTAGTTCTTTGGTTTCTTCAGTACTTAAGTGTTTTATTTCGTCGTTATACATCCGCAAGATTTTCGCGCCGCCATTCGAATGCGTTTCTATGTGATAGTATTTTCGAAATTTTAAATTTTCCTGAAATATGGAAAAAAAACTGTAAAAAATCAATATACATTTAACTATAAATTAAAGTTTAAATTGACCTTTTAAGGTTGAATTACCCAGTATTTTAACACTAGGGGCCATACTTTTAACTTAAAACATGTTACGCAAAACCCCCCCTAAAAAAGTTTTTGAGTGAAATAGTTATTTATTTTTATTTATATAACAAGTTTTAGTCTTGAGGTATATACACTATTTCTTGCACGACCAACAACTATATTTAGATAAAATTTTAAATTAAGGGGTCTTTCTACCCTAGTAATTTTAAAAATAATCTTTTTTTAAATATTTTTTTATATAGAAATAAAAAAGATATCATTGTAAAATTTTGTAGGTATGTTTATTCTAATTTAGAGAATACAAATAAAATTTCTTTAGATTTTTAAAGTGCCATTTTCTGGCCATAATTTATTTTTTTTTTTAAACATTAAAAAACGGTGGTCGCCATGATTCCGGAAGTTTGGATCGACTGAAAAAAAAACAAAACGGGATATTATTCAGTACTGAAGTCGCTATAGCCCATCTAGAAGAAAAAATTTTGGCCAAAAAATAACAAAATGGCGGATGTTTTACAAAAATTCTCAAACGTTTTCAAACAAAAACGTCCGCTATTTTGTTATTTTTTGGCCAAAATTTTTTCTTCTAGATAGGGCTATAGCGACTTTAATACTGAATAATATCCCGTTTTGTTTTTTTTTTTCAGTCGATCCAAACGGCCGGAATCATGGTGACCGTTTTTTGATGTTTTCTTAAAAAAAAAAAATATTGCCAGAAAATGGCACTTTAGAAATCTAAAGAAATTTTATTTGTATTCTTGGAACATACCTACAAAATTTCACAATTTTATCTTTTTTCTTTCTATATAAAAAAAATGTTTAAAAAAAAATATTTTTATAATTTCTAAGGTAGAAAGACCCCTTAAAACATGTATTTAAACCAAATCCATTTTTGTAATTTATTTTAAAATTAAATCAAGACATCCATGAATCACGAAATGACAGGTTTGCGTTTTTAATTGTTTTTTCCTATATGGCCATAGTATCTTTAATATAAGATTTAATAAATTTGGCACGCTTTAGAACAAATTTTACAAAGCTTTTAACAAAAAGTAATTAATTTTTTTTATTTTGATAAAATAATGACGCAGCCTATCGAAACTGAACCCATTGTGGTTATTGAGAAACAGGCAGCAGAGGCTATTTTAAATTTATTGCCATCTAAATTAACCCCTTTCCGCATACCGTCCCATTTATGGCACGAACCGGTTTTTTTATTATTTGTGGTGCCACCTATTAAAAAAAGGATCAATGTGTTTCTATTATGAATAAAGAACCTGTTTCAGATGTCTGAAAAAATATAGCTATCTAGAGTTAATTAAGCGAACTTTTATTATCGTTTTTAACAAAGATATTTCGTGTCAGCTGAAAACTGCATAGCCTTAAAATTCAAAGTGTAATTAAAAGTATTTGCCGGTCTAATGGCGATTTCTCCCGTTAGATTAGACAGGGACAAAAGTTCTACCCAAAAAGGATAGAAGACATACATACACTCCCACTTCCACCCAACCAAACAAATTTTGTATTTGTTCTTCGTTGAACAAATACAATATTTACTTGGCCGGGCGAAAAGAGTAAATATATTATTTTTATTACAGAAATTACTGGCGCCATCTAAATTTTGGTAGAATTATCTTATTCTACAGATTCACATTAGCTATGTTCTTTCGTGTAGCACAAATGAGATAGAGATAGGGTAGACGTCTTTTGTTTCATAATTCTAGTTGTAGAGAGCTCCATTGTGCAATATAAAAAATATTGTGTTATTGAACAAACTTTGTTAAATGGGTATAAGATTACAGGTAAACTATTTTGTGGTATATTTTTGTATAAAAATAGGTATATGCTATAAGTGGCACACCATGCATTAAAAGAACAATAAATTATACAATAACAAATAAAAATGCTGCCAAAAAAATAATAATGTAGGTCTAGGCTAATTAAAACATTTCGAAAACGAAAAAATTAAAAAAAAAATAGAAAACATTCAAAAATTTTTTTTTCAGAATTTATTTTTCTTTGAAAAACGAAATAAAAAATTGAAAACATGTTTTTACCCCATTTTACCACCTTATCCCACGCCCATTTTTACCAAAAACAATCCCAGCAACCCAAAGCGTTCTCGAGTTATCGTGGTAACAAATTTTTCGGACAGACAGACCGACCGACATACTTAAGGGGTTTCTCTTCCGCGGAATCTTTGTACGGGGTGATCCAGAATTCCCGCCCTCGTCATTTTTCTCGAAAATGGTAAGGGATATTAAAAAAAAATCAAGAATCGTGTTTTATGGTTTGTTTGTTTGTTTAACCTCGTACTATTCTACTTAATTAAGCATCCCCTAAGTCCAGGACTTGTGTGGGCTAGTAGTAGAGGGAACCACCGGCTTATACTTTCTTTCGAACCAGTTTTTATAGGGAGTGTCCGCTTCACTTATGAATTCGCCAAATTTAAATTATTAATTAACCAAAAAGGCAAATCGGCGCCAGTGCTATACATACGCGCTAGCTACTACGCTACGCCTCCCATAGTCTCACCTGCATTCACCTAGTCAAATGGAAAGTCAAACCACCCCGGATTTTTTGATTTTAGGTTGTTTTTGAGACATTTCCAAACAGTTTTTGACAAAAATTGAAATCGCTCTCGAATCCGTTTTTAAATAAAGCCATTCTTCTTCTTCAAGTTTTTCCTAACATCACAATACAGAGTTTTTTCCATGACACACCCTACAGCATAGGTACTACTCATGATACTCAATATAATCACGACCATTCACACGCCTACTAATGTCCAAAATAAGACGACCGTAATTTTGGACATTAACAAAATAGGCGTGTGAATGGTCGTGATTATATTGAGTATCATGGGAGCATAGGGTAGTACCTATGCTATAGGGTGTGTCAGAAAAAAACTCCGTATTGTGATGTCAGGACAAACTTAAAGACTAAGAAGAATGACTTTATTTAAAAACGGCTTCGTGAGCGATTTCAATTTTTGTTAAAAACTGTTTGGTGATGTCCCAAAAACAACCTAAAATCAAAAAATCCTGGGTGGTTTGACTTTCCATTTAACTTTGTTTAAGGCTACCCGTGCCATGGTAAACAATTTTTTATTTATAAAATTAAAAAATCTTTAAATTAGAATAGTTCAGTTTCATGTCTTTTTTTCTGCGCTCATTTGTTTTCTAATTATAGGCTGTCAAAATGTACTTAATTAATCGTTCCTAATTTTTTAACTATTGCAGATATTAAATAAGTTTTGCGTCAACATCTTTCGCAGGAAATCAGCTACATTTTTAAAAAACATTTTTTTTTTGCCTTTATGCATTAGAAATGAAGTTATTTGCCCCCCTGAATCCGAAAATGGTAATCGTTATTTGCGGAAATGAACCATTTTTTTTTCTATGGCGATTTTTTATATATTTTTTGTATTGGCAAAAAAAAACGTCATGGAAATCTGTTATCATTAAAAATGAAGTATATTAAAGTTATTTTGACTGAATCCGAATATGGCAATCGTTCTTTGCGGAAATGCACAAATTTTTTTTTGTCCTCCATTTTAATATTTATTTGGACAAAAATATTATTAATTATATATTTTAAATAAAAAACATCTAAAAACCAACGTAAACCAACGTTAACATAAACCAACGTCCCCCATAAAAAAAAAACACTAAACCAGAAAAAAATCAAACCAAACCAACGTTAACGCAAACCAACCATTAATAAAAACACCATAAAAAAAAACTGTTTTTATTGTTAACAGATTACTCTGGTAAATTGAATCTCCTTAAAAAACTCAAAACTACTAAAAAATGGGGCATTTCCGCAAAGAACGGTTACCATTTGAATTCAGGGGGGGGGGCAAAATAACGAAAATATACTTCGTTTGTAAGGGAACGTTCAAGTATTACGTAACGCAAAATGTACCAAAATTCATACGCTTCATAACTCGGTTCTCGCGTTATTCAAGGCTGTAGAGATTTCATATTTTAGCTACGTTTTTTTGCCAAAACAAAAAATATATAATAAATCGCCACAGATGCAGGAGTAAAACAGTAGGTTTAGTCCCACAAAAGAGGAAGTAAAATAAAGTTTTAGTTACGGTCGTGCAAAAAAAAAATCTAATGATCTAGAAAGGCATTTCTATTTAATAAAGTATTACACTGCTCTGCACTCAAAAATTTTCCGACACCATTTTAGTCGATTTTAGACCTATTTGATGCGCCGTTTTTGGAACCTTGCTCGTTTTTTTGAGATACAGCGCACAGTGGTTTTTTTGTTATACTTGTAATAAAAAAAATAATTAAGGTCTAGTTAATTTTTTTACGCTAGATTTGCTCTAAGCCAAAAAAAAGCGGATTTAAAATATCTTTATTCGTTTGTTTTTTATAGACTTTTAAATTCAAAAAATTACATTTTTTCGCATTTTTTTCGCTACATTTTCATGAAAATTTTACATAAATACTAAAGATATGGCTCTAATTTTTATAAGCAATACTAACACGTGAGGTTTGTAAAAATAAATAAAGTTTTAGATTGAATCCAGTAACGGATATTTTACGGGGAGTTATTGAATGCAGAACAACAATATTTTAAATTATTTAATGTTTATTTAATGTTATTTTTATGTTTTCAAGCAAGGAGAAAACCTTTTTTTTTTTTAATTTTTTCGTTTTGTTTTTTTTTTATGAAAAATTTAATTTATTGTGTTGCTCTTATAAAAATAAATAAAATACTTCAATATTTTGTTTATTTTTTTTCGATAAGCCCCGGTAAACTTTCTGTCACTGGATTAAATCTAATTTTTTTTTTAATTTTCATATGTGTTAATATTGCGTATAAAAATTAGTCATATCTATAGTATTTATATAAAAATTTTATCAGAATATATCGAAAAAATCTCATTTTGTGAATTTAGAAACCTATAAAAAACAAACGAATATTTTAAATCTGCTTTTTTTTGGCTTAGAGTCCCATTAATAGAGAATTAATCCAGGACAAAAAAATTAATTAGACCTTAATTATAAACTAATACTGTAGGCAAAAAAAAACACTGTGCGCTATATCTCAAAAAAACGAGCTGATCAAGAAAAACAGAAAAGGTTTCGAAATCAGCGCATCAAATATAGCCTGACGCAACTAAAAGGTACCCGAGAGCAGTGTTATTAATGTAAAAAAAAATGGCCAGAAACAAAGGAACAATAAAAATTCTGGAGCGCGACGTAATTACGCACTATTCCTATATCTATTTAATTAAAATTTCGTATATGTGCATGCAGAGCCATTATCTCGGAGATAATATTTCCAGGCTGGGATGTAGGCTTTTAGAGCCCGTGTTAAAATTTAAACTGATTTAAAAAATGGTTCTTACATCATCTGGAGGATAACAGTAGTTCCCATTGGTCAAAATCCTAGGTTTAACGTCCCCTTTAGAAGAATAATTATTAGAAGATTCATGTCGCATTGAAGTAGATTTTCTTCTATTCGAACTACTCTTAGCCGATTTTTCCCTGTGATTCTTCCGTTTGTACTTATCCTCTTTCTTCTTATCCTCCGTATTTTCTTCCTCTTCTTCAATTGTTTTAATTTTTTTGTATTTCGAAAAATCGATTTTACGCGTTTTTACTTCAGTTTCTTTTGGATCGGCCGAATGTGCTCGCTTAACGCCTCGGGCAGGAATGTTCATAGAATCTACCGATCTGGTCCGAGATTTTCTCGGGGAACATTCCGTAACATTCCCGGAATCGGGTTCCGAGGGATGTCGATCAATCGTGAGTTTTTCATTTGATTGGTCTTCAATCGCATTTAATAAATCTATACCTATAAAAGATTGGGTCTCATCAGTACGTTTCTACTAATGCGGCGGTGTGTATCAAACTAAGCAGGCTAACTAGCAGTTTAACAACCCAAGAATCCTACCAATTTAAAAAAAAAATAAAAAAAAATATAAAAAATAGAAAAAGTGAGACAAACAGTGAGAGTTTGCCTCCTCTCGCAAAAAGTATTTGCGCTCCCTCAGGTCAGAAAATGACTGAAAAAAGGTCATGAAATTCGCCTAAATCTTGGTCCCAGTTTAAGTTGATGACTTAAAAAGCTTAACAGCACCGTCTGCGCCCCTTGATATGACAAGAAAACATACTGTAAGCTTTGTACCCTGAGACAGCCGCCTGGCAGTCACGCTGCCTTACTTTTCACTTTATCTGCTACACTAAAAAAAATTAGCTGACCCCTTACCCCCTTAGATAGTGAAATAATTGTTGAACAACACACTTGTTTTAAAAAATCAATATAAACAAATAAATACCTTTTTTGCCATCTAGTAATTTATAATCTAACTCATCTCGGAATTTCGAACAGATAGTTTTCTTTGGTAACAGTTGGTTTTTTTCTTGGGCTGATTCTTCCGGAAGTTCCTGTGGAAGCTCTTCCGGTAACAAATCAGGTAACTCTTCCGGAATATCTTCCGCAAGTTCTTCAGAAGACTCTTCCTCCTTAACAGTGGTCAAATTTGATATGATATTATTATTAACATTTGATGTTTCACAGACTTTTTTCATGGTGTCATATTCGTCACTTTCATCCCGACTTTCGTTAAACTTGCTTTCAACGCTTTCATTACTGTCATTATTCAACTCTATATTATTAACTGGAACCCTATTAAGAGTTTGTTCTTCATCTTCATCTTTTATCGAAGAATCTACAGTTGAAGTGTCTTCTTTGATGTAGGTATGGTCTTTACTTGGAGCTCTATATTTACAAGAAACTTGTTTTACAGTAAAATCATTTGTAATTGCTTCGTCTTTATCAGAGGAATCATCTTTATTTGATGCGTTATTTTCTTTATTTGGCGTATCATCTTCTTTATATGACGCATAATCTTTATTTGACGCATCATCTTCTTTATTTGAGTCATCATCCTTATTTGAGACATCGTCTTTGTCAGATGAATCGTCTTTATTATTTTCTGAGCCATCATCTTTATCTGAAACATATTTAATCGAGTCTTCTTTCTCTGAGGAATTATCTTTTTGTGAGGCATCTTTATTTGAGGCATCGTCTTTCATTGATTCATCTGAATCACTGTCTA
The DNA here is from genome assembly GCA_958510825.1 of Brachypterus glaber. NCBI lineage: Eukaryota > Metazoa > Arthropoda > Insecta > Coleoptera > Kateretidae > Brachypterus > Brachypterus glaber. Next base: position 9,010,501 of record OY294054.1, read on the forward strand.
AAATTGAAATGTGATCCTTATTTGTACTTTTTTCTTCATCCTTTCTCGAATTTTCATCACTTTCCGAGTCTGAAACTATTTCCATCTTCTTGGGCGTAAACATTTCGTCCACCGGTGATTCTGCAGGTGATGCCGTTGGTGATAATTCTGTGTTAGTTGGGTCAAATCGATGGAGGTTAGTGTAATGGCCGATATCTCCAATATCCAAGTTTTCTGTTTTTTTGAATAAATCATCTTTTGTGCTCAGGAAAACTCTGTCCCTTGTTTCGTAACTGACACTATCATCATCAGTGGGGTCCGATTCGTCTATGTTGCTCGGGTCTTTGCATATACTAGCTACAGTGTCTCGTACAAAATTACTGTCGAATGACAGTTCCTGGTCGGCTGCATCTAGTAATAGGTTTTTACTCCGACTCATGATTTCATCGGTGGTTGCACGGGGATTGATCGTCGTTGAATCAGGCATGCTACCTATAAGGTAAGAACATTATTAATATTTTTACTTTCTCATAAAGTATGGGAACGTTAAAGTATTACGTAACGATCCTAGGGGGGGGGGTCATTTTGGAGTGTGGTATAAGAAAATAGCGTTACAGGGGGGGGGTCCAAAATGATCAAAATTTGCGTTACGTAATACTTGAACGTTCCCTATACTAATATTTTTTTTGCTTAAATTATTTTATTTTTTTCCAAAACGTCGAGAAACATTAAAATAAGCAAAGAAAAAAATTAATGTCTGTCTGTCTGCCTGTATCCACTAGGATCACCCACCAAAATTTCAAATTGAAAAATTTGGAGGTCTCACCCCTTAAATTTGTTCACTGGGCTAAGATTATCATCCCTGATTTTTTTCAGAATTTTTGAAAAAAGTCTTGCAGTCGCTCACAGCCATTTTTTAAAAAGATGTTTCTTTAGCTTTTTTATTTTTTTTTAAGTCCGAAGGATTTTTTAATTAAATCTTTATAACACGATAGTAGGGATAGTAAATGGATAACTTCAAAAAAAAATCATAAAGTTTTCTTTCAAATTGGGGGACCTGTGCCCTTTTAAGTTCGACAATGCACTACATTTCTTTATTTTAGGCGTAATGACTGGCACAAAAAAAAAATTTCATTGTCTTAAAATGTTGTGCGTGTAGTCCAATAAACAACCACTATATATTTTTTAATTGGATATACGGGGGATCCAGAAAAAAATAATGTATATATTTTTTTTAACATTTTTGAAAGATAAATTCGGTTTTTAGGCAATTTAGTTTTAATTTTTAAGGTTTTTTGTCTTTAGATAAATTCCAAAATATAAATACATAAAATATGTAGTATTTTTTTATTGGATATACAAGATGTCCAGAAAAAAAAATATACAAAACATTTTTTTGTATATTTTTTTTAAACTACTACAAATTTTATGTTTGTATATATCAGAATTTGTCTAGACAAAAAAACTTAAAAAATGGAATTAAACTGCTAAAAACCGAATTTATCTTTCAAAAACACCAAAAAAAAAAAAATATATATATATATAATTTTTTTTTTCTGGATACCTGTATTCTGTATATCCAATAAGAAAAATTATAGTGGTTTTTATGTGGGGACTTATTGGGCTACACACAAAATATTTAAAGACAATGAAAGAAAAAATTTGTCATTACGCCTAAAATGAAGCAATGTAGTGCATTGCACAGCCCCGCCATTTTGAAAGAAAACATTTTGATTTTTTTTAGGTTATTCATTTACTATCCGTGCCGTGTTAAAAATATTTAAATAAAAATTCTTTCGGACTTAAAAAAAAAATAAAAAAAGCTAAAGAAACATATCTTTTTAAAAAATGGCTGTGAGCGAGTCAATATATTTTTCAAAAATTCTGAAAAAATTCAGGGATGATACTCTTTCCCCCAATGAACAAATTTAAGGGGTAAGACCTCCAAATTTTTTAATTTGAAGTTTTGGTGGGTCACCCTAGTGGGGATATATTGGGCTACACGTACAATATTTTAAGACAATAAAAAAAAATTGCCTGTCATTACGACTAAAATGAAGCAATGTAGTGCATTTTCGAACTTAAGGACACAGCTCCGCCAATTTGAAAGAAAACTTTCTAATTTCTTTGAGGTTATCCATTTACTATTCCTTTATACCGTGTTGTGAGATTTAAATAAAAAATCCTTCGGCCTTAAAAAAAAATAAAAAAGAAGAAACATGTTTTTAAAAAATGGCTGTGAGCGACCTCTACATTTTTTTCAAAAATTCTAAAAAAATTCAGGGATGATACTTACGCCAATGAACAAATTTAAGGGGTGAGACCTCCAAATTTTCCAATTTGAAATTTTGATGGGTCACCCTAGTATCCACTAGTATCCCTAGTATTAACTTAAGAAAGCTTTGAGCTAGAGACTTGAAAATTGGTAGGCAGATGTATTTTTATATTACTTGGACAAGTTCGTAAAAGGTTAATTTTTTTTTTGGTTCTAACTTTTTTATTATTTGCAATAGAAGAAAATTTTTAAAAACACCCAAAAGGTAAATAAAAATTACACAAAAAATTTTATTATATTTTTTTCCCCAAAACGTAAAAAAATGTTTCTGGACATAACTTTATAATTCACAATATAAAAGTTTTAAAACCACGTAAAAGGCTAAAAGGTAAAAAATACACAAAAAAAAAACGCGAAGACCATTACCGCGCAGTCCATTACCACTATCGCCATTACCGCGACAAGCTATTACCGCGCATGTCCTTTACCGCGAATACCATTACCGCTCAGTTCATTACCGCGATCGGTCTTTACCGCGTGTGACTTTTACAGCGAAAATCGTTTTTATTTTATGTAAGGGTATTCTCGTGGGATTGATGGCAGTTTGGTTTGGTTAGTTTTGGTTTGGATTTTTATTGATAAAGTGGAACGTTTACTAAATGTACCCATATATCTGTGTTTGGGTTTTTTATGTGTGTGTTAAATTTATATCGACTGATTTGTATAAATGGCTGATTAATAATCAGTTTAATACGAATTGTCATTTCGATCGAAATAATGAGAAGTGATAGGGGCAAAGACCTCGCTGTATATAAAAGTTTCATATACAGGAAAGAAAAGAAAAAATAAAAAAAATTGTAAGTGCGTAAATTACGACGTGCTTTGTTGCAAGGGACGTTTGCATACTTCGGACGGAAATGTTTTAAAGGGAACTAGTAATGGCCACAACCCTGACCCAGCAGTTAAATCAGTTAGAACTTTTTGTTTGATTGTTTTCTGCAAAATATTTTTTTTTATTTAATCTTTATTTCTTCAAAAAAAAATTAAAATAATTAGGTATGCGCGGTTATGGTTTTAGCGGTAAAGTCCATGCGCGGGCTTGACCCTTCGCTGTTATTTTCTTCGAGGTAATGGCTTTCGCGGTAAAGTCCATGCGCGGTAACAGTGGCGCGGTAACGATTTCGCGGTAATTGACTGCGCTGTAGACCCAAAAAAATGTATAATTGTTTTCCATGACGGAATGGAGGAGAGACAGAAAAATGTAAACAAAATTACAGCGATATCCGTAAAAAATAAAATCACAAAAATTATTCAATGATTTATTTTATTTTTTTTTTTTTAGAAATTACTCTCGCTCATTCGAAACGGATTTTTCTATTTGAGTTGCATTACAAGCTCATAAGCACACGCATTTTGGGTGTTATTATGGGCCAATAAGCACACGCAAATTTGTTTTTTCTTGAGTTGCAATAGGACAAACGAACATTGGTTTTTCTTTTCGAAACTTCACTTAAGCGCAAAAATATCGGACACTTAAAAATTGCACATTTTTAAATGCCAATAACCCCAAAACTACTTGTTTGATCGGTTTTTATTTAAAAACCTTTAGCTTTTATCAACTAGAGAAAGAATCATCAAAAAATCTTTTATGTTTTTTACCCCCATCTTTTAAATGTGCATGGTACTCCACTGTAAATATATTTCTAATTTGATAAATTGATTTTGTATTCCAATTAATTGCAAGTAATGCCTTTTTTAATTATTTTATCGCTTCTCGTTTAGGAGATCAGGCTTTTTTTTCTAAAAAGGATCAATCAATAAATAAAAGAAACAATAAACAAGTTAATTGCCAATAATAAAAGTTTGAAACGAAATTTACCTTATCCAAACAGAAATTTCCCAGAAAAGCTTTTCCGATTTCATGAGTTTGGTGGGGTAAGCCATCTCAAGCAAAATCTTTAATAGTTTCCAATGCCAATACCAATCACGGCATCATCGTATATAACATTATGTTATTATGTATTATTCGAGTCTCTGGCTAGGCCTTTAGTTGGTAAATCTAGTTATAATTTCCAAGTTGGAAATACCAACAAACATTTTATGTTGTGGTTAATATGTTCAAGTTAGACTTCCCAACTATGTTGGTATTCTACATTCAGAACTAAGCTGGGAAGACTTTGGCATCTAAGCTGGGAAGACTTGGCCAAAAAGCCAACTTGGAAATTCTAATATAACTACCAATTGGAAATAACTTGTGAAATACTAACAACAATATTGTTATAGTGTTGGTATTTTCAAGATGATAACTCCAAGTTAGACTTCTCAACTACCATCACGTTAACACAAATCGCTAATACCCTGGATTTATAAATCCCGATAGCAGTCAATAATTTTCTCTCAAGTTGTTTTAGTGAAAGAGAAATTTATACAGGAATTATAAATCCCGGTAGTTAGCGCTATGTGTAAACGTGATGATTGTTGGCAGTCTACAATCAGATTACAACTAGATTGGGAAGACTAATTTCCTCCAACATGGAAATCGAGATGGAAACTCTACTTGAGGAGTGCCGGATCAAAAGCCGACATCTGCACAAAATCACATTTTTCAGTATAGCCAAAAACTAATAATATCTAAACGGCAAAGAAATTAATTAAAATTGTAGTTGATTCTGATACAGTAATAAGTATACAATATACATAATATCACTTAAATCAAATTTGCTGTAAATCACAAGATAATTAAAAAGCTATTTGAAGATGATCGGGTTTTGATGCGGCACATGCAGATGGCGGCTTTTGATCCGCCAATTTTTTTTAATGTTTTTAATATTTTCGTCAAAATTTGGATTTTATTTTATAAGATCAAAGAAACTGAATATGATAATAACATTTTTCTAACTCCACCCCGAGGGGGTGGGGGATGATTAATCTTAAATGTTCATAATATTTTCGTGACAATTTGTATACAGGGGTTTTTGAGTTCGCTAAAAATTAATCTGATAATAAAAAAATCTAACCCCACCCCCCCGGGAGCAAGGGTTAATTATTTTTGAATATTCAAAATAGTGTCGTAAAACATGGTATTGATGAACGTTGCAAATTTCAGCTTCATGTATATTGGGGTTTCTGAGGTAGCTAAAACTGAATCAGATGATAGAAAAAATACAACTTCTTTCCCGGGGCCCTCGGAAGGCGGGGGATAATTAATTTTAAATATTTACATTATTTTCGTGAAAAACGGTATAGAGAGGTTTTTGAGGTAGATGAAACTGAATCTAATGAATCTAATGATAATAAAATTCTTCACCCCCTAAGGGATGGGGGGTAATTTTAGTGAAAAATGTTATATTGGGGTCTATATGCCAATTTTGACGAAAATTTCAAAAACATTTAAAAATAATCAACCCCCGCCCCCGGGGGTGGAATATTATCAGATTTAGTTTTGTCGACCCAAAAGACCCTTATATACCAATTTTGACGAAAATATTGAAAACATTTAAAAATATTTAACCCCTCACCCCCGCAGGGTGGTTATAGAATTTTTTTTATTAAATTTCAGCAACCTTAAAAATACCTATATAGCAATTTTCAGATTTTTGTGAAAAAAAAAATACCCATAAAAAATAATTTCTCCTTTATTTTTTAAATTGGAAAAAAGTTGTTTTGTAGTTTACTCAATAATACTTACCCGAATTATGCTAAGCCGAAACAGAACCCAAAAATGTAGAACCCTATACAGGGTGTCTCAGAAAGCAGGTCAAATCTAACAAATTTTAAATAGCCATAATAACCCATAACATTTTTTTTTTAAATGGCACCCTATAGATTTTTTAATTTAGTTAAATAGAGAATTAAATTTCCTTTAAAATCAATAGAGGATACCCTATACCTAACATTAACCGTTTTCGAGTTATTTTCAAATTATTGTAAAAAAAAGCGTATTTCTTTTTTAAAGTTGTATTTAGTCAAGTAATCCGGTAAATGAAATTTCGTTAACTTAAATGTCATCGTAATAAATTAGAGTAAATTTTACTTTATTTTAAAAATAATGGCAGAGGCTTATTCTTACCCTGTTATTTTGGATTTATTTGCTATTTTTAGTGAAAAATCTGCAGAAAATTTAATACAATTTTTTTTTCAATTTGGGAATGAAAATGCAGTGAAATCTCTAACAAAACCAATTAGAAGCAACGAAGATAATTAAGTCATTGTTTTGGGTTACTTTTATGCTCATCCACATGGCTAAATTCCTGCATCTAGTCACGATTGGGAATTTCCTATTCAAGCATGCAAATAATCTTAAAAAATATAAGATACACGATTACAAAAAGAAAAAAAGTACCTAATGATTTTCAAAAATATTTTAGTTAATGTTAAAAGGGACTTTACTTTTAAGGTTAATATTAATAGCTCTTAAGGTAAATACCTAAATACAAATCGTTCATTTTACTGGCCTACTTGATTAACAAGCATAACAAATTTTAATAGAAATACGGCTTTTTCTCAATAATTTGCAAATAACTCGAAAACGGTTAATGTTAGGTTAATCTTATATTCATTTTAAAGCAAATTTAATTGTTTATTTAACTAAATAAAAAGAATATATAGGGTGTCATTTAAAAAAAATGAGTTATGGACATTTTAAATTTGTTAGATTTGAACTGCTGTCTGAGACACCCTGTATAAATTTTGGGTTCTGTTTGGGCTTAGGATAATTCGGGTAAGTATGATTGATTAAACTACAAAACACCTTTTTTCCAATTTAAGAAATAAAGGAGGAATTATTTTTTTAGGGGTGCTTAAATTTGCTTATTTTTCGCTAAAAATTTGAGTAACTCAAAAACTACCAGAGATAGACAAGAAGTGTTACACATCAAAATAAAGCAAATTTAATGATACTTAAAAATAATATATAGGAGGTTCCATTTAAAAAATCAAAGTTGAGTGCCACTTCCGGTACAACCGGAAGCGGCACACGCATGAAAATATTTTTAATCGATTGGCCATACTCAAAAACCCCAAAGTGCAAAATATTTTTTATATTTAAAATTATTGATTCTCCATAAACTTTTGATAGAGCACTTCCGTGTATAACCCTGTATATATGAATATTATGTATGTGTTGTTAAACGAGACGGCAGCTTAAGTTAAGACGCCAAAAGGTTTAGCAATACCTAATACTTAAAATAAATAATAATTATAAATATACGTAAAGTTTTATGGGGGCTATGTATAAAATTCATAAAAATTTAGGGGAAAATGTTTTAGTACATAAACGTTAATAAATTTTTTTTAACCAAATTCAAAAAGATAGGGTTCTTAAAAGTTTCTAAATATGCCAAAATATTTTATAAAAAAAAATTGGATGATTTAAATTAAAAAAAAAAACTTTCATCGAAGCTCAATTGAGCGACGTCGGAAATATCCGAAAAAAGAATATAAAACTGGAATTTAAGTAAATTTATCAATAAAAAACATTTAGTTTAAAAACGTTTAACATTTTCTTAAGTTTTTAAATTTTGCAATATGAAACCCTTCCTCCAATCTTAAAAATATATACAGGGTGCCCCATCTTTCTATCAAAGTAAGATATTGACTATTCCACATTTGTTATGGTTTTTTCCAAATATCTCCAAAACTATTTACTTATAATATATAAGAACCCCATACTCATTTAAAAGAGAATTGAATTTTCTATTTATTTAGAATAAAAAGTATTAAGGGTGTCATTTAAAAAAAGTAGCTTAGGGATCGTCCATAAAATACGTCACGCAATTTGACCAAAATTCGTACACTCTATACCCCGTTTCTCGCGTTATTAAAGGCTGTAGAGATTTTATATTTTGGCTACCCCCCTAACACCCCCCCTATTGGGGGGGTAGAGATTTTATATTTTGGCTACCCCTCCAATAAGGGGATGTTAGGGGGGGTATCCAAAATATAAAATCTCTACATCCTTAAATAACGCAAGAAACGGGGTATGAAGTGTATGACCCCCCAATAGGGGGTGTTAGGGGGGGTAGCCAAAATATAAAATCTCTACAGCCTTTAATAACGCGAGAAAGGAGGTATAGTGTATGAATTTTGGTCAAATTGCGTGACGTATTTTATGGACGACCCCTTAAAGGCATTTCAATTTCTTCAACTTTGTATCGCCATTCTGAGATATTCCGTATATTTGTTTGAGATAAGTGTTTTTAGAGGAAAGAATAGGCCTTACTTAAAATTAACCCAAATCTAAAATAAAAAATAAATAAAATAAAACGTCGGGAAATAGGATTTTTTGGCCATTACTTGATTATGGAAATTTATTGGTTAAAATCGAAATAACTCAAAAACTATTGGAGATAGATATAGGTTGTTACATATTAAAAAATTTGGAATTTAATGCAGAATTTAAAAATCATAAAATATACAAAGTGTTCGTATATTTCCGACGTGGCTCTAACTTTAGACCCAACACTAGTAACATTGATCTTGGACAAGTTTCTTGACCATAGTACTTGACAAAGTTCTTTGTAAAGAATTGGACAATTCTTGAGCAAGAGAATTAATCAAGATTCTGTATCCAGACTTAGGCAAGACTTTAGCAAGATTCTGGAAGCAGAGCGTTTAGCGATACTTTGTCAAGTCTGTTCGTGAAGTCTGTAGCAAGAATTTGACAAGATTCTTGGTCAATAATCTTGACCTACTCTTGCGCGAAAAACGCTAGGTGAGCGCGCACCTCTTCCTTGTTAATTTTTCTTGCTACATTCTCAAGAATCTTGACGAAGTATCTGTACTTACTTATTTTAAGTTTTTTTTTATTGACATACAAGATTTATTTTTTTATAAATACAATCTAATTTATTTGCTGAATGTGGGAAAATACAAATTTTATGTATAAACCAAAATTTGGTAATTTTTTTGTACGTCTTAAAACGGTTTTTCCTTCATAACTTGATTTTTTCAAATGACAACCTCCTTGGACGGTCTTAACTTTTTGGTGCGCAAATGTAAGGGCTACAAAATGGCGTACTTTTTTCTTTCATGTCCGCTTTTGCCAAATTAGGCTTTTTTTAATAAATAAAAAAATAATTAAATTATTTTTTTAGATTTAAAATTGTTTTCTGAATTCAAAAATGCAAAAATATACAGGTAGTTCAGTAAAATTACGAAAATTCCTATGTTAAATTGCAATAAATGTACACGGGCTGATATTTTAAAGGTTATTAGTGGATAGTAACAGAACACTAAAAAATGTGTATTTCAATACTTAGAATTCTTAAATATAAAAGTAAAATGAAAAAAAAAATAACTTCCTTACCCCCTTGATTGAAAGGAAATTATTACTTAAATGTCATAAAAGAGAGAACTAATTTTAGTTTTTAAATAATCGGTGCGAAGAACGGGTTTCCCGGCTTGTATTTATATAAGTAAAGTGAATGGAAATGAAGCTGAAGTTTGCAACGTTTTTTTGCAACGAAAATTCAAATAGTATATTAAAGTACTAGTTTCATAACATACGTTTTTAGCGCACGAGTACAAGTTTAGTAAACAAGCCGCTTGCGGCGAGTTTTCTAAAGTACTAGTGCGTGAAAAAGGTGTCATAGAATAAGTGCTTTAATATACTATTTGAATTTTCGATGCAAAAAAACGTTGCAAACTTCAGCTTCATGAATGGAAGGGTTTTAAAATTTAAAAAATACAACTTTACTACTTTTCTGGTTTTTAAATTACAGAATTTTGCATAAACTATTATTTTCACCGATTTATAGATATTTTTAAACAAAATTTCAAAATTCTGCATTGCTTATTAACTTCTTTTTAAGCGTAACTACAGAATTATTTCTAGAGTCACTCTATTTAGCGGCTGATTTAGCTGACGCCTCTAGACAGAGTCTAATAATTTATTATTCTAACCCGAGGGGTTTATTTATTGGATAATCCTTGTACACCTATCCAACAATCTTCTACAATCCTTTTTTCCACAATCATCTACAATCCTCCACAATCATCCACAATCATCTACAACCTTCCCACAATCTTCATTCAAATTTTCTTGACAATCTTCCAAAATCCTTTGAGTCTCACAATCCTTGTACATATAGTTTCAATAAATAAACCCCTTGTTCTAACCTATATCCTTTGAAAGACCGCGTTTGGATTTTTTTGTGCGTGATTTACCCGTGACAATGGAACCAGAAGAGTCCATATTTAATTAGTTTTAATTTAAATTACCGAAACATTTACAAGAATATTTACAAGAACCCTTCTACGGATTTTCCTCCCTGACAAAAATTGGGAGTTTTTCGGGTCACGGATCCCCTTGGGCACCCCAAAAACAGGCTTTAGAATATTCTTATGGACCTGAAATTTTATACCGCCCGTTTGAAAGTAAACAAAACGTATGAAACGAAAAACAAGGCTGACGTGTGTTTTTTTTTAAAATAAAATACAGAGCGTCGCACGGAGCGTCTCCCCACGTCAGCCTTGATCTGATCATTCTATCTTCGTTTTCTCTGTTTTTTATAATCTGAAATGCACAGTATTTGAAAGTTTTTTGGGTTTCTTTGACAGATTATAATTAAAATAATTTCAACCCTCTCGCATAAAAAAGGGTAGTTTACTTAAAGCGGAAACCGGCGGATCCCCTCAGACACCCCAAAATAGGCTTTAAAATATTCGTATGGACCTGAAATTTTATATCGCTCCTTTGAAAGTAAACAAAACGTATAAAACAAAGATCAAGGCTGACGTGTGTGTTTTTTTTAATAAAATACAGAGCGTCGCACGGACCGTCTCCCCACGTCAGCCTTGATCTGATCGTTCTATTATCGTTTCCTCTGTTTTATATAATCTGAAATGCACAGTATTTGAAAGTTTTGTGGGTTTCTTTGACAGATATTATTGGGAGTTTTTCGGGTCACGGATCCCCTTGGGCACCCCAAAAACAGGCTTTAGAATATTCTTATGGACCTGAAATTTTATACCGCCCGTTTGAAAGTAAACAAAACGTATGAAACGAAAAACAAGGCTGACGTGTGTTTTTTTTTAAAATAAAATACAGAGCGTCGCACGGAGCGTCTCCCCACGTCAGCCTTGATCTGATCATTCTATCTTCGTTTTCTCTGTTTTTTATAATCTGAAATGCACAGTATTTGAAAGTTTTTTGGGTTTCTTTGACAGATTATAATTAAAATAATTTCAACCCTCTCGCATAAAAAAGGGTAGTTTACTTAAAGCGGAAACCGGCGGATCCCCTCAGACACCCCAAAATAGGCTTTAAAATATTCGTATGGACCTGAAATTTTATATCGCTCCTTTGAAAGTAAACAAAACGTATAAAACAAAGATCAAGGCTGACGTGTGTGTTTTTTTTAATAAAATACAGAGCGTCGCACGGACCGTCTCCCCACGTCAGCCTTGATCTGATCGTTCTATTATCGTTTCCTCTGTTTTATATAATCTGAAATGCACAGTATTTGAAAGTTTTGTGGGTTTCTTTGACAGATATTATAAGTTCAACCCTCTCGCATAAAAAAGGCTAGTTTACTTAAAGCGGAAACCGGCGGATCCCCTCAGACACCACAAAAATAGGCTTTAAAATATTTTTATGGACCTGGAATTTTATACCGCCCGTTTGAAAGTAAACAAAACGAACGAAACAAAGATCACGGCTGGCGTGTGTTTTTTTTTAATAAAATACAGAGCGTCGCCCGGACCGTCTCCCCACGTCAGCCTTGATCTGATCGTTCTATTATCGTTTCCTCTGTTTTATATAATCTGAAATGCACAGTATTTGAAAGTTTTTTTGGGTTTCTTTGACAGATATTATAAGTTCAACCCTCTCGCATAAAAAAGGCTAGTTTACTTAAAGCGGAAACCGGCGGATCCCCTCAGACACCACAAAAATAGGCTTTAAAATATTTTTATGGACCTGGAATTTTATACCGCCCGTTTGAAAGTAAACAAAACGTATGAAACAAAGATCAAGGCTGACGTGTGTTTTTTTTAATAAAATACAGAGCGTCGCACGGACCGTCTCCCCACGTCAGGCTTGATCTGATCATTCTATTTTCGTTTTCTCTGTTTTATATAATCTGAAATGCACAGTATTTGAAAGTTTTTTGGGCTTCCTTGACACATATTATAATTTCAACCCTCTCGCATAAAAAAGGGTAGTTTACTTCAAGCGGAAACCGGCGGATCCCCTCAGACACCCCAAAAATAGGCTTTAAAATATTTCCATAGATTTAAAATTCGATATTTAAAAGTGTCTTCAACATGTATAATTTTAACCCCCTGCATAAAAAATAAGGGTGATTTACTTGAAGCGGATCTCCTCGGACAGGCTTTAAAATATTGCGACCAATCTGAAATTTGATATTTGATAGTTTTTTTAGTGCCTCCAACACAAATAGGGGTAGTTTACGGAAACCGGCGGATCCCCACCGACACCCCCAAAAACAAGCTATAGTATATTAAACTTCAAAATGCAGTAAGTGTAAACAAACGCACGTGCGAGCGCACGTGACAACAACGGATTTAGTGACAGGGTAGGACTCAGAACAAAATATTTCTATATAACAGTCCATTGCATGCATTGTACGCTACATCGCAAGTGCTCACGTACTGACCTTGAAAGATTCCCGGAATCTTATCAATCCGGAATCTCTTGTAATTTTGGGCTACTTTTTATAGATACTGTTTTATTTAAACTTTCTTTTGCAGAACTTGATTATCTCTTTTAGTTTTCGAGAAAATCGCTGCCTAAGTAGAGTTGGGCCACCCTGTATGCAGGAAGTGTCAAGATATAGCATTTGCTTTTGTATCAAATTATTAAAAGTCCAAACACACAATGGACCAGTTGGTCTGACTGTTTAGCAGTTATATTGTTTTTCTTCAAGCGTACTAAAATGTTCATGTTTTATAACTGAAGACACTAGTTAGAAGTGATCTATTTTTTTGTCACTAAAAAGATGAGTTCATTGTTGTACGCCGTAAAAAAAAGTTAGAAAAACCACCACTGGCGGCAGCACTCTTTGACTTTGATGACAGCCATACTTCAAACTTGTTTATTTATTATGTAAACAGGTGGTTGACTCAAGATTCTGTGCAAAAACCTTGTGTGAAATTGATTAAAAATGATTGAAGAAGAATATATGGTTTATACACCTACAAATCTCTCCGAAATTGCAAATTCTACATTAGACAAGGTACCATCGAAATTGCGAAAAGTGTACGATTTAACCTACGAAACAAATTTAAAATGAGCTAACGAAGGTTTAAGTTTATTTCGAAAGGGTTTTATTGGCCTATTTTAATAAAAAAAATATACTTTATTACAGAATAAATTAAATTCAAAAATTAATATTTAAAAAAATATATAGGATGCCTGAAGAAAAAATTGTATGTTTCACTCAGAGGAAAAGTGCTTTTTTTACTCGTCTGTAGTTCCCCTTGTCTACAGACTAGTAAAAAAAAGCTTCACTTTTCCTCTTAGTAAAACAATATACTATTTTCTGCTCCATAACTGATGATAATGATGCCCCAGGGGGAAACTTTCTGGAGCGAGAATTTTTATGAAATGGTGAATTGTAACAGGTGTATATTTATTTTTTAAATACGGCAAACTTTTAGTGCCCCATGGCGGAAAAATTCTTAATGCAGTGTTGACTACAAAACTTCTACACTAAGCAACCTGAAGTCATGATTTTTTTGCAGGAGGGTTCTTTTTGAAGAAAAAAGTGTAAAATGATTGTCCAAGATTGTGAATAATTATGAAGCTGAAGTTTGAAACGTTTTTTTGCATCAACAATTAAAATAGTATATGAAAGCACTTATTCCATAACACGTTTTTAGCGCACTATTACTTTAGAAAACTCGACGCAAGCGGCTTGTTTTCTAAACTTGTACTCGTGCGCTAAAAACCTATGTTATGAAATACTATTTCTATTTTCGTTGCAAAAAAACGTTGCAAACTTCATGAAGCTGAAGTTTGAAACGTTTTTTTGCATCGAAAATTCATATTAAAGCACTTATTCTATAATACTTTTTTAGCGCACTTTTTTAAACTTGTACTCGTGTGCTAAAAACGTATGTTACGAAACTAGTACTTTAATATACTATTTAAATTTTCGTTGCAAAAAAATGTTGCAAACTTCAGCTTCATCAAACTTCAGCTTCATGAATGATTGTCCATTATTTTCTATGGATTCATTGACATTTATGGCCAATCATTATGAAGCTGAAGTTTGCAACGTTTTTTTACAACGAAAATTCAAATAGTATATTAAAGTACTAGTCTTATAACATACGTTTTTAGCGCACGAGTACAAGTTTAGAAAACAAGCCGCTGGCGGCGAGTTTTCTAAAGTACTAGTGCGCTAAAAACGTGTTATGGAATAAGTGCTTTAATATACTATTTGAATTTTCGATGCAAAGAAACGTTTCAAACTTCAGCTTCATCAATCATTGAATAATCTTGTGCATGACTGTAAATCAAGTGTAAAAGGACCATCCTAGAAATTACCCCTCATTCATTTGTATTTGAAGAAATTCAATTTCTGAAACTGTTATTTAAGTATGTGATATTTTCAGCATCTCATGGGGCCAAGAGGTTTATTTATTGGACAATCCTTGTACACCTATCTAACAATCTTCTACAATCCTTGACAATTCCTTCTTCCACTATTATCTATAATCCTCCACAATCATCTACAATCTTCCACAATCATCTGAAATCTTTCTACAATCTTTAACGATCTTCATTTGGACTTTTGTAGATGATTGTGGAAGAAAGAATTATCAAGGACTGTAGAAGATTGTTGGATAGTACAAGGATTATCCAATAAATAAACCCCTTGGATTAGAATAATAAATTATTAGACTCTGTCTAGAGGCGTCAGCTAAAGCAGCCGCTAAATAGAGCGACTAGAAATAATTCTGTAGTTGCACTTAAAAAAAGGTAACGAGGGGTTTATTTATTGGACAATCCTTGTAGACCTATCCAACAATCTTCTACAATCCTTGACAATTCCTTCCTCCACAATCATCTACAATCCTACACAATCATCTACAATCCTACACAATCATCTACAATCCTCCACAATCATCTACAATCTTCCACAATCATCTGAAATCTTTCCACAATCTTTAAAAATCTTCTTTAAAATTTTGTACCTACAATCTTTTTGATAATCTTCCACAATCCTTTGATTCTCACAATCCTTGTACACTTTTTTTCAATAAATAAACCCTGCAGCTTCCTTAAACCCTTTGCATCCTTTTCAACTCATTTTGAGAAATCTCACTCACATGTTTATCATTTTTCATGAATTTTAAAATGTGATTGGTTAAAATATGTACTTCCCTGTAAAAGATGCTCTATTAAAACCTTTAAGGTTTTAATGAGGGTTTTACCAGTGAATTTATTTATTTATTTATTTGAAAGTTAAGCAGGATTCTACAAAAAGAATAACTCGATTTAACATGAAGCTGAAGTTTGCAATGTTTTTTTGCAAGGAAAATTCAAATAGTATAATAAAGTACTAGTTTTTAGCGCACAAGTACAAGCCCCTTGTGGTGAGTTTTCTAAAGTCCTAGTGCACTAAAAATATGTTTTGGAATAAGTGCTTTAATATACTATTTGAATTTTCGATGCAAAAAAACGTAGCAAACTTCAGATTCATGATTCAACAAAGCATAAGTAGGTATGAATTCATAGTAAACCTACAAAAAGCTTTAGGTTAGACATTTACAAAATGTTGCAGGTCTTTTTTACTTGGTTAGAACTTATTTTGATGACACATTAGGTCTTGAGTTCCACACATGTACTAAAGGACTCTAAACCCTCTGATGAATTCACAAAAGGCTGTATCCAAGATTTTCTTGTCCCCTTAAATCTTATAAGCACCCCCTGGCATTCCATTCAAATTAAAAGCCTCAGTGAGTTCTTATAAGTGCATAATTATCATACAAGTGAAGTATTACTGTTTATATGGTCAAAAAGTATAATTTATTGATGATTAATACAATCCTCTGCAAATAGACTATTTTAACATACTGTTTTCTTACAAAAACGGCTAAACCTAAGTTTACAAAGGGCAGATCATGCCCTAGAGAGATTTTTGTAGTTTAAACTTTGCAAATTCAAATTTTACAGGTAAAAATCGTGCATATTACGTCATTAAAGGTCTATAAACAAGGAATATTCATAGGTACCCAAGGGTTTTTTGTGATTTTGTGTTTACAAATAAAAATGAACCCACCATTGTTGCCATTAGATAATGTGAAATTAGATGTTAACCTGCAGGCACACTTGCTCCAGTTTTTGAAACAATTTGGGCACTCACTAATAGGCCGCACACGTTCATCTTTTCGAAAATACACTTTATTTTCTTCATCATTTGAAGTGTCGTCATTGGACGCCATAATTTAGGGTATACGAATGCCCGGGCTTCACTGTTTATTTACGTTTTTTTGTCGTTCACATCACTTAAACCACAATGTAAACGTATTCGTCTGTAAATACACATTACAAGTTTAAATTTTATTATCGTAGGACGTATTACGGTTTAAAACATTATTAAAAAAAGCACAAAACTAGAAAACGTCCACGCTTGCCGCCATGCTACAACCGGGATAACTCGTATGCCATACCAGTGGCGTACTATGTTTATTTTTAAAATTGTTTATTCGCAAAATCCAATTGAAATCCAATAGACGTAAAAAAGACTTGCTATATTTTAACGTAAAAACAGAATCACAACCCTATTTTCTAAATATACCCTTCATTATTAATATTCCTTTGTTTAAATTATTTCAAATTAATTAAATTATTTAGACACTCCACTGGTTGATCCGTGCGTTGACAGTTCACTGAAAAGGGGTATTTTATGTTCAAATACTGTTCTAAATTGATAATTGATGTAAATTATATAATTATAAAAATAAATGTGAAAATAGATCACAATTAATATCGTTACTTATGGTTTTGCAAAATCGTGTCGATTGTCACGTAGACAGAGGCGGGAAATTTAAAATTTGGTATTTGAATAATAAGCTATAGCCTATATAATATATACCGCTTAGATTTTACAGCCTAAATTGGCTGTAACTCGCATTTTAAACCAGCGTTTAGCTTTATTTTGGTAATTTAATTTGCTGTATCTAGGATTTTTTATTAAGCTGTTCTGAACACTTTACATCCGCTGTAATAGCTATAATCGACTTGGCGCAGCCAATAAATAGTACAAAATAAAACCACAGTTATTTGTGTTCTTTTGTATGTACTTTAAAACTATCTAAAACAATCAAAAATAATAGAAATTTAATGCATTTTAAAACCGCTTAATGCTAGCATTATTTCCTAGAGCTAAGCAATCAACATAGATTCATTATGCCCAAAAAAAAATATAAATTCTGCCTAGACTCACTCTTATTGTCAAAATGGTTATCCTTCCGGCGGTAAAAAACGGAACTAATTCATTACAGAAATCTATAACCTAAAATAATATATTTCATACAGGAAGCTTGTCTTACTTACCGCCTATAGAGCCGGCTAATAGATGGCTATGACGTAAACTTTGCCATTTTTGTTTTACAATCGGCTAATTGCAGCTGTCCGTGCCGGAGTTTTTGTTTTTTTAATGAGGGTGCCTTGGTTTACGTTAACGTTGGTTTGGCGTCTTTTTGGTGTTTTTTTTGTAAAAAAAATGTTTTTATTTAAAATAATATATTGAAAACGGTCAGCGCATGCGCAGTTTATCAAAACGCGGCATGAACAGCTGCATACAACCGCTCCTTTTGCTTCCCTTAGTGAAAAAAAAGATGAACATCTAAAAAAAAATCATAACCAGAGACCACATTTCTGCATCAATTTATTTTAGCCCTATTAAAGTTGGTCGTTTGGTCTTATTAACCTTTTCGGGACGGCAAACGACCGGCAGCAGAATTACTTTGTCCGATCGTTGCTTTTTTTAATGAAGATCATGGTGTTAGCACTTAGGGAACGTTCAAGTATTACGTAACGCAAATTTTGATCAACTAAGGGCCACTTGCACCAACATTTAGTCTGGGATTATCTCAGCTAAACCGAGTTTAAGTTAAAAATGCTGCGTTCTGATTGGTCGTCCGTCAATTTAAGCCAAGTTTAAAGTTAAACCATCATTGGTGCAAGTGGCCATAAAACTGCGTGAAGTAGTTCGTTAACATTAAATGGCAGACTCGCAGACAAGTCGGTTGAAGATTACCTAGCGTCTAGTTTGTTAGCGCCAGGCATAAATTCACGTGATAAGTCGGCATCATGTAAAACATCGTCATTATATTTGTTGAGAACACCTATTCGTGGTGTCAAATACACTCGTTCCAAACCCATATTTATCCTCACAAACCTCAACCTCGACAAAAAGCGATCATGTGCACTTGAACATCAAGAACATCATATCAGGAACCAAAAGTCAGTGAAATCCCCATGTTATCCCTTCTACCCTTATTTACAACCCCTAAGCAGCCCACTATCGCTCGTTTCGTTTTCGTTAATTTAAAGTCGCTATATGACAGGTTGGGCAATTATCGAAGGAAGTTTTTTTATCTAACCTGGACAATTGCAATTTTCTCGAAAACGTTTGACCCTACGTTGTTGCACAAAGAGTACCCTTGCGACTTTACAATCACGCTGAAAAAACTCTGGAAACATTCTAATAACATTTTGTAATCATGCTGTTACCAGAGTATTTCCAGAGTGTATTTGTGCCCTTTATCCATAACGTTCCCAGAGTAAAATCAGAGCGTTTTCAGAGTGTTTTCGTTTGGACTTTTTTTTTTTTTTTTGATATGATGATATATATATATATATATATATATACACGTATAACTATCAATAGGAGGCCCGATACATAGCATAGGTGATTCGAAGCCCGGGTTTAGGGGCAAGGAAAAAAGATATATGTGTAACGCTAATACGAGTCCCTATTATATTTTCCGGTCATAGCAAGCCCAAATGCATATTTTTTTGATTTTTCACAGTTATTTGAAGCCCTGCGATGTTGCCAATATTTCCTACTTATAAATTCGATATAATAATTATTTAAGTTGTCTTTGTATGAAAGTTTAACGCTTGTTTTTTAATGATAAATGAATAATATTGTTATAAAAGTAGTTTTTATTTTTAATATTTAAAATGTTTAAAATGTAATGAAACTATTTTGTTTTTTATTAAAAAAGTGATGTTTTGGTCTGGTGTAAAAAAATATCAACATAATTTGGAATAAATAAGGTTAACGTTTATTTAGAAAAATGTTTCAAAGGGGGAAGCCACCATTAAATATTGTCCGATGGGGTTCAAATTTTAGGATGGGGTGCGGGAAGGTCTCTTAAGTCAGCATACAAAATTTCAGCCCGATCGGATAATTTAAAGTTCTCGTTTTTTACCATTCCGCAGAAAAAAATCGTTTCGCAGACGTAAACCAACCCTAAATATTTTCCGATGGGGTTAAAATTTTAAAATGGGGTGCAGGGAGGTCCCTAAAGTCGCTGTAAAAAATTTCAGCCCGATCGGATAATTCAAAGTACTCTTTTTTACCGTTCTGCAGGAAAAAATTATTTCACAGGCGTAAACCAACCCTAAAAATTTTCCGATAGAGTTGAAATTTTAGAATGGGGTGCAGGGAGGTCTATAAAGTCAGCATACAAAATTTCAGCCCTATCGGATAATTTAAAGTAATCGTTTTTCACCATTCCGCAGAAAAAAATCGTTTCGCAGGCGTAAACCAACCCTAAATATTTTTCGATCAGGTTATAATTTTGGGATGGGGTGCAGGAAGGTGCCTTAAGTCAGCATACAAAATTTCAGCCCGATAATTTAAAGTACTCTTTTTTTACCGTTCCGCTGAAAAAAATTGTTTCAAAGGGGGAAGTCACCCTTGAATATTGTTCGATGGGGTTGAAATTTTATGATGGGATGCAGAAAGGTCCCTTAAGTCAGCATAAAAAATTTTATACCGATCGGATAATTTCAAGTACTCGTTTTTTACTATTCCACAGAAAAAAAAGTTTCGGAGGCGTAAACCAACCCTAAATATTTTCCAATGGGGTTGAAATTTTAGGATGGGGTGCAGGAAAGTCCTTTAGGTCAGCATAAAAAATTTCAGCTCGATTGGAAAATTTAAAGTACTCGTTTTGTTTCATTCCGCAGATAAAAATCGTTTCGCAGGCGTAAACCAACCCTAAATATTTTCTGATCGGGTTATAATTTTAGGATCGCGTGCAAGAAGGTGCCTAAAGTCAGCGTACAAAATTTTAGACTGATCGGATAATTAAAAGTACTCTTTTTTTACCCTTCCGCAGGAAAAAATCATTTCACAGGCGTAAATCAACTTAAAATATTTTCCGATCGGGTTATAATTTTAGAATGGGGTGCAGGGTGGTACCTAAAGTCAGCATACAATATTTCAGCCCGATCTGATAATTTAAAGTACTCGTTTTTTTACCATTCCGCAGAAAAAAATCGTTTCGTAGGCGTAAACCAACCCTAAATATTTTCATATGGGGTTGAAATTTTAGAATGGGGTGCAGGGAGATCTCTAAAGTCACCACAAAAAATTTCAGCCCAATCGAATAATTTAAAGTTCTCTTTTTTTACCGTTCCGCTGAAAAAAAAAATGGTTCAAAGGGGGAAGCCACCGTTAAATATTGTCCGATGGGGTTAAAATTTTAGGATGGGGTGCAGGAAGGTCTGCAAAGTCAGCATACAAAATTTCAGCCCGATCGGATAATTTAAAGTACTCGTTTTTTACAATTCCGCAGAAAAAATCGTTTCGGAGGCGTAAACCAACCCTAAATATTTTCCGATGGGGTTAAAATTTTAAAATGGGGTGCAGGGAGGTCCCTAAAGTCGCCGTAAAAAATTTCAGCCCGATCGGATAATTTAAAGTTCTCGTTTTTTACCATTCCGCAGAAAAAAATCGTTTCGCAGGTGTAAACCAACCCTAAATATTTTCCGATGGGGTTGAAATTTTAGGATGGGGTGCAGGGAGGTCCCTAAAGTCACCACAAATTTTCAGCCCAATCGGATAATTGAAAGTTCTATTTTTTACCGTTCCGCTGAAAAAAAATGTTTCAAAGGGGGAAGCCAGCCTTAAATATTGTCCGATGGGGTTCAAATTTTAGGATGGGGTGCAGGAAGGTCTCTTGAGTCAGCATACAAAATTTCAGTCTGATCGGATAATTTAAAGTACTCGTTTTTTACCATTCCGCAGAAAACATCGTTTCGGAGGCGTAAACCAACCCTAAATATTTTCCAATCGGGTTATAATTTTAGAATGGGGTGCAGGGGGGTACTTGAAGTTAGCATAAAAAAATTCAGCCCGATCGGATAATTTAAAGTACTCGTTTTTTACCATTCCGCAGAAAAAAATCGTTTTGCAGGCGTAAACCAACCCTAAATATTTTCAGATGGGGTTGAAATTTTAGAATGGGTTGCAGGAAGATCCCTAAAGTCACCACAAAAAATTTCAGGCCAATCGGATAATTTAAAGTTCTCTGTTTTTACCGTTCCGCTGAAAAAAAATGTTTCAAAGGGGAAGCCACCCTTAAATATTTTCCGATGGGGTTTAAATTTTAGGATGGGGTGCAGGAAGGTCTCTTAAGTCAGCATAGAAAATTTCAGTCCGATCGGATAATTTAAAGTACTCGTTTTTTACCATTCCGCAGAAAACATCGTTTCGGAGGCGTAAACCAACCCTACATATTTTCCGATCGGGTTATAATTTTAGAATGGGGTGCAGGGTGGTACCTAAAGTCAGCATAAAAAATTTCAGCCCGATCGGATAATTTAAAGTACTCGTTTTTTACCATTCCGCAGAAAAAAATCGTTTTGCAGCAGTAAACCAACCCTTAATATTTTCAGATGGGGTTGAAATTTTAGAATGGGGTGCAGGAAGATTTCTAAAGTCACGACAAACAATTTCAGGCCAATCGGATAATTTTAAGTTCTCTTTTTTAACCGTTCCGCTGAAAAAAAAATGTTTCAAAGGGGAAGCCACCGTTAAAATTTTCCGATGGGGTTAAAATTTTAGGATGGGATGCAGGAAGGTCTGTAAAGTCAGCATACAAAATTTCAGCCCGATCGGATAATTTAAAGTACTCGTTTTTTACCATTCCGCAGAAAAAATCGTTTCGGAGGCGTAAACCAACCCTAAATATTTTCTGATGGGGTTGAAATTTTAGAATGGGGTGCAGAGAGGTCCCTAAAGTCGCCCTAAAAAATTTCAGCCCGATCGGATAATTTAAAGTTCTCGTTTTTTACCATTCCGCAGAAAAAAATCGTTTCGCAGGCGTAAACCAACCTTAAATATTTTCCGATGGGGTTGAAATTTTAGGATAGGGTGCAGGGAGGTCCCTAAAGTCACCACAAAAATTTTCAGCCCAATCGGATAATTGAAAGTTCTATTTTTTACCGTTCCGCTGAAAAAAAAAATGTTTCAAAGGGGGAAGCCACCCTTAAATATTGTCCGATGGGGTTCAAATTTTAGGAAGATCTCTTAAGTCAGCATACAAAATTTCAGTCCGATCTGATAATTTAAAGTACTCGTTTTTTACCATTCCGCAGAAAACATCGTTTCGGAGGCGTAAACCATCCCTAAATATTTTCCGATCGGGTTATGATTTTAGAATGGGGTGCAGGGTGGTACCTAAAGTCAGCATAAATAATTTCAGCCCGATCAGATAATTTAAAGTACTCGTTTTTTACCATTCCGCAAAAAAAAATCGTTTTGCAGGCGTAAACCAACCCTAAATATTTTCAGATGGGGTTGAAATTTTAGGATAGGGTGCAGGGAGGTCCCTAAAGTCACCACAAAAATTTTCAGCCCAATCGGATAATTGAAAGTTCTATTTTTTACCGTTCCGCTGAAAACAAATGTTTCAAAGGGGGAAGCCACCCTTAAATATTGTCCGATGGGGTTCAAATTTTAGGATGGGGTGCAGGAAGGTCTCTTAAGTCAGCATACAAAATTTCAGTCCGATCGGATAATTTAAAGTACTCGTTTTTTACCATTCCGCAGAAAACATCGTTTCGGAGGCGTAAACCAACCCTAAATATTTTCCGATCGGGTTATAATTTTAGAATGGGGTGCAGGGGGGTACTTAAAGTTAGCATAAAAAAATTCAGCCCGATCGGATAATTTAAAGTACTCGTTTTTTACCATTCCGCAGAAAAAAATCGTTTTGCAGGCATAAACCAACCCTAAATATTTTCAGATGGGGTTGAAATTTTAGAATGGGTTGCAGGAAGATCCCTAAAGTCACCACAAACAATTTCAGGCCAATCGGATAATTTAAAGTTCTCTGTTTTTACCGTTCCGCTGAAAAAAAATGTTTCAAAGGGGAAGCCACCCTTAAATATTTTCCGATGGGGTTTAAATTTTAGGATGGGGTGCAGGAAGGTCTCTTAAGTCAGCATAGAAAATTTAAAGTACTCGTTTTTTACCATTCCACAGAAAACATCGTTTCGGAGGCGTAAACCAACCCTAAATATTTTCCGATCGGGTTATAATTTTAGAATGGGGTGCAGGGTGGTACCTAAAGTCAGCATAAAAAATTTCAGCCCGATCGGATAATTTAAAGTACTCGTTTTTTACCATTCCGCAGAAAAAATCGTTTCGGAGGCGTAAACCAACCCTAAATATTTTCCGATGGGGTTGAAATTTTAGAATGGGGTGCAGGGAGGTCCTTAAAGTCGCTGTAAAAAATTTCAGCCCGATCGGATAATTTAAAGTACTCTTTTTTTACCGTTCCGCAGGAAAAGATCGTTATTTCCCACTGTGAATCCCACGAGAGTCCGTTAACGGAACTTGATAGACAGTTTTTTTCTTACAATAAAAACTCTTTGAAATATAGAAAATATTTAAAGTTATTTATTGAATTTAGGTATGTTACGTTAACTTACCTTGAGCTTTTAAAGCAAGCTCTAATATCTTCTTAGACCTATTCATTTCTTCTTTAACAAGCACATGACCACAAAAGATTTAGCGCCAATTAATACTACAGTGCTGAACAATTTAAGTTGAAGTAGTCAACAACGTTGCCAAATCTTAGGGACTCATATCATATGACAACTACATAAAAATACATGCAACATACAGTTCTACTGTGTCGCCATCTAGTTCAACTTCCGTGAACACAGGCGCGTATATTTTGATGGGTATTAGAATAATAGGAAGCCCTGGGCAATTTTTCAAGTCTTCTTCTTCTACTATATTTAAGGTCCAATAAAACGATATACACTATAAAAAATTCGAAGCCCAAAACCGGGCCTCGTATGTCGGTAGTGGGCTTCGTATCGCAGGTCGAACATGCAATTTCGGGCTCCCTATTGATGGAATATGAGTATATATATATATATATATATATATATATATATATATATATATATATATATATATATATATATATATAACTTTTTTATTTAAATTCATAATTCGTCAGTAGCACAAATAGAAAATGCACATTTTCGAAATTTAGGGGCAATTTCGGGGCCTTGTTGGAACGGGTTAGAAACTTTTGATCAGGCTAAGATTTTGCAGGATTATTTTTATACTCAAAAAGAAAAAGTAAAGATATCAAGGTTTTTAATTTTATAAAATTTCAAATACTAGGGCTGGTTTCATACGAATTTTATCCATAATTGCATTATTTTAGGGTTTTTACGGCCCTAAAATTACCACCTATGGTTGTCGATATAAATTTTTACTCTACGAGCTTTCTGACCACGACAAATAGAAAAGATTAAGTCAATAATTTTGTTTGGGACCACCCTTATAATATATCCATAGAAAAAATAATCTCTCTTTGTCTATGAATATAGTTGGAAAGTAATGGATGTTTTAAGATTTGAAGCAGACAGTATGGTCGGATAGCCCTGGCAACTAAGAGTTCGTTCAAGTATTACGTAACGCAGTTGGGAAGGGGGCTAGCTCCAGCGTTACGTCAATGTTACAATAAAAGGCGCACGTTTGGACGATGGTTATCCAAAAACCTAAAAGGTACACAAATTTGAACCATGAGGATATGGGAAAAGTGCGTTACATGGGGAGGGGGTATAAATTGTCCAAAAAGTGCGTTACGTAATACTTGAATGTACCCAAAAAATCGAAGAGAAATCCACATAGGAAAACAAAACCCACTCGAGAAAACGAAGCTTTTTTTGTAGAAACCACAGCAGGCTTAATCGTGAATTTCTCCATATTTGATACCGATAAACCTCCCCCATCAAAAAATGATAAATAGCGGACAAAAAGAAGCAAATTTCGTCAGCCGCGCGTCAATCAACGCGTTTCTTACAACGAACTAATACCGTTAAAAAAAAGTATCGCCAACATCTCGGTTTGTTTGTAAACAAATAGTAGGTATATTCAGGCCTGAACAATAACATAAACCAGTAACTGGTATTGTTGTCTCTGTTAGAACAAAGATGTGCGAGTAAGACAGACGAATGTTTATGTTGCCGACGTTTTTGTCAGTTTTAACGAATGAAATGCCTATTCTAGAGAGAAGTTATTAGTTCGTTGGTTTCTTCGCTGCTGCATACAGAAATTTGTTATCAGGCTCAACAACGCGCATTGCCACTGCAATGGGACGCACAGCGTAGTGGGCTAGCGCGTGAAAATAGCAACTCAACTAGCGTGAGTTCGATTCTCACTGGCGCCGATTTGCCTTTTTCAGTTAATAATTGGAATTTGGCGAAGGCGTGAAATGAAACGGACACTCCCTATAAACTGGCTCGAAAGTCAGTATAAGCCGGTGTTTCCCTCTACTACTAGCCCACACAAGTCCTGGACTTAGGGGATGCTTAATTAAGTAGAATAGTACGAGGTTAAACAAACATGTATGTGTATAATAACATGATGTATTACGCATAAGCTACATGTTTTCCGCTTCTTAGTGATGAAACTCCCCAATAATAATAATATAATATGACCGTAGTTTTTCGTACTTCAAATTATACACCTATTTTAGTTTTTTTTTTATTTTAAATATGTGGCTTGGTTCTAAAAAGTCCAATGTCAATAGCAACGTTTTCACGTCAACTCTGATGTAATATTTTGAAAACGCTGCTATTGACATTAATGCATTGACCTTTTTAGAACCAAGCCAGAGAAATAATTTATATAGGGCGTTTTTTGGGAGAAGGCAATATAAAAATTTACCTACAAAGGCTGTGTCTTTTATTTGGACACCTAATATTTAATATTGATTATCATAAGCAATCACTTTTTTGAGCCATTAAATAAATTTTACCCTCTCAGCAAAAGTCAACCTTTTATTCAGTACCGGACCAGCTATGTATTTTACCAGGTAACTGCCCATATCCAAACTAAGCATTTTTAGGCACATTAACATTTTTTAAAGTGATAAGTTTTTGTAGGCAGGTTTACACATTGAGGTAGAGTGGGGAGAGTTACAGAGCCGTTGAAATTTCTTGTGCCGATTTTGATTCACCCATCTATCTATCTCTCTCTAAAATTCCGTTCTAACGGTCTTGCGCACTTCGAAATACACAGATAGCTGCCGTGCTAAGCTGAAAGGTCCTATCTACATAGGTTTAACATACACTTATAGGACCTTTCAGCTTAGGAAGGCAGATAGCCACTCGGCCAGACAGAATTCCTGTTTCCCCCACTCTAATTCATTGAAAAACACATATGAACTAAATTTTAGGTTAGTTTAAGAACCAAAGTCGAATTAACTGCGCAAACTCAAACTTGCAAAACAAAGCTCCCTTGTCGGCAGTTTGTCCACGCGCAGCCTGGTCGAATGGCACTCTCCTCACTCTACCTCAATGGGTTTACATTATACATATTTCTGTTTAATTTATTTTTTTACAAAAAATGTAATAAGGGGCCGTCATAAAAGACGTCCGCGAAAATTCCGGAAAAGTGGACGTCCGAAATGGCCTCCTTTTCCTCTTCTGTCCGATTTTATGGACGGCCCCTAATAAAAATTGTTTCGGAGATATGGGCATTTCCCGGTAAAATGCGTAGACATTCCGAAGCTGGATGTATCCGTTATAAATTATAACTTATAATCATAACAAACATTCATTCACATATTTTTTGTTTTGTTTTATCTGTCTATTTTTGGTGCTATAACCTAAGGATACTAACATGCCGAGTTGCCTAAAAAATTACGAAAAAATGCACCTGATGAAGAATAAAAAAGCCGAAACGTTGGCGATTTAAAAGCTATATATAATTTAATACGGACCATATTATTAACTGTTTATGATAACGATCAATATACTTGATGATGTAGAATCACCCCTTAAAATTTCGGACCCTATTTCAAATACACCCTGTATGACCGAATTCATAATAAAAAATATAATTTCTTTGATTTTTGGTTTAGTTCCTGATGATGACAATCAATACTGTCAAAACTTGGAATTTGATATAGCCTTGTGTGATACGAATATTTTAACGCCCAGTAGTTAAGACTCTGGAGGGCAACAAACAAACTCATGTCTGTGTGTTTGTATACAAATACATTAAAAACATAACCCTCCTTTTTACAAAAAATGTAATAAGGGGCCGTCCATAAAAGACGTCCGCGAAAATTCCGGAATTTCCGGAAAAGTGGACGTCCGAAATGGCCTCCTTTTCCTCTTCTGTCCGATTTTATGGACGGCCCCTAATAAACATTGTTTCGGAGATATGGGCATTTCCCGGTAAAATGCGTAGACAGTCCGAAGCTGGATGTATCCGTTATAAATTATAACTTATAATCATAACAAACATTCATTCACATATTTTTTGTTTTGTTTTATCTGTCTATTTTTGGTGCTATAACCTAAGGATACTAACATGCCGAGTTGTTTAAAAAAATACGAAAAAATGCACCTGATGAAGAATAAAAAAGCCGAAACGTTGGCGATTCAAAAGCTATATATAATTTAATACGGACCATATTATTAACTGTTTATGATAACGATCAATATACTTGATGATGTAGAATCACCCCTTAAAATTTCGGACCCTATTTCAAATACACCCTGTATGACCGAATTCATAATAAAAAATATAATTTCTTTGATTTTTGGTTTAGTTCCTGATGATGACAATCAATACTGTCAAAACTTGGAATTTGATATAGCCTTGTGTGATACGAATATTTTAACGCCCAGTAGTTAAGACTCTGGAGGGCAACAAACAAACTCATGTCTGTGTGTTTGTATACAAATACATTAAAAACATAACCCTCCTTTTTACAAAAAATGTAATAAGGGGCCGTCCATAAAAGACGTCCGCGAAAATTCCGGAATTTCCGGAAAAGTGGACGTCCGAAATGGCCTCCTTTTCCGCTTCTGTCCGATTTTATGGACGGCCCATAATAAAAATTGTTTCGGAGATATGGGCATTTCCCGGTAAAATGCGTAGACAGTCCGAAGCTGGATGTATCCGTTATAAATTATAACTTATAATCATAACAAACATTCATTCACATATTTTTTGTTTTGTTTTATCTGTCTATTTTTGGTGCTATAACCTAAGGATACTAACATGCCGAGTTGCCTAAAAAAATACGAAAAAATGCACCTGATGAAGAATAAAAAAGCCGAAACGTTGGCGATTCAAAAGCTATATATAATTTAATACGGACCATATTATTAACTGTTTATGATAACGATCAATATACTTGATGATGTAGAATCACCCCTTAAAATTTCGGACCCTATTTCAAATACACCCTGTATGACCGAATTCATAATAAAAAATATAATTTCTTTGATTTTTGGTTTAGTTCCTGATGATGACAATCAATACTGTCAAAACTTGGAATTTGATATAGCCTTGTGTGATACGAATATTTTAACGCCCAGTAGTTAAGACTCTGGAGGGCAACAAACAAACTCATGTCTGTGTGTTTGTATACAAATACATTAAAAACATAACCCTCCTTTTGCGTAGCTGTAGTCGGGTAAAAATAATTACAAGAACTTTAATGTTGTTTTTGTATAATATATACTATACCTACTAATTTTGATTGAAATATACATACGTTTTAAACTTGACAGAAGTTGACAGAAAATTTTTAAAAGTTCATAAGAAATCTTTAAAGTTCCATATGAAATCTTTAAATGTCAAAAGAAATCTTTAAATTTTCAATGTGCTCCTTTATAAGAAATCCAAATTATTAAAACTTCAAATGATTCTTCAAAATTTCAGAAGAAATCAAATGTTTGATAATAAATGTTTATAGGTTCCAGAAATCTTTAGTTTTTATTAGAAACACTTCTCGTAAAAAGAAAAATCAATAAAATTTACAAAAATTTTTTAAAAATTCAAAAATCATCTTTAAAATTTCACAAATCCTTAAAATAAGTAAAAAGTACAAGAAATTTTAAAAATTGCACAATAAATCTTTAAAATTTTACAGGAAATGTTTCAACTTCCATAAGAAATCTTCAAAACTTCACAAGAATCATTAAAATTTCACAATAAATCTTAAAAATTTTAAGAAACCTTTAAATTTTTAAACTCATTCAAGAAATCTTTTAAATTTTATAGAAAATCTTGTACTGTCAACTGGGGTGACTTCGGACGGTGTGGGTGACTTTGGACACTTTTTCACAAAACCCTCTGAACCAAAGCACATGTGGACAAGTTGTGGGGTTCAATTCCAAAAATTGTGCACACAACCCCATAAGTTATGCATACATACTTTGGTTCAGAGAGTTTTGAGAAAAAGTGTCTGGAATCACCCACACCATCCAAAGTCGCCCCAGTTGATGGTACTTATATTAGTAACTGTTATGGTGAGAGCAAATATATTTTAATAATGTAGTAGTATTAAAAATAGATTAAATTGAAAATGAAAATTTTAATAATTAAAAAATAAGAAAATAGAACACAGTCAGATTTATTATATATTCTACAAAAATGTCAGGTGTCCCTGCAAATTAATAGTAACTATATTATTTAGTTACAATATTTTTAAGAATTAATAAAAATGCTTACATGAAATATTACATTTTTTAAAAATGCAAACGAACGAATTAAAGTAGCAATTAAATTAATAAGAAACAAAAAAAAATAATTATTAAATTTGGTTTTGTATTTTTTTTGTGTAACATATCAAGTACTTTTAACATGAGCAGCCACTAAAAAACCGTTTATTTATTATGCAGCATAAAACTGACTAGTTAACCAAAAACCCATAGATTATTGGGGTTCACAGTCCTCAATAAAAAATATGTCATTTTAAATACTAGACAAAAGTTTGGACAGAAATTCATAAAATTTGTTAAAATATCATTTAATTTGAGCTTTTGCTTTAACAATTTTCCATTAAGTAACAATAAAACGTATTAAGATCATTTAAAAAAAATTATTTAGCAGAAGCTAGGAAGTCGTGCATCCAAACTTTCGTCCAATAATGAACTAAATTTTATAAACCTTTCAAGGTTTACATCTAAAACCATTTTAGGTTGGCTAGGAAAACGGAGTTTTGTATCAATGTAACAAATATAGTTAAATTGTTTGCGAAATATACAGTTTTTTTAGTTGGTTTTTAATGAATGTGATGGTATTCAGCCATCTTGGTGTCAAAATCTGTTTGACACTGGCGACTGACACGAAACGGTATCGAGTCCTATCCCAACGATGGGAAGTCACGCTCGTCATCAACTTTCGGAGCTCTGCGATCACTTCTGTCATCACCCTGTAACAAGAAAATCGAACTATTAAAAAATTCTAAAAATATACCTAATAGGTTGAAAAACTTAAAAACAGGAAAGCTAAAGTAAAGCTTAAGTATTTCTATTTGCGTTTTACAACGACACCCAAATGGGTATCATAATAAGCTTCACTGAATGAGCACTGAACCATAGGAACTCTTTTGTTATTTAAAGGTCATAGTTGATTGTAAAAAGTTATTGCAAAAAGTCTCTAATTTAAATTTAATTTTGTATTGCTCCTATTACAAAGTAGTGACCAAGATATACAATTTCACTTCAGTGTACTTTTGCACCCAACAAATACGATTTTCCAATCAAAAACAAACTATCACATACTGAGAAATAATTTCTTCAATCAAGTAGATATTATTTAGGTTACGTAAATAAGATTTATTTTCCTAAACAAAGAAATATAAAAAACATAAGGTGGACAGGGAAGACAATAGTATATTACGCACCGAGTACGAGAACCTAGATTTTAGTGCACTGAAATGGTTTGCGTCGAGGTACGTATACTATTTTTCCTGCGACCTAACACCTAAACGTCCAAAAAACGCAAAATTATCTTAAAATTAATTTGTCAATTTGAGGTTGTGTGACATTTACTAATTTTTTGACAGCAGATATGTAAAATCAGCTGATTGTCGCTTTCCAACCATAGTCATAGGCAACGGGTGGGAAATAGGCACTAACTACTAACTAGGTCGTAGGAAAAAATATAAACTACCACCTTCGCAGGGAACGCACATAGTCTAAGATCTGGTGCCAATTTTTATTTTATTATTTTCTTCCGGATTTATTTTACATATGAGTTATTAATAGTTTAGGCATTGGTGCGGACTAATAAATAATTCTGCAAAAGAAATTGTGACAAAGGGCACTTTAAGTATTTTTAATTTACATTTAAAATACTGCTGCCGCATCAAAACCCGCCATCTGCACAAAAAGTGTCGAATCAAAACCAGATTATCTGCACTTAAGTTAAGTAGCTTTGTATTAAGCAGGAAATAATAACATAACTGCAAATTCTGAGTTATAAAATGGGTCTTGGAGCTCTGTATTGCTTTTCCTGCTTAAGCTGAGGAAATGCCTTGGTTTGGACTTTTTAATAAATAAACTAAAAAATACAATATTTTTTCACAAAAATTTTAAATTGGTGTATATAGGTGTTTTTAAAGTTGCTGAAATTGAATCTGATAAAAAATCTTTTGACGAAAATATTAAACACATACAAAAAAAAATTCGCCCCTCCCGGGTGGAGTTAGAACATTTTTATTATCATATTTACACTCAGCGACCTAAAAATACATATAAAAAAATTAACGAAAATATTGTAATGTTAATTTTTCCGGATCAAAAGCCGCCATCTGCATGTGCCGCATTAAAACCCGATCATCTTCAAAGCTTTTTAATTATCTAGTGATTTACAGCAAAATTTGATTTAAGTGATATTATGTATATTGTATGCTTATTACTGTCTATCAGAATCAAACACAATTTTAATTAATTTCTGTGCCGTTTAGAGGTTATTAGTTTTTGGCTTATACTGAAAAATGTGATTTAGTCCATATGGCGGCTTTTGATCCGGCACTCCTCATATGTGTTACAGTACATTTAAATTAAGCTATTTCCAAATCACCAGTTTCTGGATCCGGTTTCTTTGGCTGCTAGAAGCCCCAAAACGGTGGTGAAATGAGGTACCCCAAAAATCTATTTTTAACTTTCTGAGTAAACCCACTAAGGCACCGTGTAACCATATGGACACAACCTAATTTAACTAATTAAAGTATGTTTGTTATAAACGTTAAATAAACATGTTGTTTTAGTATAGTCACTTAAATATAACATTGTTTGGACTTTTATTTATTATTTTTAAACACAAAATAACTAGAAACTCTCCATCTGTAATTATCAATAACGAAGTCACACATCCTAAACCAGTCATAAAATATCTAGCAATACACTTTGACGCTAAGACTAATTTTAATCATCACACATCCATTACTAAAAGAAATATAACAGCCAGAGCCCAGCATTTTCGAAGCCTAACCTACAAACAACAAGGAGTCAGCAGCAAAACCGCAGCCCATATATATACAATGATATGCAGACCAATGTTGGATTATGTATCCTTACTCCTTATAAATGCTAGAAAGCACGCATTAAAAAATATAGAAGTTGCCGAAACGAAGTGCTTAAGGAAAATTACAAAAATACGTCTCCCTCAAAACCCGCTCCATAACCCTCCCAATCAATACATGTACGAAAATCATTGAAATAGAACCCAACGACTGAAAGACAAATTTGCAGCATTTAGAAAAAATAGATGCACTTACACTAAACAGAAACGCAAATAGAGTGAGATGTAGATTCCCAGAAAACACACTTAAAGAACTTATCCAAATTAACTAAATACGCCTACAATAAAATATTGTTTTTTTTTTCTTTTTTACTTTATCAAATAATTAGATTTATCAATAATTATTATTTTTTTTAAGATCTATTATATATTATGAATTTACAGACTGAAGGACCTTGGTCGATGGCCTTTTGTTGTAACTCTTTACTCAATAAAGTACATGTATTATTATTATACCATTGTTTCAACCCCTAAAGCTCCTGCGCAATTTATTAGCGCATATCGAAAGCAAATTTTTATTTTTTTAGAGTTTGGTGCAACAGGTGCTGATGCTTTGATGTTGATGATAAGTTTAGTACGTAATAAGGCGATTATTTCAAGGTAAAAAAACTTGAAATCTGAATAACTTAGTTAATAAACAATTATTTATTTCAGATATATTATGGCATAATGCTGCCAAATGGCCACAACCACATATATCACTTTTTTTATGTAAAATTGAATCATAGAACTCGACTTAGGTGATCATAATTAGCCACATATGTGAATATTATAGTAATTTGGTAATTATAGTCCTTATAAAAGTACTAGCGAACCTTACAGGGTTAAACGCATTGCTTTTATTAGATTTAGCTTAAGTTATTTTCACAGTTATACACAATTATTCTGCAGGCCAAGGGGTAAAGTTCATTTGACATCTGTGAATTCTAAAAATGTTCATTTAATCAAAAGGTCAATTAATAATTTAGGTATCATAAACAATGAATAAATTTTAATTTTTAAAAAATCTTAACATAGCAATTTTTAAAGTCTGTTTTTACCCCTTGGCCCGAAAATTATTGTGTATTACTATAAAAATAGCTTTATGTGAATGTAATAAACGTAATGTATACCTATAATCGGGAAAGTTAAAAAATAGATTTTAAGGGTACCTCATTTCCACAGCTTTTTGAGCTTCTAGAACTCAAAGGAATTTCCCTATTTCAAACTTCCAGTACTTTTTATGATTTTTTTTACTTTATTCTAAAAAGAAAATATTGTGATCAAACGAAAAAAAAACGTTGCATGATTTATATAGAAACGTGTTTTTTAAAAACGATTTAAGGGTATTTCTGTACGAATCCATACCACCTTGGTGATTGAATGTCACGGATTTTCGTTGAATTTTTTTTATATTATCACCACTCTAATACTAAAAGCCTTATGCAAAAAAAAAGAATTAAAAAAAAAATTTTGGCTGAGATATGATTTTTTTTAAATTTTGTAATTTTTCAATTTTTGATGATAAAGAAAACAGCTTTATTTTCAATTTATTACTATAAGTCTGACAATTTTAATTTTTACGACAATGAGGAATTGTGCTGGAAATAGCTGTTTTACAAAAAAAGGCACATATTATTTTTTATATGTTTTTAATAATTTAGTTCAAATGCTTCATTTTAAGACAAAAACAAAATAATTAATTGTTGGTTTTTTTTCAAAAAAGGCGTAAATCCACAATTTTATTACTTTTTTATTTCTATATATTTTGTAGGCGTTTTTTTTTTGTTTTTTCTTTAACATCAAAAACTATTTTTATTTTTTTTTTAACACAATATGTTTTTTGGTTTTGTTTTTGATCTTAAAAATGCCTGAAAGTTGGTAAACTGTCAAAGAAACTTTTTTTTTGTTATAAATCTTTTTTTAATTCGCAGCTCAGAGAAAAGTTTTCTATGCCGGGGATAAATCCTTAATAAAAATTAATTTAAAAAATATTAATTTATTGAACATACTAATTCTTTATTTACAATTTATTTATGTCTTATTATTTAACTTTAATTATTATACAAAGCTTATCAAAATCTTTTAAATTTTTGTGAAGCGCATCCATCGCTAAAATATAATGAACTATTTTTTTATTTGCTTGTATTCCAAAGTGACAGTGTTCGGTTAGAACTGTTAAGTTAAAAGTGACAATTTTGTTAACAGTTTGTCTTTTGTTTTACTTCGTTCCCTTTTGGAAAATTGTATAGCGGTTGTGCTTGAAAAAACAAAAACAAAATTTTGTTGGCCCCTTATCGAAAATTGTCAGATAACTGACAGAACCAAATTAAAACTAATTTTACCTATTACTTTTACCTTTTGTAAATTGTAAATAAAGAATTAGTATGTTAAATAAATTAATATTTTTTAAATTAATTTTTATTAAGGATTTATGCCCGGCATAGAAAACTTTTCTCTGAGCTGCGAATTAAAAAAAGATTTATAACAAAAAAAAAGTTTCTTACTCTGACAGTTTACCAACTTTCAGGCATTTTTAAGATCAAAAACAAAACCAAAAAACATATTGTGTTAAAAAAAAAAATAAGTATAGTTTTTGATGTTAAAGACTTTATTTAACGTAAGCTTAAGTTTACACCAGAAAAAAAAAACGCCTACAAAATATATAGAAATAAAAAAGTAATAAAATTGTGGACTTAAGCCTTTTTTGAAAAAAACCAACAATTAATTATTTTGTTTTTGTCTTAAAATGAAGCATTTGACCTAAACTATTAAAAACATATAAAAAATAATATGTGCCTTTTTTTGTAAAACAGCACAATTCCTCATTGTCGTAAAAATTTAAAATGGCTAAAATATATAGTAAACCTAATTTGCCCAGAATAAATTTTAAGTCATTGAAAAAATGACACTTAGAAGTACATTTGAACAAAATTTGAGAAAAATCGTAGGGGGGGCACTTTACGAAAAATCGGGTTAAACATAGTTATAAAAAAACGTAAAAAAATATTTTTGAAGAAGAAGAAGAAGAGCAGAAACCCACTATTAAAAAAAAATATAAAAAATTCAAGATTGTCATCTAAGTTTACATGGGTGCACCAAATTTCATCAAATTTGGATTAAAATTGTAAGACTTATAGTAATAAATTGAAAATAAAGCTGTTTTCTTTATCGTCAAAAATTGAAAAATTACAAAATTTTAAAAAAATCATATCTGAGCCAAAAATTTTTTTTTAATTCTTTTTTTTTGCATAAGGGTTTTAGTATTAAAGTGGTGATAATATAAAAAAAGTCCAAACGAAAATCCGTGACATTCAATCTCCAAGGTGGTATGGATTCGTACAGAAATACCCTTAAGAAAAAGCCATGATTTTCAAGAAAACATACTGTTGATTAGATTCCCTGATTTCCCTCATTTTTCAGAATTTTAACACCCTGTAAAAGTAATGCTGGCTCTTAATTATTTACTTGTGTTAGAAATATTTTTCTCAGTGTATAAATATTTTTGACCTCAAGCCAAAAAAAAAACAAAAACATGTTTATAAGTTATGGAGACATAAGCAATTTTTAACAAATTGAAAAATTGTAATCTGTGTTTCTTAAGAAATAACAAATAATAATGTTACATCTTTTGCATCACAGATATTTATCTGCTTCCAAACTACACCAATAATAATATAAAACATAAAATTGGTCCTTGGAGGAAGCCCCTGTATAAGAATTTTTTATTATAACTTGAATAAAAGTCAATCATTTAAATTGCTTGCCGTGGGACATTTGACCTACTACAAAGCAACTAGCTAAATTCTGAACATTTGACCTACTAGAAAGCAACCGGTACCGGTAATCATCGTTGGTTATTTTCTTTAAAGAAAATAATCAACTATGAATACCGGTAATCATTGTTGGTAATTTTCTTTAAAGGAAATAACCAACTATGAATACCGGTAATCATTGTTATTTTCTTTAAAGAAATTAACCAACTATGAATACTGGTAATCATTGTTATTTTCTTTAAAGAAAATAACCAACTATAAATACCGGTAATCATTGTTGGTTATCTACTTTAAAGAAAATAACCAACTATGAATACCGGTAATCATTTTTGGTTATTTTCTTTTAAAGTACAGTATTGTGCAAAAAGATAGCAACAAACAAAAGTTTAAAGTTATAATTTTACTATCAATATTTATTGTATGCAAGTTTATTCAGTACAGTATTTTTAATAGGTGTTTACAAAAATAATAAAATTTAAAATAAATGTTGGGATGTAAATAAAAAACTATGGGTTTTACAATTTTTATTGTGCATAAATATAGCAACAAGTAGATTTTTATTTTATATAATTAAAATTTATTTTGCCTGTTAAAAAGTTAATCTTGATTTAATTTGAATTATTTTAAAATGGTGCGTACAAAAACGGTGTCCCAGGGCATAAGAAAACTTGTTGTAGAGCAGTTTAGGGACGGCCTAAGGCAATGTGACATTCCAAAAAATTTAAAAGTTTATAAGTCAATAGTATATACAATTATTAAGATCTTTCATGTTTCTGGGGATTGTGGCCCTGCACCTAAACCTGGTAAACCTAGAAAAACAACCCGAAGAATGGATCAGCTCTTGTTAAGTATCTCAAAAGAACATCTATTTTTAACATCCACCCTCAATTTTGAGAAAATTGGAAAAAGCAGGTGGATCAAATATTAGTTTAAGTACTTTAAGAAAAAGCCTACTTGCTGACTTATCTGCCCGTCGCCCTCCTTACTTTTGAAGAAGAACGTTAAGGCCCGACTTCATTTTGCAGAAACATAAACTGGTCTGTAAGTGTTTTTTAGCGACGAATCAAAGTATAATTTATTTATAAGGGGTGGAAAAGCGTATGTTAGGCGACCTAGTGGGAAAATATTCAATAAAAAGTATATTTGCCCTACTATTAAACACAGAGAAGGCAACGTTTTAGTTCGGAGTTGTTTTCCCGCTCATGATATAAATGCTATACACAGAGTTATGGGTTAAATGGATCGTTTTAAGTAGAGATATTTTACTAACCCACTTAACCACTGCATGGATAACGTCATGTCAGTAACAGCAATTTTTCAACATGACAATGATCCGAAAAACATGCATCTCAGCTTGTTAAGAAATGGTTAGATCAGAATACTATAGAGAACTTGTGGCAGTATGTGGATATCAAAATTGGACATGGAAGAGCATGGGGTGGCACATGTGAATCGTATACGATTACATGTGCCACTCATTTGCCACTCGTACCATGTAATGTAATGGTTAATTATTATTATTATATTACTTACAGAAATGCTGTACCTATTAAAGACA
Organism: Brachypterus glaber; assembly: GCA_958510825.1. Taxonomy (NCBI): domain Eukaryota; kingdom Metazoa; phylum Arthropoda; class Insecta; order Coleoptera; family Kateretidae; genus Brachypterus; species Brachypterus glaber. Next base: position 9,048,925 of record OY294054.1, read on the forward strand.
CGTACTGGATAAATTTGTATACAATAAATATAAATAGTAAAATTATTACTTAAATTTTTTATTTCTTGCCATCTTTTTGCACAGTACTGTATGAATAGCGGAAATTTACATTTAGTTTTTCACATTAACAAGATAAATACCAAACATTTACAAATTGAATGTAATTTTAAGGTATGTAAAAACGAAACTTACCTGATCGTCGTTGCGGAAACGTCTCTCTCCCTCGGGACGTTCACCACGTTCACGGTCACCACGTTCACGGTCACCACGCTCGCGGTCTCTGTCTCCTCTTCCAGCACCGCCGGCACCGCCGCCTCCACGGGGACCACCGCGACCTCCTCTCGGCCCGGACCTCTGTCCTCGGCCCCCTCGACCGCCGGCGCCGCCGCCCGGACGTCGGCTATCGTTAAATTGAATGTCAATGTCCAATAAGTGTTTCTGTCTGCCTACGCGTTGGGGATACACGGATGCGTCGTACTCTTCGTCGTCCTCGTCCTGAGATAGCTGTAACAGAAGAGGATTCGTGAAACAAGCTGAATTCCAAAATAACCCGCCTACAAAAAAATTCACCAGCTCCATATACGGATAATTCCATTATCGTAAGATGCATATTAAGCAACTCACCCCTTAAATTCAAGATAGCGGACAACCCTTACGCAAACCACCTGGTGAAAAACTAACAGGAGTGTTCTGTTACCATCCACTACTACCCTTTAAAATATCAGCACGTGTACATTTATTACAATTTACATTTATTATTTGACTGGACTAATGTTGAATGAGGAACATAAAAAGCACCAATAAAATACCTAAATTTAGTATCAAAGGGCTAATAGCCCTTTAAAAAGTTAAATTTTTGGTGGCACAAAATTTGCATTTTTTTAACGGTTGCTCCTACAGCGTTACACTATATAATTTTTTTTATGTATTTTTACTCATAGTCCAGTCAAATAACGAAAAATTCCTGTGTTAAATTGCAATAAATGTATACGGGCTGATATTTTAAAGGTTAGTAGTGGATAGTAACAGAACACTCCTGTTAGTTTTTCACCGGGTGATTTGCGTAAGGGATGTCCGCTATCTTAAATTTTAGGGGTGAGTGCGGTTATCTCGCTAAATATACATATATAACCAATTTTGTTAAGGAAAAAAATTACAATAAGTTTTGTTTGGGTCATTTTTTTATTATATTAGTAACAATCGAGTTATAAATTTTCAAATATGGCCATGTTGGGGGTAAAAATGTTTTTTGTTTTGAATTTTCAGCCAAATTATTCATCAGAGGATAAAAGTTGTTATGAGCAAACTTGTAGCTCTTGAAATTCCCTATAAGTTTTATATATTATGAATTTTTTCGTAAGTATTTCGTTACGGTTACAGTGGGCTGTGAAAGTCGAGTTGCGTCCTGTGTAACCGTACCAAAGTACCTATAAAAATTTATAACTTATAGATAATTTCAAGAGCTACAAGTTTGCTTATAAATTGGTTATATGCATTTTTATCGTAAGATGCATATTTAGCGAGATAACCGCACTCACCCCTAAAATTTAAGATAGCGGACACCCCTTACGCAAATCACAAGGTGAAAAACTAACAGGAGTTTTCTGTTACTATCCACTACCATTCTTTAAAATATCAGCCCGTGTACATTTATTGCAATTTAACATAGGAATTTTTCGTTATTTGACTGTACTACATGTTCATCTTCGAAGGGCTCCCTAAGGGCTTATTTCCGGACATATATATGCTCCTGTGTTAGTTTTCCATGTTTCGTGATGTAGAATCATCCCAATTAATATATTCCATAAAACTGCATACACCGTGTATAGTTGACGCCACAAATATAAGAGATTTTTTTAGCAGCGAAAAGTTTTTCTGGCGCGTGTCAAGGTATAGAGGGTTTGGATCAAGTTCTTAAAAACCACCTTAAATGGGACACAATATCTATAAAAGGTAGCCCAAAATTAAATCCACCCCTACACCCCCTCCCACAACTTACCCCCAAACTTTATTTTTTCCTAATAGCACCCCCATATTTTTTCGATTGCTTTGGATAGACTTTGAGCCTGCAAATACAATGGTGTATTATACTTGCTATTTTTGAGTTTCACAAGTGGTAAAAAAGTTTAAAAACAAACCCCGGACCCCATCTATATTTAGACAGTGATTTTCTTGAAAACTAAAAGAGAGATAATTAAGTTTCGCAAAAACCAGTGTAAATGAGAATACAAAAAGTAGCAAAAAATTAAGTCCACCCCTCAACCCCCTCCCAAAACTTAGTAATCTCCTTTAGTTTTCTTGGAAAAAATATATAAAAATATATCGGTTTTTATAGTTTTAACACTCGTATGACGTGTCACGTGAAACTTTTTTTGTTTTGGACAGATTTTGCGTTGAAAATTAAAAAGAAAAATTCAACAAACTAATTTCGCAAATGATCACTTGGGAAGCTACAGCGAAAATATTTAACTTTTTTCTTGTTTTTCAATGAAGAATATCTTAGTATCAAAATTTTTTTAGGTACTCGAAATTGAGCCAATTTAACTGACATTGTTTTTTTTGCGAAAATTAGGGGGTAACAAAGGAAAAAGATTGTCCTTAAAAAAAAAGAATGTTTTTACGAAGAACCACCGTGATATCCGACCTCAGGCCAGAAAAGACACCCATGTTTGTCAGTTACAACTGAGATACAATCAATTTTTAATCAACTAAAAAATTGTAATCTGTGTTTCTTAAGAAATAACAAATAATAATGTTACATCTTTTGCATCACAGATATTTATCTGCTTCCAAACTACACCAATAATAATATGACACATAAAATTGGTCCTTGGAGGAAGCCCAAAAAAAAAGAATTTAATCGAAAAAAAAAAAAATATGGGGGTAACCAAAAAAAAAAAACGTAGGGGTTTACTGTTTAAAAGAAATCTTACTTCTAGTTCTGCCCGTTTTTTGCTCAGTTCAAACATTTTCTTCCATTGAGTCGGGTCCTCTCCTTCTCCGGCTTTTCGAATGTTGTATTGTGGCTTGGAGCGACCAGCGCGTTGTGCCTTCCATTCGTCCAGAGTCAACTCTTTCACTTCCTCCTCGGCGGGTACGGTCTCGGTTTCGGTAGTTTCGCCCTCTCTGATTTAAAACAAAAGAAAAATCATCACAAAAAAATACTACTGAAAAAAAAAATGTTTCTACTTTTTACAGTAATTGTTTTTTTCGTATACCGGGTGTCCCAACTATTTACCCAGCGATTTTCTCGAAAACTAAAAGAGATAATCAAGTTCTTCGAAAACATCTTAAATTAGACAACTTAAACTATCTTTTAACATATATTTGATACTTTCAGCTCTTAAAATGTGTGCATGGGGGGATTTTTTTTAAATGAAAAGGGGGGGGGGTGTCGTGTGATACATAATTTTAAGGCAAATAAAATTCTTTATTGGACTGTATATTTTTTAAATTTTTAAACAATTTTTTAAGGTTTTGATTTTTTAATTTTTTGTGCTAAAAAATGTGATTTTTTAAGTTTTTTTTTGTAAATTTTTATTTATGTCAATTAAAATTAGTTTAAAAGTATAATTTAAGTTTTTTCATCATGAAATTGGTAATTTTTAAAAAATTGTTTGATTTTTTAGAGAAATTCTGACAAAAATACCCATTTTCAACCCTATTTTAAACCAAAAAAATTAAAAAATATATAGTTAAATGGAGAATTTTATAAGCTTTAAAATTATGTATCACACGACCCCCCTTGCCATTTAAAAACATGTCCCTCTATGCCCCCCTGTCCTCATTTCAAGAGCTGAAAGTATCAAATATATGCTAAAAGGTAGTTTAAGTTGTCTTATTTAAAGTGGTTTTCTCAGAACTTGATTATATCTTTTAGTTTACGAGAAAATCTCTGGGTAAATAGAGCTGGGACACCCGGTATGTTGTCGTGTCAATATTAAGCGAGTAATAATAGTTTTTGCCCCCTTATAGTCCAAATTTACTGTACAGTACAAAAACGCAAAATAGAAAAAAACAAATGGGTTGTAGCTGTGGTTTAAATTAAATTTTAAATTGTATTTAATTAAGTCGAACGAATACGCTTGTACTTGCATGTGCTGTATAACTTTTTTCGGTTATTATACTTTTTTGGGTTATACTAAAATAGAAAATTATGGTTTATAAACGTAAGTGCGAACTTCTACAATAAACTATTAAAGTGAAAGTCAAAAAACATTAACCGGATGTGCATAAACATTTTCAATAAAATGTCGCTACAATATAAATACTCAGGGGCCAATGCCAATGCCAGAAAAAGTCAGAGATCTCGTATTTGGTATTCATGCCAGGTGCAATCGGATTATTTATAAGTTTAAATTAAATTTTAAATTGTATTTAATTATGTCGAACAAATACGCTTGTACTCGCATGTGCTGTATAACTTTTTTCGGTTATTATACTTTTTTGGGTTATACTAAGAACATTATTGTTTATAAACGTAATTGCGAACTTCTACAATAAACTATTAAAGTGCATAAACATTTTCAATAAAATTTCGCTACAATATAAATACTCAGGGGCCAATCCCAGACATTACAATTGCGCCTTTATTACATTTAGCCCTATCCCTTTCGCTCCTGATATAAAATTAGTAGTAATTTCTCGGTTAAATGTGTTTTTTTATGTTTGCTATGCTTAAAAAATAAGAAAAACATAAAAGATAACAAATAAAAACTCGATTTTGCTGGCTTTTGTTTCTATGCATTTTCAGGAGAGTCAAATTGATCTAAATTGAATTTACAAAATTATATGCGTATAAAAAAATCCATAAAAGTAGGTATTTTAAAATAGCAACAATCCTAAAAGATAAAGAAAAGAAAAAATAATGCCTTTTCGGGACGGGAAACGACCGGAGTTGCATAAATGTTTCTTTCCAGTCAGACGGAAAATGAATCGAGTTGCAACACGTTTGATGTTCCTCTGATTCCAAAAACAGCCCCTTTTCCTTGATACGTTGCGAAAAAAAAAATACATTCAGCACTAATTAGTGTTAACACCATAATCTTCATTAAAAAGCAGAGATTGAACAAAGTAAATCTACTGCCAATCTTTTCCCGTCACGAAAAGGTTAAGCAGAGTACGTGACAATGGCGGATCGGCTATAAGAACAGGTCAGCAAGACCCCACGGATTCTTTCTATGTATTCTGCCTAGTTTGGACCCTCGATATTATATATCTTGATTATTGAGCCATTTTATGGGCTGTTGTTGTAGACTGAACCGTCCAAATACACTGGTCGACAAAAAAACATATGCCTTCATTTTGTCTGATATATCATTTTCGATGTACTTTTTGATGCTGAACACGAAATTGACCTCCATTTGTTAAGTTTGGTTGGTTTTTTTCAACAAACATTATACATCTATGTTTTTATAGATATCTTTAACGGTTCTCGAGAAAAGTTCAAAAAGTTAAACGTTTTTTAAACGCCTATTTCTCAGTTATTGCTAAATATTTTAATTTGTTTAATAGCTTAATTTGTTCATTTTTTAATACTTATTATGTAAAAACGGATTTGAGATTGAGATATAAGGGAAAAATCACACTCTTAAAAAAATTTTTTAGGGTCGAAAACAACGATATTTTTTCGAAAAAAGCAGTAGAATTTATCTCAGAATCCCGAACCAAACTTAACAAATGGAGGTCAAATTCGTGTTCAGCATCAAATAGTACATCGAAAATTATGTATCAGACAAAAGGCATATGTTTTTTTTTGTTGACCAGTAATATCAGAAAGAAATATGCAAGTTTTTAACCAATCCTATTTTTTTATAACTGTTAACCGCTGGGGTGTTTTATCGAAGGACCTTTGTGACGTGAGGCAAAAGGGACTTACTTATATTGTTCCAGGTGTTCTACGCGAAATGTTATTTATTGGGTGTATTTTCCATAGCGTGATTCATTACGAATAAGTATTTTTATTTTTGTTCTTTGCAAGCGACAGTGGCGTGAGTATCGCGCCCCTGACGAATTTAACGTATTGCCCTGACCGTGCTGTTTTACTAACTCATTCAAATTACACTGAAATATCGCCTGAAGCCAGGTAGTACGTCATGCGCATGAAGATTTATATTTGTCCGCATAAGGGACTTATCAAAATCTACTATATACAGGATGAAAACTAAACATATACTCACTTTGCTTCTGGTTTGGATTCTCCTTCAGGTTTCTCGACTTCTCCCCAGCTTTGGTCAGCATCAGTATTAGGCCTGTCAGCTTCCCTAATAGAAAAAGTATTTATTAATCTTTTTGTATATATAAAATGTTAGCTCAAATTCTATAATACAAGCGTCAAACATTATATTACGTCACTGTGGCGTGATATGAACTACTGACAACGCATATTCAGTCATATTAAACCATAAAATAAATTAACATTATATGACACAATGACGTGATATGCCGTCAGTTGGCAGCATGATGTAATATGCCGTTCTATGCCAACAGAAAGTGATAGGCCGTCATATGACACCATGACGTTATACGCCGTCATATAACACCAGGACGTGATATGCCGTCATATGTCATCCTGACGTAATATTCCGTCATATTGAACCATAAAATAAATTAACATTATATGACACAATGACGTGATATGCCGTCAGTTGATGTAATATGCCGTCCTATGCCAACAGGAAGTGATAGGCCGTCATATGACACCATGACGTGATACGCCGTCATATAACACCAGGACGTAACATGCCGTCATATGTCATCCTGACGTGATATGACGTCATTCTAAAGCGGTTTGTCCCCAAAGCTATTTTTACACTTACTCAATGACGTCTTTGTGTGATCCCCAATTGTGTGAGCCAGCTCCCTCTCTCTTGTCCACTGGTTTCACTCCTCTGTAACCATGGCTGCATTCAGTATCACATTATTGATATAACATTCAATTGATTAGCGCTAATTATTTTAAGCGTTAATTAATCTATATATTATATGCTACGTTCTGCCTAGTTTTTTTGAGTGTTAATTTTATGGCGACGTTTCGTTTTCACTGAATAAGTTTTTGGGCGAAACGTGACAGATCCATGTCTAAACATGGTTCTATCCCAGCTAGCAGGAGTGGTATTTTTAAATTTGTGTTCAGGTATAAGAAAAGATTGAAATTGCTTTTAAAGTTTCCAACTAATAAAAAGGTTAGCCCGACCTAGGAGTTAAAAGATAGTATTTATAAAATGCTTGATTTTCAATATTTATAGAATGCTTGATTTTCAATATTTATAAAATGCTTGATTTTCAATACTTTGTAGCAGCACATAATGGTTTCGAAACAACATTTAGTGTGACTTGGTGTGACTTCAAAACTTATTATTTAGAGTACTGCGAATATTTTTAGAGTAAATTAAAAAAAAAAACATAATGCGTATGACGAAAAACGAATAATTTTTTTTTAACAACAAAATATGATATTCAAAAATTACGTAAAAAAAGCGAGAAAAAAGGTTTTTGTCAAATAAAATAAAAAGGGACCCGCACTTTTCTTATGGGACTGTTTGAATCAAGAAAAATTAAAAATATTGAAAAATTGATTTTTTTATATTATTCACTTTTGTAGATAATGACTTGTGGCTACAAAACAGAACACTTTGTAAATATTAGTTTCATAAATTCAAGTTAAGTAAACCTGTAGCTTAATATTTTGTAAATAAAGTTTTTTTCTACAGTTAACAGAATAAGTGATAGAGCACAAAATACTGACCAATGCATAAATTCATAAAATCATAAAGTTCACTTTTTGCAATAAAATATCTCGAAAACTAGGGGCCGTAGGGATTAGGCGCAATGATAACTTTTGATCAGGAGGTTATTAACTAAAACATATCAAAAATTTAGCCAATTTGACCGAAAGCCATTTCCCATAAGGAAAGTGCTGGTCCCTTTCATGCCAATAAGTTAAACCATTCGTACGTTATAAGTAATAAATATTCTAAAAATCCTCCTTAAAAGTTTCCTAGCTTTCTTGAAAAGCGATTTGGCTCAAACTTTTTTCTTATTTTGACAATGATATCTAAAATAATTTTTGAAAATCTGATATTTTTTTGTTGAAAATTGTTTTTCGAAAAAACGCATTGATAGATTGTTTTACTTTGGTCTTAAATTAATCTCCGCGCTCTAAATAAGTTTTGGAAAAAAAATTATTTCTAAACCGGCGTGTGACAATGGTGCTAAAATTTTAGTGTGCAAATGTTTAGTGAATAAGTAATAAAATTCAACTTAATTAAACGGATTGCTAATATTAGACATGTCCATAAACAAGCAAATTTCAAGCATGCAACATACAGGGTGACCATTGGTTTGGATATTAAAATTCCCGGATTTTCCTGATCAAAATTTATAATTTTCTCTGATTTTATTACACACAAAAAAGATTTTAAAACCAATATGCGCAAAAAATGTAAACATGCTGTTTCGTTTTTTAGTTAGGATTTTTATTTATTTTTTTAACTTCTGTAAAATTTGTCGATGGATTGGTAAAACTTTTATGAATAAATGCTTGTTTTAATAATAACTTATTATGTAGACCAGACTTGTTTTCAATTACCCCAATTTTCCCCTGATATTTTACATTTGATCAAATTCCCTGATTTTTTCCTGATTTCCCTGATCTGTGGGCACCCTGAACGTATTACGCCGGATTCATAGCCCAAAAATACTTCATATTAACCCCAAAATGCTTGAATGTCACTGTGTGTAGAAGTATCAAGCATCCATTCTGTCTAAACTACCATATCTTTTAAGATGTACCCTATAAAAAATTTCGGATACAAAATCAATCAGTAATTAAAACAAAACCTATCCGTTGAATACGTCAATCCGTTCTATCTACACATGCAGATATATTTTTAATTCAAATCAATCCGCATATACGGATTGAGAAATTGAAACCTTATCAGATTGAATTACTTCTCACCGAAGTTTAGAGCAAAATAATCGATATAAGATGATGTTTATCGAGATGCTTATAAAGTAATTTATTAAAAGGAAATTGTATACGGACGCGGATTAAAGGGATAAATTTTTTTTCTATCCGTTTAATCTGAAATTTCATATTCAGAATCTATCTGAAATTTCATATTCAGAATCTATCTGTATTTGTGATTGTTTCAATTTTGAATCCGAATTTTTTTATAGGGTATGAAAAACTAAAAAAATAATTATTTTTTATCAAGTAATATTTAGGATCAATTAATTCACTACAATATTTTCTTTAATTAAAGAATAACCCACAATCTACACTTTTGATTATGTTTATCTGTATGCTATTCAGTCCGTCTGGTAACTCAAATTTAAAATATAATTAGCCCTAGCTAGACTGGGATTCTCTTTACAAGTCGAGTTTGGAAAAATGTATGTAATAAAAATAGTTATTTGTTCCATCACCAGGAAAGTTTAAAATTAAAAAAGTATATTATTATGTTAATTAAGAGGCTAAGAGAGGTTTTCATTAAAAGAGGTCATTATTTTAAAAAACAACTAAAGGAAAATCATGCACTGTTCTATCTTTACTACATCATTCATTACGTCACTAAAAATAAATATGTACTTTTACCAAAAGAGGTCCCAAGTTGTAGTTACCTTTAATTCTGAAAGATTTACAAAACTACGATTCTTTTTCTTCATAACCAGAGGCCGGGCGGTTGGTATTTATTTACCGGGGGCAAAATTTACAGTTTTAAAATAATAATATTACATAATAAATACAGGGTGTCACATTTAAAAATTAAAGAACTTTGTCAATTTTTTTTATTTCTTTTACACCAGGGAATACATGAAATGGATTTTTTTTTGAACTATGTATAAAAAATCATGTCTTTGAAATAAAGTCCATTTTCCGCTTTGCAAGCACGGGCTCTTTTCACGACATTTTCCATGGCGGCTCTTAACATGTCTGGCTCAAGCTGTTGAATAGTTCTGGGCTTGTTGACATACACCCGATCTTTCAGGTAGCCCTAAAGAAAAATCGGGCGATCGTTAAGGAAAATGAAAATCCGAATTTCGCGAAATTATTCGCTCTTCGAAATTCTGCCTTAAAAGCTGCATTGTGGCTCTGGCCGCATGGGCAGTTGCCCTATCTTGCTGCCACCATGTCTCTGGCATGTCCTCCACTGCAGGACGCACAAAATTTTCCAGCATTGCGCGATATCGGTCGCCGTTCACCGTAACTGTATTGCCATTTTCCTAGCAGAAGTAAGGCCCGATTAGCATTTGGGATGTTACACCGCACCAAACCGTGGCCTTGAGGGGTGCAATTCACGTTGATGCATTATCCTAGCTGGAGCCATAAATGTTAAGAGCTGTCATGGAAAATGTCGTGAAAAGAGCCCGTGATTGCAAAGCGGAAAATGGACGTCATTTGAAAGACATTATTTTTCATACATAGTTTGGACTAAAAAAAGAATCCATCTCCTGTACTCTATATTGTAAAAGAAATAGATCAAAAAAATTGACAAACAAAAAAGTTATTTAATTTTTAAATGGTAAAGTGACTTATTGGCCACCTTGTATAATCATCTTAGGTATATCGGTACTCGAAACCATATTTCACTAACTGAACGACCATTTCGATGATGTTATTGTACCTTTTCGAGATACACCAATTTAAAATATCTGCTTTTAAACATCTATAGATAAGCCAATACGTAATAATAACGTCGACATGATGGCCTGGTTAGTATCATATCATTTAAAGTGCCGATTTAATTAAAAAAGTCTTATAAAATTCCCCGCTAAATGAACAATAAAAGTCCGGCCTATGATCATAACTTTGTTCTAAGGGTCCCTCCATAAAGTATGTCACGCCTTTGAGGGAGGGGGGCTTCAGGAGTGTGACATTTTATGACAGGGGAGGGGGTATAAAGCAATTTGACGTCACAAAAAAATTAAAGGAATATACATTTTACCATTTTTATTTTTTAAAGCTTCTATGTTTTACTATTTTTATATTTATACCTAAAGGACCTGATATTTAAAATGTAGCAAAAAATGTGAATTGAAAATTTGTTATTTTAATTAGTTAGTAACAACTTTTGTCAAGTCTTGAGCAAGTCTGGCTCCAGATTTTTGATCAAGTAACTGCATCCAGATTTTGACAATTCTGGCGAAATATGCTGTCAACAGATTCTTGCTCAAGAATTGTCAAAGAATTGCTACAGATACTTCATCAAGATTCTTGGACAAGTCTTGAGCAAGAATGTAGCAAGAAAAATTGACAAGAAATCGAAAAGCGATCTCTATCATGATCAAATCGTACTTGTTAGAGTAGGTCGAGATTCTTCACCAAGAATCTTGTCAAATTGCTACAGAATTGACGCACAGACTTGACAAAGTATTGCTAAACGCTCAGCTTCCAGAATCTTGCTAAAGTCTTGATCAAGTCTGGATAAAGAATCTTGATTAATACTCTTGCTCAAGAATTGTCAAACTCTTTACAAAGAACTTTATCAAGTACTCTGGTCAAGAAACTTGTCCAAGTTCAATGTTACTAGGGTGGAAAAACTTAACTGAATCTTTATAATAACAATTTTAAAATGCTTTTCCTGTAAAATACATACTTTTGAGATACGTCCCTTTGTATGCAAGGCGACGTTATGTAAAAGTATCTGCAATATAAGAACAATTTGGGCCCATTTGCCCATACAAAAGCCAGGGCCAGGGCTTTTTGTCTTTATGATAACTAACTTTGTTGAAAATCAGGTATATTTTAAATACTGACAACTTGGGACTTTTTGTTGCAAGTACACAAGTGGTGATGTAAGAACAAAAAGGTTATAAGTAGGATCTTTATAATTTATTAGTATATTAGATTAGGTTTTAATGCAAGATTTTCTGAAAATTTTCTTGAGGAAATTGTATATGGAATTAAAATCCAAATTTGAGAAAGTTTGATTTAAAAATTGGCACCAAAGGTTTTTTGCATTGGAAAATGTTTTGTCCAAGTTTTAAGTCTTTGTCAAAGCGCTTGAAATATCGTAGTGTAAAGTTTATTCACGAAAGATTTTACATAGACCGTAAAACAAATCCCCTTGAAGAAATTGGCTTTAAAGTTTTACTAGTCCCTTTCTCAAAATTTTTCTATTACAAATCGTCTTGTCTATTCGGAAACGTCGTATCTTAGAAATTTCAACTTAGGAGAAGAGAAGAAAATATTATTTTTTTTTAATTTTTTATTATTTTATTTATATTACAAAATATTTTTATAATGAACCAAGTTGAACTTACCACACGGAAAAAAAATTATAGCTAGGAGCGCTATAACACACATACCAAGCAAATTATAATCGCTTATTATATAAATACAAGGCTTTCTCTTACAATTATGGCAGTCAGTGTAAAAATTTATATGAAATACTTTAATTGTTTAGTGAATAATAAAATATAACAAATAGTATGGCATTTATAGCTTAAATAGATTTAATTATTGTCCGTGCTAATAATTTTTATAATATAATAAAATTTCTGTAAATTTATAATAGTGCCTGTAATAAATATAATCGTGTCTGTAATATATATAATCGTTTCCAATTTATTTTTAACATTATTAGTTATTGTGTCCCTTATAATCTATAGCTTAAATCACTATAATTTGCCACTGTTACCAAATATCTTATAATGTATAGCGCAGAGCCCACTAATTTCTTTCCGTGCATAAGAAATTTTATTGCATTTAGAATAAAATAATACAAATAACAAGGCAATTTTTATAGATACGTTTTAATACTTCAAATAATCAAAATTTTGTTAGATACTACCGTCAAGTGAGGTGACTTCGGACGGTGTGGGTGATTCGGACACTTATTCTCAAAACCCTCTGAATCAAAGCACGTGTGCACAAGTTATGAGGTTCAATTCCACAACTTGTGCACACATCCCCATAACTTGTGTACACATGCTTTGGTTCAGAGTGCTTTGCGAAAGTGTCCGAAGTCACCCCATTGGGATTAAAAATTTATACATTTCCGGTATTATGAAATATGACGTTTTTATTTCCGTCTTTATTTTGATTATTTAGGATTTAGAGTACGAAATTTAAGAATAGACATGGCGAAATGCTATTCCTTAACCCTGCAGTAGATTCCCTACTTTAGTAAATATGCAAAAAACTCGATTTCTAAAAAAAATCTACCTAGAACTTTTTTGTCCCGACCTCGCGGAATAGTACTTACGTTTTGTCAGATCCACTTTGTCTATCGAACTCCCTTTTACCTCTTCGGTCATCGAACGTCCTTCTTGGACCACGAGGTCCGCCCACTTTGTTGCCTACTGCCCGTCCATCCCTACGATCACCACGTTCACCACGATCACCTCGCTCGCCACGTTCACCACGGAATCCCCTGTCCAAATTGTCACCTGCATTTTCGCGTCTGGGCCTGTCTTCACGTTCACCGCGTTCCCTGTAACAGACAAAATTGATGTAATTAATAAATAGTTACAAAACTCTGAGCACATTTTAGATAGGAAAAAATCCTGGAACCCTTTTTGGGATACTTCGGTTACATATTGGTTGAACGAATAACCATGACCATTTTTTTAAAAACATAAAACATTTTACTTTTTGTATATAAAGTAATTAGATACACCCTTTTCAAGTAAGCTTGCATAATTTTATTAATTTTTGACAAAAAGTAAAGAAATTGAAGCAGGTCTTATCTCATCACTAAAAATGCATTTTTTCTCAAACAAAATATATCTCAAAAACTATAAACAATAGACCCATATAATATGATATTAAAATAAAGGTATTTTTATGACAAGATGGCATAATAAAAAATATACTATTCCATTTAAAAGAATTAAGTTAGATGTTACCCACCCTAGGAGGACCATCCTGTATATTTCAAAATATTTTTAGAATGTGCCTTTTTTAAAACCATACAACTTTTCCCTTTAAATTTTTTCTCTAGAGTGGATACTTTACTATATATCGACCGAGTCGGCTTCGTTGAGACACCCTGTATAATTTTTTAAGAAACCTACCCCGCACCTCAGGGGGTGGATTTAGATTTTTTTATTGTCAGATTCACTTTCAGAAACCTCAAAAACCCAAATATACAAATTTTCACGAAAACTACCCCCCGCCCCCCAGGGGGTGGAGTTAGAATTTTTTTATTATCAGATTACTTTTAGCAACCTCAAAAACCCGAATATACAAATTTTCACAAAAACAACCCCCCCTGTCCCTCAGAAACCTCAAAAACCCAAATATACAAATTTTCACAAAAACTACCCCCGCCCCTCAGGGGGTGGAGTTAGATTTTTTTTATTATCAGATTCACTTTCAGCAACCTCAAAAACCCGAATATACCAATTTTCACGAAAACCACCCCTCAGGGGTGGGGGGTGGTTTATTGTCAGATTCAGATTCGTAGACCCCAAAAACCCCTATATACCAATTTTTACGAAAATAATAAAAGTATTTAAAAATATTTACCCCTCACCCCCTCGCGGGTGGAGTTAGGAAAATGTTATTATCAGATTTATTTTCAGCAACCTTAAAAACCCCTATATAACTATTTTCTTTTTTTTTGTAAAAAAAATGTATTTTTCCCCATTTTTGCCGCACCCCAATGTTCACCAAAAACAATCCCGAGCGAGAACTTTTGGTAAGATACCTGTATGCCAAATTTCAAGTTTCTAGCTTAAAGCGTTCTTAAGTTATCGTGTTGACAAGATTTCCCGGACAGACCGACAATTTTTGTTTGCTCGAAATTGATTTATATCGACATAAAACGTCATAAAAATAAGCAAAAAAAAAAATTGAAATTTTTTGCATGAATACAAGGCTTTCCCGAAATTTTGAAAATTTTTAAAATGGGAAAGCAAAAAAAAGGAAAGAAAGCCCTACCAATTTGAGGGTTATGTTCGTTTTGGAGTCCTTGTCGTTTAAGAGGGAGTATAAATATGTGTACAGTAGAGTCCCGATGCAATGAACACAAAAATATTAAAATATTAACATTAACCTCTGAATAGTAAACAAATTGTGCCTCGCCAGAGTGAATCGCACAAACCCTACCGTAAATAGTGACTTCCCCCTGCTATTATGGACATATGTATGTACTTTATAGCTTATGTATTTTGGGATGCTGAACACGAATCTGTCATAAAAAAGGCACTTCATAGACTCTTTTTTTGCTACACTAAAAAAACTGTCTAAAATGGTAAAAATCTCTCCCTTTTTATGACAGATTGGTGTTCAGCATCCCAAAATACATAAGAATAGGTGGGTCTCAACCCCAGAACACATAACTTTCTTGTGTATTTCTAGCTAAACTAATGTTTTCTAAAAGTTTTAAGTTTATTGGACTTATTTTTTTATATTTTTTTAAAAAGTTGCACCCTGTCTAACTTTTATATTTTTGAAGGAATTTTTTCAAAAACAAGGTTCGTCCTAAAATTTTTTTTTTTCGATTAAACATTTTTATTTTCACTTTTTAATGTTGGCAGAGGCATAGCGTAAAAGGGGTTGGCATAGGCTCCCCGTTTTTCTCGACCCCCAGTCATTTCGGATCTTTCAGAGACTATTAAATTTTCACATTTAATCAAACTCTCCCCCCCCCCCCCGTACTTTTTTATAAACGATACACTGAGCACTGTGTAACCAAACCTCAAAATTTTATGTAATTTTTTTTTGACAAAAACCTGGTTGCCAAACGTTGGAGTAAAAACATCACTTAGCTTACGATATTTTCCATTGTTTACTAAATTTTAGTTAAACTGTACCTACCTATAATTAGATATGACTTGAAGTAAACAGAAGGTTACTTTATAGAGGAACTTACAAGCTGATAAGGAAATATTCTTGTTTATTAATAATTGTGTAAAAATTATTTATTTATTTAGAAATGAGAACCCTGATTTTTGTGGGATACTATCATTGATTAGAAAATCAAAATATCCGTATACAGGGTGTCTCAACGAAGCCGACTCGGTCGATTTATAGTAAAGTATCCACTTTAGAGAAAAACTTTAAAGGGAAAAGTTGTATGGTTTTAAAAAGGCACATTCTAAAAATACTTTGAACTATACAGGATGGCCCTCCTAGCCACCCTAATTTTAAACGCCCTGTATAAAACATTTTGTTTTTTGTACATCATCACTAAAAATGCATTTTTTCTCAAAAAAAAATGATATCTCAAAAACCATAAACAATAGAACCATAAAATATGATATTAAAATAAATGTATTTTTATGACAAGATGACATAATAAAAAAATACCATTCCATTTAAAAAAATTAATTCAGATGTTACCCACCCTAGGAGGACCATCCTGTACATTTCAAAATATTTTTAGAATATGCCTTTTTTAAAACCATACAACTTTTCCCTTTACTATACAGAGCGGTCCAAAAGTCACCCCCCCCCCCCCCTCTTAACTTTTGAACCAGTTTAGATATCGACTTCAAATTTAGAACTCTTAAATAAGACAACTTAAACTATCTTTAAGCATATATTTGATACTTTTAGCTCTTAAAATGTGGGCAGGGGGGCATGGGGCAACATTTTTTTAAATGGAAAGGTGGGTCGTGTGATACATCATTTTAAAGCTTATAAAATTCTTCATTTAACTGCATATTTTTTTAACATTTTTTTTGGGTTTAAAATAGGGTTGAAAATGGGTATTTTTGTCAAAATTTCTCTAAAAAATCCAAACAATTTTTTAAAAATGCCTAATTTCATAATGAAAAAAAGTAAATTATCCTTTTCAACTAATTTTAGTTGACATAAATAAAAATTAACAAAAAAAAAAACTTAAAAATTTATTTTTTTAGCACAAAAAACTGAAAAATCAAAACCTTAAATAACATGTTTAAAAAAATTAAAAATGTATGGTTATATAGAGAATTTTAAAGGCTTTAAAATGATGTATCACACGACCCCCCTTTCCATTTAAAAAAATTTCCCCCCATGCCCCCCTGCCCACATTTTAAGAGATAAAAGTATCAAATATATGCTTAAAGATAGTTTAAGTTGTCTTATTGAAGAGTTCTAAATTTGAAATCGATATCTCAACTCGTTCAAAAGTTAAGAGGGGGGGGGTGACTTTTGGACCGCACTGTATATCGACCGAGTCGGCTTCGTTGAGACACCCTGTATAATGTGGGTTTAATGATAATAGAAAATACCGCTGCCAACAAAAAGATGCTTTCCTCTGATAATGATCAATATTTTCGAAACTTGGAATTTTAAATAAAAAAGCCGAAACGTGGGCAAATCAAATGCCATTTTAAAATTTAATATGGACCGTAATACCGAATTGATTGATCATGGCAAATCTTTTGACGCATCGATCGTTAAAATCGGCCCGGTAGTTTAGGCTGTAGAGGGAAGAAATAAACATGCATACATACAAACACGTTAAAAACATAACCCACCTTTCGCGTGGCTGTAGTCGGGTAAAAAAAATAAATGTGTTCCTATACCAAAAGTTACTGCGGCAATCTTGTGATATTTTCTATTTGATATTTTAATACAAGTAATAAAATTTATCACATTTTAAATTCTAAACAAGATTCGTTTTCTTCTTGATCGCACAGTATTACAAGGTTAACTTCAAAATTAATGTTAGGTATATTTAAAAAAAATGTCAATAAAAAACTTGAACTTTATTTTAATCAAGTTTACATTAAAAATCGTTTCATTTGACTGAAATAAACCCTTTGCAGGTGGCAAAATGCAACACATGTGATATAAAAATAGTTTATTTTTCATTTTTATTATATTCATTTAAAATACCTATAGTCTTTTAGAGAAATTCCGACGTAACCGACATAACGTTGTATTTGTTAAAATACGACAAATTACTAACTAAAAATGCACCAATAAAAATTTTAATACTGCAGGGTGATTCTACATTTAAAACTGTAAAAAAAAGCTCGTATACATCTAGGTTCAAAAATCAGTTTTAAAAGTACTATGGCCTCTTAAGGAATAACACTTTAAGGGAGCTATCTCGGGAGCTATGGTCCTTTAAAAAATGTTATTTGTGGATATTTGTGTATGACAACTTTTTTTGAGGGTTTTTTTATGTAAAATCGCCCTGCAGTATTAAAATTTTTATTGACGTATTTTTTAGTTACTATTTTGGATTCTCAAAACGTGAAATTTTCTCTTTAACTGCAATTTTCTCGAAAACGGTTGGACCTATGGTATTACATAAAGAGTACCTGTTGTATGATGTATTTTTAAGCAAAGAATAATAATAATAATAATAATATTTATTGGAAATTTTCCAAAAAGACCAACCTTTATAGGAACTTTTTTTTTTATATTTTTTAATGTAGAATCACCGCTTAAAATGCTCGAACTTATTTCTGAATAACCCTGTATATATTTTCCCTAATTTTTCCTGATGTATTAAATTCCCTGATTTTTCCAGAGTGTTGCCGCCCTGATAATTGTATTTTTGAGTTTATATATCTTCGCTCATGCAGCGACAAATTTGAAGTGTGAGACTCCGTTTTAAAGAAAATTTCACGTATTTTTTCGTCATAGGGCCCACAAAAATTACGTGAAGTTCCCATTTATACGTCAGTTATTAGATAAATGAAAATTTTGAACAAAAAAAAAATTATGAGTACAGAGGTCAACTTTTGGATGGAATTGCCCTGTAATAGTTATTTATCTGAAAAAATAATATTTCCTTTTTATTTGACATTTACTATCATTGGCAATGAGTAGGCCCATAAAATAAAAAACTGCTAAAACATGTAGTCAAATAACGAGAAATTCTTATGTTAAATTGCAATAAATGTACATGGGCTGATATTTTAAAGGGTAGTAGTGGATAGTAACAGAACACACTGGGTTATTTGCCTATCCACTATCTTGAATTTTAGGGGTGAGTGCGGTTATCTAGCTAAATATAAATTTTACGATAATAATGCATAAACCAATTTTGTTAAGGAAAAAATTTCCAACAATTTTTGTTTGGATCATTTTTTTAATATATTATTAACAATCGAGTTATAAATATTCAAAAATTGGGAGTGAAATTAGTTTTTTCGATTTTTCAGCCAAATTATTTATCGGAAAGTGGTTATAAGCAAGCTTGTAGCTCTTATTAATAAAAATAATTATTAACAATGTGCACTTGCTAATATATAAGTAAAATGAAATCGATTTGGTAACTTTTGTCCAGGTTGGTACCACAAAAATAACTAAACTTGTTCTAATAATTTCATGGCTCGAAAGTAGCATCAAAGTTGTCTGAAGGCATGCGCAGTGACTGAATCATTCTTGCAATAAAATTGCATAGCACTAAACTTGCGTACAAATTGCTCTGTGAAAAGCCGCCTTTAGGGATTAAACAAACAACTCAACAAAATTATGTGTATTATAAAAGTAATTGTAAACATTTATAAAGGACCTTAGTCAATAGCCTTTTGGGTACCCAATAAAGAATATTATTAATTAAAATATAACTTTTTAATTTATAAATCTTTATTGGTTAAACCAAAAGGCTATAGACCATAGGTCTTTCTGACTAAAATGTATCTATATCTGTAGTTTAATAAAAGTCTTATGGTTAGGGATTACACACAGCCCCTATAAGGAATGTATCCAGAAGCATGCTTTTGAAGGGGGCAATTTTCAAAAATAACAAATTGTCAAATATTTGAATAAAAAGTTTTTTTTAACTGTTATTTTTATAATATCACCCCCTTGGATCTACACTTGCATAAGTTCTATGAAATAAAAAAAATCATTGGACAACTTGTTTATGATTGTAGAGCAATTTAAAATTCGCAGAGGAAAACCATCCTCTGGATATGTCCTTCAATGTACACAACTATTACAAAAAAGACCATCGAAAGTGTGTGCTTGTCAAGTCCCCAACAAAAAGACCTTTAGCAGCCAGAAAGAATGCCAGGAAGTTCTCACAAGATACAAAAAAAAACAAATTGTTGCAAATCCTCCAGCGATTCTTAAATTTTCTAAGCAGGTGCTGGGCACCCCCTGTCGAAAGGCTTGCTCACTATTTCTCTTTTTAAATAATCTTGAAAGATTGCATACTCGTAATTTAAAATTTATCATCTTTTTTCCCATGACAATTGTGTATTATAAATTTTGCTTAATAAGTATAGTACAAACATGCTATTTGAAACTCAATGTCATATTACAATGTACAAACAAGCAGAAAATAACTATCCTATTTACTATAAAGGAATAGATATCAGAACAAAACTCACTATCATGTAAAGCTAGTAAGTATTTAAAAATTTGGTATTGTTTGATATAAAAAAGTATAGTATACCACATTTGTGGTACATAAAGATGTTTATGTGTTAATTAGTTATTGTATAATAGGGGGGTTTTAATATGGTAAACAAAAATTAGCATACTATAAACAAATAATTATTTAACGATATAACTTACCGGTTCTCTGGTGGTCCATTGAAAGGTCTGTCTTCACGGTTTCGCCTATTGTTCCTTTCCTCGCGGTTTTCATTGTTAAATTTGTTAAAAGGTCGTTCAGGTTTTCCGTCAGCATTAGTCCTTTGGTGGGTTGGTTTAGTATCTACAAAAAATTGCAAATTAAGCACAAATAATTGTATAAATTGAGAGATAACTATATCGGGCAGCACAGTTTGGTTGAATTTTGATATCACATGTGCGCAAAGTATAGAATGGCGGCCAATAATACTTTAAACGAAAAAAATAACACTCACCTTCACGTTTGTTTTCTTGAGCTTTGTGACTTGTCGTTTCCTTGATTATTTTTTTCGGTGCCGTTATCGTTTTACCTTTGGGTGGTTGAGTAGATTTGTCCTTATTCTCTTTTTCAGCAACTTTCGTCTTTTTCTTAAGCTCTTTTTCTTGTTCCTTTAACGATAAAGTTTCCAACGGATCCGATTCATCGTCCAAAAAAAGAGCGTACCTATTGGCAACGCCAATCCCGTAGGAATTTTCCATGATGGTCAACTACGGCAAAAGTCTTCTCAACTTAAAGATGTTGGAAGATTTGTTTATGGCTGCTCAGCCTTTCTTATTCACGCACTCATTCAATGCAATATGGCCGGTGCACGAGGATTCGCCCGCGCAACTGGGTTGCGCATTGACCAACGCGCTGCCTCATCCTTCAACCTTGCTCGCTCATTGGCCCAACTTTAATCTGCCGGTAACCCACCAATCCAAACGCAGGACGCTCTGCTGCCAAATCTGCGCGCCAAATTTGAATTATACACATTTCATTAAAAAAAAATAAGCGCAAACACAGAATACGTACGTACACGTGTATTGCATTATCAATTATTTCTTAAATATGGATTTAAAAAAAGAAAAATAATTTAATATTAATTGATTTTAATATCAAAAGGTACTTTTTTATTTTTAACGTAATTGGATCCTTTCCAAATACCGCTGAAACGATTTTATAATACCTACTTGCGATGTCTGATTTAAATTTACTATTTATTATTCTCAAGGCTTACTCAAAATATGTTACCGCTTTTGATTTACCTCTCACCTTTTTGTCTTGTTCTATTAAATAAAATACTAATATGTAGGTAACATATGTCCGTTTGTCTGTCTGCCGTGTGCTACGCTTTTCATAAAAAAATGATTTCATTTTTTTACGATTTTGATAGATTTTTTTTGTCCTTTATTTTTTTGCATTTTTTTCAGAATTTTTTTATTTATATTTTACATCTTTTCAATATTTTTTGCAATTTTTTTCGCAAAATATTTTTTTCCCAATTTTTTCCAAAAAAAAAAAAACATTTTATGCCAATTTTTTGATAAGGCAAAGCCTTATTTTTTAAGCTATAACTATAGTATTAAAAAAATTGGTTTATCAATAATTTTATTCATACTGGCTATTTGTTTTATTTTTTTGCAATATTTTTGCGATTTTTTTGTCAAAATATTTCCTACTATCTTTCTAATTTATTTTTTTAGTATTGGTATATCAATAATTTTATTTATATCGACTATTAATAGTCGATAAATTGTAAATTTACAAGTCGGATAAGCTAATGAACTTTTTAACAACTTTTAAATAGATAAGATAACCTAAACCTTCTTCTTCTTCTTCTTTACATCAATGGCCTTCCCGCATAGCACAAAACAGTTCTAAGAATATTATCAAAATAAATATTGGGAATGTTGTATTCTAAGAATATGCGATATTTTACGTAGAACGTTCTTATAAGGTTTTAAGACATACCATGGATACCGTTTTAATCATGCGAAAGCTTCTATGATCATTCTAAAAAAAAATCTTACAGAATATACCCAGCATCTTCTTATACACTAAAACTAATTTTGCACCGATAAGCACTTTATTGTATCAATGCTTAAAATTCCTTGCCTTTATGCATAAATTTATTATAACAACGAATTTTTTTATTAAATAAATTTTACATTAAGACAACCAATTTTAAGCATCCCAGGTAGCAAGGGATGTTATATTACAAGAAATTAACATCACTTTTGGGTGTATTTTTAAACTAAATCATAACATCACATAATATTGAAAAATAACATGTATTTAACATCACATTTGCAACGTAACACGTGTGACGTGACAACCATGTTATTAAATAACAAATATTTAGCAACGCTGTCGCATGTCACATATTAACGTGGCTTTCACGTGAATGTCATGTTATTTTGCTTCTCACCGACGTTCGAAGCAAAAAAATCGATATAAGATGATGTTGATAGAGTAAATTATTATAAGGAAATTGTATACACATTATACGATTTCCAATGGATAGGGGGCTCTGCCGGGCTTCTCAAGACCACGGACACGGATTAAAGGATATATTCTCCGCTTAATCTGCAATTTCGTATTTAGAATCTATCATTTCAATCTGTGATTGTTTCAATTACTGATTGATTTTAAATCCGATTTTTTAATAGAGTTATAGCGTTTTTAATGGTTTTAATTTAGAAAAAGCTAATATCCTAAAATATTATTTAAATATTAAAGTACCAGTAACGGCATCCATAAGATATTAGATATAACAGGAATGTGGATTTATGATGTCACAAACACGTTATTTTTGGGATGTTATTAGGGGCGGACTTAGGACATCCCCACCATGCTACATTCTTGTTAAATGAGACTACAATCTTAACATCACATGTCACATATTAACGTGACTTTCATGTTATTTTGCTACCTGGGATTAATATAATAAATAATTTATTGTCACAATGTAAAACGTACATCGGTGCAAAATCAATGTAATTTTATTGATATAACGTTAATTTTTGGTTCAGTGTAACTTGCAAAACTATATAACCTAATTATAATCTGTCATATCTAAAGCTTTAGCTACTAGTAGTCAATATCCAGAATAGTGACATGTGTGATAATGACATTGTGTGGTACAAAACAATGTCTAAGGGCCACTTGCACCAAATTTTGGTACGGGATTATCTCAGCTAAACCGAGTTTAAGTTAAAAATGCTGCGTTCTGATTGGTCAGCCGTCAATTTAATCCAAGTTTAAAGTTAAACCAGCATTGGTGCAAGTGGCCCTTAAACTATTATATGATAGACAACATTTAAAATTCAGGAATATTACCATTTGCATGCATTAATTTGTTTGTATACAGGTACATACCTTTCTATGCATACAATACAATCTTACACAGCTTACAAACACTAGACTAAGGGCCACTTGCACCCACGATGGTTTAACTTTAAACTTGGATTAAATTGACGACCCACCAATCAGAACGCAGTATTTTTAACTTAAACTTGGTTTAGTTGAGATAATCCTAGACAAAAAGTTGGTGCAAGTGGCCCTTAATAAAATCAAACACTAGATTTAGGTCTATAATTATATACCCGGCACAATTACTTAAGACTATTGTGCCTCTCACTTGCACGCATCCTGCGTTACGAAGGTTAAAGCGTAAAGTTGAAAGCGCGCTCGGCTATAATGAAAATTATTACTATAATCAAATAATACACGATTGGAATCACCAAAAACAATTAAATGTATAGTTTTTTTATCGGCTACTGTAGAATTACAACTCCAACATGTCAAAATTTTTTGACAATACATTAATGTATTGCAGAACAGCGGCAAATTCAAATAAACCTTCTATCAGAACATTCTTAGAATATGCACAGCATAATTTCTAAGAACATTCATAACAGAAATTTATTAGAATATGCATTAGAAGAATGATATGAGAAAATTATAAGGATATGTCATGCATAATGGATATCCAGTGGATATACTTTAGGAGGGTTAAAAAAAAGATGTCCACTGCCCTTGCGACCTTCAACTTACTCTGGAAACAGAGTCAGAGTGAAAACATTCTGCTGCCAACGTGTTTCCAGAGTGGTTTTGTGCCATTTTGTCAGAGTTGAATCAGAGTGGTTCCAGGCTTGATTCACAGTAGATCCAAAGTGGGTTTGGACTTTTTTTTTTTTAATCAGAGCGTTTTCAGAGTGTTTTCGTTTGGACTTTTAAAAAAAAAAAAAAAAAAAAAGTCCAAACGAAAACACTCTGAAAACGCTCTGATTTTACTCTGGGAACGTTATGGATAAAGGGCACAAATACACTCTGGAAATACTCTGGTAACAGCATGATTACAAAATGTTATTAGAATGTTTCCAGAGTTTTTTCAGCGTGATTGTAAAGTCGCAAGGGTGGATACTCGCGGATATGACGGACATAGGCGAACATTTGAATATCCATGGGATATCTACTGTCAATCCAGGCTATCCAGTGAATAAACTGCATATCCAGAAAGTATATCCCCTGGATATCTAATAGTTATTATGTGCTATCTGGGTAGAATTTTTAAATATTTTAAGTTGAGAGTTCCGTTATTGAAGAGATAAAAAGCTTGTGAAAATACCAGATTAAATTCCCCGACATTTCTAGGTGTTTTAAACCGCTGGGATGTCAAACTATAGTAAGGGACAATCCATAAAATATGTCACGATAAATTTGATAACACAGCTCCACAAAAAATAAACTTTGGTACCCTTTCCTAGGTTTTGGGCCGCTGAATTCGATCCTGCATTACTTTAGTTTTTCAAGAAAAATACGGAAATTTATCGTGATTTTGTCAATTTTTTTTTAACATTATTCAGATTTTTTATTGCTCAATTTGAATTTGGCCGCAGAAATAAGATTTTTAAGAAAAACTCATGAAAAGTTGCATTTTTTGGCGTGTTTGAGCTTATTTTTCTCCAAAACTTGACGTAGTGGAAATATTTTAAGCTTAGGATTCAGAAACCCAAATTCTATATACATTTTTTTCTGTTATTTTTTTAGCCACCCCTTAGCATGTATTTTTTTACATGCAATTAATACATTACGCTGGGCTAGGCTCCCCGTTCTAATACCATAACACTTTACGTGATTTTTTTTAATCGTTTAGTATCTTCTTTAAAGGTGGGCCCTCGGGTGGGCCGAAAATTTTAATACCAAAACGATACGTACTCTCAAGTCTTGAGATCCAGTTTTAGAACACGCAAATGTGTTTTTTTTTTTAAATTGGACAAAATTTCTGACAGCAGCAGGCAAAAATACTTAAATATATATTCACACACTATTTTTCCCAGGGCTGTCCGAAATGTTGATCAAATAAAGAAAAAATACTTAACGTGTTTCTAAAACTCGAGTGAAACATTTGAGTATGGCAAGTTGGTTCACATATACCTATTTTTGGCCCATTCTTAAAATTTTTACTCACAATGTGGCATGTAAAGATACTGAAAGGTTAAAAAAATCACGTAAGGGGCTATTTAACAATCATGTTACCGGCCTGGGGGGGGGGGGAGGTGTAGTTGTAAGTGATGGCATATACTAAATGTTCCAATTTAAGTGACGAAATGGTGACAAATGGAGGGGGAGTCTAAAAATAGTAAACATTAGGTGACATAACAGGATATTAAGTTACAATTTTTGCGCGGTACTTGCAAAATTCAGCGAAATCGAAGCTTAATTTCTTAAAATATTTGTAAAGGTAACATACAAAAGTCGATATATTTTTTAAAGATTTTATTTCAATAATGTTATATAATGAACCAAGGTAGGGCATAAATAAAATATTATGAGATGATACCTACTTAAATTGCGGTAAAAAACTAATCGAACAAATGAGTTAATCATTTTCACACATTAAAAAAAATATATTCAAAATTAATCCTAAGGAACTTGATTACTCAAATTGATTTTTAAATGTGTATTTTTAACTAACATTTTCCTTACATTTTTTCTTATATATACATTGTACATTTTCTAGTATTAACAAAAGAAATAACAAGTTACACTTTTTTAATAATTAGTGAATATACAGGGTGTGTTTTAAATTACCCCATTTTATCTTTTTTAAAGTAATAGGCATGTGCTTCTTTTAGCAAAACTTTTTCACATTAGAACATAAATTATGTTCTGAAACCGGTTTTCCATAAATAACCCCGGAATTACCTTTAAATAGGACACTGTATATATAGAACCGTTAAAGAAAATAATTCGAAATAAGGCTATTTTAAAATTGATAGCTTATATTTATTTGAAGTAAACACAAAGGCCTATTTTTTGTTAAAATGTCCCCTTATTAAACGTTTTTTATACGTATATGTGACCCTGCACAAAGAAACCAGGTTAGTGTGTCAAAATTACTTTTTTTGTCGGATTATTATGTAGAAAAGAATCCGAACAAAAAAAAATAAATTTAAATTTGACACACTAACTTGGTTTCTTTGTGCAGGGTCACAGATAGGTAAATTTACGTATAATAAACTTTTAATAAGAGGACATTTAAACAAAAAATGGAACTTTGTTTACTGGGAAAGTACGGAATTTAACATTAAAACTGCCAGGAAAAATTATTCTATGAGAAAATGATCCAAAAGAGCCAGAATAGTGACTGCAATTAACTTTTCTTAGAAATATGTTTTTGTAACGGTACTATACAGGGTGTTAAGTGTCAAGTTATATTTTAAGGGGCTCCTTAAAAAAAAACACACCCTGCATAGACAACTGACATATTTTAAATAACTAAAAAACACTTTAATATTGAATATACAGGTGATTTTTGGATGGCCCTTTTTGTATTTGACAAAAATGTATATTCAATATTTAGTTGTTTTATGGATATTGTTAAATATTGTCAAGTACATAAAAAAAGCTTCATATGCCAGTTATACGGTTTTATTTTTTTATCAAAAAGAATAAACTGTAAAATTAGTACATTAGGTAAACGAAGACAAAAAAAAAATATAAGATTTCATCCAAATTACAAACAAAAAAAAAATAGCTGTATATAAAAAATACAATTATGCATAAGTTGTTTTGAATAAAATATATACACCATTATAGTCTCAGAACTGGTGATCATTTTCATTAGGTTATTTTTTCCCGGCTTAATTTTACATATGCATTTTAATTAAGCCAATTGCCAGGCTCTGGATCCGGTTACTTTAGGTGCTAGAAACCTTAAAAAGGTGGTAATCAAATTTTAAAAATATTTTGCTTTTTAACATTTTTTTTACATAGAAAGAAAAAGATATCATTGTGAAATTTTGAAGGTATGTTTATATTTAAAGAATACAATTTTTTTAGATTTTTAAAGTGCCACTTTTTTGCCATAATTTTTTTTTGAAAAAAACGGTGGTCGCCATGATTCCGGCCGATTGAAACGACTGAAAAAAAAAACGGGATATTATTTAGTCTTGAAGTCGCTATAGCCATATCTAGAAGAAATTTTTTGACAAAAAAATAACAAACTGGCGGACGATTTTAAAAAAAAATAAATAATTTTCAAGAAAAACGTCTGCCATTTTGTTATTTTTTGGCCAAAAAAATTTCTTCTAGTTCAAGCTATACCAACTTCAATAAATAATATCCCGTTTTTTTTTTAGTCGATCCAAATGGCCGGAATCATGGCGACCACCGTTTTTTAGGTTTTTTTTTCAAACGAAAATTATGGCAAAAATGGCACTTTAAAAATCTAATTTTTTTGTTTGTATTCTTTAAGTATAAATAAACATACCTACAAAATTTCACAATGATATCTTTTTTCTTTATAAATAAATGAGTAAAAAAAGATTATTTTTAAAATTTGAAGGTAGAAAGACCCCTTAAGACATAATACAGCCGGTAGAAAATGGCCACCAGCTCTCTGACTATTAATAAATGAAATTTAAAACCCTCCTTGTTTTTTTTCTTTCCAACAAAATATTTTCACAGAAAATACCTTAAAAATTTTGATATTTTTGACATTAACTATTTTTTTTGTAAATAAGAAATATTTTTAACAGAAATCTAGAACTACTACTCTACTAATACAGGATGTGGTAGAACAAGTTTCATTAAAAAAACATGACACCCTGTAGAAAAAGGTTAATCTTCATTTTTATATAGTTCTATACAGGGGCCATGAACTATCAGAGCATTTTTTTTTTTTGAAAAATGTGTTGCATACTTTTTTCGGGCCCTGTATAAAATGAAAAAAAATCTCGCATAGCAGTGTGTAGGACAAAGTTTGATATGCAAGTTTTAAAAAGTTGCACAAAAACCAAAATGTTATCCTGTCATTTTAAAAATATATACAATTATATTTTATTGTAAACGTCGGAGATCTGGTGGACATTTTCAACAAGTTATTTAACTGAACTTTACGTAAGTACATTGTAATCCGGATCCGGTTCCTTTGGGTTCTAGTCAAAAAAAGGTGTTTGAGAAAGTGGTACCCTAAAAACTAATTTTTACTTACTAAGTCATAGACATTACATTTATTACATTCAGGTTAACCTATTTTCATAGTTACACACAATAATTATGGGACCTTTTTTTTAGTCAAAATCAAAATTTTTGGCAGGGGTAAACCCCTTGCCCCAAATTATTGTGATTAACTAAAAATAGCTTAATGAATGTAACAAACGCAATGACTCAAAGGTTTAAGGCACCTCATTTTACTCCCCTTTTTTGGGATTCTAGCACCCAAAGGAACTGGATACAGAACCTGGCGATTTGCAAATAGCTCAATTAGATAGTACTTTAAGACAATTAAAATTCAGCCGCGAAAAAACAACTTGTTAAAAATGTTCACTAGCTCTTAAGACTAAAAGGGTGTCCAGTTAAATGGTGACTTAAAAGAAAAAATCTAAATATATCGCAAAGAAGAAGACAAGGGTCAAATTTGCTTTTAAAACAAATTATTGAAATATAGAGTATTTCAAAGAATAATTTTATTGAATTTGTCAATAGTGAATAAAGTTTGTTAACAATGTTACAAAATGATTTGTAAACAAAATTTATACAAAATTAGATGTGAGAAATTTTTATATAGGAAAAAAAAACATTCTTTGACATACTGTATACAGTATTTTTTACCGTTTAAATACAAAGTCAAAAGCACATAAAAGTACATGGAAAGAAATTTTAAGGGGTCCTTCTACCTTTAAATTTTAAAAATATTTTGTTTTTGAACATTTTTTTTATATAGAAAGAAAAGAGATACCGTTGTGAAATTTTGTAGGTGTGTACTGAATAATATCCCGTTTTTTTTTAGTCGATCCAAACGGCTGGAATCATGGCGCCCACCGTTTTTTGACGTTTTTTTTTTTTCAAAAAAAAATATGACAAAAAATGGCACTTTCTAAAAAAATTTTTTGTATTCTTCAAATATAAATAAACATACCTACAAAATTTCACAATTATATATTTTTTCTTTCTATATAAAAAAAATTAAAAACAAAATATTTTTAAAATTTGAGGGAAGAAAGAACCCTTACGTAAAAATTCACGATGAAACCTAGTAAATGCGGGATATCATGACACTGGTAATTACTGCAAGAAAAGTACTACATTTTCGTGAAAATTTCACGGTAATTACCAAAAAATTATGATGCGGTTAACATTCACAAAAAGCCAGTACATTACATTACATTACCAGTAAATTTTACAGTTATTCACAGTAAAAATATCCGAGTGTCAATGACCCCGAATTTACTGTAATCTTTACTGAATCGACAATGATCTATGATACAAAAAAAATCCCCAGATGGAAAAGACTCAAAAATCAAGGGGAGAAAAAATGAATAATCGAAATACGTATATTTTTAATGAACCACAGTGGCACATTACAAATCAAATTTTCAAATTTATTTTAAATCTCAAAATTACCAGTTTAAGGGGTCTTTCTACCTTCAAATTAAAAAAAAAAATATTTTGTTTTTAAACATTTTTTTATATAGAAAAAAAAACAGATATCATTGTGAAATTTTGTAGGTATGTTTATTTATATTTAAAGAATACATTTTTTTAGATTTTTAAAGTGCCATTTTTTGCCATCAAATGTTTTTGAAAAAAAAACATAAAAAAAAACGGTGGTCGCCATGATTTCGGCCGTTTGGATCGACTAAAAAAAAAATGGGATATTATTCAGTATTGAAGTCGCTATAGCCCTATCTATAAGAAAAAAATTTGGCCAAAAAATAACAACATGGCAGACGCTTTTCTTGAAAATTATTTAAAAATTTTTGAAAAACGTCCGCCATTCTGTTATTTTTTTACCAAAAAAATTCTTCTAGATAGGGCTATAGCGACTTCAATACTGAATAATATCTCGTTTTTTTTTCAGTCGATCCAAACGGCCGGAATCATGGAGACCACCGTTTTTTGATGTTTTTAACAAACAAAAATTATGGCAAAAAATGGCACTTTAAAAATCTAAAAAAAAATTGTATTCTTTAAATATAAATAAACATACCTACAAAATTTCACAATGATATCTGTTTTTCTTCCTATATAAAAAAAATGTTCAAAAACAAAATATTTTTAAAATTTAAAGAGTAGAAAAAGTCAAAATAAGGTTTGAACCAAGTCGTTTTTTTTTTACTTTATCTCAAGAGTGGTTTGAGATTAGTTTTTTAAATATTTTATTTTTAAATCTTGGTAAACTTTCTGGTCAAAATAAAATAAAAATCAGCCCTGCAGGCTTCTAGAAGTTTCACCGTTTTTTTGATGACTAATGAGTTAAATTTTATAATTTAACTAATGATATCTCGAGTTTCTACAAATCCCAAAATCGTCAGATCAAAAATTAGTAGGGGACTCAATTTTTTTTTAATCATCTATCGATCCCCACAATCTTAAAAATTATGATCAACAATTAAAATTTACAATCTTCAATTTTTAGAATGACTTTTGACACTTTAAATTGGTGAATTACAAAAGGCGATAGTCAATAATCAAAATTACTGTCAAAAAAAATGTGGACCCTATTTTAAGTGTATTTTTTTTTTGAATACTTTATTAGATCTTCAATTTAAAATTTGACGTTATTTTCTCATGCGTTTTACCTTTTTTTTTACTTTTCTCTCAAACAAGACCAAACGTTATACATAGGTACAATCTTCAAAAAAATCCCAGAAAGTACAATTTATTTTTTTTAACTATTAATATAATATTAAAAAAAAAGTGTAAACAAAAAAATATGAAATCATATTTTTGTGATTTGCAGAGGTTTTTTTTAAACACATATGGCGTTATTTTATTAGGAAAGTTATTTTTTAAATTTAATTTTTTATGTAGCCTTTATTTGACTTTTCAAATATTTATACTTTTCAAGAAAAAAAAAATTCATAATGAAAACGAAAATTAAAAAACAAGTCTGTAAACAAGACATATACGGTGCATTTTTAACAGCGTTTTGAAATTTTGGTTTTTAACATTTCAGTGTTTAATTTTTCATCCTCGAAACGCGAAATTTTGCTCGAAAACGGTTAATTCTACGGTATTACAACAAGAGTACCTTTTTTATGTATTTTTATCTAAGGAATAATATTCTTATAATAAATCCACAAAAAAATTGGGGCAAAAAAAAGACCCCCCCCATGTCGCACGCCCTGGTTAAAATAACTACATAAAAATGACATAAGATAATAGGCCATATAAGGCTTAGATCATATGGAAGACCTCGTTGCTATAGCTTAAAGGGTACCTTAGTTTAAATAAAAACCGATTTTTTTAGCCCCTTATAAAAAGGCGTAGTTCCCTTACGACCCATTTCTAGACATATGTTTATATGAACATTTTTTCATATTTTCCGATGTAGAATTACCCCTTAAATTATTGACGCTATTTCAAATACACCGTATGTAAAATTACGCCGGGAGAAAATAATGAAAATTTTCACCGGCTCTCCGCATTGCAGATCAATTGTTTTTATTTTTTTTTTATTTTGACCAGCGTTAAAAAAAACTGTGTTTTTGTAACTATGGGCTATACTCAAAATACGTAACGGCCTTAGGGGGAAGGGGGGTCGTGCTTAGCGTTCGGTAAGTAACGAGGGGGAGGGGGGACTGATGTAGCGTTACGTAACGCTCTTTATTATTTTTAAACAAACAAAATTTGCAAAATGTTGCGTTACGTATTTTAAGTATGACTCCTTTAAATTGTACTGGTAAGATTATTTTTAAGAACGAAATAATGCATGAAAATTATTTTCTTTTTTTGGTGTAAAACATGAAAAAGTGATATGACTACCTACAGTGGATTTCATTATAATTTTTTTTAAAAGATATCTTTGGATATCACACAAACCAACATAAAATAAAATTTCCAATACTAGTTATAAAAATAAAATAGTGTTTTTTTTTAAGTTCACTAACACAACATTATATAAATTATAAATACACTTTTAGAATGTTCTTATATTAGAGCATTTCACAAACCAACTCATTTTTTTTTGGATTTTTTTTTGAAAATAATACTTCCAAATCAATTTTTATTTTTTCTTGCTTGGAAAAGAATAAATTTAAATATTTCTAGGACTGGTATATTTTTTATTTTTAAATTCGCATATTTTACACTTAATTTCCTCGACACCCTAATTTAGTGTCATGTAACAATAATGCATAAATGAATTTTATGTTAATTTTGAAACGATATTTAAAAAATTACTTTGAATTATCAAGGAAAATAACATTGAACAGAAAAGCATATAACATATACATATGTAAAAATAAAAATAAAAATAAAATTGTTGAAGATATTAAAAAAAAAAATAAATAAATTTTCAAATTTACAAAATTGTTAAAAAAAACTAAATATACAAAAATGTCCATTTAAAAGATTCACACTGTATATATTTATGAACCAATTACATATTTTGAAAGATTTAAACTTTTATGATATACATATATTAATATACTATACTATTAAATTCCACTTAAAAGAAAAAATATTTTGCTTGGATAAAAACATTAAATTTTCAGCAAAATTCCCGTTAAAAATAGGTGAAACTACATGAATAATTCTTAATTCTATTTTTTTATTGCAAAATAAAAATTGATTACATTTGAAATAAAATTTTCAAAAAAAAAAATACTATACTTGAAGAACTGGTGAACATTTTTAAGAAGTTATTTTCTTCCAGCCGAATTCTGCGTATGTCTTTAAGTACATTCTAATTAAGCTATTTCCAAACTTTCATGTTCTAGATCCGGTTCCTTTGGGTGCTAGAAGCCAAAAAAAGGTGCTGAGAAGTAGTGCCATAAAAACTTATTTTTAACTTTAACCTGGATGTAATAAATGTATGTATGACTTGGAAAGTCAAAAATAGGTTTTCAGGATAACCCATTTTAACACATTTTTTGGGGCTTCTAGCACCCGAAGGACCCGGATCCAGAAACTGGCTATTTTTTAAACAGCTTTATTGGAATCTGCTTTAAGAAATAAAAAAAATTAATCCGGAAGAAAACTTGTTGAAAATGTTCACCAGCTCTAACAGACTACCAACTCGATTTGAAAACAGAAACAGTCTCAGTTTTAATGAAATGCCTCATATGTGAAAAGAAGGAATTCAAATGTAAAACTCTGGGCCTTATTTAAATAATAAAATATACACCCTATTTTTTTTAGTTTCTTTTATCCTTGTTTTAATTTTAATATTTACTAGTTTACATCGACACTTAACAATTATATCTTGCTTTTTACATTTCGTCCTTGCTTTCGAATTTTTGCTTTTTCTGCGGGTTCGGCTGCTCCACCGGTCTTTTAACGGGCGATTTGTTTGTGGATTGTGGGTCTGAAACAAAAGAAACCGTGAATATATCTATTGAAAATTTGAGGTCGATCGGATTTTTCCTTTCTCACAAAAAAAAGTACTGTGATGGAAAAAAAATCTTTTTTTTTTTTGCTTATATCATATTATTTTTTACTAAAACGTCGAGAAAAATCAAATGAAAACAAAATAATGTCTGTCTGGCGGCCTGTCTGTCTGTATCCACGATAACTTAAGAACGCTTTGAGCTAGTGACTTAAAATTTGGTATGCAGATGTATTTTTATATTATCTTGGACAAGTTCGTTCGTTCGCAAAATCTGTTGGGGGAAGGGTGGTAAAAGGGAGCTTAAATTTTTGTATTAGTCTTTTTTTTTTATTATTGTCAAATTTTTTTGTCATTTTTTTCCATGAACCCCCCCCCCTCTCCAAAATGTAAAAAATTGTTTCTGAACATTGACTTTTTTAGTATTCACCATAGAAGAAATATTTTAAACCACCTAAAAGATAAAAAAATACCCTCTCTTTCTCTCAACCCCCCCTCCCAAATATCAGAAATTGGACAACTGTTTTTTATGCGAAAGTATTCTCGCTCATTCGAGACGGCTGGTTCTTTCTTGAGCTATCGCGAGGACAAGAGCTGTATATCGACTAAATTTTCAGTTCATTGTACTAATCAACCCTGAACGATCATCTTGAAATAGCTTTTAAATTATCTAGCGATTTACAGCAAATTTGATTTAAGTGAAATTATGTACATAATTTCACTTATATATTATATACTTATTACTGTCAAAATCAACTACAATTTTAATTAATTTCTGTGCAGTTTAGAAATTGTTAGTTTTTTGGCTTATACTGAGAAATGTGATTTACTGCAGATGGCGGCTTTTGATCCGGCACTCCTCATCTAAGGGGTCTTTTTACCATCAAATTTCAAAAATATTTTGTTTTTAAACATTTTTTTTTATATAGAAAGAAAAAAGATATCATTGTGAAATTTTGTAGGTATGTTTATTTATATTTAAAGAATTTTTTTTATATTTTTAAAGTGCCATTTTTTTACCATTTTTTTTTTTTGAAAAAAACATTAAAAAACGGCGATCGCCATGATTCTGACCGTTTGCACCGACTGAAAAAAAAGCGGGATATTATTTCGTATTGAAGTCGCTATAGCCCTATCTAGAAGAAATGTTTTTAGCCAAAAAATAAGAAAATGGCGGAGGTTTTTCATAAAAATTTAAACAATTTTCAAGAAAAACGTCTGCCATTTTGTTATTTTTTGACCAAAAAATGTTCTAGATAGGGCTATAGCGACTTCAATACTGAATACTATCCCGTTTTTTTTAGCCGATCCAAACGGCGGGAATCATGACGACCACCGTTTTTATGTTTTTTCTTCAAAAAACATTTATGGCAAAAAATGGCACTTTAAAAATATAAAAAATTGTATTATTTAAATATAAACAACTACTAAATTTCACAATTATATCTTTTTCTATATAAAAAAAATGTTTAAAAACAAAATATTTTTAAAATTTGAAGGTAGACAGACCCCTTAAACATTTTCTCAATAATTTCTGAACGCTTTGACCTACAGCGTGGTTTTCAACGTAAGTAAAATAAAATTAACTAACTTTACCAGTTTTTTCAGAGATGTGTTAAAGACTCGTTAACAAAAAGATTTTCAGAAAAGTATCAGAAGCAAGATTTATTTAAGAAGCAAGATTTATTTAAGAAGCAAAATTTGTAAATACAAATAGATGTAAAAAGTATTACCTTGTAACCACCTGACTTGGGTGGCAGGTCCATAACCCTTGTCATTTTTGGCGGCAATTCTGAATATGATTGCCGCTTTGGTCGAAGTATCTAAGTGTGCCGCTGCCAGCGATTGGTTAGTCACTATACATTGATTATTTGGGCCGCAGTAAACGCGGACGAAAGCCAACTGTCCTGGCGCACTTGTTTTATCCTGAAAGTAAACAATAAAAGTGAAAACAGGTACTTGCGCAGAACTTCACATACGAGGGGTGAACCACTACAATTGGGAAGTCCAAAACCAAAAATATCCACTATAAAATTTTCGGGAGATAAGAAAAAACTTTCTTTAACTAAATCCTTAACTTGAAAAAAGTAATATTCTGTAAAAGCAATTTTATTTAACAGAATAATGTATATTTTTTGAAAAATTATCAAAATTAACTCAAAATGAAAAAATACAGGGTGCATTGGAAATAAGGTCCAAAATTTTAAGGCGTGATTCTACACAAGAAAATATGACAAAAAGTACCTATTAACATGTCTAAAAATGCGTCGTAAACCCTTTGAAAGTGGGTAAAAAATTCGGTTTTTATTTAATAACTCAGGAACCCTTTGAGATATAGCAACGAGGTTTTGCAGGTGAACTAATCTTAATAAGGCCCATCTTCGTATGTTATTTTTATGTACTTAACCAGAGGTGTGCGAAACGGGGGTGCCTTATCAGTATTTTGTCCCAAACTGTTTTCTGTGTAACTTTTTCGTAATTTATTTTTGGAATAAGATTCCTTAGATCAAAATACATAAAAAAAGGTAATCTAGTTGTAATAATGTAGGATTAACCGTTTTCGAGAAAAATTCATTTGAAGGTGAAATTTCACGGTTCGAGGACGAAAAATTAAATACTAAAATTTTGAAAACCGAAATTTCAATGATGCATGGTGAATGTAAATCAAACACTAAGAAAAAAACATATATATGTACTTCCAAAAATCAATCCTAAGGGAGCTATGGTCTCCTAAAAATGCACCATTTTTAAAGGGCCATAGTAGCTTTAAAAGCGATTTTTCGATCTACATGTATAAAAAAAAATTCTTAGTTTTTGATATAGAATTTTGGTTTTCAACATTTTAGTATTTAATTTTTCGTCCTCGAACCGTGAAATTTCACATCAAATTCATTTATTCCTACAGTATTACAACAAAAGTACCTTTTTTTATGTATTCTGATCTGAGGAATCATATTTCAAAAATAAAATTACAAAAATGTTACACAGAAAAAAGTCTGGGACAAAAAACTGATAAGCCGCCCCCGTTTGCACACCCCTGGTTAAAATAAGTACATGAAAATAAAATACGAAGATGTGACTTATTAAGATTAGTTCACTTACAAAACCTCGTTGCTACGTCTCTAAGGGATCCTGAGTTATTAAATAAAAACCGATTTTTTTAGTCACTTTCAAAGAAGCTTAGCTCCCTTACGACGCATTTTTAGAAATATGTTTATAGAAACTTTTTGTCATATTTTATAATGTGGAATTACCCCTTGAAATTTCGGACCCTATTTCAAATGACTTTTTTATTCCTTAAAATTAAAAAAAATAATAATTTTTTAAAGATGTATACAGCTTTCTTCATATAAGCAATCACAAAGTTCGTTTTTGGCTTCTTGGGTTTTATTTTGAGTTTGTTTTTCCTCCAAAAGTCCAAACCCCTAAGTTTATTTACATAACGATTTTAATACTATAAATTGCGTTTTTGGTCCAAAATAAGTACAGTTATCAATAGATCTCACGAAGAAAATTCGAAAACCGTCAAAGCTATAGTTGTACAAAAAACCGTTAAAAAAACTATGGTCAAAACATTGTGTAAAAAGTGGATATAATTGATTTTGAACGCGAACTCCTCAAATAGTGCACACGGACAAATCTTATCGAAAACTACCGAGATTTTCGACAAATCTTATCGAAAATTACCGAGATTTTCGAGATTTTTTTCAAGATTTTTGAAAGACTTCCGAAAATATGTGTACGGACTTTTTCCATAGTGATTCCTCCCGTTTACATACATGCATCTTTTTAAAAAAGGAACAAAAGTCATTTATTTTGTGGCAACTAAACACGCGTTACAAAACATTTAGTGCGAATAAAATAACGCCTATGCTCATCATTTAAGGGGTCTTTCTACTTTAAAATTTTAAAAATATTTTGATTTTAAACATTTTTTTATATAGAAAGAAAAAAGATATAATTCTGATTTTTTTTGGGTATGTTTATTTATATTTAAAGAATGCAATATATTTTTTTAGATTTTTAAAGTGCCATTTTTTGCCATAAAATTTATTTGAAAAAAAAAAAGATCGTGATTCCGGCCGTTTGGATCGACAAAAAAAACGGGATATTATTCAGTATTGAAGTCGCTACAGCCCGAACTGGAAGAAATGTTACTGGGCAAAAAATAACAGAATGGCAGACGTTTTTCTTGAAAATTATTTAAAAATATTTAAAAAACATCCGCCATTTTGTTATTTTTTGGCCAAAATAAAATCTTCTAGATAGGGCTATAGCGACTTTAATACTGAATAATATTCCGTTTTTTTTTTCAGTCGATACATGATGTTTTTTTTCAAAAGAATTTTATGGCAAAAAAATGGCACTTTAAAAATTGTATTCTTTATATATAAATAACCATACCTACAAAATTTCACAGTGATATGTTTTTTCTTTCAATATAAAAAAAAATTATTAAAAACTAAATATTTTTAAAATTTGAAGGTGGAAAGACCCCTTAACCTTACCTACTTGCCACAAAAAGCATTACTTTTCTTGCTAATAAAACAATATAACGGTTGTTAGTTTATGTACCTACCAAGAGATGTCATAAAAATAATGTTAGTAGAAAATGATGTACCTTATTTACCTTTCCTCGAACTGCTAAATATACAGAATATTCTAAAATGTCGCCTTGATTGGCGCTTGGAGGTTCCCAAGATAGGTGGGCGCCGTCGCCATATTTGGCAATTTTAATTGCCGAGGGGGCGCCTGGAAATCCGGGGAGACACGTTTTAAAAGCAGACACCTGAAAAAAAATAAATAAATATATCTTTTCAGTTTAAAATATTCAATGTTGATTTTTTATTAAATATTTTTGTAACACCACGTAAATTTAGATTTTAGACCTCCCTTTCTCCAAGTAACAGTTAATTAAATTATGGAAATAGAATTAGGCAAATTTTATCGACTTGAATGCTTTGATATGAAGACTTAAAATTTAGTATGAAATTCGTTTGATTTTTCCGGAGAAAACCAGTATTGCATGTTTATAATTTACTACTACTAATTTAAAAAATTCTTAATTTAAAAAAAAAATAAAATAAAAACTTAAGACATACTACGTTAACCTTTTGAAAGAAACCAAACCCAACGAAAAACAGAATCAGCGAGAAATTATGTACAACTTACCTCACTCCATTCACCGCATCCCACCGAATTGATGGCAGCTACCCTAAACTTGTACGCGGTACCAGGTTCCAAGAGTGTCCTAGTGAAGGTATGCAACTCGGGCAAAGTCTCGGTAGTCAATTCTGAACTATCGTCGTCTAACAAGAAATAACTTTGAACATCACAGCTGTTGCCCTTGATAAACCCAACGGTGTACCACGTTTCCTTGCTGTTCGGATCCAAGTTACCTAAGACGGGAAAATTAGCATAAAGCCTTTTTGTGTTGCTTACCAAAGTTGGGTTTTCTTTTATTTTTACGGTATAACTAACTTGCTTCTATTTATAGAATAGTTATAATACTTAATTAATAGGGTACGTAATTAAATCTGGGTAAGATTAAAAGCTCTATTTTTTTAGTCCACTAGTGGAAAAAACTTGATATTTAAAATAGTGCTCAAAACAAGTGTTTCTATAAGGTGTTGGATAAATGAGGAGCAAATCGAATTTTTTCCAAAAATAATTTTTTGGCTATTAACGAAAAACGATTTTCTCTTAAATCCTGTCATATATTTTTAGGATAGTGAGTTTTTCTGATAGAAACTAACATCTAGACTTAATAAGTTATCTAATTTTAATCAAGATTTATCAGAAAGACTGGAAAAATCTAAAAAATGTTTGGACTTAATGCGTTTTGTTTCGTCACAATGTATAAAATTCGTTTTGTTTCGATTAAAATTGGACATAATGCTGAATTGCAGGTTATAAGAAAGAAAATTAACACCTCCATATAAGCTGTTTTGTTCGAAATTGTCGCCCCCTAGCGGCAGTATTACATAATGCGTTTTGATCCAACTACATTTGTGGACAAAAAGCGTTTTGAGGTGGACCTTATACTTTGCGCCTGAATTACACAGGGGCATATTGCTTCAAACTCAATTTTGTCAATTGGACAAAATGCGATTTAAAAAGTTGCTCCTCAAATGTCAAGGTTTGGACTTTTTATTTTTTACTACATTTACTGCACACGGTTCACCTGGGCGATTTTAAATAAAAATTTCGTGGACCCCTACATTTTTTGGACTAAAACATACCTGATG
This sequence comes from Brachypterus glaber, assembly GCA_958510825.1. NCBI lineage: Eukaryota > Metazoa > Arthropoda > Insecta > Coleoptera > Kateretidae > Brachypterus > Brachypterus glaber. The sequence continues at coordinate 9,089,253 of OY294054.1, forward strand.
ACATAAGAAATCAATTTCCATTTGAAAGAAAATCGTAAAAGATACACTTTTTTAGACAGATAAAAAAACGTTTTTTTTTTAGTAATAAGGTGTGTCAAAAAATCGCGATTTTCAAAATCAAAAACGCTCCCTGGCTTAAAAGTTGCTCCTTAGTAAAAAACAGTGGCCACTCAAAAATGAGCCAAATCGATAAATGTTTAGAGGTAGCTCAAAGCACTCTACCTTACAAAAAAAATCGGTATCTGTTTTTCGGATAAAAACTGATACCGATAAAAATTGAGGAAATTTTGGAGGGTTTCTTTGGTAATATTTAGAAACAATACTAAATGTAAGAACTAAAACAATTATATCCCCCCCCTCCCCTTAAGTTAGACCATGAAAAATTCGCCAATTATTTGAAGATTTCGCGAAAATTTAATTTTTGCAATTTTTTAAAAGTGCATAAAAAATAGTTTTAAATAAAAAATCTGCAAAATTATATATTAGTATATAAGCATATATACATGTTAACTTGCATGACTATACAGAAAACATATTTTTTTCCCTCAAGTTGAGTAAAAAAATTAATTTCAATTAGAAACCGGGTGGATTTTCTGTTTTCTTGCCTTAAACTTTTTTCGGTGTACTTTTTTTTTGATTTTTTGGTTGGCATACTTTTTTATGTACAAATACACAAAAAAGTTTCTGTGGTTTAACATCGCAGGTTTAACCGTTTTAAAGACAAATTCATTTAAAAGTAAATTTTTACGCATGAAGAACCAAAAATAAAAAAATATAAAGCAAAAAACAAATATTTTAGTAATGAGTGGTTATTTAACATTAAAAACATAGAAAAAGTTTATATGCACCTTGGTCAAAAAATCATTCCTAAGGAAGTTATGTCCTTTTAAATATGCCCATTTTCAATAAATTTTCGCAAAATCTTCAAATAATTGGCGATTTTTTTATGTTCTAACTTAAGGGAAGGGGAAATATAATTTTTTTAGTTTTGTCACAATTAGTATTGTTTCTAAATATTACCAAAGAAACCCTCCAAAATTTCCTTAATTTTATATACAATCACTTTTTATCCGAAAAACAGGTACCGATATTTTTCAAAGTTTGAGTGCTTTGAGCTACCTCTAAACATTAATCGATTTGGCTCATTTTTGAGTGGCCACTGTTTTTTACTAAGGAGCAACTTTCGAGCCAGAGAGCGTTTTCGATTTCGCAAATCGGAATTTTTTGACACACCCTAGTACTAAAAAAAAACGTTTTTTTATCTTTCTAAAAAAGTGTATCTTTTACGATTTTCTTTCAAATTGAAATTGATTTCTTATGTCATCAGGTATGTTTTAGTCCAAAAAATGTAGGGGTCCACAAAATTTTTATTTAAAATCGCCCAGTTAACCGTGTGTGATTACATACCTGAAACTTTACTACATTAACAATAATGGGTGAAAAATAACAAAAACCGCAGGAGCTTCAAAAAATTATTATTAATATTATTGCTTTTTAAAAAAGATTGCATACTGACAATATTAGGGACCCATTTCTCAAATATTGCCAGACTACTGGCAATAATAGTCAAAAACAAACTTACAAAAAATTAACAAACTAATGAGAAAATATTGTGGCACAATAACATTTTCAGCTCTTTTTAGGTACAATTTGGGCAATTAAATAACAATTTGTCGTTTTTAGTAAGCCCCACGCACTCTTCATGTACGTATCGATTACAATCTCATATCGGCCTGGCGAAATTAAAAGCAGAACCAAGATTCAGAACTCTCTGATTTTTCTTGTTGTATTTTGTTTTTGTCATTTTTTTGTTAACTACTTCACATGGCAATATTAGGAACACAGCTACACAACACAACAATCTCAAAAAAATACCTTTTCGCTTCCTTTTTGAGTGAAACACAATATGGGCCAAGAAAGTGCATGTTTGTGCCTACCTTATTACGTTCTTGCCCTGCAATAATCGATGCTACCTAGCTTGCGACAGTAATCACAATTTTATAGTGGAAGAGCACGAAACACGAACTGTGTTTTTGTGTACGCCATTACCAAATGGATATACATCATATTTACAGACAACTTTTCGATATAACAGATATACTGGCAGGTGCCATCTATGATACAGAGGACGAACTAACAAGTTTAAGAGGGGTGGTGACAACGAACTAATAACTCTTCTTTCTAGAATACGCATACCGTTAAAATAAAGTATCGCCAACATCTCGGTTTGTTTGTAAACAAATAGTAGGTATATTCAGGCCTGAACAATAACAGTTACCAGTAACTGGTATTGTTGTCTCTGTTAGAACAAAGATGTGCGAGTAAGACAGACGAATGTTTATGTTGCCGACGTTTTTGTCAGTTTTAACGAATGAAATGCCTATTCTAGAGAGAAGAGTTATTAGTTCGTTGGGTGGTAATATTAGGAACATGGCAATAATTAGCTCACTCACCTTATTTCTCAATGCATTAAATTTTGTGACATGATATACTATGGTTTTTCCCTCGCGATTAATACTGTACTTACCGTTGTTTGCGATGATTTCAGTCTTTTTCGATGATTCTTTCGAATGATCCAGGGCCGCAGTGGCCAACGCGGCCAGGGGATCTTCCTGGTTGTCATCCTGTTTATCGCCGGATTGGTCGATTAAAGGATCTAACCCACTGTCAGGCTCGTTCATTTCTTGAATAAAATGATTAGAACAAATATTAAATGTCATACGGGGTAATTCAGAAATAAAGTCATTAATAATAAGGGGTTTACTACATAGAAAAATATGAAAAAAAATTCCTATATAAAACATATGTCTAAAAATTCGTCGTAAGGGAGCTAAACCCCATTGAAAGTGGCTAAAAAATTCGTTTTTTTATTTAATAACTCAGGAACCCTTTGAGATATAGCAACGAGGTTTTGCATGTGAACTAATTCTTATATGGCTTCATATGTTATTTTATGTACTTTTTTAACCGCGGGCGTGCGAAACGGGGGAGCCATATCCGTTTTTTGTCCCAAACTTTTTTCTTTGTAACTTTTTTGTAATGTTATTGTTAGGACATAATTCCCCAGGTCCAAATACATAAAAAAAGGTACTCTTGTCTAAACTAAATATCGAGATAAAAGACAGTTTCTTGTAAGTTAAAGTTAACCCTTTGTGACTTAGATGACCAAAGGACCAAATAATCTTATAAAACGAAAATCCCCTTCACTTATAATTACATAAAAAAATAAACCTTTTTTTATCCCTTGAAAAATTTATCTATATCTATGGAGATGGCGGATTTTGCTATTAGACCCATCATATATGTCCTAAGGTACATTCAAATTAGGCTATTTTCAAATCTCCAGGTTCTGGTTTCGGTTCCTTTGGGTGCTAGAAGCCCCAAAAAAGTGGTAAAACGAGGTGCCTTAAAATTTTATTTTTAACCCATTTTGGGCCACCAGACCCATAGGCACATCAGTTATATAAAAACTGCATTATTTAACTTGAAATGGAGTCTTTATAACTATCAAAGTAAAAAAAGTTTTTTTTTAATTTTTGGTATAAATAAAATAGTGTACTCAAATGAGTACAATGGCCGTATAATTAAACTGAATAAAAAAAATTACGAAAAAAAAAACGATTTTATTCTTAAAAGAAAAATAGAAAGATTCTCAAATGAAAAAAAAAATATATTTAACATTTAAATGAAAATTTACCTGTTTGAGTACGGTGACTTTACATTACATTTTACATTTTTGTTTAACCTCGTACTATTCTACTTAATTAAGCATCCCCTAAGTCCAGGGCTTGTGTGGGCTAGTAGTAGAGGGAACCACCGGCTTTAATTGACTTTCGTACCAATTTATAGGGAGTGTCCGCTTCACTTACGCCTTCGCCAAATTTCAATTATTAATTAACTGAAAAAGGCAAATCGGCGCCGATTAGAATCGAACTCACGCTATTTTGGGTAGTAAACTCGTCAAGTACGACGCGGTAGTCCACTCAACCAATCCTCCCATTTTAAATCAAGTTATAAGAAAATATAACTACAAAAGTAATTATATATTAATTAACTAAAGTTTTAGTATGTCCTATGAAACATAATCAACATAAATAATATAATAAATCGAAAATGCAGACTTACCCCACATAAACTCAAAAAAACAGGTGCAATTTTTTCAAACAACCCTTGTTGTGCCAAGATGAGAAGTTTGGTAGGGCAACTTTTAGTGGACGTGAAGAAATAAAACTATATTTAAGATGTTTGTATAAAAATAATTAGGCTTTACAATCATAGATGTCTCTAATCTCGCTTTAAAAATGTGTACCCAAATGAGTACGGTGGATGAAAATGGCTTAACCCATTTTCGAGTCAAACACATTACATTTATTACATTTAGATTTGGACTTTTTAACAGTTATACACAAATATTCTGCAGGGCAAATGATAAAAGTCTTTAAAAAATTCATTTAATAATTTTTTTTTATAAATAATGAATCAATTCTTATTTCTTTAAAAATCTCAACAAGAAATATGTCAAAGGCACCTTTTTAACAACTGTTTTTACCCTTTTGCCCCAAAATTATTGTTTATAACTATAAAAATAGCTTAATCTGAATGTAATGTTTATGACTTGGGAAGTTTAAAAACAAATTTTTAAGGTAACTCATTTCCACAGCTTTTTGAGTTTCTAGAACTTAAAGGAACCGGATTCAGAATCTAGCAATTTGGAAAAAGCTTAACTTGAATGAACTTTAATAATAATAATAATAATAATAAACTTTATTTTCATTAATTAAAATTGAGTTTACAACAGCACAAACAATCTCAAATACGAAAAAAACGTCGCAAATAAATAAATTTCACAGTACATATTTACATTTAAAATACATTTAAGTTTGTTTCCATAAATTCCTTAAAAGAGTAAGGTTCTAAACTAATTAATAAGGACAATACAAGACTTTTAAATTTTTTTACATTACATGTTAATTTAAAATCTTCGGGTAACTTATTAAACACCGATATACCCGCATAATAACACCCTTTTTCAAATATTGTTAACCGGTGTCTAGGAAAGTTGTAATTTAGGTTTCTTGTACTTGAACCTCTCATTTGTTGAAATAGGTGGCTATTTTTAAAAACAACAAGCAAAAGTTCATAGATGTATACCCCTGTCACTGTCAAGATATTGTTTCTTTTAAAATATCCTCTACACGATTAACTATATTGAAGTCCTAGCATAGTTCTTACAGTGCGTTTCTGAACTGCAAAAATTTCATCGATTTTTATACACTGACCCCAGAAAATTATGCCATACTTTAAGACTGACTGAAAATTTGAGTAGTAGACAATTTTTAAGGTATCTATAGTAACGTATGGTTTAAGCACTCTAAGTGAATACAGGGCAGTATTTAGTTTCCTACAAAGTTCCTCCACATGATTATTCCAACTGAGTTTTTCATCTAGTACCAAACCTAAAAATTTGGTATTTCTTACAGTGGTGATCATAACATCATCGAATGGTACCTGATGTGGTGTTTCAAAATTTGACCTATCCGTTTTAAAAAACATTATATTTGTTTTTTCTTTGTTTAAAATAAGTTTGTTTTTCACAAACCATTTTAATAAGTCCCTAACGCTAGATTTAAGTTTATCCATCAAATTTTGATACGACCAAGATTTCAAAATTTTGTTTGTATCGTCCGCAAAATTTACCAACGTTCCATATGCCACCGATGATGCTATGTCATTTATGTTAATAAGAAACAATACAGGTCCAAAAACACTGCCCTGGGCTATTCCCACAAGCACATCAACCAGGTCAGAAATTTCCCGTTGTCCCTCTTTAACGATCTCAACACGCTGTGTTCTGTTTGACAGATATGACTTTATCCACTTTAGTGCAGCTCCCCTCACTCCATATCTTTCAAGTTTTTGAAAAAGTAAAATATGATCGATAGTCTCATATGCTTTGGATAAATCTAGAAATATTCCTAGAATAAGGTCAATTTTTTCAAAACCTAGAAGAATTTCTAGGTCTACAAACACTGCCGTGTTTGTAGACCGGTTTTTTAAATATCCATGCTGTGAATCATTAAAAAGTTTGTTTTTCATAAAAAAGTCTACTACTCTTTTTGTCATGGCAGTTTCAAAGATTTTTGAAAATGATGACAAAAGACTAATGGGCCTATAGCTTTCTATTTGGGTAGGGTCACCTTTTTTATAAATAGGTTTAATCAGAGCAGTTTTTAACATTTCAGGAAACACACCGTGTAGACATGAGTTATTTACTATGAATCCTAAAGGTTCACAAATTTCAAGAATGCAAAACTTGATTACAGGCACAGAAATTTCATCTAACCCACTACTAAGCTTATTCTTTAGGTTTCTAACAATATCAACCACCTCCAGACATGTTATTGGTTCAATAAACATTGAGTTTATATTATTTTTAATGTCACATGAAAAATCTACCTTTTCCAGTTTATCAATTTCCTTTTTGACAGTATTTATAATAAATTTATTCATGTCATTTGACAGTTTTTTCGCATCACCAGGAACCTGAAATCTACCCTTTTGCTTATTTCCTCTGATATCCTTGATTACTCCCCATACGCTTTTACTTTTGTTATCAGAATTTAAAATTTTTTTTGAGTATATGTTTTTTTTGAAATCTACAAGTAATTGATTATATTCTTTTTTGACTCTATTGTATTGTTCAACAAATCTATTTTCATGTATTTTTAATGTATATAGAATATCTAACCGTGCTTTACAGTTTTGTATTTCAGGTAACTTTAAGACATATATAAAATACAAAAGGGGGAAAATAACATAAAAATGGTCCGACTATAATATTAATTGGAATTAAGAGAGGAAAATATTCCATAAAAAAATTCATATTCATAAAAAAAAACTTAAATCCGCCGAAAAACCAAAGCAAACAAATGCATTTAAGTTAAAACCATACTGTTTTTCTAACCGGTTCAACTGTCTATATCCCCCACACATTCAGTTTGATAAATTATACGGTAGTTGAGAGTGACAGTATGTCCAGAGCAAGTTTTGTGATAGCAAGCGATCGCGGCAGCTCCGACCTGGCCATCCATACACTGCTTATCAATGAGATTAGACTTTTACTGCTCGAATTGGCAACACCGATTTGATGTATCTGTTAAAAGAACACTATACTTAAGGGGTCTTTCTACCTTCAAATTATAAAATAAACTTTTTAAAAAACAAAACGGGATATTATTCAGTTTTGAAGTCGCTATAGCCCAAACTAGAAAACATTTTTTTGGCCGGCCAAAAAATAACAAAATGGCGGACGTTTTTGAAAAATTGTCAAATAATATCCCGTTTTGTTTTTTTTTTCAGTCGATCCAAACGGAATCATGGCTACCACCGTTTTTTTGTGTTTTTTAAAAAAAAATATGGCCAAAAAATAGTACTAATCTATTTTTTTTTTGTATTCTTTGAATATAAATAAACATACCTACAAAATTTCACAATGATATCTTTTTTCTTCCTATATAAAAAAAGTAAAAAAAAAAGATTATTTATTTGAAGGTAGAAAGACCCATTAAGTTAAAAGTAATGAGCCATTTTATTTGGATGTAATTAAACAAAAAAACGAAAAAATGATAAAAAAACACGAGAAACAAACGTTTTTAAGTTTTTTAAAAAATCGGACTATGGAACTTTTTCTCTCTCTGTATCAATCGGGGCTTATAGAGGTTTTAAATGGAAATCACAATATTATTTATTAAACCTAAGTAAATTACTAACACAATTAAATCTAAAAATAGTAGAAAATATATTTTAATTTGCACTTAAAATGCTAAAACAACGTTTTGTTTAAAGTTTTCTGAATTGATTAATTTTAATTTGGCGCCACTCGTTCCCGTCCAACCAAACTGCTTCTGGTAGGTCAAATGTCCCACGGCATTTAATTTGATTGGATGATACTATAAGTTTTAGACGCCCACTACCTAGACCAACCCACTTATAATACGCCAATATGAACGACTGAATAAGGTCGAGTTTCGTTTGAACAGAGATTTAATAAGGCCGAACTTCGTGTATCGTTAGATAAAAGTTTGTTCTATTAGAATTTCTATTTTTTGCTAAATGCCAAACTGGGCTCCTCAATATGGCGGCGCTCCGTGCTGTGCCGTCTCCGAGTTTGGTTTGGTAGTTGGTTGTTTGGTGTTTGGTTTAAGTAAACGTTGGTTTTGTGCCTGTTAAAAAAAAACACCAAAATAACCAAAAAACCAAACCAAATTTGAGGAGCCCAGTTTGGCATTTAGCAACTCGTGAATTTCTTGCGACTTGGCAACGTTGAAACGCGTTTGTGCTCCCGGAGAGTCGATTATTTGGGCGTATTCTGCTTGTTAGTCTCTGAGCTTCCTTATTATATATTCCTTGGATGATGCGAATGACATAAAAATGCCGTATACAGGATGATTTTGAAATAGCTACACTCCTTTTAAGGGGTGATTCTACATGAAAAAATATGAAAAAGTTCCCGTAAACATATGTCCAACAACGACTCTTAACGGAGCTACGCCCTTCAAAAGGGTCTCCAAAAATTCGGTTTTATTTAATAACTGGGAAACCCTTTGAGCTATAGCTAAGAAATTTTATTCACAACCATTTAGTAATTAGCTAATTACATATATACATAAAAGTTGGAAAATTAATTATTATTGCGACTTCCCAAAAAGTTAGAAACACCTCATTTTCCTCCCTTGGTCGGGAAGGCTCTTGTAGCTAACTTCACGTATGTCACTTGTCAAAAACTTGAATTTATAGACCTAAATTTTATGACAAACAGTTTTAAATGCATTTATTTTTTTATTTATTCGTTTATTCAGGATTTATTTTTATAAAATAACATCACATAAATTTATGTATTATTTTTGTTGGCATTTATGAAAAATAAACAGTGACTTCTTCCAACTTTATAGGTTATTATATTAGTAATTTTTGGTTTAGTTAAACGTGATAAACATAAGTTAAAAAGAAAAATGCATTACAGTATAAGGTACCTAACTTGATATAACAAATAGTTTTAAAGTAAAATAAATTCAAGAATAGTATTTACCTTGGTGGCCAATAATTGCTACAACAAAATTGTCATTAGATTTACCTAGTGTAATTTTCTGTGTTTCTTCGTATTTTACACGGAAAACTATAAATAAATAGTTTATTTATTACCTTAATCATGTCTCAATAAAAGTCTTCTATTACAAAACAAAACAAACACACTCAAAAACAAAAATAGGTGCTGCCCTCTATCGCTAAAATAACAAAGTAACGTAGGCATTTCTACTAGTTTTTAGACATTTAAATGTATTACTTAATTTATATTAAATAAATATAAATGTTTTAAGATTGTTAATTAACAAAAAAAGTTTAGTTTATTCATTTCTATTTATTATTCTATATTCAAAAAGCAACATTTGTAACAAACTTCACTGCAACTAAACTTTTTAATATGGCGTCAAAATTCAAACAGTTTTTGTAGTGGGAAAGAAGGCAAAGGGTATGGTTGTGAATAAAATAGTATACAAACCTCGGTTCAACATTTCATCTGTCCTTCGGGAATTAGCAAACCTTGGAGCTACGCTCCTCAGGAAATTAAACAGTTTCCACCTCTGTATGTAATATACTATTGCATGTGAGATATCCTTAATAAGGCCCGATAAGAATTTAAATAAAAACCGAATTTTCGGAGCCACTTTCATAAGAATATCTAACGAGTCGTTTTTGGATACGCCAGTTAGGTTAACAAATATGCCGTTTTTTAAATTATTTCAGTTTGTTCAGAGTTTTTTGAAAAATATGACACTGTATAAAACCAAATTTAACGTCATTCTACCTAATTTTTAGTAGAAGTCAAGGTTCACAGGGTTGCCTATTCCCTAAAATTTTGTTTCTCACCAATCAGCGATTATTAGGTTCTATCTCTTGAGACCTATTTAAAAATATGACGTAAAAACGTAAAATCTTAAGAAATGTACTACGATGATTGGTTCAACCTTGAAATTGAACCAGCGTACTGCGTTTCTTACGATTTTACGTTTACATTTTTAGGTAGCATTTTTAAAAAGGCCCTTACAGGTGATTCAATTTTAGCTAACAATTAAAAGACTCTTTTTAACAAACAAAACACACAAGTATTAAAACGTGATAGAAAAAACAAAGGCCCAATAATTAAAAACAAAAATCAAAGGAAATATACAAACACGTAAACAACTGAAAACAATGTGGCGCATGAATCTGACAACAATGTACTGTCATTCAAGTACGTCATCGATCGTCCCGACCAATCCTCACTTCCCCTCCCATATTAACTGCACGATTAGGCAACCCTGTGTGTTATATTATCTATCAATCCTGAGTAGGTAGCATTTTTCTTTATCAAAAAAGAGTTAAGTTTAAACTGTCGATTTTTTCAAACTACGTTTATTTTGAATCAGACAGTGTTTTTTTTTTGGATTTTAGGAAAATCAGAACCGCCATGTTCATTTTTTTACTTTCTCATAAAGTATTGTGTTTTTTTTCCTAAATCATATTATTTTTTCCTGAAAAATGAAAATAAGCTACAAAAAAAATGTCCGTCCGTCTGTCTGATAACATCCAAACGATAACTTAAGAACGTTTTGAGCCAAGGATTTGAAATTTGGTATGCAAATGTATTTTAATATTATCTTGGACAAGTTCATATTTAAAAAAAATCGGTTAAAATTGAGGGGGGTTTTGTTTTGGCCTTAACTTTTTTTATTATTCGCACTAGCACAAAAATTTTAAAACCACACAAAAGGTAAATGAAAATTACAGAAAAAATGCCATTGCCATTTTTTTCTATGGCCCCCTTCCTCTGTCCCCCAAAATGTAAAAAAATTGTTTCTGGACATAATTTTATTATGTGTTTTTTAGGAATTTAGGAAATTCAGAACCGCCATGTTAATTTTTTTTCCTACCTTGTTTGATATCGTCCAGGTCTGGCTTGATGTCTATATCGATATCCATCGAGTCTTCTTGCTCGATTTTGGATACAGTGTTGCCGTTTTGGTTGGCCGTGTCTGTGGAATCGGCCTCAGCCGTTGTTGATTGGGGATTCGAGTCTGCGGTCTCTTTGCTTCCGCCGAAAAGTCCACCCCTGGAAATATGTTTGTTTTAAACCTATGCAGTGTGTGTGTGTGTAATACATTTGTTTATAAAGAAATTGGTACAACATTTAAACTTAAGAGCGCGCGTTCTTTGGCACCTCTCCAAAAACGTTAATATACAGGGTTATTCAGAAATAAGTTCGAGAAATTTAAGAGGTGATTCTACGTTAAAAAATATGAAAAAAAGTTCCTATAAAGGTTGGTCCGGAAATGAGTCCTAAGGCTCTTTAAAATTGTAATAAAAATTAAGTTTTTTTATTAATTAACAACTCTTGTACCCTTTAAGCTAAAGCGACGAGCTTTTGCATGTATACTAGTATTAATAAGGGCAATAAGTTTATGTCAACTTATTTTTTTGAATTTATCCAGAGGCGTGCCTAGACGGACAAAATATGTGAGGCTTAACATTTTTGGCCCAAACTTTTTTGTGTATTTTTTTTAGATTTTTTGTAATAAATATAGATTCCTTCAGTAACAATAAATAAAAAATGTCATATAGTGTAACACGGTAGGAGCAACCGTTAAAAAAAATGCAATTAAGAGGAAGTAACATTTTGTGCCACTAAAAATGTTACTTTTTAAAAGGCTATAACTTCTTTAATATTAAATTTAGGTGTTTTGGTAAAGAGTACTTTTTTCTTAGTTTTAAGTGAAGAATTAAAATTTAATTGGTGCTTTTTTGTTCCCCATTCAGTCCATATTCGAAGGGCCGCAGCTCCCTTAGGGCATATTTCCGGACCAACCTTTATAGGAACTTTTATACATATTTTTTAACGTAGAATCACCTCTTAAATTTCTAGACCTTATTTCTGAATAACCTAGCAGCGAAGTACAAAAATCGCCGTTTGCCCTAAAAAAATCCGAAAATTTTCAAAATTGGCAGAAATGTAGTTTAGACCAAGTCTTCATCAATTCAAGTTGACCTCGCGCGGCCATCTTTATTTAAGGTTACATTTTGCAGTTATTTGCAATTAATTTGTAAACAGTCAATAAAAAAAAATAAGTTATGAGAAAAAATAAAGCTTATGATATTCTCTACAAAATACTTTTTTAAATTATTTTTTTAACTTGCTTAGTTTTTGAGAAAACCAGAAAATGGTCAAAAGAAACAAAGTACAAAAATCGCTGTTTGCCCCAAAAAAATCCAAAAGTTTTCAAAATTTTAACCTTTAATTTGCTATAAGAAAAATAGCGGAAAAATACTCTACAAATAAAGTTTACAGGGAAATAAAAAAATAGGAGTTTAGGGCAAAAAACAGTTTCTTTTTAGCTTTAATTCGCTGTCACTGAGCAATTTTTTTTTTAATATTAGTTTTATGTTTTTTTAAGCTTAACCCCAACCCGATTTTTACCAAAAAAAACAATCCCAGCCTAGAACTTTGGATAGTCAACCTATGGTCCAAATTTGAAGTCTTTAGGCCGAAGCGTTCTTGAGTTATTGTGGTCACAAATTTCCCGGACACATACCGACAGACAGATTTTTTTTTTACGCAAATCATATTTTTTGGATATAAAACCACCAAACCAGCAGAAACGTTAAAAAAGCAATTAAACTTTTTCGATTTTTTTTTACTTAGGGAAAGTAATATGTATTTGCAAATAACATTCAGTATTAAAACTACAATTACATTTTCTTAGTGTATTATAATAAAATTCTTACCTATACGTAACTGGTCTAGTTGGCAACATTGGCGAGCCACCAAACAGTCCTATTCTAAGCTTAGATCCACCCTTAAGTCCTAATTTCTCGTACACTGTACCACCTCCGAACAAACCCCCGGCCCTTTCGGCGGGGGCAGACACCTCGGTAATGGTGGGGGTATCCGATTCATCTTCGATGATTTCCGTGCCTAAGGGATCGTGTTCCTCGTCCTTTTTGGCCTTTTCGGGTTCAGGGTCTATGAGACCCGCTTCAGCTGCTAGGGCCGCCAAGGCCGCGTCTGTGGTTGCGGGGCCGTCAAATGATGTGGATGCTGGAAAAAGGATAATTTTGGTTTTAGTGGTACCAACATGAGAAAAATAGTATAATTGACAGCGATGTTTCAAATCATTTAGTGCGTTCAATGAAAACAGCAAAACTAACCAAAAGCCATCAAATGATAAGTTTTGCTAGCAAACTGCTAAATGGCTGCTATCTGTCATACAACAATACACAACAGCCATTTGACATTAGAAATACCCACAAAAAGTAAAATCGCGCGCTTTTATAAAATCAATCAAAACTAATCATCTCAAAACGTTGAGGAGGAATGATTCCAGCGACATATGTCAATCAAGAGTTCAGTAGTGATTTTTCAGCTTTCGAGGAGTATGGATCTTTTCATTGAATTAATTTTTCAGAACTTCTGTCAAAAAACTATGGGTATCATTTATCATTGATCATCAATATGGTAGTAAACTGTCGTCAATTTTTTGACCATTATCAAATTTATCATAAAATTTGAAAGAGTTTTTTTCATTTGTGTTCACTCCGTTGAAAAAGTGATTTTCCGGACACAAACCTTTTAGGCTATGTGCCCATTCCAAACCAGAATTCATTTATTTTAATAATTTCGTAAGCAGTAGCTTTTTATAGGCTTATTCTGGTTTCAAGTTATGAACTGTTCAGAACTGGCTCCTTGTTACCACGTGACTTAAAATAGCCAATAATCAACATTTCAGAACTAAATTTAGTGAAACTCGAACAAACCTTATATTATCTTGGACAAGTTTGTATTTGAACAAAATCGGTTAAAGGAGAGGAGGGTAAAAGGGGGGTTAAATTTTTGTTTTCGCCTTAATTTTTTTATTATTCACAATAGGACAAAAATTCAAAAACCACATAAGGTAAAAAAAATTACACAAAAAATGTTTTTAAAATTTTTTTCCATGGCCTCCCATTTGTCTCCCAAAATGTAAAAAATTGTTTCTGGGTAAAATTTAATTTTTCATAATAAAAGAAAATTTAAAAACTACTCTTTTTTCCATGACATTTACAGCGATAACCATACCAAAACCAAAAACAAAATTGAAGCCGTGAAGATATGTAATGCTACGCATTCCATTATATACTATTCACAGTAAATGGGATATCTTATTTTCCCAAATACTTAAAAAAAATGTAATTTTTTTTTAAATACATTTTTTTAAATAAATCTTTTAAAGTTTTTTGCTATAAAAAAAATCCAAAAAACTAAGAAACTTTTTTTTATTTTCTTTTTGCGAAAAACGAAAAAAATTTGAAAAAAAAATTTAAAATGATTTTTATTTTATTTTTTTTTAAAGTTTAACACCCCATTACATAACAAACATTACTAATCATATTAATCGACGACGAAAGTATTCTTGCTCATTCGAGACTTTTTTTCATTTTTTTTTTGTTATTAGGGAACGTTTAAGTATTACGTAACGCAAAATGTACCAAAATTCATACACTTCACACCTCGGTTCTCGCGTTATTCAAGGCTGTAGAGATTTCATACTACCCTCCTAACACACACCCTATTAGGGGGGGGGGTAGCCAAAATATGAAATCTCTATAATCTATAATAACGGGAGAACCGGGGTATGAAGTGTATGCATTTTGCGTTACGTAACACTTCAACGTTCCCTTACTCGCTAAACAATTTAAAACAAAAGTGAAAACTTACTGAATAAATATATGAATATTACATACCAATGGTTGCAGTAGGTTGTTTGGCCCTCGAAACCAGCATCAACTTCTGATCCGTGTTGTTGATAGACGTCGGGGTCGATGTGGAAATCGGAAGGCGCAGAATTTTACCGACTTGCTGGTTGGGCTGAACCAGAGTCAGCGTTTTGTTACTACTTGCCATTTGTACTGTTACTTGCTTGCCACCGATCATTACTTGTTTCTGAAAATAATTTACATACACTGAAAAACTGCTAAAAAAAAATACACTGCCCAGTAAAAAAGCTTTGCCTGTTTTTCCACCCCCGGGCGTAGGGATCGATTTTTTCTTATTAGAATAAATTTTAGCGACCTCGAAAACCTTAATATTTCAATTTTTACAAAGATATTGTAAATATTTAAAAATTACCGACTGCCCCAAGAGGTGGTTAGAAAATTTGTATTGCAATATAATATAACATGAGAAAAAAGTTTGGGACAAAAAACTGATAAGGTCCCTCAATTTCGCACACCCCTGGTTAAAATAAGTACATGAAGATAACATACGAAGATGGGGTCTTATTAAGATTAGTTTACGTTCAAAACTTCGTTGCTGTATCTGAAAAGGGTTATTAAATTAAATAACGAATTTTTTATCCACTTTCAAAGGGGCTTAGCTCCCTTACGACGCATCTTTAGAAAAGGTCCAGGCAGTGGGGAGGTTCTGACTTGCAAAAGGTATAGGAGAGTTCTAATTTCGTAGATTTGTACAGTATTGTGTCCTCATTAATATTCCGAGTTTTCGACCTTGAGCGGCACTCCGCTCGCGCCGCCATATTGGAAAATTGTACCGAAAATCAGTTTTTCGAGAATATCTTATCTCCAGCGCCACCTAGGTTAAAAATAGTTATTACAAAAATTTCCTGCAACTTTTGTAGGAAACATTTTTCAATCAGATGAGTAGTTCACGAGTTACAGCGGACTTAAGCTCAGAAAATTTCTACATTATACAGGTTGATTTAGAATTGGTGAATCAAACGAAATTTAGGGGCTAGTTTAGGACTTGAAGTTACTTACTTAGGAGCCGTCCATAAAAGACGTCCGCGAAAATTCTGGAATTTCAGACACCCCCCTCCCCTGCTTGTTCGATTTTGTCCGATTTCTAGACGCCCCCCTCTAAAGGACGTCCAAAACGCAGTAGGGTACCCCCCACTTTTTTCAGATTTTCACTTTTTTATCATTATTGAATTTGGAAAAGTGGACGTCGAAAATTGCTTGACCCCCCCTCTTTGCCCGCTTCTGTCCGATTTTGGTAACCATCCCGTAACCATGTAGCTTGTTGGGTCTTTATTCACTGGTATAAAATTTATTTTGATAGCTTTACCAATAACGCGACAAATCGTGTGATTTATGTTAGGTGAATCATGCTGTATATTAAAAATAAAATATGACCCATAACTGTCCCTTGCGGCACGCCTTGAGTAAAAGTTAGTGGGTCACTTAAACAACAATACAGAAATAGAAAAAAGTTCTTACCGTATTTTTCGAAAGTGTCATCGTTTTTGGTCCGCCACCAACAACCATGGGCATGGAAATGGTGATAGGTTTACCGGCAATTTTAACCCCCTGCAGGCCAGAAATGGACGATGCAGTGGCCAGGGGCTGAGCATTGATCGCTGTCGTTTTAACGTTGCCCATGTTCAGGGCCTGAGCGTTGGTGAATGTCTGGATGTTTTTCAGACCGGCATTTGAACTGACAACCAATACCTGTTTAAAAATTAAAGGGTTAACCTCGGAGCTAACCATTAAGAAAATGCAACGCTATCTTCCCGGTGTATTTACACAGCCCAATATTTAGACTATTTTAGAATCAAAAAGTAGTTTTATTCACAATCATACAGTAAAGTATCCTTTTTGTGCCTTATAAAAAGTTATTATCATTCTTATTTTTAAGAAGTTAAAAAAGTTACATTTTTTCTAACCAAGAACAGAAAAGAGCTCTTTTCTAACCTGTTTTGGCTTAAGATTTTACCTCATAGATGGCGCGCTATGATTGTCCTTGAGAGCAACATAACCAAACATTTGTTTGAAGGTTAACCCTTCACAAATCGTATAAAAAGTATATAAGTAAATTTCAATAATTATACACTTTATATACGATATGTGGAAAAACTGCGCTTTGAATCTTTTTTATAGTGAAATCGGTTTCAGCACACCAAAAAACATAGGAAAAGATGGGTTAGAACCTTAGGACAGATATTTTTTTTTTTGTAGACTTGTGTAATTATATAAAAATTTCTTAAATTAATAGTGAAGAAAAACCTAAAATTTTTCATGCAGATTAAAGCGAATTCTTGATTCGGTTGGGTGTATTTGTCACATGACAAATTGAAGCAACTGAAACAATGGGATTGATGATTTTTTTCATTTGGCGTGAAAACACACCATGAGGTATTAGCTTGTGTAATCAAAGTTAGATCACCCTGTACATGGTGATCGAAACTTAAGTAGCTATATATCAGAAAAGGTAAGAGCAATTTCAATTTTTTTTTTATTTTAAATCTTACCTTTGAAATGGTGACAAAGCAGAGCATCGTTTTCTTTAAAAGCACGGTATAGTGATAAAAACAGTAAAATTAGATTAGTTTTAGGACAAAGTTACTCTAAACGTAAGATATATTAAAATGTGTCTATTTTATTCCATTTTAGTAATGTTATTATACTAGTTTTATTCTCAAAAGAATAGGGTAACCAAAGTAACCCTACAAGGTAATTTAGACAGCTAATAAAAAATTTATTCTCAAATAATGACATTGTAATATTGTTATATGTATTTTTATTCTCTCTAGTTAATTAAGTTAGAGCCCCGGTATAGAAATCATTTTAGGGACCCCTGGACCGGCATTTTTTTATTACATATATTGTTAAATCATTTTATAAAAAACATTTCGCTATACTTTTCGTTCAGTTACTGTGATTTTTTTGTACATTTGTTGACGTTTAATTTTGAGATACAATACCTCGTGGTATTGGCTTGTACCTCACATTATACTAACAATTCGTCTAAATTTTATTTCCAGAGTGGTAATTTTTATGCCGGCACTTCACTCTCGCCTTATCGGGGCAAGTAAACCCGAGTGCGAGAGTGTGGAGGGCACGCTTGTCTCGTCTCACCCTGTTTCCTCTCTCCTCGTCTCGTTTTGTGTCGGTTTTTTTAGCCGAGTCAAAGGAGGCGAGCCGTATTATTCTCCTACTGCGCTATTCGTCGAGAGTGTGGATAGCACTACTCGGAATTGCTTGCCTCTTCAAATGCCTCTCTCCTTCTCGCGGCAATTATACCCGAGCGCGAGAGTGTAGAGGCCACGCTTGTCTTGGCTTGCCCTGCCTCGGCGACGTCCCGTTTTGTGTCGGTTTTTTGAGCCCGAGTCAAAGGAGACAAGCAAATTGCGTCCTTGATATTCTCCTATTCGTCGAGAGTGTGGATGGTATTGCCGGCATAAAATGGGAGATTACGAAAGCGAACAAGAAAAAATTATGGCAAGAAATTTTGTCTGATGAAGATCGTGAGAGTGAATTCGGGGACACTTATTCGTGCCTTGTTTTTTTTTGTCTCATAAATCTGTGAAAAACTAATATAAATTTAGTTTAACCTTTTGTATTTTAAATGTTTTTAAAATAAAACACATTTTAAAAATTGTACTTTTTTTATATTGAAAATCTGTACCTATTTGCTTGGATTTTCAAAACCCACTAATATACATATTCATGTACTGCGGAGATTTATTTTACAGTTTCCATCCATTTGGATTTTAAATATAAATATTTTCTTTTATAATTAACGCCTTAAAGCAATTTCAGTTACGTGGGCAGCGCATGAACCTCGAGGTCGTGAGGGCCAAGTTAAGGCCACGCCGGGGCTTAACGTGTTAACCTAGTTATTAAGATGATAAAATTAACTTTATAAATTGTATTTTATTCCAAAATGGAATAAAATAGGCATAACTTATTTTTAAAGTAACTTCGTCCTAAAAATAAGCCAATAAAATTTTACTGTTTCTGGAATAATAAATTAAGTTGGTATCATACACTATGTTAAAAAAAAAAGATTTTTAAAAATTGCTCTTACTTTACTTTAATCACACTGTACCTATAAAAAATAAGCTTGGTAAAAATACAATAATAAAATTAAATATTAAAAAAAAATACGTATATTTCAAATTATTATAGTATTAAATTTAATCCTTTATTGATTTATTATTTTATTACGCAGAGAATAATGTAATGAAAAACATTAAATTCAATCCCATTTTGTTCAAACAAATAAAAAGTACGTAATAATGTAAAATATAAACGATGTTAATAATTTACTATACGAAACTCTGGGTTTAGAATAATACATTGAGAATAAAATATTACGAAATAGTAGGGTTTCATCGCACTTACTTATCGCAAAAATTGCATATTTAGGGGTTCCAAATCAAAATTATCATTATTTTAGTATTTTAGGACGAAAAATTACAAATATTAGGTCAAAATATTGAAAATTTTAGGAGTTTTTAGAAAAAAAAAACAACAATAATAAAAAAAGTTTTAGGTTTAGTCAGGAAAATGTTGAGGAATGAACACCAGCAACATTGGATAGATGCACCTAAAATGAAGCACCTTAAACTCTTTCTAGGGGGGCCAACCAAGAAAAGAACCAGCTTACTTCTAGGCATGTCCAGGAGTCAACTGAGAGCAATAACGGGTATAATAACTGGGCACTGCTTACTGAACAAGCACCGACACCAAATGGGACAGACTACGAGCCCCGTGTGCAGGAGATGTGGGGAAGGGGACGAAGAGCCCTACCACCTCATATGTGAATGTCCATCTCTAATAGGCCTAAGATGGAGGTACTTTGGGAACTACTCGCTGGAACCAAACGAGATCATGAACACTCCCCTGGGCTTTATAAAAGATACAGGGATGTTATGAGGAGATCTGTGTGGTTAACAAAGGTCCCTAAGGACCAGGTGTTGAGGGCAGTGAACCCCGCACTGAACTAAACTAAACTTCTTTGAGCAAGGTATTTTCTATATTAAAATAACTATGCATTGCATGTGCATGTTTCGGGTTTTACTGTAAGAAGCAAATTTGCTTCATACAGATTCAAAAAAAATTTGGACAAACCGATACTATGTTAAAAATTTTAGGACATTTTAAGCTTTTTTGATAACATTTTAGGAAAATAACAAAAAATTAGGATTTTAGGATATTTGGAACCCCTGCATAATATAAGACTAACTTAACTAATCTTAACACATACCTGTTGATTGCCTAAATTGGGAATCTGCCCAGCAGCTCCCTTGGATAGGACCAACTTCCCCGTAGTTTTATTCATTTGAATCATGTTGGATGGTATAGTTTTCAGTGTTGTAAGAACCTTATTCGCCGGGTTGCTGGGCACTATTTTAACTATCGTGTTTTTAGTTTGTTGTGGTATAACTGTCGCGGTAGCGGTTTTCGTTTGGACAATGTTGCCACCTTTCGGCAACGTTGCCAATGTCATACCGGTGCTGGTTTTAACCAGCGTTACGACTTGCTGGTTGACGCCGCCTTTTTGAATCAGGTTTGTACCTTTTTGTACTATTAATTGTTTGCCGGCCACTTGTTGTCCGGGTGTGCCTTGACGGATTATGGTTCCTGCTCCTTGAAGACGGACCTGGGGACCTGAAAAGAAACAATTCCTGAATATATGCTAAGCAGCAAACGAGCATTGCTCGACGAGCAGTTTGGCGGCCACTCTTTTTCAAAAAAATTAAAAAACCAAACAGATAGCCAACAGCTAATGAATGACAACTATGTAATGAATATATGTATATATACAGGGTGTATTTGAAATAGCGTAGGAAATTTTAACAGGTGATTCTACATGATAAAATATGACAAAAAGTTCCTATAAACATATGTCTAAAAATGCGTCATAAGGGAGCTACGCCCCTTTGAAATTCGCTAAAAAAATCGGTTTTTATTTAATAACTCAGGAACCCTTTGATATATATTAACGAGGTTTTGCACGTGAATTAATTCTAATAAGGCCCATCTTTGTATGTCATTTTCACGTAATTATTTAAACCAGGGGTGTGCGAAACGGATGGGCCTTATCAGTTTTTTGTCCCAAACTTTTTTCTGTGTAACTTTTTTGCAATTTTATTTTTGAAATATGATTCCTCAGGTCAAAATACATAAAAAAGGTACTCTTGTTGTAATACTGTAGGATTAACCGTTTTCGAGAAAAGTTCATTTGAAGGTGAAATTTCACGGTTCGAGGACGAAAAATTAAATACTAAAATGTCGATAACCAAAATTTTAATGATGCAATGTTATTCTACATCAAAAACTAAGAAAAAAAGTTTCCATACATGTAGGGCGAAAAAACGCTTTTAAAGCTACCATAGCCCTTTAAAAATGGTGCATATTTAGGAGACCATAGCTCCATTAGGATTGATTATTGGAAGTACCTGTATATGAGGTTTGGACTTTTTTTCTTAGTTTTTAATGTACATTCGCCCTGCATCATTAAAATTTTGGTTTTCAACATTTTAGCATTTAATTTTTCGTCCTCGAACCGTGGAATTTCACCTTCAAATGAATTTTTCTCGAAAACGGTTAATCCTACAGTATTACAACAAGAGTACCTTTTTTATGTATTTTGACCTGAGGAATCATATTTCAAGAATAAAATTGCAAAAAAGTTACACAGAAAAAAGTTTGGGACAAAAAACTGATAAGCCCCCCCCGTTTCGCACACCCCTGGTTGAAATAAGTACATGAAAATAACACATAAAAACGGGCCTTGGTAGGATTAGTTGACGTGCAAAACCTCGTTGATATATCTCAAAGGGTTCCTGAGTTATTAAATGAAAACCGATTTTTTTAGCCACTTTCTAAGGGGCGTAGCTCCCTTATGACGCATTTTTAGACATATGTTTATAGGAACTTTTTGTCATATTTTATGATGTAGAATCACCTGTTAAAATTTCCTACGCTATTTCAAATACACCGTGTATATAAAGCGTCAATAGAATATCTTCGTAATAACCTGATGACCAAGGTTCGGATTTCTCGTAAAACTGTACTTCGCGGGGGGTAAAAGAAAATTGCTAGTTAAAAACAAAAATTTGTAAATTTCTGTACATGGGTTTTTAAGGTTGCTGAAATTGAATCTGACAATTATTTTTTTTAACTTCACCCCTCGGGGGTGAGAGGGTAAATATTTTCAATATTTTCATCAAAATAGGTATATAGGGGTTTTGGGGTCGACGAATATGAATCTGATAATAAATGTTTCCAATTTCACCCCCTGAGGGCGGGGGGTAGTTTTCGTGTTAATTGGTATATTGAAGTTTTTGAAGTTGCTGAAAGTCAATCTGATAATAAAAAGAATCTAACTCCACCCCCTGAGGGGCAGGGTAGTTTTCGTGAAAATTGGTATATGAGGGTTTTTGAGGTTGCTGAAAGTGAACCTGATAATAAAAAAAATCTAAATCCACCCCCTGAGGGACTGGGGGTAGTTTTCGTGAAACTTGGTATATTGGGGTTTTTAAGGTTGCTGAAAGTAAATCTGAGAATAAAAAATTCCACCTCCAGGGTGGGGGTAGTTCTCTTGAAAATTTTTATATTGGGGTTTTTGAGGTCGCTAAAACTGAATCTTAAAATATTTTTTTCTGAATTCACCCCGAGGGGCGGGGGCAGTTATCGTGAAAATTGGTTTGTATAATGGGGTTTTTAAGGTTGCTAAAAATGAATCTGGTAATAAAAAATCCATTTCATGCGCAGATGTGAAAATGGGAAAGCTCTTTTACTGGGCAGTCTATTTTTATTATTTTCTGAATAAATTTATTTAAGGTTTTTTTTTCTAAAAAGAATATTTTTATAGTTTTTCTAATTTTTTTGTCGAAAATTATTTTTAGTAGTGTTTTATTAGCAGCAGAATTTATAGTACAGGTACACGTCGCTTGTAATACAACTACGATATTTCAAGAAAGCTTTGACAGAGACACTTAAATTTTAGAACAAACATTTACAACGTGGAAAAAGTGTCAAGTCTCTATGTCAAAGCGTTCTTGAAATACCGTAGTGTAAACAGGCGCGGATCCAAGGGGGGAGGGGCAATAGGGGCAGTTGCCCACCTCCCAGAGTCAAGCAAAACCTTTGTGTTTTTACTTCATAATTTTTTTTAAGAAAGATAAATAGCTAAGCATCAAATTCAAGTATTACATGGATAATGAACTAAAATTTTATCAATTTTTTTTTGTTTAGAACAAATTTTCTGAAAGATAGGTAACATCGAACAGAAATTTTTTTTATGCCTGTTATAAAGTGAAAAATTATTTTTTGTATTTAAATCTATAAAAAACATTGTCAACTAGGTTTGCATAATACGTGGATATAAGCTGGCCTTGGATAAAGGGAGTAGTAAAATAGTAAAGAGCGTTTTACTAGAAAAGAGTTCCTTTTTTACATCGGCACTTAGTAGTAATCTTCGCCGAAAAGTCAAAATCTATTACCATGTTTTTTTCACATTTCTCGACGTTTTAGACCTTTCTGAGTCGAAAAAGTGAAAAAAAATTTTGCGTCCGCCTGTCTGTCTGGGTGTAAACTCGATAACTCCATTTCTAAAAAAGATATCGACAAGCGGTTTTTTGCATATTGTTTCTTATCATATTTCGAAGAGCTGATTAGATTTTGGGGTTAATAATGGGGTAAAACTTCTATTTTTAGCGTTTTTTGGTTATAATTAAGTCAACTATTATTGTATTTTATTAATTTAGCACTTATACGAAAGATTTTTTTTAATTGCTAAAAAAAATGTTATGAACATTTTTTTCCTAAAATACATTGTTTTCGAGATATTAGCGTTTAAAGAAGTAAAATGTTTTTTTTGGCATAACTCATTTACAAACCAATTTCAAAAAAATATACTTCAAATGAAAGCTCTTTTTAAGACCTACAAAAAATATTATATACAGTTTTTGTTAGAATATAACGTTTTGGAGATATAGAGTTTTAAACTTTAATAAATTATGCAACACGCAGGTGTATTAATGGTTGTCTATTCACACAACTTCCTATTTCATAAGTTTCAAATTAGTGCCTAGTGCCGATGTTTTGACAAGGTGCTTGCAACTGTTCAAAATTAAGCTAAGAGGATGTAAATAATTAAATAAACTGCATTTTTTGACATTGTCTTTGTCCTTTCTGTCTTTGACATCACTTCCGGTTTCTCCGGAAATTACCCCAACTTTTGATTTGTAAATAAAACACTGTGTATTTTTACATATTTTAAATTAAAATTAAATTCTGAGTACAACCACGTATAACTTATTAATTTTTGACAGAACCTGTTATTTCTTAATTTTTAATAGTAATTTTTTGCCCATAAAGGACATGGCACAATTTATAGGGAATTTTGGCCCTCGGTGAAATTCGCTAAATTTTTTATATGTTTTAGTTTATACTTTTTTAAAAGGAATTAGGAACGTTTCAAGCACTTTGTATGTACAGTTTTTTTCCTATAACGAAAATAAAAAAATATTTTTGCCCTACACTCCTCATAAAAATATTTTTCTAGTAGGCATTGTTTCGTTTGACAACTTGTCAGTGAAGGATATTCTGACGTATTTTTGAAGTTTTTTAGACTAAATTGTCAGTTTTATTGGGAAAAAGTAATAAAATACATATTGAAATTGGACAGAATAATTAAATAAGATGAAGAAAAGTGCAACAGAAATACTTCTTAAGGACTAAATTAGTGAAATACGTGAAATAAGTTATTTGCTAACCTGGTAAAAAGTACTAAAACGTATATAAAATTGAACTAAAGAATGAAATAAGAAGAAAAGCAGAATAGAAATACGTTTTAAGGGAATCGTTTGTAAAATAATAAGCGATTTTAATGCCGAAAGTGTATCCCTTATTTTTTGTACGGCAAAAAAAAACAATTATTTCCAAAATTCTACATAGAAGAAATTGAATATGTGTTTTTGTAATATAATGTACTGGAACCCATGTTAAAACTCCAGAACTTAATAAAATAATAAAATAAGAAGTAAGACAGAACAGAAAAACTAAGTTGAAAGTGAAATACTGTGTTTCTGCATAGAATAAATTATCCAATATAACTAAAATACCGAGGGCTTCATAACAGGGCTGTATCAACCGTGTTAACATGTAGCAGATATGGCCCTTTGCTATGAAGCCCTCGATACGATTTAAAATATGAACACTAAAAAAAAGGATCCATGAATCAAGAAAATGCATCTTTCGATTATATTTTAAGCCAAATTCTCTTATTTTTGGACTAGCATTTCTTATGAACCTAATAACTGGCGCGGGTCTTTGAATGGAAATCCGCGCTCTTCATTTAAGATGTTAGCCTTAAAATAAGAGAATATGGTGTTTTACTTATCAAAAGACATGTGTCCTTGATTCAATTCTTTTTCACAGTATTACATTAGGACATTTTTATAAAAAAATAAATAAAATGTTTTCATTTCCTCCCATTCGGGGCATCTGCTGTTGACCACCTTGACGGTTGCATACAAAGCAATTTACTTGAAAAAAGGCTCTAAAAGCCATGCTAAATTAATTTTATATTACCAATAATATATAAAAAAATTGACAGACATCAGTTTGACTTATACCAATCAAGCTTTTTTCTTAATCCTTAAGCTAATTAAACTTATTTTTATGAGGAGTTTGGGGCAAAAATATTTTTTAATTTTCGTTATAGAAAAAAAACTGTACATACGAAGTGCTTGAAACGTTCCTAATTCCTTTTAAAAAAGTATAAACTAAAACATATAAAAAATTTAGCGAATTTCACCGAGGGCCAAAATTCCCTATAAACTGTGCCATGTCCTTTTGATTAAAATACAATTATATCAATCTTTAATGCGTTCAAACCACCACTTGAGGTTAGAAATACCCACAAAAAGTACATTCCCGTGCTTTTAAAAAATCAATCAAAAGTAATCATCCCAAAACGTTAATGAGGAATGATTCAGCCACATCTGTCAATCGTCAACTGTCAATAGTGATTTGACAGCTTTTGATGAGTTTTGCTGTTTCCATTGAACGCAGCCAATGTGATTTAAATTTATTGAGATTTATTGAAAAAAATGTTTTGCCTAGTTTTAAAGAGCTCAAAATTGGTTAATAATTAAATAAAACGTTTTCGTAATTTTCCCCAGAAAGTTACTAAGCCAAGAACAATTTTGCGTATTTCAAAGCTAACTAGACTTAAAATATAAATTAAATTAAAAAATTACACGTTTTGTCAATAATTGAAAAGTGGCTGTACTCATAATTCAATTCTGAATGAAAATATGTAAAAATATAAAAATCAAAAGTACGGGTCATTTCCGGCAAAAAACCGGAAGTGACAGATTTTTTTTACAATGTCAAAAAACCCTCTAAATTTCATTTTGATAATTTAATAAAAAGGTTATAGGGGGGTACCACTATTTTGTGGCATCTGGTATGTATCTATAGTGTGCTTTTTATAGATTTTAAGATTTATACAATAAATATTTCCGGACCCAGAGTTTACCGGGGCTCAACGTATTAATATTGCAACCTTAAATACCTAGAACCCGTGGGTGGTTTTAGATATCGTTATATACGTTTTCAAAATAGTGAAAATCCCATTGTGAAAATCTATAATAGGTAAAAATATGCGAAAAGTATATATATAATAGGAATAAAATAGGAAATTTTCTTTTAAATATACAGAATAGGGGGGAGTGAAAAATACTTTTTTTAGATTTAAATGGGAACAGTGCAAAATATTATTCTTTCTGGTCCTCTAAAAATGCCCATGCCGACTTGATCTCAAAATTAAATATTTGATTTTTTTTAATTAAAGATGACGTAGTCAAACTTTAAATAATCAAGTTTGGAAGTTTTTGAGGTCGCTGATTAGGAATCTGGGGTTAATATATATATTTATATAAAATGGACAAACCTATTTTTTTAAGTCGCTGATTAAAAAAATATATGGTAAAATTTATTTTTTATACAGGGTTGCCACCAAAAATTGACATTCAAATTCCAGGTATTTAACAGGTTTTCCAGGTAAAAATTATTAAAATTCCAGGTATAGTAAAATAGTTTTATAGTATAACAATTTTAAAGAAAACAAAATAAAAAAAAAAATCTGGAATTTTTTTCTTCGAAAAAAAAAAAAAAATTTCATCTTTAAAAAAAAAAATGATTTTTAGCAAAAGTGGCAATTTCAATCATTCGGAGCCAGAAACGGCCACATGATGTTTCGTTTCGTGGAAAGATTATTTAGCTTTCTAATAGTATCCAATAAAAAGTTTTTGTCGTCACAAACAAGGGTGTAGCCAGAAATTTGTGCAATATTGGTAAGCAAGTTTAGCTCTGCAGTCAATTTTGATAAACAATTTATAAAGAAAAAACTTTAAATAGACGGTGGAAACAGGAAATTATACACGGCGCCTGTCTGAGTGGATTTAGTTCGATCATCTTGAATTATAGATCATTTTTACGAAAATTAAAAAAAAAAACTACCGGTCCGTTCGTTTTTTATTTAAAAATATGTTTCTCAATATTTTAGAGGGTCAATTCCTAAAATTTATTCGAGTGAAAAATAGATTTGGCTGTAAGTTTTATGATCAATAGTACCATCCTTTGGGATAATAAGTCGGGATATAAAAGTTTTTAAATCCTGCTAGTTTCAGAGCAAGAGCTGATCAAGGAGGTTGCTACATGAAAATGTTGCTGTTTTCGGTCATCTAATACAAACCTTCCTAACTTTTTTGGTTTTCAACAAATTTTAACCGCCAAGGTTTTGATTAAATCTTTAAAAAACACTATTTTTAAAAATGTTAAAATATTTAATGTTATATGTTGTTCAGTTCTTTGAAAAAGCCTCCAAACATGACAAAAATCGAAAAAATTTGAATTTTTTTGTCCACCGTATTTTGTTTTCTCCTTTATTATTTTTTATTTCTATTTTTTTTTACAAACCATGTAAATGAAAAATTCGTGAGCCTGGAGATGAGTACGAATTGTTTCATGTGATATATTCAAACCTTTCTGCATCAGTTTTTTGTCCCTTGGCGCAGGGTTAATTGAGGATTCTGCGAAAACATGTTTAAAATCATTTTTTCGTGCTTAGCCGACACCTTTCCTGTTGAGCCACGATCTGGTAAGTCGTCAACATTTTTTTTTGAATAGAAAGAAAAAGATATCATTGTGAAATTTTGTAGGTATTTTTATTTATATTCAAAGAATACAAATAAAATGTCTTTACATTTTTAAAGTGCCATTTTCTGGCCATAGATTTTTTTTTTGAAAAACCATTGAAAAACGGTGGTTGCCATGATTTTGGCCGTTTAGATCGACTGAAAAAAAAAACAAAATGGGATATTATTCAGTATTGAAGTCGCTATAGCCCTATCTAGAAGAATTTTTTTGTCCAAAAAATAACCAAATGGCGGACTTTTTTTTTAATTATTTAAAAATTTTTGAAAAACATCCGCCATTTTGTTATTTTTTTGCAAAAAAAAAATCTTCTAGATAGGGCTATAGCGACTTTAAAACTGAATAATATCCCGTTTTGTTCTTTTTTTTCAGTCGATCCAAACGGCCGAAATCATGGCGACCACCTTTTCTTGATTTTTTTTTCATTAAAATTTAATGGCAAAAAAATGGCACTTTAAAAATCAAAAAAAAAAAAATTTGTATTCTTTAAATATAAATAAACAAACCTACAAAATTTCAAAATGATATATTTTTTCTTTCTATACAAAAAAAAATATTTTTAAAATTTGAAGGTAGAAAGACCGCTTAAATAAATTTAAACAGACTAAAGTTGAAGGTTTACGGTAAACCTTAACAACTATTTTATTATAAAACACCAAAAAAATGTTTCAGATTCGCATTAAAATAGATTATGATGATGAATATATTAGTGACGTTTTGTGGGAAAATTTAATGCAAGAAATGATAGATATTTTATTTCCAGTTATAAAATTATCAACAAGAATCAGTACCAAATTATTGGTAAACGACATTAAACAAATAGTTTAAACTACCATACATTTTTTAATAAATGCCAATTAATTTTTACCACAACAGTAAGTAACTAGAGCTGATTCTCTCCGCGTAGAAACAAGATGTGATTTTCTTTGTTATAAAAATAACTCAACAATGGCACTTATTTACCAGGGTAGCTCATTAAGTTATTATATCCACATGAAACAAGTAATTATAATTGCACAAGCCTCCGTTTTAGTCAAAATTAGTCATCTAGTAAACAACTAAAAATAGTAGCAGCAACTGATGTTTATCTAAATAATTTACCCTCTTTTATAAAACTACAGATTTCCAGAAAATTAATGTATTGCAGGGCCGTAACTAGGGGGGGCTTAGCCCCCCTGACCTTGATTTGAGCCCCCACTGGTATTTTTTAAGTCGCCTACCTTTGGACGCCATTTTTTTGCAGGGACTCCAGTTTGGTAGAAACCGTCAGGGACAAAGCTTTTTTTCTTAAAGATAATTTTTGGGGCGACAATTTTATTTTGAAGGGGGCGCCAAGTTTGGATGAAACCGTTAGGGACAAAGCTTTTTTTCGTGAAGGTAATTTTTGGGGCGCCAAGTTTGGATGTAACTGTTAGAGACAAAGCTTTTTTTCGTGAAGGTAATTATCGGGGCGGCAATTTTTTTTTGCAGGGGCGCCAAGTTTGGTTGAAACCGCCAGGGACAAAGCTTTTTTTTTGTGGGAGGGTGCCCTGGGGGCTGAGCCCCCCTAGATTTTTTTCTGGTTACGGAACTGATGTATAGTAAAAGTCATAAGCATACCTCGGGGATTAGCGAGATGTTCATTTGTTCATGAGCGTAGCATAAATTCAGCACTGATTAGACCGCAAGACGCCTGTCCCCACTCTGCAACCACGCAACGCCAGTGTATCTATGATAAAAGTTAAAAAAAATGACAAAAGATGACTTTTTGTTCGCAGATCTCCGGGCTATGGTCATAATCTATGAAAACATGATATAAATGTAATGTACTGCGAATATATAAAGGCTTTCCCGTTCGGGTGATACAAGAACGAAAAATAATGTTTTTAGCTCTCTTACAGAGATTGCCAGCCAAACTCGGGGCGCGAGGTAGGCAACCGTGAACGCCCTAAAAATAATTTTCGTTCGTGCATTATACACTATTAACTAATAAAGTATTTTTCAGAAAAAATAAAATTGAAAAAAAAAACTGATTTCTGAGTTCAAATTTCATCAGTTTCAATATTAATCAATGTCGAATATTTTCCTTTTTCGCCTAAGCCGAAAAATCAACTAGATTTATTATACAGAAAGTGGCGTTTAGATACAAACTATAATTATCTTATTTGCCGTTTTGAGCCTAAATAACTATTCCGAAAAATATCTGTCTCTGATGAGCGAGAGGACTAAATGTCTTGAGAAAAGTAAAAATATATAAAAAATAGGTTTCCCCATACCAAATTTTATGTTTTTAGGTCGAAGCATTTTAAAGTTACAAAAATATGACCTTGAACTGTCATTTTGATAGGTGAGTCGATTGTTCTTGTTGCAAAGAGCACACGAACCAAATTTCATATTTCTAGGTCTATGTAGGCCAATTTATTAGTTAAAATACAGAGGTTCGAATTTATTTTTCTATTTTAAGCAAACTTTTCTCAAAAACGACACTAGTTTAAGAAAATCAAATAGTTGTAGAAACTTCTCTGTTGTATATTTATTTATTTTATTTTATTGTTTATCGTCATTTTCAATTTCCAATAGTATATATACCAAGTTATGACAAAATTTTTCAGAATTTCTTTTTGTATTGTCCTAAAGAAGCTAAACCCCTTTTAATTACTAACTCAGGAACCCTTTGAGATATAGCAACTAGGTTTTCCATGTAAACTAATCTTAATAAGGCCTATCTTCGAATGCTATTTTCATGTACTTCTTTAACCAGGGGTGTGCCTTATCAGTTTTTTGTCCCAAACTTTTTTTTGTGTAACTTTTTTGTAATACATAAAAAAGGTACTCTTGTTGTAATACTGTAGGATTAACCGTTTTCGAGAAAAATTAATTTTTAGGTGAAATTTCACTTTTCGAGGACGAAAAATTAAACACTAAAATGTTAAAAACCAAAATTTTAATGATGCAGGGTTAAACTATATTAAAAAGTAAGAAAAAGTTCCTATACATTTAGGTAGAAAAATCGCTTTTAGAGCTACTATAGCCCTTTAAGAATGGTGTTTTTTTTAGGAGCATAGCTTTTAAGTTTTTGATGCACATTTACCCTGCATTATTGAAATTTAGGTTTTCAACATTTTAATATTTAATTTTTGGTCCTCGAAACGTGATATTTCACCTAAAAATTAATTTTTCTCGAAAACGGTTAATCCTACAGTATTACAACAAGAGGACCTTTTTTTGTATTTTGACCAATGATAAAATTACAAAAAAGTTACACAGAAAAACGTTTTTGACAAAAAGGCCCCCCTGTTTCGCCCCCTGGTTAAAATAAGTAAATCTAAATAACATACGAAGATAGACATTAATAAGATTAGTTCACATGCAAAACCTCGTTACTATATCTAAAAGGGTTCCTGAGTTATTAAATAAAAACTGAATTTTTTAGCCAATTTCAAAGGGGCTTAGAACAATACAAAAAGAAATGGTGAACATTTTTGTCATAACTTGGTATAATATTGGAAAGGGTACAGATCAGTTTTTACAAATATCTAATTCCCTTGAACTAGTGCCGTTTTTGAGAAAATTTTGCTTAGAATAAAAAAATAAATTCGAACCACTGTATTTTAAGTCATAAATTGGCCTACATATTTTTTATACTTATAATTCGGCATTTCTTTTTGTATTTTTTCAATAAAGTGCATATTAAGAATATCTAAATAAATATTTAGGAAAACTAAAAGTATTTAATATCATAAAAAACAATATCTACAGGGAAAATTCTACTATTACGCAAAATATCTAAAAAGGCCGATATCTCAAAAACGGTGCGACTTTGTATAAGGGTATATTTGGTCTAACAGACTCAAAATGAGCTCTTCTATCACCCCTTAAAAACTTTCTATCCATGTACCATACACCCTGTATACATAAAAGAAAAGACTATTTAAAATAATTTTTTTTGGAAGTGCGTAAGTTACGAAGTTCTTTGCAGCAGAGGCGTTTGCGTTTCCGACGGAAATGTTGCAAAGGAAACTAGCCATGCCCACAACCGGGCCCTAGCAGCTATATCGTGTAAAAATGTTTTAAATAATGTAAAAAAAATATATTTGTTTTATTTTTGAACTATTTTTCTTGTTACAATAAAATGTTGGTTTGCTTTTCTGCAAAACAATTAAAAAAACAAAATTTTTAAAATTTAATGTTTTTTTCTGATAAAACATAAAAATCATTATGCGCGGTAATGATTTTAGCGGTTAAGTCTATGCGCGGTAATGGTTTTAGCGGTTAAGTCTATGCGCGGTATTGATCCCCGTCCGGAGGGCCCCTATGAGAGGGGGCCCTCGCGGTAATTTTCTTCGCGGTAATGGCTTTCGCGGTGAAGTCTATGCGCGGTAACGGTGTCGCGGTAATGGACTGCGCTGTAAAGACCCCTACCCAGTAATGCGGAGTTTGTTTACGTCCAACATAGCTTATGTTACATTTAAAATGGAGTGACGTAAAACATAAATATTATTGTTCGGAGTGAAAGGAGAATATATTATTTTTGTGAGTTAAATAGAGACAAATCATTATTCACGATGAACGCATATTTCCCTTTCACAATTCTTCTCTTTTTTTATTGATTGAGGATTTATTCGTTATACAATATACAATAAAGTTTAAACACGTCAAATAAATAATTTAAAAAAATACACAATTTTAAAAATATAAAATATCAAAATAAGCAGTTTTCAAAAACTGAAGTATAAAAATTCATCTATAGAATAAAAGGCTTCTTGCAAACAATATCTAAACAACTTGACTTTTGGAAAAATCAGCGGGTTTTATACTGTTGGAAAAACGGTAGGCATTGAAAATGTCATGGGAAATATCCCAACAAAAATCGTGAGAAAAACCCCAACAAAAAACGTAACAACATCGTGAGAAATCGTAAAGAAAATCCCAACAAAAATCGTGATAATTGTGATAAAATCGTCAGAAATCGTGAGGAAAATGCCAAAAAAAATCGAGAGAAAAATCCGAACAAAAAACGTGACAAAAACGTGACAAAATCGTGAGAAATCGTGAGGAAAATCTTAACAAAAATCGTGATAATTGTGATAAAATCGTCAGAAATCGTGAGGAAAATCCCAACAAAAATCGTTACAATTGTGACAAAATCATGAGGAAAATCCCAACAAAAATCGTGACAATTCTGACAAAAATTTATGGGTTACGAGCCACAAGACATTTTCAATGTCAAAAAAAAAAACTTATCCCTGACGAATGTTTACTTTCCTGGTGTTTTTCCGACCGATGACAACCCTGAAGTAGTATGATACATATTGGATTAGCGTTGATAAATTTCGTGGAATCACTTATTAATTAGGCCAACTCTTGTTGATTCCAGATACGTATTTACGACCCGCCGATTGGTACGTACTCTAAGAAGAACAAGTGCGTCCAATCACGTTCACACAGCGCTTCATATGACAATCAAGTCGCATCGCGATGTTATTTTTTTTATAATTCTTTATGGTATTTTCTACATTTTAATTACACTGCTCAACATCATTTTAGTTGCATCTGGCTATATTTGATCCGCTGATTTCGGAACCTTTTTTCGTTTATCTCGATCAGCTCGCTTTTTTGAGATATAACGCACAGTGTTTTTTTTGCTTATAGTTGTAGTAAAAAAAAATAAGGTTCAATTAATTTTTTATTGCAGTGGATTGGTCCTCTATTAATAGGGCTCTAAGCCAAAAATAGCGGATTTTAAATATCTTTATTCGTGTGTTGTTTATAGGCTTCTAAATTCAAAAAACAAAAAATTTTTTCGTGTTTTTCGCTATATTTTCATGAAAATTTTATATAAATAATAAAGATATGGCTCCGATTTTTATAGGCAACACTAACAAACATGTGATTTATAATAAAAAAAGTTTTAGATTAAATCCAGTAACGGAGATTTTACGGGGAGTTATTAAAAGCAGAACAACAATATTTTGAATTATTTAATGTTTAATGTTATTTTAATGTTTTAAAGCTAGGAGAATGTTTGATTTTTAATATTTCGTTTTGTTTTTTCATAATAAATTTAATTTATTGTTTTTCTCTCCAAAAAATAAAATATTTCAATTTTTTTTTTCGATAACCCCCGGTAAAATCTCCGTCGCTGGATTAAAAACTTTTTATTTTTATAAACCGCACATTTTTGTTAGTATTGCGTATAAAAATCAGAGTCGCATCTTTAGTATTTATATAAATTTTTTATTAAAATATATAAAAAAAGCGAAAAAATCTAATTTTTTGAATTTAGAAGCCTATTAAAAACAAACGAATAAAGATATTTGAAATCCGCTTTTTTTTTTTGGTTAGAGCCCTATTAATAGAGAAGAAGAAAGAAAAAAATTAATTGAACCTTAATTATTTTTTTTTACAACTATAAGCAAAAAAACCACTGTGCGTTATATCTCAAAAAAAAACGAGCCGATCGAGAAAAACGAAAAAAGGTTCCGAAATCAGCGCATCAAAAAGCTCCCGGCAAATAAAAAAAAATCTTTTGTAAAGCAGTGTTATCGGTCAACATTCCCGTGTACATTAAACAAAAGCTAAACAAATTAATGTTTTAGTTGACATATTCAATGGAAAAAAGTGTATGTCTCTACAGCAAAAACAAATATAGCCTTAATGAGAAATCACAATTTTGTTAAATATCAAGCTCCGGCAAGAATCTATTAATTTCTATTTATCATGTGCTTTGTTGGTTTGTTATAGTGTTTGTATGCATATATAAAATAAAGCGAAAAGCTTGGCTTTGCGCTTATCACACAACAAAAACGATACTGTGGACCAGATTAAATAATAATAAATTTTCCCCGGTCCTTATTAAATACGCACCTATAACATCAGTTAAAGCTAAGAGGTAAGTGGATAAACCAAAGAACTTACTTGGTGCCAGTTCTTTGGGATAAACGGACAAATAAACCAGGCGTTATCTGTTTCAAAACACCCATGTTTGGGTAATCCATTCCTATATTTGCCAATAACAATAACACAAAATATCAATATTTTTTGTGTTATTTTTATAGGGTAATTTATACTTTAATATACAAAATATTGTTATAAATGATTGATTTTTATTCAATTTTATGTGAATAAAGTAGCTGTCAATTAAAAAAAAATTGTCTAACTTTGCCCCATATTAACCTAGAACAATCTTTTTTTTTTCTAAATTCGTGTAAAAATTCCAGCTTTTCGAATATGAAAAAATCATTCTTCTAAAAGTAATTTCAACAAACTTATTCAAATTGTTTATGCTAAAAATTACAGTGTTTTTGTAACGAGATTTTGCAATGCTAAAAATTGTTTTTTTTTAATTATTAATTTCTTTTGATAAAACAACTCTTCCCCTTTCAAAAGATACCCGTAGAATCATTATATCCTCATTATTTTACGCATAATATTATTGCAAAAAAAACATCTCTGAGATAAAGAATTGCAATTTTGCAAAAACTGTTGTATGAATCGTTCTGAAATTTTAACCACATA
Source organism: Brachypterus glaber (assembly GCA_958510825.1). NCBI lineage: Eukaryota > Metazoa > Arthropoda > Insecta > Coleoptera > Kateretidae > Brachypterus > Brachypterus glaber. The sequence goes on from OY294054.1 coordinate 9,124,794, forward strand.
TTGAGTACTATAAGACGCAACTTTTTACATAATCAGAAAGTAGTAAGTTGATTTTTTCAAAATTTATTGTTTATTGAATAATATGCAAATTTTGATCGTTTTTTGCAGTTTTCTAAGCAACAAATGTTCCTATCGACATTTAAAAAGGCCATTTTGAAGGTTTTTTAATTTCCTACAAGATGGTTACTTTGATTGTTGATAATAAACTCAACTTTTTTACTGGTATGCAAACATGTGCAAAAATAGACATTTTCTGACCTTTAATTGTTAATATCTTAAAAACCACACCGAATCCACTGCAGCAAATACATAGGTTTTGCTTCTATACAGCTGTAGTACCTGAAAAACTTGACAGACCTCTGGATGAGCCACTGTCCCAACAGGGTATTTTTTTTGCTCATATCCCTTAGATTAAATTCTAGTAATTTAGGTAATTACAGTTTCAATTCACATAATAAATAAAAAAGTATGTCTATATTTATTAAAAAAGTTGCAACTCGATTAAATTTTAAAATCATGATCAAAGGGTTTCATAAATTTTAATCTAGCTTTATATGAAGTTTTTGAACGCCATTTTACTAAATGCTTCGCATTCCATAGTATAGTTTTCACAGTGAATAGTATATTGCGTTTTCTTTCGATATGCTTTCCAAAATATAATTGCATTAATCACGTGCAAGTACTTTATTTTTTTTACTGTATTAAAAAGTGGCGGCCCCTATTTTTTTTTGTTAGTGAATGATGAATTGTTTTCTAAACTGCTATCAAAGTAACTTTTTCTTAAAATATAGAGTTAATTAGATTTTTCCTTCCTTAAAATTGGTAGGATTAACCCTTCCCTGCTAAAGATGACGGGTCTGGGCGGGTATAAATGGTGCATAAACCGGACTTGAGCGGATGAAATTCACCCGCTCAAGTCCGGTCGATGCAACATTTATACCCGCGCAGACCCGTCATTTTCAATAGGGTTATAATAAAAGTATTTTTTCCTAAAAAATAAATATTTAGCATTTAATACGTCACTTTTCATTTTTTTTTTCGATTTTTTTATTCGCATTAATTTTTTGTTTTTTTTTTTTGCGATTATTTTCAAAAACAATAGGGACCTCCTTTCATAGAAATTGACTTTTTCTGAAAATTTTGTTTCGATCCGATAAATCGTTCTTGAGTTTACTTGTACACAAAAAACGCGAAATCGGACGGACAGTTTCATTTAGTTTAATTTTCATTAGACAAATTTGTATCCAAGGATTTTTTTGACTAGGCTGTTTTTTTTTGGCGATTGGAAAATTCGAAACTACCGGATAGCGCTGTGAAGAGTATCATAATTAATTTTGGACACTGCAAGCTTCATTCATTGTTTTAATAAAATAAAACAAAAAGAAAAAATGTAAATGAAATGAAAATACTGTTTCCTATTATTATACTAGAATAGTATCATACAGTAGTTGCGAATTTTCCAAAATCGCCAAAAAGCGTCCTAGACAAAAAGTTCTTGGATACAAATGTTTCATAAAGTTATAAGAAACTTTGAAAATGACGGAATGTCCCGTTTTTTGTAGAAACGATAACTCAAGAACGAATAATCCAAATTTTCAGCTAATGAAGAATTTTATAAGCTTTAAAATGGTGTATTACACGACCCCCCTTTCCATTTAAAAAAATGTGCCCCCATGCCCACATTTTAAGAGCTGAAAATATCAAATATATGCTAAAATGATATCTCAACTGGTTCAAAAGTTAAGAGGGGGGTGACTTTTGGACCGTTCTGTATAGTCGGAGGAATTTTGAATTTTTCTGGAGATTTAGTAGTTCATGCAAAATGATTATATTTTTTAAAACGTCTCGATTGCCTATTTTCTTGGATATCATCACGTATTTTCATTTATTTAATAAAAGATTGAAAATGTATAAAAAAATATGAAACAGAGTTTAAATATCACTAGTTTACGGTGGTTTTATATCCCAGTTGCTTTTGACGTTGACCCTCCATGCCCATCTTGTAAAACATATAAAGATTTTTTACAACTTGTATTTTTACGCACCGCCTGCCGTCGTCCATCCGGATTATAGAGGTCATAGTCTAAGAGCTGGTGACCATTTAAGTATATTTCATTATTTTTTCCCAGCTGTATTTTATAAATGTTTAAAAGTACATTCAAATTGGCTATTTGTCAATCGCCAGGTTCTAGATCGGGTTCCTTTGGATGCTAGAAGCTCCAAAGAGGTGGTGAAATTGGGTATATGAGAACTAGATATTTTTAACTTACCCAGTCAAATACATTATATTTTTAACATTTAGATAAGGGTAAGGGCAAAACAAGTTCAAAAAGTTCATTTGACATATCGGTACCTCAGTTCTGAACTGTTACATGTCAAAAAATGCGAAAATGAGATTCGACAATCCAATAATTAAGGATCGTATGTGCTTTGATATGCACAAAAAACAAATCCAAAAATTTCACTCTTTTAACACATTCTTGCTTTTACACTTTGTTAAAATATGAACTTTTTTCAGTTCTAAACTATTGCATCTCTGCGATTCAACTGTTTAGAACTAAAATATGTTCATGTTGAGCAAAAGATACCACAGATGAGAACTGACATCAAGAATATTATCTTTTTATCTAATAATTAATGACGTATTGCTTTCCCATTTTTTTGTTATTGGAAAAGCCTTATATTCGTGAAAAAAAAAATATTTATTTTTGTTGTTATTGCTTTTTCGCGTTTTATGACATTTAATATCGAAAAATATTGAAAAATCAAAACCTTAAAAAACATTTTTAAAAAATTTAAAAATGTTAGTTTAAATAGAGAAGCTTTAAAATGATGTATCACACGACCCCCCTTTCCATTTAAAAAAATGTCCCCCCATGCCTCCCTGCCCACATTTTAAGAGCTGAAAATATCAAATATATGCTAAAAGATAGTGTAAGTTGTCTTATTTAAGAGTTCTAAATTTGAAGTCGATATCTCAACTCGTTCAAAAGTTAAAAGGGGGGGGGGTGACTTTTGGACCACACTGTATGTTTGAATTAAATAAACAGAAATATATAAAGTAAAAACATTAAAACAAATATTAAATCTTTTTTAAACAGAAATATGTTTAAATCAAGTAAACAATTAGAAAAATTTCATTAAATTAATTGTACAGTTGGACTATGATACTTTTTTTCGGTTGCTTTGGCGATGTATGAGGGCGTCCAAAAAAAAACAAAATACGTCACTCGCCTACAAAAGGCCACCGCGGAGGAGGTGGTAAATAGTTGACATTTATTTATAGTTTGATTTTTCAGAATACGATTTCTTTCTTTCTCTCTTATGGTATTTTCCTTCCGGATAACACTAGGCAACAAATCGCAACTTTTTTTTGCCCTGATCTGAAAGTAAATTTTTCTTACTAATTTAAGAGCGTAGAATCACAATCTGTTCTAAGAAAAATTCCAGCACCTTACATTTTTGAAATATAAGTCCAGGAAATAATGACGGATTTTTTTCAAAATCTTAAAAAAGCTTAAAATTACAGTGCACAGTTTACTTAATTGCTCATTTGTGGTAAAACTGTCAGGTTTGTGTAAAATTTCATAGGACTTAATTTGTTGCTTATAAAATTCTCTACAAAAATATATATACAAATATTTTTATGTGACTTAATTTGTTCGTAAAAAGTAAATAAATGATATAAAAATAAAATTAAAGCGCACAGTGTAAATTTTTTTCCCAAGCGCAAAAAATATATATTTCTTATCAATTTATAGGCCAAGAATCCGAATTAAACCTTAAAAAAAATTCTGCATGTGTTATTTTTTAAATTTTAGTACAGGCAATTATGCTAATTTAAAAATAATTTATAAAAAAAATATTTCGTATTTTTTTTTGTTTTTTTTTTTAATGGTTTGGACTTTTTTCATAAAAATGTTACTTGATTACATAAGGACCGTATTACGTAACGTATTAATTTACCGCCTACACAAACTGCCACTCTGTGGTGCGGTTTTTTTTTTCGCGAAAAATATAGGTTACCGTTTATCTCAGGAACTACCTATAACCTAGGAACCTGAAATTTGGCATGCAAGTAGATTACCTTAATGGAAATCTAGCCCAGGTATATTTTTTTAGATTTTTTTTGCCAAAAAGGAAAGTAAAAAAATAACATAAAAATACATAATACAAAGAATACATAATAAATACACTGTACAATAACAGTAAACTATAGCAGCCACATACAGTGCGGTCCAAAAGTCATTCCCCCCCCCCCTTTTAACTTTTGAACGAGTTGAGATATCGACTTCAAATTTAGAACTATTAAATAAGACAACTTAAACTATCTTTTAGCATATATTTGATATTTTCAGCTCTTAAAATGTGGGCAGGGGGGCATGGGGGGACATTTTTTTAAATGGAAAGGGGGGTCGTGTAATACATCATTTTAAAGCTTATAAAATTCTCTATTTAAACTAACATTTTTAAATGTTTTAAAAATGTTTTTTAAGGTTTTGATTTTTCAATTTTTTGTGCTAAAATATTCGATTTTTTAAGTTTTTTTTTATAAATTTTTATTTATGTCAACTAAAATTAGTTTAAAAGTATAATTAACATTTTTTTATGATGAAATTATGCATTTTTAAAAAATTATATGTTTTTTTTAGAGGAATTTTGACATTAATACCCATTTTCAACTCCATTTTACAAAAATTATTTTTTTTTATTTAAAAATATGGAGTTAAATGGAGAATTTTATAAGCTTTAAAATGATGTATTACACGACCCCCCTTTCCATTTAAAAAAATGTACCCCCATGCCCCCCTGTCCACATTTTAAGAGCTGAAAGTATTAAATATATGCTAAAAGATAGTTTAAGTTGTCTTATTTAAAAGTTTCAAACTTGAAGTCGATATCTCAACTGGTTCAAAAGTTAAGAGGGGGGAGGGTGACTTCTGGACCGCTCTGTATACTATAGGCATATAGGCATCTGTGTCACTTAGTTTTTCTCGCTGTGGCGCTGTTGTTTTCATCGCACCGAATTAAGACATAGCATGTGACGCAGATGCTTTTGGTATTTGTGACCGCTATACCCTATTTTTTCACAACGCAGAAGAATTATAAAAATGTCCACAAACCTTTCATTGTAATTGGAGAGACGACTTTCTGAGTGAGCTGAGACGGCGACGCCAAAGTCTTCACTTGCGTCGGCGTCAAAGGAGGACTCATCAGCTGTTGCGGCTGTGGTTGCACCACTGGCGGCGCCTGCTGCACTACCAGTTTTGGGGAGGTCATCAGCAATGGAACCGCCTGGGGTTGGGCCGGAGCGATGGGTTTGGCGACTGGGGGAGTAGGTGGGGGCAGGTCGTATTTTTGGATCTGAAAAATTAAGGTACATTTTGAATTCGCGTCATTAATTTTAAGCCAACATACATATGCTATGCAACGATGTAAGTTCTACGCGAATAAACTCTACACTACGATATTTCGTTTACGCTTTGACAGACTTAAAATTTGGAACCAAAATTTTCTACATGGTAGAAAAACTAGTCCAAATTTCAAGTGTCTATATCAATTATTGAAATATCGTAGTGTAAAGTTGTGTTGCAAAGGATTTGCATCTTTAATATGACTGTAGTACTACTAAAGTGTAGTAATTTTAATTTCCAACAGCATGTACCTTGATTGGATGGAACCAGTGAATTTTAATAGATATACTTTAGTCCAGAATTCTAATCGGGTACTTCTTTCTTAACTTGAACATTATCTCTCCGACTCGGCTCAAATTAAACTTTTCGTAAAAAATGTACTGCGATAATATTACGTATAAGGTATTAACAATTACGTATAACGTATTAGTTATTATTACGTATAACGTAATAGCAATTTTTGAGAATTTTTAACCCCCCTCCCCCATGTAACGAAGTATTCGATTTCCTCATCACTGACGTAACGCTGGTGATACCCTCCCCCCCTCCAACCATGTCAGGTTGAATAACTTTTCAATTTTTTTTGTAAATGAATAATAAAACAATCTAAATTAGCCAGCTTCTAATAAATGATAATTACACAGGCATACAAGACAAAATACGTTAAAATTACTCTTAAATCGGACTATATTTTCCTTACAAAGTACCTCGCTCCCGTCTTGTAAGACAGTGGTTTCGGCCAGATTTGGCGGAATTTGGATATGGATATATTATAGTCCTAAACATTCTAAATAAAAGTTTTCATGGGCACAAGTCTTAAACTCAATAGTGCCAAAGCACATTGAAAATCTCGAGTACAGCGGTGTACCGGTGGTTTTGGTCAGATTTGGCTGAAGTTTGGACATATAGTTCTCGACTTTCTTTGCGCAAAACTCCCAAAATTTAGTAGTTTAGGTGTTAGGTAACTTTAAAGATCTTGAGCTAGGTGGTCCAGCATTTTTTTGTGTTTTTTTTTTAAACTGAGGGTCAGCGAGATTTTTTGTCAAATTCGTTTTCAGCGCTCAAAAATACGTAAGAAAAATATAGTCCAGTTAAGGGGTTGATTTCAAAAAATAGATTTTTTTTTTGCTTTTTTATACTTCTCAATATCATATTGAGAAGTAGGAGCGTACACATATTGACAATATGCGACAATATGTGTAGAATACGCTCCTAAAATATTTTGACGAAATTTGTCTTTAAAAAGTTATACATATACAGGGTGTCTGGCACAGTGATAGAAGAACTCATTTTGAGTCTATTAGACCAAATATACCCTTATACAAAGTCTCGCCGTTTTTGAGATATCGGCCTTTTTTTGTATTTTTGCGAAATAGTTGATTTTTTTCCTGTACATACTATTTTTTATGATACTAAATACTTTTAGTTGTCATAAATATTTTTTTGGTTATTCTTAATAGGTACTTTGTTGAAACAATACAAAAAGAAATGCCGAATTATTATTATAAAACATTTGTAGGCCAATTTATGAGTTAAAATACAGTGGTTCGAATTAATTTTTCTATTCTAAGCAAAATTTTCTCAAAAACGGCAGTAGCGCAAGACATTCAAATAGTTGTTAACACTTCTCTGTTGCATACCCTTTTTTTATAGTATATCAACTTATGACAAAAAAATTCAGAAATTCTTTTTGTATCGTACTAAGGGAGCTAAGCCCCTTTGAAAGTGGCTAAAATTTTTGGTTTTTATTTAATAACTCCGGAACCTTTTGAGATATAGCAACGAGGTTTTGCATGTGAACTAATCTTATTAAGCCTATTTTCGTATGTTATTTTCATGTACTTATTTTAACCAGGTGTGCGCGAACTGGGGGGCTTATCAGTTTTTTGCCCCAAACTTTTTTCTTTGTAACTTTTTTGTAATTTTGTTTTTGGAATATGACAGGTCAAAATACATAAAAAGGGTACTCTTGGTGTAATACTGTAGGATTAACCGTTTTCGAGAAAAATTAATTTTGAAGGTGAAATTTCACGGGCCGAGGACGAAAAATTAAATACTAAAATGTTGAAAACCAACATTTCAATGATGCAGGGTTAATCTATATCAAAAACTAAGGAAAAAAGTTTCACATTTATTTATGACGAAAAAAAAAACAGTTTTTTTTGTTAACTTTAAGAGTTGCCTAATACTTTGTAAAAAGTTTTGTACATAAAAATAATAAAGGTCGTCTGAAAAAAAAAATCCAAAAATCGTCAATTTTTTGCCTCAAAAATCAGAACAACCCCTTAAGAGTAATGGACTTTTTTTTATTGTTTTTTGGGCCTGTTTTATTTATTGATTGATTGAGTTAAACGTCAGTATAAGTTCGAGTTAAGAAATAAATATCCAATAAGATTTAAGCAAGTCTAATTGGATGGTAAACTTTTTAAAAAGAAGATCAAATTCTGCAATAATGTTTGTGCTGATAATTGAACAAACTTTTTGACACAGATACTTTGAATTTGGTATACATTATAATAAGTAATCTCTATACCAAGTCAGTATACCGGCGGATTTATTTTGGACTAATTAAAAAGCACTTACCTGTAATATGTAAGTTTGTACCGACGGTGAACCAGTCCAGTTAACCTCCAGTGAATGGGTAGCAGCTTTAACTAGTGATACTCGACTAGGAGCAGCTGGCTTATCGACTTCCAAATACCACAAATCTTTGCAGCAAACTTGATTTTTCCAAGCTTTCCTGTACCCATCTCTCCCCGACCAAATGTATAATCTAGTATTAATGCCCACCGAGCAATGGCCAGCCCTGGCACAAGGAATAGTACCTTCTGCCGAATGAATATTTAGTTCATCCCAGTTCATCGTCTCTAAATTTAGACAAGCCATGGTGCTGGTGCACTTCCATTCCTTCTCGTTGGTTGCTGTTTTGACCTCGTCGGCTACGACAGGCACCCAACCTCCAAAAACAAACATTCTATGACCAATCAAAGTGGAGGTATGGAGAGATCGCGGTAAAGGAGTAATACCCGAGATTTGAGGTTTACTCCATGATAAAGTTTCGGTTTCTAAGAACCAGAGATCTCCTAATCTACAGCCGCTCATTCCTCCGTAAATAACTAGAAAACTCTTGGACTTTTTCTTATCTACATAGGCTACGCCTGTGTGTGATTCTCGGGGAGGGGGAGATGGGCCATTCGTCAGAGGCATGTCCCATTGTATTGGGAAACTACGAATGTCTAATGTGTACAGATCATTTAAATATCTTGGGACGTTATTTTTTGGGTCCGAACTATCGTTGGCTAGACCGCCGAAGAGGTAAACTTTGGCGTTCACTAACGTGAAACTGTGTCCCAGTCTGGGACAGGGGGCGCTTCCTGTTTTCGGGGGTTTCGGTTTCAATTTCTTCCATTCCCATTTCGAAGCCTAATGGAAACAATAGTATATTAAAATTACAGAACACGCCAGATGGCACTGTAAAGTTTTCCTCTAAAACTAGGTTCTGCTGTATATCCAAGTGGCTATGCGTTCAAGTTCACATACATAGTAAAAAAAAACTGCGCAGCAAAAACTTTTCAGAAACAACTTGAAAAGCGAATTATTTTGCAAAATTTTTACTTCGCTAACGGTTGAAATTTTAAAATATTTTCTGGAGATACGACAATTTATTCTAGAAACTAACGCTTATGAGGCAAAACGCGTGAAACCGGCCACCTCTCTACCTCGATGTCACCGATTTTGACCAAACTTGGAATAGTTATACATCTATAAAAGTTATGTACCCTAATGCAATATTTTTCAAATAGTGCCATGCGTTGCATATATACAGGGTGTTTAAGTGGCCGGGCCACTGAGTGTAGGTGTTTAATTATCAGCACGGGTCGGATCGAAGTAGCCATTACCGGGGGCATGCAAAAATTAGAATTTTAAAGAAATCTTTTTTCAAGTAAATAGACACTTAACAACTATTGTTCATCAAGCGGAATGTCATGTCGACGCTGTTAATAATCAGTGGGTCACTTGGTCATGGTCCATGACTCATGGAAAAGAACTTAGTTTTTTTTTAATTGTTTCCCTTTTCAAAAAACGAATAATTAATAAAAAAACTCAATATTTTTGTATTAACTATTCGTTATTTGAAAAGAGAAACAAATTAAAAAAAAAAAAAAATATGCTCTTCTCCATAAGTCATGACCATGACTAAGTGACTCACTGAGTATTAACAGCGTCGACATGACATTCCGCTTGGTGAACAATAGTTTAAAGTGTCTATTTACTTGAAAAAAGTTTTTTTTTAATTCTAATTTTTGCATGCCCCCGGTAATGGCTACTTCAATCCGACCCGTGGTTATCAGCTTATGTCTTCTATAAATATTAACCGATTAGACTACTATATACTATCCGTGACATAAAAAAGTAGTACAGCGGTTTTTTTAATGATGTAAATATACGTTTATTTCTTCTTCTACTTCTAGTAATAAATCAGCTGTATGCAGTGATGTCAGTAGCCATTTTTAATCGTTTTTGAAAAACGCAACATAGATTGTGAATAAATGACGGTTCTTATACATAACCTCAAATAATATACCCTGTCATATAATGAGCAACTCACCGTTAAAATGTTTTGTACATCTAAGACAAGATAGCCTTACTTTTTCTTTGCGTCAAAATTACTGTCAAGCATGGCATACACTAATATTAAAAGTCCAATTTAAATTATTAAAATATCGAAAATATGTAGGGTTCGTTGCTAACTTCTTGTACTCCTTTTTTCTGTCACGGTTAGTACATACATACTGTATACATTTTTTGTTTTTATTTTTTTTTATTAATGTTAATTTAATTAAATAATGGATAAGAGTAAAGAAAAATTTAGTATAAATGTCCCCTGAACAAGGATAAGTCGATGCGCGAACTTCATGCTATAACGCGCTCTTAGGTTGCGCCATCTAGCGGCCAACGCACATTCTGTCCCATTCTAGGCTGTTGGGGGATAAAGTGAGAATACTTTAACCTTTAAATTCAGAAAAAAAAGAAAATTGTATTTTTTTAGCTATACTAAAAATTAGATTTTGTTGAAAAATTGAGGTTATGTTTTTCGGAGTAGAAAAAAATAAAGTAGGTTTTGATATAGAGCGATAAAATGCCAGTAAAAAACCTCTATTGTTAATTCTAATGGGTTAATATTTGTAGAAGATATGAGCTAATAACACCTACAATCAGTGACCCGGCCCTGTATACCGGGTGTCACAAATACGATGTACACCCCCCTTAACTTCTTTATTTGTAAAGATAACATTTTGAAATTTTGTACTTATAATGCATAATAATAATAATAATAATAAAGGTCTTTATTCATTGTTCATTACAAAATAATTTAGAAATAATACATATAAATAGTAAAAAGAAAAGGCGAGATTCAGCTTTCCCGAAAATATGTACACTACACAATGCAGCATACATACCACAAGAAGCTGTTCTTCCATCTAACCTATAAAATATGTAGTACTAATATAAGTTTTACAAGTTTTACACGAGATTGAAATTCGAAGAATATTATTTTATAAAAATTTGTATATTATAATTCTTTTGCTTCATGATTCTAATCAAGTATGAAAAAATAAAAAAATTTAAAAAAATATTCAAAATATCAAAGGACACTATTGCTTCTCATTAATTCAATACATACTAAACAGTATTTTGCTACTTCCGGCTTTACCGGAAGTGCTGACAACTTTCAAAAAGTATAAAATGGCCCATCTACATGACCGAAAACGAAGACACAATTAGATCATTTCCATTATGCATATCAAAACTGAAAAAAAAATGAGACACCAGCACTCAATTCAGGGACTGGTTACGAACGGAGTGGGCGGAATACGTAGATTTACACCGACGGGTCAAAAGCGGAAGGAAAAACAGCGGCAGGCATTCATATTCCCAATATATACGAACAAACATCATGCTAAGGATACCGAACGCTAGCTCTATCTGTTCAGCGGAAGTCATCGCAATTGGAATAGCCCTACAAGAAGTAAGAAACAATAACTTTAGAAAAGCAGTTATTTTCTCGGATTCACTAAGTGCTCTACAAAAAATATGCAACCCATCCTCCACGTACAAGACAGACTTTAGAACTATAAAAGCAAAAAACACAGTCAATGCCTTAATAAAGGACGGGGGGATCTACATTTTGCATGGATCCCGGGACATACCAAAATTAAACGGAATGACACTGCAGACAAAGTAGCTAACGAGGGAAGAAACTTACCTAGGGATAGAGTTGTAAATTCAAAAAAAAAACATTTGTTTTTTTTTAAACACAAAAAAATCGTTTTAAAACAAAGCTAGACTTTATAAAAAAAACAAATTTGTTTTTTATTAAAAAAAATACAGTTATAAAAAAACAGATTTGTTTTTTATTAAAAATTAACACATTTTTTATTGTAAAAGTCATGTATGAAGGATGACAGATTATAAAAAAAAATATTTAATTTAAAACGGTTTTTTACAAATGAGTTGTAACAACTCTATTTTTCGACACCAGTGTTTTACAAAACATGCATTTCACTTTCGGAACTTTTCCGTTAGTTTGTGTGTCTATAAAAAGATTTGATATGTTGCTTTTTTTGACACGTTAGAAAAGTGAGGTTATGTGACTGAAGTTTCAACTTATAAACTCGTTAACAGAAGGCGTATAATCTATATATTTTATTATTTCACGAAGAATAAAGTATTTTGAAATAAAAACTAATGAAAACTATTGAATTGATCCTAAAATACAAAAGTTGTCATTTTTTGAATATTTTCACAAAAAAAAAAACAAAAAAAAACAAAAAAAGCGGTCTAAGGCATCGATATAGCATTGACACTGAACTAATGATCGTGAGTTCAAACCTCACTGGCGCCGATTGCCTTTTTCAGTTAATTAATAATTGAAATTTGGCGAAGGCTTACTCCCTAGATATATTGGTTCGAAAGTCAATTAAAGCCGGTGGTTCCCTCTACTACTAGCCCACACAAGTCCTGGACTTAGGGGATGCTTAATTAAGTAGAATAGCACGAGGTTAAAAATAAACATATAAACCGTGGTATCTAGGGAAACAATTGAAAATAAAACTTGACCTGGCTGGTAAGTCTTTAGGTGGAGGCCACTAAACCAACAGAAAAAAAGAAGAAGTACGACATCTGAATACCTTACATTTTTGGAATCTGCACACTTTTCTGAAAACATTGATACCACAAAAGTAACATTTTAAATGTCAAATTTTATTTCAGTTTTGTTTTAATTTGTTTAACTAGTTGCGCTATGACATCTTTAATAAACTCTAATGAACACCCGAAATGCCAATAAAAAAATATTTTCTCTTAACTTGTATCATTCCTTAAATTAGGAGGTTTCAGGCGATTCTTGAATTCGATACCCATGTACACCCATGGTACAATGGAAACATTTAAAAGTGTAAGAAATGTGGAATCGATCCATGCGCTAACTTTTTATACAAGTGGAATAATTACTTTTTTTTTGTTTTGTCTACAATTTTAATTGTTAATTAAAAATTAAAATTGGTAATTATTCGACTTTCATGAAAAGTTAATAAAATAGCGCATCGATCGTTTCCATATTTCTTGCACTTTTTTACATGGTACCATGGGTGTACATGGGTACTAAATTTAAGAATCGCTTAAAACCTCCTAGTTTAAAGAATTATACAAGTTAAAAAAATATATTTTTTTAAGCATTTCTAGTGTCCATTAGAGTTTATTAAAGATATCATAGCGCACCTAACCGGAAGTAGCAAAATGTTGTTTTATATGTCAAAAGTTGAGGTTCCTTAAGTACATTATAGGTACCAAATTTCAAAATTTTATCTTTACAAATACAGAAGTTAAGGGGGCGTACATTGGATCTGTGACACCCGGTATATGCAACGCGTGGCACAATTTAAAAGATATTAGGGTACATAACTTTTATAGATGTACAACTATTTCAAGTTTGGTTAAAATCGGTAACATCGAGGCAGAAAGGTGGCAGGCGTTTTGCCTCATATATTGATGAAATGTTTGTTGTACACTAAAGTACTTAAATGTAGATAAACAAATATGTAAAAATTTCAAAATGTCCGAAAATGCAGACACGACAAACCAATAGTGGGCCGACGATATGTCAAAGTCTTTTTTTAAATGTTTTTTAAGAATAAACATCGGTCACACTTTGATCCTACATGCCTTTATTTTTTTGTTTGCATTAATATTCAAATTTTATTTGATGTTAGTTACTTGATCATATATGAAGGGTGCACAAAAACTTTTCTACCCACCATATTTATCAGAAACAGGTTATTACTAATATCTTATTAATTAATAATAATAATAATACATTATAAATGTTAGTTAAGAGATTTACATTTTTTAACAGGATGTACCTAAAAATCATTGAAATTATTAAACATGGCTTAACTTTTTCAGAATAAGATGTATGTAGTTTAATTTTTTTAAACTTATATTGGGTTTATCTTTTATCCTACAATTCTAAAACGTTTAACTTTTGAACAGAGTACTTATATGTACAGCTTGTTTTAAATCGTTCACCTTTTTTAACATGTATGAGGATGTCTGACAAATGTGACGAATTGGGTAAAGAGGCCCACCTTAAAAGGGGTTGGATGTATTTTTTTTAAATTATTGGGTACAATTTTTTTCCGCAAAAACAACCATTTTATTTTAACTGTTTTCTTAACAATAATATATTTGGAAAAATAATTCTTTTGTTAGCATTATTTATGTTTCGTATGTTTTTGTTCGTAGTAGTATGGGTCCTATACTATAAATAAATAAATAAATAAATAAACATCCTGTATAATTTATTTAGGGTTGGATAGTGAATTTAATTTTAAAGAGTACGACCGAGTTTCGGTCCAAATTTTCTTTTTGCTAAAAAAATATAGTTATAACTATACAGTGCGGTCCAAAAGTCACGCCTCTTCTTCTCTTAACTTTTGAACGAATTGAAATATCAACTTTAAATTTAAAACACGTAAATAAGACAAACTATCTTTTAGCATATATTTGATATTGTTAGCTTTTAACATGTGAGCAGGGGACATAGAGGGGGATTTTTTAATGGAAAGAGGTCACACATCATTTTAAAGCAAATAAAATTCTTATACTCTTAAAAAGGTGATTTTTCATTTTTTAAGCTACAAAATGCGATTTTTAAAGTTTTTTTTTTTTTGAATAATGAAATAATTTCTATTCATATTATTTAAACTTAGGTGGTTTAAAATAGTATATTAAAGTACTAGTTTCATCATAACATACGTTTTTAGCGCACGAGTACAAGTTTAGAAAACGAGTCGCTTGCGGCGAGTTTTCTAAAGTACTAGTGCGCTAAAAACGTGTTATGAAACACAATTTTTATTATACAAAATTATACATTTTTTTCTATTTTGCTCTAAACATTTTAAAAACTTTTCGGGTTGGCATTGCAGTTTTCGCCATGTTTAAAATTCTAAATAAATGATATTTTGATATATTTTATAGTCATGTCTTCTCCTTTTCACTGTAAGTAACCAAGCCACAATTTCAATACGGTAAAAAATAACCTAAATACAAAATTTTGTAGAAAATTAAACTTTAAAGTGACATTGACATTTTCACGGAAAACGTTAAGCGATAGGCTTTTATCTGTTGCCAACCCAAAAGAAAAAAAAGTGCAGACCTCTTATGGACCTATAAGAACACGCAAAATGTGTGTGATTATGAGCTTATAAGAGTCGCAAAATAGAAAAATATAGTTTACGCAAATTAATTATTTATGAAAAACTGTTTGATTTTTTTAGACAAAAACCCTATTTTAACCCCTCAAAAAAATGTCTAAAAAAATAAAAAAAAATATGGTCATTAAAAAACCCTTTGCCCCCCTATCCACATTTTAAAAGCCAAAAATTTTAAATCTGTAGCTTGGTTCTAAAAGGACGAATGTCAGTTTGTCAATAACAACGTTTTCACGTCAACTCTGATATAATATTTTGAAAACACTGCTATTGGCCCTTTTAGAACCAAGCCACAGCAATATACGCAAAAAGTTGTCTTATTTACGTGTTCCAAAGTCTCAACTAGTGCAAAAGTTAAGGGGGAGGGTTGTGACTTTTGGACCGCACTGTATACCGGGTGAGTTTCATTCCATGGACACCCTCTAACATACAAGATTTATTTTTTATAAATAAAATCTAATTTATTTGATTAAAGTGGGAAAAATACAAATTTTATGTAAAAACCAAAATTTGGTATTTTTGTTGTTCTTTAAAATTTTCAACTTACTTCATAACTTAATTTTTTCAAACGGTCACCCCCACCTTTTTGGTGCACTATTGTAAGGGCTACAAAATGGCATACTTTTTTTCTTTCACTTTCACCTTTGCCGGAAATTAAGTCAAGTTTTTCTTTAACACATACAAAATTAATTTTATGATTTTTTTAGATATAAAATTGTTTTCCGAATTCAAAAATGCAAAAATATACAGGGGGTGTCATTATAAAAAAATAAAATTGACTTAGTTTCCGGCGAAAGTGGAAGTGCAAAAAAACATTTTGTACGCCATTTTGTAGCCCTTGTTAATATAAGCTACAAAAAATTGCTTTAATTGGATTATTTATATATTTTTATTTATTTATTTTTGCTTGAAAAATCATACAGCAGCATGGAGAGCCCCAAATAAGCTTTTGCTAGAAACAATTCCTTTTAGGGGGCGTCCAAAAACTGAAACTCACCCGGTATAAATGCTGCAAGTCAAAAAACATGTGTAAGTAAACTGGAAATCCGAGTCCCTGATATGGAAAACAGATGCTGCGGAAGTAGGAGATAATATAAACCTTATTCGATAACGTAACATTAGGTTTATTTTGGTTCTCAAACATCTTAGTTCTTTACCGTTCTGAGCATGCTCAAAAGGGGACTTGCAATGCCATGCCCCCCTCTGGAATGATTACAGGGGGGGGCTCCCCCTGGAAAATTGCCTATCCTCATAATAATATTCGAATTCATAAAAAATTTCGCCTGTCAACAAAATTTTCTTATATTATAAAACTGCGTACTTGAACCTCGTATTAAAAAAAATTGCCTGCGGCGCTAGGTATCTCTTGAATTCTAAAATTTTAACTGTTTTAAAACTAAAATATACCATCAAATTTGTACAATTTCCCACATTTGTTTTAATTGAAGGTTGTAAAACTTTTTGATGTACCTATTCACAAAAAAAAATTCCTGCGGCGCCAGGCTTTTTTACAAATTTATATATTTGATGTTTTAAAATAAGATTTTATTGGCATAGTTTACAGTCATATCTGGTCAATTTTTTGGATTTTGGCGGAGGCGCCAGATTTTTAAGTTAATTTTTGTCTGTGTTGGATATGATGTAAACATCTTTAACACGTTGACTGTCCCCATTAGGATGTTTTTTCCGTCCCCAGACGTCCGACCGTTTTTTATTTTTTTTATGTCCCCAATGAGTCAAATATGATTCTACTATAAAAAATAAAAACACTCTATACTTTAGCTAGACGTCCACTTTAAAGAAATTACCTAGGCCACAGCGTTCAAAAATAAAACTTATTTTAACGGGTATGGCAATGAATCACATATGCTTCATAGACGTGTGGGGTAAACGTATCACGAATCTCATGTAATGCATGGGACTGTCCACGTGTTAAAAAGCCCTGTGATATGAGAATAACCATGATTGAGCTACCACAATATAAGTATAGGGTATAAGGTCAAGTTGGTTAACTGAAACATAAAATTATACAACATGTGATTTTATATAGTCATAACTTTGCTTTAACTAACTTTTAATGTATGCCATTTTTTTCTTAATCTTTCATCGTTTCTCTAAAGGTTGAATACACAACATTTGTTCCAATATTTTTTTTTTAGTTTCCTTTGATTACCGACTGTTCCAGTTACCCGGAAATATGGGGTAAATGGACTTGGAACAGCCGCGTGTAACTTCAAAACGATAAAAGCAACATTAAATATTTTTTATCTGAGCTGTAGAGCAACTATTTTAATATGTTCTCTCCAAAGAAGGACTTTTTATTGGATAATATAACTAAAATCCGGTAGTTGTAAGTTAAACAATACAGTTTTGAAATTATTAATCTCCTTCAACTACTGTTAGTCCGACTTCGTCACATTCTACTTCAGTATCTTCAAATTCACTTCGGACTTCTTCCTCAGAAGAGCTACTAGTTTTAACTCTAATATCCTTTTCAGTTATTTTCTTTAGCAAGGTTTTCTTTGGAAAATTTTTATACTCCAGTTACCCCAGGTATAAAATAATTCTGGGTAGTTGGGTCATACGCATTTAAATTAGAACGCATATTCCTGACCCCAAAATACCATAAAGGAATTTAAGAATACATATTTAATTTTATATATTTATGTTGAACTGTAATGTGGTCAAAATCTTACAGTGAATTTAAAAAAAAAGTCTGTAAAGTGTTGTAGTTAATATTAAAAAAATAAATTTTATTTATGTTTACTTCGATGGAAAATGGCTGGCCTTGGCCACATTCACTCTTGCACTGGAAGCAGGGTAGCATGTAGGACCAACATACCAAGTTTGGAAATAAATGGTTTACACCATAAAGGTTATATAATATATATAAGGCTATGTTCCAGTTACCCCCTATGTTCCAGTTAACCAACTTGACCTTACCCTGTACAAACAATAATAAAATAAAACTTTGCTTTTAACATAAATTAAAACTTGCGGTGAATTGGTATCTGTTTTAGAAAATTACCAAAACAAACCTAAACAATTACTTGGTATTCAGTAGGCGGCAAATCGGCTGCCCCATTTCAAAACACAGTAACTCACTTTGGACTTGGATATTTTTTCCGCAAATTTACCTGGGAATACTGACAAAAGGTGCCAAGTACAAATTAAGTTACTTTATTTTGAAAAAGTCCAAATGTGACGTTCCTTTAAGAAACATCTTTCGGCCAAAAGCTAATATCAAGTCGAATTTTAGTTTCGAACGGGGTTTTTGGACTTTTTTAACGGCGGAAATTTTTAAACGTTTACAAAAATTTTACGACATGCCACCGTATACTATACAACGTGACTTGTCGCGTTATTAGTAAGGCTATCAAAATAAATTTTATACCAGTGACTATACACCCAACAAGCTACAAGTTCGTTTAAACAAAAGTTATCCACTAGCTTTTGTTACATCGGCACTTAGTGCTACTAAGAATGCCGATGTATTGAAATCTTCGCCGAAAAGTCAAAATCTTTGAACATGTTTTTTTTCACATTTCTAGATATTTTAGAACTTTCCGAGTCGAAATCAGTAAAAAAAATTTTCGTCCGTCTGTCTGTAAACTCGATAACTCCATTTCTAAATAAAAAGATATCGACAAGCGTTTTTTGCATATTGTTTCTTATCGTATTTTGAAGAGCTGACTAGATTTTGGGGGTAAACGATTGGGGGTAAGAACCTATTTTTAGCGTTTTTTGGTTATAATTAGGCAATTATTATTGTATTTTATTAATTCAGCACTTATAGGAAAGATAATTTTTAATTTGTCAAAAAATGTTACAAACTATTTTTTCCTAAAATGCATTGTTTTCGAGATATTGGCGTTTAAAGCAGTAAACCGTTTCTCATTTATAACCCGATTTCAAAAAATTATATTTTAAATGAAAGCTTTTTTTAAGCCCTATAAAAAATGCTATATACAGTTTTTTGCTAGAATATAACGTTTTGGAGATACAGACTTTCAAACTTTAATAAATTATGCAGGTGTATTAATTCACGTCATCGCACAATTTTCCTTTTCATAACTTTCAAATTAGTGACTAGTGACGATGTTTTGACAAGGTGCTAGCAACTGTTCAGTTTTTTTTTAAGCCGCAATTATACTTATCTAAATTTTATACATAAATTTAACTGAAAATGCAAAATTTAAAAAATTCATTTATTTTTCCTTATAGTAAATTAATTTTTTAAACCAACATTAATAATCTTGCAAGTTAAATCCATATTTGAAAAATGAGATACAAAAAGACTGACAAATTTTTTTTTCACATTTTCTCGATGTTTTATGACATTCTAAACCCGAAAATACAATAAAAATATTGGAAATTTGTCAGTTACGTCGTTTTGTGACATTATCCCACTATCAGGGGATGATATGTTCATTGAACACTGTTCAATTGCGGAGATTGATAGAATTCTATAGTGTACGCAGTCCGTCTGCCAGTAGTGTTATCTCGTAAAAATTTTGTGAACTTTTAAATATGATCGCCGTTGAACTTGCATACAGGGTTATTCTTTTAAATGGTACACCCAGCGTAACTTTTGAACGGAATGAGATATAAACTTCATATTTGGAATATGCATATGACACAACAAAAACTATCATTTGTCATATTTTTCAATTTTAAGGCGGCGCCAGGGGGGCAGTGGTGGACAATATTTTAATTGGCACCCTACGTCTTTTATAAAAAAATTGAATAATTTTGAAGAAAACAAATTAAAAAAAAAAATAAAAAATTAATACTAACACAGTTGAATAGAGAATTTTAAGCTCTTTAAAAGGACGTATTACAAGACCTAGGGTACCATTTGAAATATTGTTCCCCATTGCCCCCCTGGCGCCACCTTACCGAATAAAAAATTGAAAAATATGGCAAATGATAATTTTTATTGTGTGATTTACATTTAGAATTTAAAGTTTATATCTCATTTTGTTCAAACGTTACGGGGGGTGTACCATTTAAAAGAATGACCCTGTATACTGCCTCGAATATCGCAGTTTGTCAATATCGCCTCCAACAGCTTCGATATTACGTCTCTTTACTATATCATCCGACCGACTCGGATCGTCTTTTAAAAGGACATACCCCTCGGCCTTTTCTATACTAAAACTTAATTTTGGAATCAATTTGCATTTAATTTTTGTTCAAATTTTAAACTTTATAGTTATTATGAATTATAATTATTTATACAACGTTACAGGTTAATAATTATAATTATACAGGATTATCAGTAACTGCCATGCCAAAATTTAACGGGTGATTCTACATCCAAAAGTATGAAAAAAAGTTTCTATAAAGGTTGGTCCTGAAATGAGCCCTAAGGGAACTACGGCCCTTCGAAGATGAAATATTGAATGGGGAAGAAAAAAAAAGAAACAATAAAATTTTAATGCTGCAAGGTGATTCTTAATTTAAAACTGAGCAAAAAAGTATTCATCACTAAAACACCCAGATTTAATATTAAAGGAGTAATTTAAAAAGTAACGTTTTTGGTGGCACAATATGTTACTTCCTCTCAATTGCATTTTTTTTAAACGGTTGCTCATACAGTGTTTGGACTTTTTGACATTTTTTATGTATTTTTACTCAAGGAATCCATATTTAAAAAAAAATGCAAAAAAGTACACATAAAAAAGTTTGGGGCAAAAATGTGTTAAGCCTAATACATTTTTTCGTCTAGGGACGCCTCTGGATAAATTAAAAAAAAATAAATTAAAAAACTTATTGCCCTTAATAATAATACTAGTATACGCGCAAAAGCTCGTCGCTCTAGCTTAAAGGGTACCAGAGTTATTAATTAAAAACCTTATTTTTATTACAATTATAAAGGGCTGTAGCTCCCTTAGGGTTCATTTGCGGATCAACCTTTATAGGAACTTTTTTTAATATTTTTGGATGCAGAATCACCTCTTAAATTTTGGCATGTCAGTTATTGATCACCCTGTATATCACGGTTCACCTGGGCGCTTTTAAATAAAAATTTCGTGGACCCCTACATTTTTTGGACTAAAACATACCTGATGACATAAGAAATCAATTTCCATTTGAAAGAAAATCGTAAAAGATACACTTTTTTAGAAACATAAAAAACCGTTTGTTTGAGTAATAGGGTGTGTCAAAAAATTCCGATTTGCGAAATCGAAAACGCTCTCTGGCTCAAAAGTTGCTCCTTAGTAAAAAACTGTGGCCACTCAAAAATGAGCCAAATCGATTAATGTTTAGAGGTAGCTCAAAGCACTCAAACTTTGAAAAATATCGGTACCTGTTTTTCGGATAAAAAGTGATTGTATATTTTTAGAAACAATACTAATTGTGAGAAAACTAAAAAAAATATATTTCCCCTCCCCGTAAGTTAGAACATAAAAAAATCGCCAATTATTTGAAGATTTTGCGAAAATTTATTGAAAATGGGCATATTTAAAAGGACATTACTTCCTTAGGAATGATTTTTTGACCAAGGTGCATATAAACTCTTTCTATGTTTTTAATGTTAAATAACCACTCATTACTAAAATATTTGTTTTTTGCTTTATATTTTTTAATTTTGTTGTTTTTGCTTCTTCATGCGTAAAAATTTACTTTTAAATGCATTTATCTTTAAAACGGTTAAACCTGCGATGTTAAACCACAGAAACTTTTTTGTGTATTTTTACATAAAAAAGTAGTATTCCAACCAAAAAATAAAAAAAAAAAGTACACCGAAAAAAGTTTTAGACAAAAAACAGAAAATACACTCGGTTTCTAATCGAAATTAATTTTTTTTACTCAACTTTAGGAAAAAAATTATGTTTTCTGTATAGTCATGAAGGTTAACATGTATATATGCTTATATACTAATATATAATTTTGCAGATTTTTTATTTAAAACAATTTTTTATGCACTTTTAAAAACTTGCAAAAATTAAATTTTCGCGAAATCTTCAAATAATTGGCGATTTTTTCATGTTCTAACTTAAGGGGAGGGGGGATATAATTGTTTTAGTTCTTAAATTTAGTATTGTTTCTAAATATACCAAAGAAACCCTCCAAAATTTTCTCAATTTTAATCGGTATCAGTTTTTATCCGAAAAACAGGTACCGATTTTTTTTTAAGTTTGAGTGCTTTGAGCTACCTCTAAACATTTATCGATTTGGCTCATTTTTGAGTGGCCACTGTTCTTTACTAAGGAGCAACTTTTAACCCAGAAAGTGTTTTTGATTTTAAAAATCGCGATTTTTTGACACACCTTATTACTCAAAAAAACGTTTTTTTATCTGTCTAAAAAAGTGTATCTTTTACGATTTTCTTTCAAATGGGTATTGATTTCTGATATCATCAGTTATGTTTTAGTCCAAAAAATGTAGGGGTCCACGAAATTTTTATTTAAAATCGCCCAGGTGAACCGTGATATACAAAGTTAAAGGTTAACTTCTTTAAAAAACGAAGTTGAGGTTATTTTCGTGGTAGAGTTCAAAAAAGATTCAAAAAGAAACTGCCTACACTGCAGTGTATTTTACACTGTAAAAATACTTACATCCCGATTATAAAGAATACACTGTAACGGGACAATATTTGCAAATTTACAGTGAATTTATTGTAAATTTACAGTAAAATCACTGTCAATTAACACATCCATGTAAAATAACAATAAAGTCACTTTAGCTTAAAAAAAAAGTGAATTCACTGTAATTTTACGCAGAGTTTACTGTAATTTTATAGTGAATTTGCTTTAAAAACCGATCATTAAAGTAAATTTATTGTAAAATTAAATCGAATCAACTAAAATCACAGGGTAATGTAAACTTTAGGTAATTTAGGATGATTCTAGTGTAATTTTACATCGAATTTACAAAGACATACATTTATTTTCAATCCAATAACAAGAATCAACTGTAATTTTGAATAGAATCCACTGTAAACAATTAACAGATACGTACAAGTACTAGTAAATTCGTTGAGAGTTTACAAATCCCAATAACAGTAAATTCAAAGTAATTGGATAATATGGGTTTTTACAGTAAAATAAAAAAGCCAGAAGAGGTACACCTAATTAGCAAATATATAAAATAATAACGTAAAATTTCTTTAGAACTGTACATACTTTATTTAATAAATTTTACTGACAACGTAGGTACAGTTACAAACTTCTTCATGCAGTTAATAGTTAATTAGAATATTCTGAGAAATATACTATTTGTTAATATGAAAATAACAAGGGAAAATTCTGAGTACCAAATTTCCTTTACTCATATTCCAATTACTGAAAGTTTTTATGCATAAAATTTCTAAAATCATATTTTATAATGATGCTGATCAATATAGTATAGTCTGTGTCAAAATTCTTGACCAGTGTGGGGAATTTATCGTAGATAATGGTCATTTATTACAACCTGTTCAAAAAAACACTTTCAGGACACGTGCTTGAGATAAATACTTCTGCTGAAAAAACTTTTTTTACAAAGGAATACTTTTTCCTTTAGCAGGTCTCCCACTAAATTATGTAGCATTATTCAAGGATATAAAGATATTTTTTACAAAATTTGAGGACATTTAAAGGAAAATCTGTCCCAATATATCGTCAGGTTCGAGGTTGCTTAGAGGTAAAAATTAAAAAGTTTTTTGCAAAAAAAATACCTATGCAGCAAAATATATATATACCTATATTTAAAAACATTTTTTTTTTCAAAAAATTAAAAAAAATATTGTTTTTCAAAAATGATTCTTTTTTTCTAAACCTTAAAAACCCCTATGTAGCAATTTTCCAATTTTTGTAAAAAAAACTTTAAGCGTTCTTAAGTTATAGTTCTCCGCATGAAAGAAAGTCTCCGACTAAGGGGGAGGAATCATTCGCGCTCTCTTCTTTCCGTCAAGAGCGTTATAAGGCGTGCGTGCCTACATTGGGCCTCCCACTTGCACACACATTCCAAACATATTTCCCGTAGCCACAGATCCGTGCGTCAAACTATATCGTGTACCCAAGATTTCCAGGACAGACCGATCGATTTTTTTTGCTCTAAATTGATTTATATCGACATAAAACGTCATAAAACGTAAAAATAAGCAAAAACTTTTTGTCTTGTTGTGTCTGAAAAAACTAATGACTAAAAAAACACCTCTCTGAAAATTTGCCGACTATAGCAATAATTTTCACCAGCGCTCTCTGAACTTTACGTTTTAAGCTTCGTAAGAAAGGATACTTGCAAGTGAGAGGCACAATAGCCTATAGTAATTGTCGCGGCTATACCAGAAATATTTTCCACCCCTGAAAAAAGCTTTATCCCTGGCAGAAAATTTGACAACTAAATAAAAGCTCATCACATCTAAAAAATTTGCTCGCCCAAAATTTGCCGACTGGTAAAAATTTCTTTTGTACTAAAATTTTTCGACTACCACAAAAAAAATACAGTGAAACCTCTATAACTCGAAACTCAAGGACCGCTAGATTAGATTGAGTTACAGAGTTTTGAGTTATGGAGGTTCGAGTTACCGAAGTTTGAGTTACAGAGTTTCGAGTTATGGAGGTTCGAGTTACCGAAGTTTGACTAACAAAACTTACTGATAACTGAAAAAAACAATCGAAAATTTGCCGACTCATCTGCTGAAATTGCCGACTGAGTCATTTTTGGGGGGTGTAGGGCCAAATAAATAGACTTTCTAGAAAATGACTCATACTAGTATAGGTAGTAAATAAAATTTGATTCAGAATTTTTTAATTATTTTGAAAAAACATATTTTTTTTGTTTTAAAAATTTTCTCCTGGATTTTTTTGTTGTAAAATTAAATTACAGGAAAAAGTATTGTTTTCTTAGCAGTTTTAAATATTTCAATCTGAAATTGCACCCCTGACTGGTTGGTATTTTTCTGGATAAATATTTGGATTTATTGTCGCGCCTGCACTCGAACAAGGCTTTGACACAGACTATACTAAAATCACAAAAACTGACTTACCTGGAGTTCATATAGTTCATTGCTATATTTTCCATATTCAACCATTCCACCAAAAACCAACAAACGAGTTCCTTCCACTACAAAACCATAAGCTGCGCATCCTGGGGGCACGTCCCCTTTTGTCACTGGGACAAACCATTGATTAGTTGCTGAAAAAGTAAATCATGTTTAATGGAACTCTCTACAACTAGAATTATGAAACAAAAGACGTCTACCCTATCTCTATCTCATTTGTGCTACACTTTCCAGCCAACCAAATAAATACTGTATTTGTTTTTCAAACAACAAATACAGTATTTTTTTGGTTGGCCGGAAAGTGTAGCACTGAGCGGCACGAACGAACATAGCTAATGTGAATCTGTAGAATAAGATAATTCTACTAAAATTTAGATGGCGCCAGTAATTTCTTTAAAAAAAATAATATAGTTACACTTTTCGCTCGGCCAAGTAAATATTGTATTTGTTCAACAAAGAACAAATACAGAATTTGTTTGGTTGGGTGGAAGTATGTATGTCTTCTATCCTTTTTGGGTAGAACTTTTGTCCCTGTCTAATCTAACGGGAGAAATCGCCATTGGGGTAAAAACTAGGTAGGCTTAGTTTAGATCAAAATTGCACCAAAACATCGCAGGTTTTTAAGCATTTTCCCCAAAAAAAAAACAATTTTTTTTTGTTTCTGCTTTTTTTGGTACCCAATCCTTTGCCAACCCTGAAACATCTTAACCCGTTAAGGATGATATGAAAATATATATCAGATATTACTATTATTAGTCCAAATAAGTTTTTACTAAAAAAAAAATAATAGTAAAATGTAAACAATTCACCTAGGAATAAAAAACCATATTTTTTGAACATGCTAAGTCATAAATAAATAAATTGGAAACTCTATGCATTTTAAAATACTTCTTACAAAAATTTGTAAATCTGTATGAATATTTAGATGGTAGTCCTTAATGGGTTAATTGCTACATAAATAATAAAATAAAAATGGGACAGCTCCACCACACTTAGTTTCTCACGAAAAGATTGGAATGAGTTTTAAGGTTTTGATATTTTTGTTGTTATTTTTATAACTAATTTACATTTATTTTCGGCCATTATGAAAAAGTAACCTGCAAGTGCAAATTTTAATTCGCCTTCACCAAAATTGCAAAAAAAATAAAATGTTTATTGTTAGGTCCTAACTACTAAAAATATTTTCCGCCCTTATGCGATTTTTCGGGGAAAAACTATCAATGACATGTTGTTATCTTTATAACTTACTATTATCATACAAAATTTAACCCTCATATGCCCAAATTTTTGATTTTTGTTTATCAGTAAACAAAGGGTATTTGGCAGATAGAAAAAAATTTGAGAAAACCCTCCTGAGCAATCCCCTAAAAATCTCAAGTTTAAAGTTTGGTTATAATCTGTTAAATGGTATGGGCTGTAGGCCTCTGAACGGACATTGAAAAATCGGTTTTTTAGAATGCATCTCTTTCATGTATTAAAATTGTTATTTGAGCATTTTTATTTTCTGATTTAAAAAAATTGAAAGGCAAATATAAACATCTGCAAGTTAAATAAATGTGGGGGTAGATTTCAAGTTTTTGATGCACCCCTGTAGGCTTAAAAAGCCAATAAAATAGATCTGATCTTCAACTATTGTTCCATGTTATGAAACTTTATCTAAATTAAAAAATTTTCATTAAAAAATAACCTTGATATGTGTATAAATTTGTATATTTTATCCAAAAATAAAACTTTGCAAAAAGTTAGGTTATATTTTAAAAAGAAGAATCAAATGCTTCTATCAGGTCAATAGCCCGTGTATGATTAAAATATTATAACTCTTTGTATCTAAATTTAAATTCAGAGGTTAATTTTTTCAAAAAAATGTACCGGTTGTATCATAACATGTCGCTATGTATACGACGCCATATTTGTTTCTACTAAACAAAACTTATCAACTTGACATTTCAGGGAAACAAACGAAAGTTTTGACGAACAACTTGATTTTATGAATTCGATATAGTACAAAGTGGATTGTTTACGATTGTATTTTGTTTGAAAACAATTTCTGAGTTAAATCAAGATTGCTTTAGCGCGCCATATTTACGCGAAAGCTCGAACTTCATATCGCTTATACCTGTATTGTAAACATGGAGTTCATCGACTATTCCTTCGTTTCCACCACCGAAAACGACCATTAAATCTTTGATAGCAACGGCACGATGTCCATGTCTGGGTCTAGGTTGAGGACCAGTGGGGTTGGCCACTAATTTCCACTGCAACGCCTTACCCGCCATTACGTGATCACATTGCACTCCACTGGAACAATTGCAAAGTGTATCTCATGCACTTAACATAAAAATTTAACTGTTCAAGACACCGGAATGTACCATTCCTAAAATTCACTTAACTGTATATAAATGTTTCCAATAATAATACAATAAACTTCAAACAACCAATGTAAATTCTGCCTTTGCCGACATAAGCGGCAAAACGTTACGAAAATGGTTTGACACCATCGATAATAAACTGATCTACTTTACCGACTGAGAAAAAACAATCTAATACGCCATCTGTAAATCGGTAGCGCAACTAAAAACGTTTACTTTCAGTTGGCAACCTCGTTGACGTCATACATTTCAAAAATCCTGAAATTATTTATTTAACAAAACTATTTATAACAGAAACAACCCAAAATAAATGCTTAGATAATTGTCAATTAAAATTTATAACTTATTAAAAGCTTTCACCATTTTATTTATCCCATTCTAAATATTTTTTAAAATAATTTTAATTTTGCGTTTTTTAAAAAATATAATTTTTAATAAAGCTGAATGATTTTGGCATTTTAAAGTACTTACATTAATTTTTTTTTATTGATAAAAAAAATAAATTTTTAATGCGATCGTTGGTTGGCAAGCATAACAGCTGATAAATCTACCCTTTCCAGTATCCGATCTACCCTTATCATTTTTATAGGCGAGATCTAAAAACTTCGTGCATGATCGGATATTTGAAGTTAGTTTATTTAATATGTTTTGTTCAAAAATTATAAATAATCTGGTTAAATTTGCGTAAAATGTGATGTAATGTGATGTATTTTGACAGTTTTTGTGGTTATGTTTAAGATGAAAGTTGAAATTTGTTATGTTGATGTAGAAGCCGAGCAAATTCGTGATTTCTGTGTTCGCGATGTCCCGGATATGATTCCAGGGTAGCTTGTGAACTACGTATTTTACGTTCAACGCTCGTAGGGATACGATGTGATCCCTATGTCACATTTCGCGATATTTTATATTCGTTTACCTATAAACATGTCCAAACACAACGAAGTGATTGTTATGAAAAAAAATATTAATAAAGTGTGCTAAAATTTCAAGAAATGATGGATTGGTTTGTACGTTTGTTGGTACATCATCCCTACGTTATTCTGTTAGCTGTTGCTATTTTTTCTGGAACATGTGTTGTTATACCAATTACTTTAAAAAAATCACAAATGCCAAATTTTCAGGACCCACAAATGGTAAATATATTTCTTATTTAAGCATGTTCATACATTTCAGTGGTATTTTTTTAATATTAAAAAAATCTAGCTCTATTTACTTTTTTAAATTAAAGTTTTTGAATGACTGCACAATATACCTATATCTTTTTATTTTGTGTCACATTTGTCAGCTGATTTTAAAGGCCTGTTGAATTTATTTCATATAAATTTTCTTAAATTTATTTGATAGAATGTATCATAGTTTACTATCAACTTGACTCCATCGATGATATCAATTGCTTTACCAAGATAAAAGTTTCTTAGATATATAAGGCTTGAAAAATATTTTTTTAGTACATACCTACCTTTCTTAAGATTTTTTTACTTTGGCAGTCACAAATCTGCCCGAGCAGTTTTTAAGGAAAAGGCTAAAATTATCAAACACCATAACTCCCAAATTCTTACATAAAAATTCTTTAAATTTTGTCAACTGTTGGCTTAAATACTAAATTTAACCTTAAGCTAATTTGTGCTGAAGTATTAATCAAATTTTTCAAAATATATAGTATGGTAAAAAAGTCATATCTATTCTGATTAAAATCTTATAAGATTTTATAGAATTGTATAAGATTTGTAGGATTTAAAAGGACCAAAAACTACCCTGCTAAAATTGTCTTATTTATTCTTGTAAAAATCTTATAAAATGATATAGGACCACAAGGATTTGATTGGACCAAAAATAATAATTATAAAGGATTTTAAAGGAAAATTCCGTTTCTACAAAAAGTGTCGAAAAACATGTTATCAAAAATGTTATCA
The DNA here is from genome assembly GCA_958510825.1 of Brachypterus glaber. Taxonomy (NCBI): domain Eukaryota; kingdom Metazoa; phylum Arthropoda; class Insecta; order Coleoptera; family Kateretidae; genus Brachypterus; species Brachypterus glaber. Next base: position 9,154,257 of record OY294054.1, read on the forward strand.
AAATGCCATTGAATCAAAGGAAATAGCCTATAGATTTTAATATGATTTCCTTATTTATTAGTATTTTTTATACCAGGATTTTATAAGATTTAAGGGATCATTCTGGTTTAGATGCTCCAAAAAAAGGGCCATTTTTGTTAATTTTTTAAGAAAATACACTCTTAAAATACATAACATTTTTTTCAACACTTTATACAAAAAAATAACAGATAAACGTAACTCCTCGAAAAGTAGGTATGTCGCTGGCGGCTGTGATATCTTGATAACGGCTCATCTAAAACGAAAAAATCAAAAATATTTAGATTCAGTATGACTGTGGCTCTCGCGTATTCTATGGATATTAGTATTTATTAATAAATAATAAAATAGCGGAGATTAAAAAAAAAAACAAAAAATGAGGTATTTTTCACTGTTTTTGGCAAAAAAATAGTAAAAATTAAAATTTTAGTACGGTTTTAGAGTACACTGAAGCTATTCATGTGTAGAATATGTGGTTAAAATTTTTTAAGGATCGGTCCAGTGGTTCCGGAGAAATCACAGGACCGAAAAAACGTTGTTTTGAGAAAAACGCGTTTAAACTTTTTTTTTAATGAAAAATTATGAAAAAGTACATATACTTTTGAGAAAAACGCGTTCTTTTTTTAACGAAAAAGTATGAAAAAGACTACATATCGTCGCCTTCCTTACAAAGGGGCTTTTCTCAAAAAATTGCTAAATTGAGTTTGGCGATTGGGTGACTTCAAAACAGTAACCTGCAGCTACCCTGATTAATAATATCAAAAATCACAAAAAATGAGATAAGCCCCTTTTCAAGGGAAGCGACGATATACCTTCGAAAAATTAAAAAAAAAATGATAGATTTTTTGAAAATTATAAACCAGAATGATCCCTTAATAGGATCTTATAAGATTTTATGGGAAAATATTAATGATAAAATTCCATGTGTTTTATTCTGTAAAATTCTCCAATAGGATAATCCTGGAATTTTTATAGGCATGGTTTAAAAAATATTTTTTTTTTTTAACAAAAAATTTAATTTAATTTATTCTTTACATTCTAAGTACATTTTATAAGAAAAAAAAGCCTAAAAATATAAAACTTCATAACTTTAAATGCTTTCTTAAAAAATACTATTATCTCAAATGCTCAAGGCTCAGCTCAAAATTATTTTTGTGAAAGTCTTTATATATTAAATTGCTTAAAAGTTATTATGTTTATCTCTCATTATCTTTTATCTGTAAATTCATATAAAAATATTTTATAGGAAAAAATATATTTAAGTTCCGATTTTTTAATTTAATTTATTAATCTTTATTGGTTAAATCAAAAGGTACCAGGCACCAGAGGTCCTAATGTAAATACATATTTATAATTTTTGTTACATTGTTTGTGTAAGAAAGTATCTCAAGCTTTTATATGTACCTACAAAAAAAATAATAATAAAATAACAAAAATAAAATTATCAAAATTAAATCGTTAGGTTAGTTTTATTGGAGGTCTTTTTCTCCGGCTAGATAGGTAAGAATTTTAAAAAAATTGCAAAACTTTCGTACAAGTTCAAATTTGGTCATGTTCTGTCTCTTTTATCGGTGCCAAATAGACTTTAAACTACTTCCTATCATTAAACACAAAACATATCAAAAATTCACCTGGCGGAAATTATCCTAGCCCCAGCTAGATAGGTAAGAATTTAAAAAAAATTGCAAAATTTTCGTACAAGTTCAAATTTGATCATGTTCTGTCTCTTTTATCGGTGCCAAATAGACTTTAAACTACTTCCTATCATTAAACACAAAACATATCAAAAATTCACCTGGCGGAAATTATCCTAGCCCCGGCTAGATAGGTAAGAATTTAAAATAAATTGCAAAATTTTCGTACAAGTTCAAATTTGGTCATGTTCTGTCTCTTTTATCGGTGCCATATAGACTTTAAACTACTTCCTATCATTAAACACAAAACATATCAAAAATTCACTTGGCGGAAATTATCCTAGCCCCGGCTAGATAGGTAAGAATTTTAAAAAAATTGCAAAATTTTCGTACAAGTTCAAATTTGGTCATGTTCTGTCTCTTTTATCGGTGCCAAATAGACTTTAAACTACTTCCTATCATTAAACACAAAACATATCAAAAATTCACCTGGCGGAAATTATCCTAGCCCCGGCTAGATAGGTAAGAATTTAAAAAAAATTGCAAAATTTTCGTACAAGTTCAAATTTGGTCATGTTCTGTCTCTTTTATCGGTGCCAAATAGACTTTAAACTACTTCCTATCATTAAACACAAAACATATCAAAAATTCACCTGGCGGAAATTATCCTAGCCCCGGCTAGATAGGTAAGAATTTTAAAAAAATTGCAAAACTTTCGTACAAGTTCAAATTTGGTCATGTTCTGTCTCTTTTATCGGTGCCAAATAGACTTTAAACTACTTCCTATCATTAAACACAAAACATATCAAAAATTCACCTGGCGGAAATTATCCTAGCCCCGGCTAGATAGGTAAGAATTTAAAAAAAATTGCAAAATTTTCGTACAAGTTCAAATTTGGTCATGTTCTGTCTCTTTTATCGGTGCCAAATAGACTTTAAACTACTTCCTATCATTAAACACAAAACATATCAAAAATTCACCTGGCGGAAATTATCCTAGCCCCGGCTAGATAGGTAAGAATTTTAAAAAAATTGCAAAACTTTCGTACAAGTTCAAATTTGGTCATGTTCTGTCTCTTTTATCGGTGCCAAATAGACTTTAAACTACTTCCTATCATTAAACACAAAACATATCAAAAATTCACCTGGCGGAAATTATCCTAGCCCCAGCTAGATAGGTAAGAATTTAAAAAAAATTGCAAAATTTTCGTACAAGTTCAAATTTGATCATGTTCTGTCTCTTTTATCGGTGCCAAATAGACTTTAAACTACTTCCTATCATTAAACACAAAACATATCAAAAATTCACCTGGCGGAAATTATCCTAGCCCCGGCTAGATAGGTAAGAATTTAAAATAAATTGCAAAATTTTCGTACAAGTTCAAATTTGGTCATGTTCTGTCTCTTTTATCGGTGCCATATAGACTTTAAACTACTTCCTATCATTAAACACAAAACATATCAAAAATTCACTTGGCGGAAATTATCCTAGCCCCGGCTAGATAGGTAAGAATTTTAAAAAAATTGCAAAATTTTCGTACAAGTTCAAATTTGGTCATGTTCTGTCTCTTTTATCGGTGCCAAATAGACTTTAAACTACTTCCTATCATTGAACACAAAACATATCAAAAATTCACCTGGCGGAAATTATCCTAGCCCCGGCTAGATAGGTAAGAATTTAAAAAAAATTGCAAAACTTTCGTACAAGTTCAAATTTGGTCATGTTCTGTCTCTTTTATCGGTGCCAAATAGACTTTAAACTACTTCCTATCATTAAACACAAAACATATCAAAAATTCACCTGGCGGAAATTATCCTAGCCCCGGCTAGATAGGTAAGAATTTAAAAAAAATTGCAAAATTTTCGTACAAGTTCAAATTTGGTCATGTTCTGTCTCTTTTATCGGTGCCAAATAGACTTTAAACTACTTCCTATCATTAAACACAAAACATATCAAAAATTCACCTGGCGGAAATTATCCTAGCCCCGGCTAGATAGGTAAGAATTTTAAAAAAATTGCAAAACTTTCGTACAAGTTCAAATTTGGTCATGTTCTGTCTCTTTTATCGGTGCCAAATAGACTTTAAACTACTTCCTATCATTGAACACAAAACATATCAAAAATTTACCTGGCGGAAATTATCCTAGCCCCGGCTAGATAGGTAAGAATTTAAAATAAATTGCAAAATTTTCGTACAAGTTCAAATTTGGTCATGTTCTGTCTCTTTTATCGGTGCCATATAGACTTTAAACTACTTCCTATCATTGAACACAAAACATATCAAAAATTCACCTGGCGGAAATTATCCTAGCCCCGGCTAGATAGGTAAGAATTTTAAAAAAATTGCAAAACTTTCGTACAAGTTCAAATTTGGTCATGTTCTGTCTCTTTTATCGGTGCCAAATAGACTTTAAACTACTTCCTATCATTGAACACAAAACATATCAAAAATTCACCTGGCGGAAATTATCCTAGCCCCGGCTAGATAGGTAAGAATTTAAAAAAAATTGCAAAACTTTCGTACAAGTTCAAATTTGGTCATGTTCTGTCTCTTTTATCGGTGCCAAATAGACTTTAAACTACTTCCTATCATTAAACACAAAACATATCAAAAATTCACCTGGCGGAAATTATCCTAGCCCCGGCTAGATAGGTAAGAATTTAAAAAAAATTGCAAAATTTTCGTACAAGTTCAAATTTGGTCATGTTCTGTCTCTTTTATCGGTGCCAAATAGACTTTAAACTACTTCCTATCATTAAACACAAAACATATCAAAAATTCACTTGGCGGAAATTATCCTAGCCCCGGCTAGATAGGTAAGAATTTTAAAAAAATTGCAAAATTTTCGTACAAGTTCAAATTTGGTCATGTTCTGTCTCTTTTATCGGTGCCAAATAGACTTTAAACTACTTCCTATCATTGAACACAAAACATATCAAAAATTCACCTGGCGGAAATTATCCTAGCCCCGGCTAGATAGGTAAGAATTTAAAAAAAATTGCAAAACTTTCGTACAAGTTCAAATTTGGTCATGTTCTGTCTCTTTTATCGGTGCCAAATAGACTTTAAACTACTTCCTATCATTAAACACAAAACATATCAAAAATTCACCTGGCGGAAATTATCCTAGCCCCGGCTAGATAGGTAAGAATTTAAAAAAAATTGCAAAATTTTCGTACAAGTTCAAATTTGGTCATGTTCTGTCTCTTTTATCGGTGCCAAATAGACTTTAAACTACTTCCTATCATTAAACACAAAACATATCAAAAACTCACCTGGCGGAAATTATCCTAGCCCCGGCTAGATAGGTAAGAATTTTAAAAAAATTGCAAAACTTTCGTACAAGTTCAAATTTGGTCATGTTCTGTCTCTTTTATCGGTGCCAAATAGACTTTAAACTACTTCCTATCATTAAACACAAAACATATCAAAAATTCACCTGGCGGAAATTATCCTAGCCCCGGCTAGATAGGTAAGAATTTAAAATAAATTGCAAAATTTTCGTACAAGTTCAAATTTGGTCATGTTCTGTCTCTTTTATCGGTGCCATATAGACTTTAAACTACTTCCTATCATTAAACACAAAACATATCAAAAATTCACTTGGCGGAAATTATCCTAGCCCCGGCTAGATAGGTAAGAATTTTAAAAAAATTGCAAAATTTTCGTACAAGTTCAAATTTGGTCATGTTCTGTCTCTTTTATCGGTGCCAAATAGACTTTAAACTACTTCCTATCATTGAACACAAAACATATCAAAAATTCACCTGGCGGAAATTATCCTAGCCCCGGCTGGATAGGTAAGAATTTAAAAAAAATTGCAAAATTTTCGTACAAGTTCAAATTTGGTCATGTTCTGTCTCTTTTAACGGTGCCAAATAGACTTTAAACTACTTCCTATCATTAAACACAAAACATATCAAAAATTCACCTGGCGGAAATTATCCTAGCCCCGGCTAGATAGGTAAGAATTTAAAAAAAATTGCAAAACTTTCGTACAAGTTCAAATTTGGTCATGTTCTGTCTCTTTTATCGGTGCCAAATAGACTTTAAACTACTTCCTATCATTGAACACAAAACATATCAAAAATTCACCTGGCGGAAATTATCCTAGCCCCGGCTGGATAGGTAAGAATTTAAAAAAAATTGCAAAATTTTCGTACAAGTTCAAATTTGGTCATGTTCTGTCTCTTTTATCGGTGCCAAATAGACTTTAAACTACTTCCTATCATTTAACACAAAACATATCAAAAATTTACCTGGCGGAAATTATCCTAGCCCCAGCTAGATAGGTAAGAATTTAAAAAAAATTGCAAAATTTTCGTACAAGTTCAAATTTGGTCATGTTCTGTCTCTTTTATCGGTGCCAAATAGACTTTAAACTACTTCCTATCATTAAACACAAAACATATCAAAAATTCACCTGGCGAAAATTATCCTAACCCCGGCTAAATAGGTAAGAATTTTAAAAAATTGCAAAATTTTCGTACAAGTTCAAATTTGGTCATGTTCTGTCTCTTTTATCGGTGCCAAATAGACTTTAAACTACTTCCTATCATTAAACACAAAACATATCAAAAATTTACCTGGCGGAAATTATCCTAGCCCCGGCTAGATAGGTAAGAATTTAAAAAAAATTGCAAAATTTTCGTACAACTTCAAATTTGTTCATGTTCTGTCTCTTTTATCGGTGCCAAATAGACTTTAAACTACTTCCTATCATTAAACACAAAACATATCAAAAATTCACCTGGCGGAAATTATCCTAGCCCCGGCTAGATAGGTAAGAATTTAAAATAAATTGCAAAATTTTCGTACAAGTTCAAATTTGGTCATGTTCTGTCTCTTTTATCGGTGCCAAATAGCCTTTAAACTACTTCCTATCATTAAACACAAAACATTTCAAAAATTCACCTGGCGGAAATTATCCTAGCCCCGGCTAGATAGGTAAGAATTTTAAAAAAATTGCAAAATTTTCGTACAAGTTCAAATTTGGTCATGTTCTGTCTCATTTATCGGTGCCAAATAGACTTTAAACTACTTCCTATCATTAAACACAAAACATATCAAAAATTCACCTGGCGGAAATTATCCTAGCCCCGGCTAGATAGGTAAGAATTTAAAAAAAATTGCAAAATTTTCGTACAAGTTCAAATTTGGTCATGTTCTGTCTCATTTATCGGTGCCAAATAGACTTTAAACTACTTCCTATCATTAAACACAAAACATATCAAAAATTCACCTGGCGGAAATTATCCTAGCCCCGGCTAGATAGGTAAGAATTTAAAAAAAATTGCAAAATTTTCGTACAAGTTCAAATTTGGTCATGTTCTGTCTCTTTTATCGGTGCCAAATAGACTATAAACTACTTCCTATCATTAAACACAAAACATATCAAAAATTCACCTGGCGGAAATTATCCTAGCCCCGGCTAGATAGGTAAGAATTTTAAAAAAATTGCAAAATTTTCGTACAAGTTCAAATTTGGTCATGTTCTGTCTCTTTTATCGGTGCCAAATAGACTTTAAACTACTTCCTATCATTAAACACAAAACATATCAAAAATTCACCTGGCGGAAATTATCCTAGCCCCGGCTAGATAGGTAAGAATTTAAAAAAAATTGCAAAATTTTCGTACAAGTTCAAATTTGGTCATGTTCTGTCTCTTTTATCGGTGCCAAATAGACTTTAAACTACTTCCTATCATTAAACACAAAACATATCAAAAATTCACCTGGCGGAAATTATCCTAGCCCCGGCTAGATAGGTAAGAATTTAAAAAAAATTGCAAAATTTTCGTACAAGTTCAAATTTGGTCATGTTCTGTCTCTTTTATCGGTGCCAAATAGACTTTAAACTACTTCCTATCATTAAACACAAAACATATCAAAAATTCACCTGGCGGAAATTATCCTAGCCCCGGCTAGATAGGTAAGAATTTAAAAAAAATTGCAAAATTTTCGTACAAGTTCAAATTTGGTCATGTTCTGTCTCTTTTATCGGTGCCAAATAGACTTTAAACTACTTCCTATGATTAAACACAAAACATATCAAAAATTCACCTGGCGGAAATTATCCTAGCCCCGGCTAGATAGGTAAGAATTTTAAAAAAATTGCAAAATTTTCGTACAAGTTCAAATTTGGTCATGTTCTGTCTCTTTTATCGGTGCCAAATAGACTTTAAACTACTTCCTATCATTAAACACAAAACATATCAAAAATTCACCTGGCGGAAATTATCCTAGCCCCGGCTAGATAGGTAAGAATTTAAAAAAAATTGCAAAATTTTCGTACAAGGTCAAATTTGGTCATGTTCTGTCTCTTTTATCGGTGCCAAATAGACTTTAAACTACTTCCTATCATTAAACACAAAACATATCAAAAATTCACCTGGCGGAAATTATCCTAGCCCCGGCTAGATAGGTAAGAATTTAAAAAAAATTGCAAAACTTTCGTACAAGTTCAAATTTGGTCATGTTCTGTCTCTTTTATCGGTGCCAAATAGACTTTAAACTACTTCCTATCATTTAACACAAAACATATCAAAAATTCACCTGGCGGAAATTATCCTAGCCCCGGCTAGATAGGTAAGAATTTAAAAAAAATTGCAAAATTTTCGTACAAGTTCAAATTTGGTCATGTTCTGTCTCTTTTATCGGTGCCAAATAGACTTTAAACTACTTCCTATCATTAAACACAAAACATATCAAAAATTCACCTGGCGGAAATTATCCTAGCCCCGGCTAGATAGGTAAGAATTTAAAAAAAATTGCAAAATTTTCGTACAAGTTCAAATTTGGTCATGTTCTGTCTCTTTTATCGGTGCCAAATAGACTTTAAACTACTTCCTATCATTAAACACAAAACATATCAAAAATTCACCTGGCGGAAATTATCCTAGCCCCGGCTAGATAGGTAAGAATTTAAAAAAAATTGCAAAATTTTCGTACAAGTTCAAATTTGGTCATGTTCTGTCTCTTTTATCGGTGCCAAATAGACTTTAAACTACTTCCTATCATTAAACACAAAACATATCAAAAATTCACCTGGCGGAAATTATCCTAGACCCGGCTAGATAGGTAAGAATTTAAAAAAAATTGCAAAATTTTCGTACAAGTTCAAATTTGGTCATGTTCTGTCTCTTTTATCGGTGCCAAATAGACTTTAAACTACTTCCTATCATTAAACACAAAACATATCAAAAATTCACCTGGCGGAAATTATCCTAGCCCCGGCTAGATAGGTAAGAATTTTAAAAAAATTGCAAAATTTTCGTACAAGTTCAAATTTGGTCATGTTCTGTCTCTTTTATCGGTGCCAAATAGACTTTAAACTACTTCCTATCATTAAACACAAAACATATCAAAAATTCACCTGGCGGAAATTATCCTAGCCCCGGCTAGATAGGTAAGAATTTAAAAAAAATTGCAAAATTTTCGTACAAGTTCAAATTTGGTCATGTTCTGTCTCTTTTATCGGTGCCAAATAGACTTTAAACTACTTCCTATCATTAAACACAAAACATATCAAAAATTCACCTGGCGGAAATTATCCTAGCCCCGGCTAGATAGGTAAGAATTTAAAAAAAATTGCAAAACTTTCGTACAAGTTCAAATTTGGTCATGTTCTGTCTCTTTTATCGGTGCCAAATAGACTTTAAACTACTTCCTATCATTTAACACAAAACATATCAAAAATTTACCTGGCGGAAATTATCCTAGCCCCAGCTAGATAGGTAAGAATTTAAAAAAAATTGCAAAATTTTCGTACAAGTTCAAATTTGGTCATGTTCTGTCTCTTTTATCGGTGCCAAATAGACTTTAAACTACTTCCTATCATTAAACACAAAACATATCAAAAATTCACCTGGCGGAAATTATCCTAGCCCCGGCTAGATAGGTAAGAATTTTAAAAAAATTGCAAAATTTTCGTACAAGTTCAAATTTGTTCATGTTCTGTCTCTTTTATCGGTGCCAAATAGACTTTAAACTACTTCCTATCATTAAACACAAAACATATCAAAAATTCACCTGGCGGAAATTATCCTAGCCCCGGCTAGATAGGTAAGAATTTAAAATAAATTGCAAAATTTTCGTACAAGTTCAAATTTGGTCATGTTCTGTCTCTTTTATCGGTGCCAAATAGACTTTAAACTACTTCCTATCATTAAACACAAAACATATCAAAAATTCACTTGGCGGAAATTATCCTAGCCCCGGCTAGATAGGTAAGAATTTTAAAAAAATTGCAAAATTTTCGTACAAGTTCAAATTTGGTCATGTTCTGTCTCTTTTATCGGTGCCAAATAGACTTTAAACTACTTCCTATCATTAAACACAAAACATATCAAAAATTCACCTGGCGGAAATTATCCTAGCCCCGGCTAGATAGGTAAGAATTTAAAAAAAATTGCAAAATTTTCGTACAAGTTCAAATTTGGTCATGTTCTGTCTCTTTTATCGGTGCCAAATAGACTATAAACTACTTCCTATCATTAAACACAAAACATATCAAAAATTCACCTGGCGGAAATTATCCTAGCCCCGGCTAGATAGGTAAGAATTTTAAAAAAATTGCAAAATTTTCGTACAAGTTCAAATTTGGTCATGTTCTGTCTCTTTTATCGGTGCCAAATAGACTTTAAACTACTTCCTATCATTAAACACAAAACATATCAAAAATTCACCTGCCGGAAATTATCCTAGCCCCGGCTAGATAGGTAAGAATTTAAAAAAAATTGCAAAATTTTCGTACAAGTTCAAATTTGGTCATGTTCTGTCTCTTTTATCGGTGCCAAATAGACTTTAAACTACTTCCTATCATTAAACACAAAACATATCAAAAATTCACCTGCCGGAAATTATCCTAGCCCCGGCTAGATAGGTAAGAATTTAAAAAAAATTGCAAAACTTTCGTACAAGTTCAAATTTGGTCATGTTCTGTCTCTTTTATCGGTGCCAAATAGACTTTAAACTACTTCCTATCATTTAACACAAAACATATCAAAAATTTACCTGGCGGAAATTATCCTAGCCCCAGCTAGATAGGTAAGAATTTAAAAAAAATTGCAAAATTTTCGTACAAGTTCAAATTTGGTCATGTTCTGTCTCTTTTATCGGTGCCAAATAGACTTTAAACTACTTCCTATCATTAAACACAAAACATATCAAAAATTCACCTGGCGGAAATTATCCTAGCCCCGGCTAGATAGGTAAGAATTTTAAAAAAATTGCAAAATTTTCGTACAAGTTCAAATTTGGTCATGTTCTGTCTCTTTTATCGGTGCCAAATAGACTTTAAACTACTTCCTATCATTAAACACAAAACATATCAAAAATTTACCTGGCGGAAATTATCCTAGCCCCGGCTAGATAGGTAAGAATTTAAAAAAAATTGCAAAATTTTCGTACAAGTTCAAATTTGTTCATGTTCTGTCTCTTTTATCGGTGCCAAATAGACTTTAAACTACTTCCTATCATTAAACACAAAACATATCAAAAATTCACCTGGCGGAAATTATCCTAGCCCCGGCTAGATAGGTAAGAATTTAAAATAAATTGCAAAATTTTCGTACAAGTTCAAATTTGGTCATGTTCTGTCTCTTTTATCGGTGCCAAATAGACTTTAAACTACTTCCTATCATTAAACACAAATCATATCAAAAATTCACTTGGCGGAAATTATCCTAGCCCCGGCTAGATAGGTAAGAATTTTAAAAAAATTGCAAAATTTTCGTACAAGTTCAAATTTGGTCATGTTCTGTCTCTTTTATCGGTGCCAAATAGACTTTAAACTACTTCCTATCATTAAACACAAAACATATCAAAAATTCACCTGGCGGAAATTATCCTAGCCCCGGCTAGATAGGTAAGAATTTAAAAAAAATTGCAAAATTTTCGTACAAGTTCAAATTTGGTCATGTTCTGTCTCTTTTATCGGTGCCAAATAGACTTTAAACTACTTCCTATCATTAAACACAAAACATATCAAAAATTCACCTGGCGGAAATTATCCTAGCCCCGGCTAGATAGGTAAGAATTTTAAAAAAATTGCAAAATTTTCGTACAAGTTCAAATTTGGTCATGTTCTGTCTCTTTTATCGGTGCCAAATAGACTTTAAACTACTTCCTATCATTAAACACAAAACATATCAAAAATTCACCTGGCGGAAATTATCCTAGCCCCGGCTAGATAGGTAAGAATTTAAAAAAAAATGCAAAATTTTCGTACAAGTTCAAATTTGGTCATGTTCTGTCTCTTTTATCGGTGCCAAATAGACTTTAAACTACTTCCTATCATTAAACACAAAACATATCAAAAATTCACCTGGCGGAAATTATCCTAGCCCCGGCTAGATAGGTAAGAATTTTAAAAAAATTGCAAAATTTTCGTACAAGTTCAAATTTGGTCATGTTCTGTCTCTTTTATCGGTGCCAAATAGACTTTAAACTACTTCCTATCATTAAACACAAAACATATCAAAAATTCACCTGGCGGAAATTATCCTAGCCCCGGCTAGATAGGTAAGAATTTTAAAAAAATTGCAAAATTTTCGTACAAGTTCAAATTTGGTCATGTTCTGTCTCTTTTATCGGTGCCAAATAGACTTTAAACTACTTCCTATCATTAAACACAAAACATATCAAAAATTCACCTGGCGGAAATTATCCTAGCCCCGGCTAGATAGGTAAGAATTTAAAAAAAATTGCAAAATTTTCGTACAAGTTCAAATTTGGTCATGTTCTGTCTCTTTTATCGGTGCCAAATAGACTTTAAACTACTTCCTATCATTAAACACAAAACATATCAAAAATTCACCTGGCGGAAATTATCCTAGACCCGGCTAGATAGGTAAGAATTTAAAAAAAATTGCAAAATTTTCGTACAAGTTCAAATTTGGTCATGTTCTGTCTCTTTTATCGGTGCCAAATAGACTTTAAACTACTTCCTATCATTAAACACAAAACATATCAAAAATTCACCTGGCGGAAATTATCCTAGCCCCGGCTAGATAGGTAAGAATTTTAAAAAAATTGCAAAATTTTCGTACAAGTTCAAATTTGGTCATGTTCTGTCTCTTTTATCGGTGCCAAATAGACTTTAAACTACTTCCTATCATTAAACACAAAACATATCAAAAATTCACCTGGCGGAAATTATCCTAGCCCCGGCTAGATAGGTAAGAATTTAAAAAAAATTGCAAAATTTTCGTACAAGTTCAAATTTGGTCATGTTCTGTCTCTTTTATCGGTGCCAAATAGACTTTAAACTACTTCCTATCATTAAACACAAAACATATCAAAAATTCACCTGGCGGAAATTATCCTAGCCCCGGCTAGATAGGTAAGAATTTAAAAAAAATTGCAAAACTTTCGTACAAGTTCAAATTTGGTCATGTTCTGTCTCTTTTATCGGTGCCAAATAGACTTTAAACTACTTCCTATCATTTAACACAAAACATATCAAAAATTTACCTGGCGGAAATTATCCTAGCCCCAGCTAGATAGGTAAGAATTTAAAAAAAATTGCAAAATTTTCGTACAAGTTCAAATTTGGTCATGTTCTGTCTCTTTTATCGGTGCCAAATAGACTTTAAACTACTTCCTATCATTAAACACAAAACATATCAAAAATTTACCTGGCGGAAATTATCCTAGCCCCGGCTAGATAGGTAAGAATTTAAAAAAAATTGCAAAATTTTCGTACAAGTTCAAATTTGTTCATGTTCTGTCTCTTTTATCGGTGCCAAATAGACTTTAAACTACTTCCTATCATTAAACACAAAACATATCAAAAATTCACCTGGCGGAAATTATCCTAGCCCCGGCTAGATAGGTAAGAATTTAAAATAAATTGCAAAATTTTCGTACAAGTTCAAATTTGGTCATGTTCTGTCTCTTTTATCGGTGCCAAATAGACTTTAAACTACTTCCTATCATTAAACACAAAACATATCAAAAATTCACTTGGCGGAAATTATCCTAGCCCCGGCTAGATAGGTAAGAATTTTAAAAAAATTGCAAAATTTTCGTACAAGTTCAAATTTGGTCATGTTCTGTCTCTTTTATCGGTGCCAAATAGACTTTAAACTACTTCCTATCATTAAACACAAAACATATCAAAAATTCACCTGGCGGAAATTATCCTAGCCCCGGCTAGATAGGTAAGAATTTAAAAAAAATTGCAAAATTTTCGTACAAGTTCAAATTTGGTCATGTTCTGTCTCTTTTATCGGTGCCAAATAGACTATAAACTACTTCCTATCATTAAACACAAAACATATCAAAAATTCACCTGGCGGAAATTATCCTAGCCCCGGCTAGATAGGTAAGAATTTTAAAAAAATTGCAAAATTTTCGTACAAGTTCAAATTTGGTCATGTTCTGTCTCTTTTATCGGTGCCAAATAGACTTTAAACTACTTCCTATCATTAAACACAAAACATATCAAAAATTCACCTGCCGGAAATTATCCTAGCCCCGGCTAGATAGGTAAGAATTTAAAAAAAATTGCAAAATTTTCGTACAAGTTCAAATTTGGTCATGTTCTGTCTCTTTTATCGGTGCCAAATAGACTTTAAACTACTTCCTATCATTAAACACAAAACATATCAAAAATTCACCTGCCGGAAATTATCCTAGCCCCGGCTAGATAGGTAAGAATTTAAAAAAAATTGCAAAACTTTCGTACAAGTTCAAATTTGGTCATGTTCTGTCTCTTTTATCGGTGCCAAATAGACTTTAAACTACTTCCTATCATTTAACACAAAACATATCAAAAATTTACCTGGCGGAAATTATCCTAGCCCCAGCTAGATAGGTAAGAATTTAAAAAAAATTGCAAAATTTTCGTACAAGTTCAAATTTGGTCATGTTCTGTCTCTTTTATCGGTGCCAAATAGACTTTAAACTACTTCCTATCATTAAACACAAAACATATCAAAAATTCACCTGGCGGAAATTATCCTAGCCCCGGCTAGATAGGTAAGAATTTAAAAAAAAATGCAAAATTTTCGTACAAGTTCAAATTTGGTCATGTTCTGTCTCTTTTATCGGTGCCAAATAGACTTTAAACTACTTCCTATCATTAAACACAAAACATATCAAAAATTCACCTGGCGGAAATTATCCTAGCCCCGGCTAGATAGGTAAGAATTTTAAAAAAATTGCAAAATTTTCGTACAAGTTCAAATTTGGTCATGTTCTGTCTCTTTTATCGGTGCCAAATAGACTTTAAACTACTTCCTATCATTAAACACAAAACATATCAAAAATTCACCTGGCGGAAATTATCCTAGCCCCGGCTAGATAGGTAAGAATTTTAAAAAAATTGCAAAATTTTCGTACAAGTTCAAATTTGGTCATGTTCTGTCTCTTTTATCGGTGCCAAATAGACTTTAAACTACTTCCTATCATTAAACACAAAACATATCAAAAATTCACCTGGCGGAAATTATCCTAGCCCCGGCTAGATAGGTAAGAATTTAAAAAAAATTGCAAAATTTTCGTACAAGTTCAAATTTGGTCATGTTCTGTCTCTTTTATCGGTGCCAAATAGACTTTAAACTACTTCCTATCATTAAACACAAAACATATCAAAAATTCACCTGGCGGAAATTATCCTAGACCCGGCTAGATAGGTAAGAATTTAAAAAAAATTGCAAAATTTTCGTACAAGTTCAAATTTGGTCATGTTCTGTCTCTTTTATCGGTGCCAAATAGACTTTAAACTACTTCCTATCATTAAACACAAAACATATCAAAAATTCACCTGGCGGAAATTATCCTAGCCCCGGCTAGATAGGTAAGAATTTTAAAAAAATTGCAAAATTTTCGTACAAGTTCAAATTTGGTCATGTTCTGTCTCTTTTATCGGTGCCAAATAGACTTTAAACTACTTCCTATCATTAAACACAAAACATATCAAAAATTCACCTGGCGGAAATTATCCTAGCCCCGGCTAGATAGGTAAGAATTTAAAAAAAATTGCAAAATTTTCGTACAAGTTCAAATTTGGTCATGTTCTGTCTCTTTTATCGGTGCCAAATAGACTTTAAACTACTTCCTATCATTAAACACAAAACATATCAAAAATTCACCTGGCGGAAATTATCCTAGCCCCGGCTAGATAGGTAAGAATTTAAAAAAAATTGCAAAACTTTCGTACAAGTTCAAATTTGGTCATGTTCTGTCTCTTTTATCGGTGCCAAATAGACTTTAAACTACTTCCTATCATTTAACACAAAACATATCAAAAATTTACCTGGCGGAAATTATCCTAGCCCCAGCTAGATAGGTAAGAATTTAAAAAAAATTGCAAAATTTTCGTACAAGTTCAAATTTGGTCATGTTCTGTCTCTTTTATCGGTGCCAAATAGACTTTAAACTACTTCCTATCATTAAACACAAAACATATCAAAAATTTACCTGGCGGAAATTATCCTAGCCCCGGCTAGATAGGTAAGAATTTAAAAAAAATTGCAAAATTTTCGTACAAGTTCAAATTTGTTCATGTTCTGTCTCTTTTATCGGTGCCAAATAGACTTTAAACTACTTCCTATCATTAAACACAAAACATATCAAAAATTCACCTGGCGGAAATTATCCTAGCCCCGGCTAGATAGGTAAGAATTTAAAATAAATTGCAAAATTTTCGTACAAGTTCAAATTTGGTCATGTTCTGTCTCTTTTATCGGTGCCAAATAGACTTTAAACTACTTCCTATCATTAAACACAAAACATATCAAAAATTCACTTGGCGGAAATTATCCTAGCCCCGGCTAGATAGGTAAGAATTTTAAAAAAATTGCAAAATTTTCGTACAAGTTCAAATTTGGTCATGTTCTGTCTCTTTTATCGGTGCCAAATAGACTTTAAACTACTTCCTATCATTAAACACAAAACATATCAAAAATTCACCTGGCGGAAATTATCCTAGCCCCGGCTAGATAGGTAAGAATTTAAAAAAAATTGCAAAATTTTCGTACAAGTTCAAATTTGGTCATGTTCTGTCTCTTTTATCGGTGCCAAATAGACTATAAACTACTTCCTATCATTAAACACAAAACATATCAAAAATTCACCTGGCGGAAATTATCCTAGCCCCGGCTAGATAGGTAAGAATTTTAAAAAAATTGCAAAATTTTCGTACAAGTTCAAATTTGGTCATGTTCTGTCTCTTTTATCGGTGCCAAATAGACTTTAAACTACTTCCTATCATTAAACACAAAACATATCAAAAATTCACCTGCCGGAAATTATCCTAGCCCCGGCTAGATAGGTAAGAATTTAAAAAAAATTGCAAAATTTTCGTACAAGTTCAAATTTGGTCATGTTCTGTCTCTTTTATCGGTGCCAAATAGACTTTAAACTACTTCCTATCATTAAACACAAAACATATCAAAAATTCACCTGCCGGAAATTATCCTAGCCCCGGCTAGATAGGTAAGAATTTAAAAAAAATTGCAAAACTTTCGTACAAGTTCAAATTTGGTCATGTTCTGTCTCTTTTATCGGTGCCAAATAGACTTTAAACTACTTCCTATCATTTAACACAAAACATATCAAAAATTTACCTGGCGGAAATTATCCTAGCCCCAGCTAGATAGGTAAGAATTTAAAAAAAATTGCAAAATTTTCGTACAAGTTCAAATTTGGTCATGTTCTGTCTCTTTTATCGGTGCCAAATAGACTTTAAACTACTTCCTATCATTAAACACAAAACATATCAAAAATTCACCTGGCGGAAATTATCCTAGCCCCGGCTAGATAGGTAAGAATTTTAAAAAAATTGCAAAATTTTCGTACAAGTTCAAATTTGGTCATGTTCTGTCTCTTTTATCGGTGCCAAATAGACTTTAAACTACTTCCTATCATTAAACACAAAACATATCAAAAATTTACCTGGCGGAAATTATCCTAGCCCCGGCTAGATAGGTAAGAATTTAAAAAAAATTGCAAAATTTTCGTACAAGTTCAAATTTGTTCATGTTCTGTCTCTTTTATCGGTGCCAAATAGACTTTAAACTACTTCCTATCATTAAACACAAAACATATCAAAAATTCACCTGGCGGAAATTATCCTAGCCCCGGCTAGATAGGTAAGAATTTAAAATAAATTGCAAAATTTTCGTACAAGTTCAAATTTGGTCATGTTCTGTCTCTTTTATCGGTGCCAAATAGACTTTAAACTACTTCCTATCATTAAACACAAATCATATCAAAAATTCACTTGGCGGAAATTATCCTAGCCCCGGCTAGATAGGTAAGAATTTTAAAAAAATTGCAAAATTTTCGTACAAGTTCAAATTTGGTCATGTTCTGTCTCTTTTATCGGTGCCAAATAGACTTTAAACTACTTCCTATCATTAAACACAAAACATATCAAAAATTCACCTGGCGGAAATTATCCTAGCCCCGGCTAGATAGGTAAGAATTTAAAAAAAATTGCAAAATTTTCGTACAAGTTCAAATTTGGTCATGTTCTGTCTCTTTTATCGGTGCCAAATAGACTTTAAACTACTTCCTATCATTAAACACAAAACATATCAAAAATTCACCTGGCGGAAATTATCCTAGCCCCGGCTAGATAGGTAAGAATTTTAAAAAAATTGCAAAATTTTCGTACAAGTTCAAATTTGGTCATGTTCTGTCTCTTTTATCGGTGCCAAATAGACTTTAAACTACTTCCTATCATTAAACACAAAACATATCAAAAATTCACCTGGCGGAAATTATCCTAGCCCCGGCTAGATAGGTAAGAATTTAAAAAAAAATGCAAAATTTTCGTACAAGTTCAAATTTGGTCATGTTCTGTCTCTTTTATCGGTGCCAAATAGACTTTAAACTACTTCCTATCATTAAACACAAAACATATCAAAAATTCACCTGGCGGAAATTATCCTAGCCCCGGCTAGATAGGTAAGAATTTTAAAAAAATTGCAAAATTTTCGTACAAGTTCAAATTTGGTCATGTTCTGTCTCTTTTATCGGTGCCAAATAGACTTTAAACTACTTCCTATCATTAAACACAAAACATATCAAAAATTCACCTGGCGGAAATTATCCTAGCCCCGGCTAGATAGGTAAGAATTTTAAAGAAATTGCAATATTTTCGTACAAGTTCAAATTTGGTTATGTTCTGTCTCTTTTATCGGTGCCAAATAGACTTTAAACTACTTCTTATCATTAAACACAAAACATATTAAAAATTCACCTGGCGGAAATTATCCTAGCCCCGGCTAGATAGGTATGAATTAAAAAAAAATTGCAAAATTTTCGTACTAGTTCAAATTTGGTCATGTTCTGTCTCTTTTATCGGTGCCAAATAGACTTTAAACTACTTCCTATCATTAAACACAAAACATATCAAAAATTCACCTGGCGGAAATTATCCTAGCCCCGGCTAGATAGGTATGAATTTTAAAGAAATTGCAATATTTTCGTACAAGTTCAAATTTGGTCATGTTCTGTCTCTTTTATCGGTGCCAAATAGACTTTAAACTACTTCCTATCATTAAACACAAAACATATCAAAAATACACCTGGCGGAAATTATCCTAGCCCCGGCTAGATAGGTAAGAATTTAAAAAAAATTGCAAAATTTTCGTAC
The DNA here is from genome assembly GCA_958510825.1 of Brachypterus glaber. Lineage (NCBI taxonomy): Eukaryota > Metazoa > Arthropoda > Insecta > Coleoptera > Kateretidae > Brachypterus > Brachypterus glaber. The sequence continues at coordinate 9,173,521 of OY294054.1, forward strand.
AAGTTCAAATTTGGTCATGTTCTGTCTCTTTTATCGGTGCCAAATAGACTTTAAACTACTTCCTATCATTAAACACAAAACATATCAAAAATTCACCTGGCGGAAATAATACTAGCCCCGGCTAGATAGGTAAGAATTTTAAAAAAATTGCAAAATTTTCGTACAAGTTCAAATTTGGTCATGTTCTGTCTCTTTTATCGGTGCCAAATAGACTTTAAACTACTTCCTATCATTAAACACAAAACATATCAAAAATTCACCTGGCGGAAATTATCCTAGCCCCGGCTAGATAGGTAAGAATTTAAAAAAATTGCAAAATTTTCGTACAAGTTCAAATTTGGTCATGTTCTGTCTCTTTTATAGGTGCCAAATAGACTTTAAACCTCTTCCTATCATTAAATACAAAACATATCAAAAATTCACCTGGCGGAAATTATCCTAGCCCCGGCTAGGTAAGAAAATGAAAATATTTTTAAAAAATTGCAAAATTTTCGCATGTTCAAATTTGGTCACCGGGTACTACTTGAATCGGTGTCAAATACCCTTCAAACAACTACCTATTATAAAACACTAAACATATTGAAAATTCACCTGGCGCGATTTAATCTAGCCTCAGCTAGATAGGTGATAAAATAAAAATATTTGGAAAAATTGGAAAATATTCGTACAATTTCAAATTTGGCCATCCTTTCCATCTTTTATCGGTGCCAAATAGCCTTCAAACAACTCTCTATTATAAAACACAAAACATCAAAATTTCCTCCGGCGCGATTTAACCTAGCCCCCATTAATCTAGTACCTAACTTTTTCTTAAAACTTTTTTATTACGCTCTTTTTTGTGTAGGATAGAAAACAATATGTAGTACACGCCGGAAAAGTAGTTTTCTGGGTTTTGAGAAGTGCCTAGGCTCGACAGGTATCGCCTGCCCATATCTTCCTTTCGACCCGGAAAACAAAAACTTTCCCGTTCAGGATTACAATGTTACTATTTTAAAAAAATATATATTTTTCAAAAAATCAAATTAAAAAATTTCATTTTTTTTAAGTCTCCAAAAAACTATTAAAAAAAGCAAATTTTTAAGAAAAATAGTTTTTTAAAAGTTTAACCCCCAATACCTTTAAGGTTTTTTATTTAATTTCAAAAAATACGTAATAAGTTCAAAGTTGGTTTGGACTTCTATGATTTATGTCGTTGCCGAATAGTCTTTAAACTTCCTACATCAAAACATAAAACATCAAAAAATGGCGTAAGCTAAATAATTAACACCGGCTAGTATTTAATATAATGGAAAAAAATAACAAGTTTAAAAATTTCGAAAATTTTTAAAATTGACCATTTTCTACCTTTATATGTATAGTAGTATAGAGGAGCCAGTTTTAAAAATAGTTTAACCTCTTATAACTTTTTTGTTTTTGGGGGGATTATTTTCAAAAACATCGTGCACGATTGTGTCCACAAAAAACGTGACGGCGGACGGACAGACCAACATTTTCTGCTTATTTTTCCATGAAACGTATTTGCCAAAAAAAAAAATATCTAGGACGTTTTTTTGGAGATTTTGAAAAATTCGAAACTACTGTATTATACTATTCTAGCGGTTACGCGCTGTAAATAATAAGTCATTAATGAAGCAGTTCGTGCATTTTGAAGACCAAGTTGGGCCATACACATTGTATTAGTTGGGAAATTTTTGGTTGTACATTTTGGACTTAAACGCTTTATATTATTAATTTACATCTAAAAATTAAGTTTCACCTGCTATTTTTTTTTTAATAACAAAAATATAAGCAAAATAGTAACGTCGTATCTTATATGATAATAAATTAATAAATTTTTAAACCTCGTATCTCTTAATTTTAGTTAACTGACTATTTTGGAACGCACTTTTTGCATTTGGCGACGCTTATGCGCATATTATAAAACTTTTTGAAGTTTAAATGTTTCAATAATTAATAAAATTAGTATAATAATTAATTATATTTTGTTAGAATAATAATATAATAATATTTCAAAGCTCGTATCTTAAAAAAATTTATTAATTTTGAGCATCAGAATGTCGTATCTATAAACATTAGGTTTTTATTTGTATTTATTTATTTTATACACAATAAAATGATTTAAGGTAAGTTAATCATTAAAAATGTATTAAGTTTATATTAAAAAAGTACATTTTCAACCTATGAATAATGCGAGAAAGAGTTATTTCTCATTCCTGTAAAGTTGACTTTTTTGAGATACGACGTTCTGAAATTTACAAGGCGATATGTAAGAAAAAATACGGGACACAGTGGGGCAGAACTTGGTAAAATGTTATACTGGACATCGCAAATTAGATACGAGAGATGGTTGGGTGGTTAGTTCTGTAATGTAAGCTACCGGAGTTGGTAAAATCCAAAGCTCTTCCCCTTCAATGCGGCACCACTGTATTCGATAATTTATTCAGTACGAATCGTTTTTGCTACTAATTTTGGTTATCTTTGTTTGATATGGTTTTTTTCGAACTAAAAATTATTTGTAGGTATGTGAAAAGAAATTGATTACTTTAAATTCTTTTCAACTGTATACCGAGACTGGTTGTATTTAACTATCCTGACAAAATTACGAAATCATATAATACGGAAAACATTAAGGATAAGGGAAAAAAATATTACTTACGAGTTATGAAACAAAATTTTAGTGATGGTCTTGGAAATTAAATTTATTTAAAAACGTGCAATAAAGTCATAGATTTAGGAGATTCGTAAAGACTAAGGGGTCAACTTTCATTCGCAGGAAATCAGCTAAATTTTCAAAAAAATATTTGTTTGCCTTTATGGACCCCCCTGAATCCGAAAATGATAATCGTTCTTTGCGGAAATGCACCGTTTTTTTTCTATGGCGGTTTTTTTATGTATTTCTTGTTTTGGTTAAAAAACGTTATGGAAATCTGCTATCGTTAGAAACGAAGTATTTTCTAGTTATTTTGGCTCCCCTAAATCTGAAAATATTAATCGTTCTTTGCGGAAACGCACCGTTTTTTTTTCTATGCCGATTTTTTATATATTTTTTGTTTTGGCAAAAAAACTTTATGGAAATCTGTTATCGTTAACGAAGTATATTCTACTTATTTTCGCCCTCCTGAATCCAAAAATGTTAATCATTCTTTGCGGAATTGCACCGTTTTTTTAATGACGATTTTTTATAATTTTTCTTTGTTTTTGCAAAAAAACTTTATGGAAATCTGTTATTGTTTAAAACGAAGTATATTCTAGTTATTTTGGCCCCCCTGAATTCAAAAATATTAATCGTTCTTTGTGGAAATGCACCGTTTTTTTTTATAGCTATTTTTTATATATTTTTTGTTTTGGCAAAAAAAAATTATGGAAATCTGTTATCATTTAAAACGAAGTATATTCTACTTATTTTGACCCTCCTGAATCTGAAAATGATAACTGTTTTTTGGGAAAATGCACCGTTTTTTTTCTGTGGTGATTTTTTTATATTTTTTGTTTTGGCCAAAACAACGTTATGGAAATCTGTTATTGTTAAGAACGATGTATATTCTAGTTATTTTGGCCCCCCTGAATCCGAAAATATTAATCGTTCATTGCGGAAACACACCGTTTTTTTTCATGGCTATTTTTTTTATATTTATTTGGTTTAGCAAAAGAAAGTTATGGAAATCTGTTTTCTTTAGAAATAAAGTTTATTCTGCCTGTTTGGAGTCCATGAGTTCTAAATTGACAACTTTTTTTTCATAAGTTTTGCCTTTTTTATTTTAATTTCAATATTTGTATTTTTAACAAAAATAAATGTTCGCAACCTGCTATTTTAACCTCTGCGAATATTTTGCGCGCGGCTAAATTGTGGTCAAGCCCGCCATTACGTAATATTCACATATAAAATTATTCTTTCGGCTTATATAATAATACATTACATAATTTAATTTTAATTTTATATGTGAATATTAAAATTAAATTATGTAATGTATTATTATATAAGCCGAAAGAAGCGATGATTAATTGATCTGGGGTCAAAATTTATATAAAATACTTTATATCAAGGTTTTATTGCAAAAACAAAAACTATGTAAAAAATCGCCATAGAGAAAAACGAAGAATTTCCGCTAAAAGTGCTAATCATTTCCGAATTCAGAGGGGTCCTACTAGTTTATGTTTATGTTTGTTTTTAACCTCGTACTATTCTACTTAATTAAGCATCCCCTAAGTCCAGGACTTGTGTGGACTAGTAGTAGAGGGAACCACCGGCTTTAATTGACTTTCGAACCAATATATCTAGGGAGTACGCCTTCGCCAAATTTCAATTATTAATTAACTGAAAAAGGCAATCGGCGCCAGTGAGGTTTGAACTCACGATCATTAGATCAGTGTCAGGCTATATCGATGCCATTGACCGCTGAGCTAAATCTCCCATAGTCAGAATATACTTTATTTCTAACGATAACAGATTTCCATAACGTTTTATTTTCGAAAAAAATATTTTTTTAAAAATAGCCAAGGAAAAAAAACGAAGAACTTTCGCAAAAGATGGTTATCAGTTTCGAATTAAGGGGGGGAGCAAACAGGTAGAATATACTTATTTTCCAACGATAACAGGTTTTTCTTTTAGAAATAAAAAAATATATAAAAAATAGCCATGGAAAAAAACGGTGTATTTCCGCAAAGAACGATTATCATTTTCAGATTCAGGGGGGGCAAAATAACTAGCATATACAAAAAAAAAAACAAAAAATTTATAAAAAATAGCCATGAAAAAAAACTACGAATTTCCGCAAAAGATGGTTATCATTTCCAAATTCAGGAGGGTCCAAATAGGTAGAATACACTTCATTTTTAACGATAACAGATTTCCATAAAGTTTTTTTGCAAAAATTAAAAAAAATATAAAAAACAGCCATGGAAAAAGACGGTGCTTTTCCGCAAAGAACTGTTATTATTTTTAGATTCAGAGGGGCCAAAATAAATAGAATATACTTCGTTTCCAATAGTAACAGATTTCCATAACAGTTTTTTGCCAAAACAAAAAATATATAAAAAATCGCCATAGAAAAAAAACGGTGCATTTCCGCAAAACAAGATTATCATTTTTGAACTCAGAAGGGTCTATTACATAAGCTGGTATGTGATTTGTAACGATATCAGATTTCCTGCGAACGAAAGTTGGGCCAGACTAAGGTCCCCCAGGCCAACGATTACGTTTTATTACAAGGAGAGGTGGTAATTACGTAATCAATTCATATTGTAAGCCTATGTTTCTGTTCTGTTTATTTTCAACGTTGATGAGTCATAACTGAGTTTACGCCGACTACTGCATATGACTCCAATCAGGGCAAGAAACCGTGTTGCCTAGTGTAATTATTCTAAAGCCAATTTTTAATATGTTTTATAACTAAATTCTTAATATGTTTTATAATCAATTTAGTTGATCACCATCGTATAAAAAGTTATCTTTGCGCCAAATCGTCACGGCCCCTATTTTCCTACATATTACATTGCAAAAAGTGAATTTTATGATTTTAAGAATGTATGCATCGCGATGCATCGGTTAGAATTTTTTGCTCTATCGCTTTTTTTGTTAGCCATAGTAAAAAATTTTCTTTACAATAGATTAAGCTAAAAGTGGATCCTTTGACAAAACTAAGTAGTGGTGGAGGGTAAGGAGAGGAGTGCATAAATCGACAAAAATCATCACTAGGGGATCAAAAATGAACTAAAAATATGTTACGTAATACGTAATAAACATTTTTATGATGTAGAACCAAAAAAAAGACAAAAAATACGCATATTTTTACATCGGCACTTAGTGCTACTAAAAAATACGCATATTTTTACATCGGCACTTAGTGCTACTAAGAGTGCCAATGTATTGAAATCTTCGCCGAAAAGTCAAAATCTTTGACCACGTTTTTTTCACATTTCTGAGTCGAAATCAGAAAAAAAATATTGCGTCCGTCTGTCTGTCTGTCTCTGTCTGTCTGTCTGTCTGGGTGTAAACTCTCTAACTCCATTTCTACATGAGATATCGGTTTTTTGCATATTGTTTCTTGTCGTATTCCGAAGAGCTGATTAGATTTTGGGGGTAAGGGGGTAAAAATAGGGTAAAACTCCTATTTTTAGCGTTTTTCGTTTATAATTAAGGCAATTATTATTGTATTTGGTTAATTTAGCACTTATATAAAAGATAATTTTAAATTGGTCAAAAAATGTTATAAACAACGTTAAAACGCACTGTTTTCGAGATATTGGTGTTTAAAGCAGTAAAAGGTTTTTTTAGCATATCTCACATATTTATAACCCGATTTCAAAAAATTATATTTTAAATAAAAGCTCTTTTTAAGCCCTATAAAAAATGTTATATACAGTTTTTTGCTAGAATATAATATTTTAAAGATACAGAATTTAAAATCAAACAAAACACCTAGTTTGAAATTTGCAAACTAGATGGCTCTAGTGTACAATAGTGCCGATGTTTTGACAGGGTGCTTGCAAGTGCTAGTTTTTTATAAATTATTTTGAAATTTGCATAATTGCTTGCACTCGGGAAAAAATTTTACGCTGTGTGCTTTAATTTTATTGCTTTTTCATTTATTTACTTTTTACGGAGTAACTAAGACAAATTAAAAAATATTTGTATATATATTTTTGTAGAGCATTTTATAATCTACAAATTAATTCCTATAAAATTTTTATACAAATTTGATAGTTTTGCCACAAATGAGATATTAAATAAACTCTGCACTTTAAGCTTTTTATTTTTATTTTCGCATACTTACTGTGGCATGTCATACTGCAGTAGGATCTTCGGCAAAGGTCCTTCGCATATGAATTTTGGAATTCCTCGTTTTTTTTTATTATATATAACCGTATAATTTTTAAATTTCTACTGTTTTTTTATAAGATTTTTGAAAAAAAAAAGTCATTATTTCCTGGACTTATATCTCAAAATTTTGAGGTGCTGGAATTTTTTTAAGATCAGATTCGGATTCTACGCCCTCAAATTAGTAAGAAAAATTTATTTTTAGAACAGGGCAAAAAAGAAGTTGTGATTTGTTACCTAGTGTTATCGCCTAAAGATGACAATAGTCACAAAAGACATTTTGTGCACTCGTGCAAAAAAAAATTTGTCTTTTAAAACTAGTATCTTAACTAATATCTTAAAATTTAATTAAAATACACATATGAAATGATTACATAATCATCGTTAATATTTTTCGTATTATATGATTTTGTCATTCTCTTAGAATAGTTAAATACAACCAGTCTTTCATTCGGTATACACTTGACAAGAATTTAAAATAATCCATTTCTTTTCACCTACAAATAATTTTTAGTGCGATAAAAAACGTAGTAAACAAAGATAAGATTATCGAATACAGTTGTGCAGCTAGAAATGTTCATTGAGGGGGAACAGCTTTGGATTTTTCCTGCACCAGTAGCATACATTACAGAACCATGTTCCGTATCTAATTTGCGAATTCCCGTATTTTGTTTGTCCCCGGTGACATAACATTTTACCAAGTTCTGCCACGCAGTGTCCCGTATTTTTTCTTACAGATTTTCCTGCAACTACAACCAAGAATTTCTCAACTAATACACATTGTATTTCCAAACTTTGTCTCTAAACTGGGCAAACTGCTTCATTTATGAGTTACCGCTAAAATGCATACAGTAGTTTCGAATTCCCCAAATTCGCCAAGAAAAAAAAAACGTCCTAGACAAAAAATTGTTGGATTCAAATGTGTTTCATAAAAAAATCAGCGACTTTTAAAATATCCGTCTGACCATTCGTCAAGTTTTTGTGGAAAAGAAATTTTTAGCAAAAATCAAGTTCTATGTGAGGACAATGCCTATTGTTTTTAAAAGTAATCCCCCTAAAGACAAAAAAGTTATAAGAGGTTAAACTTCTAAAAAACTATGTCTGTTAAAAAATAATAAAAAAAATATTTATTTTTTTTTTTGAAACACAAATTTTTTTTAAAAAAATATTTTAAATTTTTTTATATATATACTCCTATATAAAGGTAGAAAATGGTCAATTTTAAACTTGTAAGAAATTTTTAATCTTTTTAAATGTTTTCCATTATATTAAATACTAGCCGGTGTTAGTTATTTAGCTTAAGCCAATGTTTTATGTTTTGATGGAGGAAGTTTAAAGACTATTCGGCAACGACAAAAATTATAGAAGATAACCAAATTTACGCAATTTCGTAAGTAATTTTCGCATTTTTTTTGAAAATAAATAAAAACAATAAAGGTATTGGGGCTTAAACTTTTTAAAAACTATCTTTCTTAAAAATTTGCTTTTTAATCGTTTTTTGGAGACAAAAAAATGCAACTTTTTTTAATTTGATTTTTTGAAAAATATATATTTTTTTAAATAGTAATATTGTAATCCTGGACAGGAAAGTTGTTGTTTTCTGGGTCAAAAAAAAAAAAAATATGGAGAGGCGATACCTGTCGAGCCGAGCCACTTCTCAAAACACA